>CM040914.1:8360664-9023164 GCA_023029165.1 Gobiocypris rarus | reverse complement strand
ACATGAACGTCCCTTCTGTTTCTGTAGGGGTTTACAGTTATTTAAATGTTCAAAATTACAAATATGAATAACATTGCACTGATTTAGCATTACAGTTTTGATAAAATGCTATGGTTTGAACTTGACTGGGTTTGGTGTTAACTTGACTTCTACAAGCAACAGTAGCTAAAATTTAACATGATAGCCTACATAGAGGTTTTGACTCAGAGTGTAACATACTTGACGGTGCCGATAGCATTGTGGTTGAGTGCGTCGCCATGAAGTGCTGTTGTGCTTCGGGAGACGCGAGATCGAGTCCTGCCTCATGGACTTTTCCCAATCCTGCCCCCCTCTCTCCCACCATTTTACTTCCTGTCTTGCTACTTTCCTATCCTAATAGAAGACAAAAACGCCGATCTAAATCTTTAGAATGTAACATACTTGTTAGCAGTTGAATTTTAAAACAATTTATCAGAACAAGTTAAATATAGTCGGAAAAATATGTTGGAAAGTCTGGAAATTTGAGTCTGGAAAAGTATGGAATTTTGAAATGAAAATTCTGTAGGAACCCTGATTACACTCACCCCCCTTAAACCTCACTCGCATCCGGGTCACGGCACCAATGTAACCCCTCCTGTTCGAACCGCCCGGCTCTGAGAGGGACTCAAACCCAGGTCCACCGACATGAATGTTGGAAGCTCTAACGAGGAGGCTAAAGAGAGGAGTAAGAGGAGGAGTGAGGTTTACTCACACAGTGATTACTAGCTGGCTTCCATTACACAAGCAACAAAGGTCAATGCTATTGCTAATGCTAACTGCACATTCTAAACTATCAGCCATTTCAAGTGAAAGATGAAGTCTGTGATGTTAATGTTGCCCACTAGAGGGAGACACAGGATAAGGACTATATTGTTTTTCTATCAGTTTCCAGAATGGAAATAAATGCATTGATCTAGTTCATTTGTATAACTATGGTGTACTGACAGCATAGTTTTATAAAAAATAGTGAACATAGAAATCTGGTAAATGCTTATAGATAATTTATTTAACTTGTATATACCTAAATAAAAAATGTTTCAAGCTGTCAGACATAATTAAATATAGTTTTTATTTCACTTTTTCAATAAAATTGATATTAAAGTACAAAGACACTTATTTACTGTTATTGTATGAATAATAAAACAAACAAGCAAGCTACAGATTATAGAAATGCATGAAAAAATTAAAAGGGCCTTAAGATAAATGCTCCTGATAAAGTTTTAAGCTGCCTGCAAATTATATCTTCATATTAATTTGAAATTGACCAGACATGACATGCAATTCATCTAAATAGTTGATTATGAATCACTTACACACATATATTATCACATGCCTTACAACAGAAAACATTTTAATTTAACAGAAAGTGATTATTGACAGTTTGTTCAAACCCTAAGTTTCAGTGACGCTTCAAGCTGGACTTTTCTGTAAACATCACATCAAAATATTAATTTCAGTTGGATTGATATAATCATCCAAATGGGCCATTGGTGCTTGCAAGTAGATTTTGTTTTTAATTATAGTACAGATGTTGTATAGATGATATAGTATAGATTAAGTATGTATAGATGGTTGAATGCTTGTTTGCTTTGGTGTTGCCACCCTTTACAGTCCTCTTCATGCCACCCCGTAAATCATTTTCTAGTTCTGCCCCTGCTCTTGGTGCATTCAGATCCAGGTGCCTGGTATGGAACAATAAGTATGGCTTTACCCCTGATTAAGAGTTTTCCCACTGGGGCCCTAAGACGGGGAGCCTCAGCCCCCCATGCAATTAAATCAAGTTCTTTTTTAATGAGAAGTGTGTTTATTAAGTCCATTCAGGGACTTGTCCACAGAGGCTGTTAGCATTGCTCTCTGATTAGGAAGGCTAAGCAGTCTCAAGAGCTAGAAGTGATAAAGCAGCAAGTCCTTCTTTTTTGTTCGTGGGGGCAGAAGTTGTTAATATGGGGAGGTATAGTACACAATCTATTTTCTAACCGTTAGTACCTTGGCTAGGGCCAGATTGACGGGGAGAGAGAGTGAAAGACACTTCAAACGGGAGGGTGGTACCAGTCTGGAAAATGAGAAAGCAAACTGTCTGGTTTAGGGGTGTGCGGCTCACTGATATCACAGGTGTAGTTTCAGAGAGGGAGACACTTTGTTGGGGGGAGACAAAGAAAATGAGTGAGGTAGGAGTCAAGCCAAATATAACGTGTGTTCCGTGCTGCCATAGGATTCATATACGATGCTTATGGCAATACTGCCACCCATAGGCCTGCTACGATCCAGCATCCTGGGATCTGACCATGGAATGTGCTTTAGAACTTTTTACAAGAATAGTTGAAGTAAGACGTCGGTCGTGACACGATGGTAAGCCTGCACAGCTGCCGCGAGATTTGTGTGAGTGAGATTTTTTTTTAATTTATAAATGAAAAAGAAGAAAAAAAAATCTGCCCTTAAAATCTTTATTTGTTATTTACTTTTAATTGTTAAGATGAACATATGGCAAGATGTTACGTTAATAACAGGCTAATATATATAGTTTTAATATTCATACTTAAAAAGTGTATTTATTTATTTTATTTATTTAATTATGTTTTTTAAGGCATTACTTTTCATTTAAGTTAAAATTTTCATCTAATATTTATATTTTACTTAATTTCACGTTTATTTTGTAATTTCAAAATATTGTAAAACATGAATCAGACTTTTGGATTGAGATCTGGGGAATTTGGAGGCCAAGTCAACACCTCTAACTCGTTGTTGTGCTTCTCAAACCATTCCTGAACCATTTTTGCTTTGCAGTAGGGTGCATTATCCTGCTGAAAGAGGCCACAGCCACCAGGGAATACCGGTTCCATAAAAGGGTGTAGATGGTCTGCAACAATGCTTAGGTAGGTGGTACGTGTCAAAGCAACATCCACATGGATGGCAGGAACCAAGGTTGCAGCAGAACATTGCCCAAAGCATCACACTGCCACTGCCGGATTGCCTTCTTCCCAAAGTGCATCCTGGTGCCATGTGTTCCCCAGGTAAGCGACACACACGCACCTGGCCATGCACGGGATGTAAATGAAAATGTGATTCATCAGACCAGGCTCATGATGCTCATTTGCCCACTGTTGGTGCTTTCGGACGTATTTTTTCCCCTGCACTAATACACACACACACACACACACACACACACACACACACACACACACACACACACACATACACTGAAGAAAAATAATAAGAATATATCTGCTTTCATCCTCTTAATGTAATTCCTCTCAAAACCAAATCCTTTGTTTAAAGGGACACCCACTTAGAGCTTTTCAAAACACTTAATATTCATCTCCAAGTGTGTCTATTGGATATGTAAAACTTTTCTGAGTGGTGAGAGACAGGGATTATATACCTGTGCAATTACCTCTTAGATCTAGCCATTGTTCCCAAACTGCACAGTAATTATACAGGTGATTGCCACCAGAGAAAAGCCATTGTTCAGACTACAAATTCCGTACACCGTCGTCATTCACAGCGCTGAAGTTAGCCAATGACACCAACAGTAATCATCCTGTACATATTCAAACATAATGACCACCCACACGCTAAAACCTATTCAATGGCACCGTAATCACAAACATAACGGAACTATTCTTTGTTAAAACCATGTTCCACGCTGTAGGTCGTTCCGCACAAAGAATGGGGCTGAACTTTGTCCTTTGAGGGTCAGTGAGAGAGCAGTGAAGAATAGAGAGGAGATCAGTATTCAGGCTGAGTTCCTGTCATGCTTCTATTAAGTAGGAGAGCGGCAGTCTGATTATCCACATTGTTGGCAGTGGTGGGAGTGGACTTTACTGGGCCATTTTTGCATTAACGTTCTGATCAAATTTTCATAACTCAATTTGGCGGAGGTTTGCATGTTGAGGATTGAGCACATCCGTAAAGCTCTCTGGTGCCTTTGCCCATGCAACGCACCTTTCCCATGACATTGACAGTCCCTTGACAATATTGTGAGGCTGATTGTGCTTATGCTGCTCACATTTAATCTATACTTGATTGCTCAGAGGTATATTTTGTTGCTCAAGGTTGCACTTTAAAATGCATAGGCCTATATATGTCACTCTCTCTTTCATATTATCTCTAATGAACTCTTTCCAGCCAGTACCAGCATTTTTAGTAATTTTCACAAAACTTTCATGGCCCCCAGAGATTTTTGTATATGATTATCTGAACGTACAATACCAAAAGAAAGAACAGAAACTCTACTGTAAAAGAAAATAATAGCCTAATAATAGCTATATATATATATATATATATATATATATATATATATATATATATATATATATATATATATATTTTTTTTTTTTTTTTTTTTTTTTTTTTCCAAAATAAATGTTTCCACTTGAATTTGGGTAGGCTAAGTTTAATAAAAACAGCAACATTTTGAACAAAAAGCAAAGCAAAGAAAATTCACGTTTCTACGCCCAGTGTTTATTTAAACATAAATGGAGTAGATCGAGTCCTCTTCATAGGTTCAACATTTAATTCTGTAACGTATAGGCAGTTTTGATTTATGCCTTTTAATGTTTGATTATAATGTATCGTATTATTTTACATATGCATAAGCAATGCGTCTATCACTCTTTACCAATGTTTTGATCTTGAGAATCTGTAATATTTGAGAAGATGTGTAATAGCGCGATGTGTAACAATGAAAACATGGACAAAGAGTGCTTCAGTTCAGTAAGTGTTCATCTTGAAATGTTACTAACAATAAACAACTTTTAAGTTATTCTTATGTTTACTTTAAAAAAATATATAATAATAATAAGTAATTGTTCAGTAATTGTACAGCAAAAAGACACATGAACCACAACCTGAAAGACATGGTTTTAGAATTATACTTAAAGGACTTTTACTTGCCTTAAAAATTATATGTATAGATTTTGTACAACAGTTTTTTATAATATAATATAATATAATATAATAGGCTTAATGCACTGCAAATATATATATATATATAGGTTTTTTTTCCAAGTTGTAAATAAAACAAGATTATTTGAATATGTTTTACAAGAGAATACTATTTTTGTCCTTCTACTTGAAAGTGTAATGTTCAATTCAGTGTATTATTGGCATTTCTTTGTAATTATTTGAAGAAAAAAAAAACTTGCAATGTCTGTGTGAAAATTGTTTCAAAGTAAATACTCCACTTTTTTATTCATTAGAATACAGATTTAAAACTTATATGATGCATTTATCTGATCTTCTGAGAATTTGTTAAGAAATACTTAAGATCTCTGTCTTGTGATCACAGGCTATCTTGACAATGAGCACACTCAAGAGCCATTGTTGAGATCACTTCTGAATCTTGAGGACACCCATGAGAAAACGTAAATATTTGCCGTCCATTCCATTTGCCGTCTAAGAGAAACAACCGATATATTAAAATTGTCTCACTTGTGCTTTTTCTTTCATACATACAGGTGGATTAAGAAAAAGTATGGAGTGCATTTGCAGTACAGTAAAATGTACAACAAAATATCTGAGTTACTTTTTCAAATAAGTAAAGCATTTTCCCATTTATTGACTGACAGCTCTTCTGTCCTCATGTTAATGATATGGTGAGTAATGCAGAGGCGTTGTGTACGTGCGCTGAGTAAACATGAATGTTATTGTAGATCTAAACTAAATCTGAGCATGCATTTACTCATCTCACTTGCACAAAAACACTCAGTATTGCTCAAAATCAATAAAAGCAGTGAAATGCAATTTCAGAATATTACTCAAATCTGCAATAATTAAATGTGTTAAATAAAGTGTATTAATCTCACTTTATTAAACAATGTCTTTGCTGCTGACCTTTGATGATCCAATTTAACCATACCAATAAGCAAAAAAATGGCTTTATTATTATTATTATTATTATTGCTATTAGTGCTTTGAGACTTAGCTACTATCACATCATAAAATTAAGCTTTTAACAGACGCTCTGTTGCATAGTTACTGTCACCGTAAAGTGGCCTGTCAATCATCTTGTCACAGTTAACTGTAAGGATTGGTTTTACTGCTAAGACAAAAGCTGATATCCAACACAATGCAATAAAGCAATAATACCTAATCTGGAGAGAAGATCTCACAGAAAGACAGTGGGACCCTGCCTTGCCCAAAACCTTCGCCCCTCTCCCTTCTTCCCTCCCCCTGATTCAAGTCACAGAATGCAGATATAAGGAAGATGTATTTTGTGAATCTGTTGTTTTATCCCTTTCATGTTTGATGTCTTTTTAAAGGTCTCAGTGCGATTGGTAAATTGGTCTCAACTTCACTGTAGTCCCTAGGATGAGATATGAGAAATCGGTTATCCCTTTTTGAGTGGTCTCTGAGAGATATCTAAAACCTCTCCCCCGAAACCAGGTGTTGCGTTACGAATCCTTTGTTCTGGTAAGCAAGGGTAGCAGAACTACCAGTAGGGAACATTCTGTAGCCGGAACCCCCATGCAGTGTTGTCAAATGTCCTTCAAGGCATTCTCACACACAGCATGTCCAGACAATGACTCTCTGAAACTATTTACATATTACTTTGCAATTGTATTTTATATTTTAATGCTGAAAGTTGTGTACCATGGATTTGTGTTTAATTATGTTATTTAAGTTCTGTCTGGCTAAAATAAACATTAATCTTGATTTATCTTGTATTGGTCCGAAATCAATAGGAGTTTCCGCAAATCTTCCCTTCAGGATAGATTCATACAGAGGACCCCATGGACTGGAGCATGGAGCTAAACATGAGGGGCAATCTGATTTCTGACTGTTGCTGCATTAAAGGGATAGTTCACTTTGAAATTACATTTTGATATGTTTTAGCTTACCTCATGGGCATCCGAGATGTAGGAGTATTTGTTTCCCCAGTAGTTTCAATTTTGATGATTTTAGGTCAAACCGTTCTTGTCTGTGCCTCACATAATGCAGGTCTATGGTCACCACCTCAAAGAGCATACACATTAAACAATCCTCCATCGTAAGTACACACTGATGGCCTAAGACACGGAAACGAACAGTATTTATATCGTTTTTACCTCTTGTACACCACTACGTCCGACTACGTCTGAGGGCGCGCGTGCGTGTTTCCTGTTGTGACATTCGCGCGTTCTGGCTTTAGTTTGTTCGTTTTCTCACACAAAGCGCTCGTTTCGTGTCTTAGGCCATCAGTGTGTACTTACGATGGGGGATTGTTTAATTTGGACTTCTCTGTGTATGCTCTTTGAGGTGGTGACCATAGACCTGCATTATGTGAGGCACAGACAAGAACGGTTTGACCTAAAATCATCAAAATTGAAACTACTGGGGAAACAAATACTCCTACATCTCGGATGCCCATGAGGTAAGCTAAAACATATCAAAATTTAATTTCAAAGTGAACTATCCCTTTAACAATTTGCAGCTGCGTGACTATTGTTTAAATTACACTTTCTGTTATGAGTAAGCATGTGTGACTCACTAAAGGTGAAATAGTTCACTCTGCAATCCTCTGACTAATACCAGAAACTGACCAATTTGTGTCCGTCAGGTAATGTAATTATAATCGCGAGCATTATAATCGCGAGCATTATCCTCTGAGCGACTCCGGGTCCTACGGTGGAACGAATAGTTGAAGATAAGAAATACTAAGAAAATCAATTATCTAAATTTAATCACAACTAATTATTTGATCAGCCGTTAATTTATAAACGCAAGAAACTTATCGAGACCACATACAATTAGAGTCAGATTAAATTATTCATGGAGTCAGATTTAAAATTTGATAACAATAAATTAAGTGAATGCTGAAAAGGCTTACACTTAGAAGTCCTTCAACCAGGCCGTTAGATTCCGTTTTGGGGGTAAAGGATGGACCTTACATTACATACTCCACATTTCATGCATGAGATCCCACCCTCCCTTCAGAGCATCTCCAAAGCCACGCCTCCTTCAAAACACATAAACGCATACAACAAGGAGCAAATAAAAGTGTAACGAGTGACGCCGTTAAACTAGCTAATGTCTCAAAGCACATAACATTACAATAATAATGAACATAAACAACTTAAATAGCACTGACCTGTACCACCTGACTGCTGCAGATTTATTCCGCCGTTGATAGTGTTTCCATTGAAACTGCTCTCTTTCAAATGTTTTAACACAGTGTTAACACAGCATAAGCTCATTGTTTTGGTTCAGAAGGAACTGTAAATGGTGGCTGCTGTTTGATTGTGGAGATTGGTGACTGACATCTGTCTAACTCATAGATGAAATAAGCCTATGACGTGTAAGGTCTGCAAGAGCAGGGTGCATGGTGGTATGAAAATACATATGTTGACAGGTAGGTAGGACATTGAATCATTCAGACCAAATGCAATAATTGGACAAACATTTTATGGTCCTCCCACAGGCGAGATATAAGTTATACATGTAAATACATTTAGACCACTTAACTTAGTGACTGCTATCATGATATGAAGAGACTTTCAACCAGCATAACAAAAACCCTAAAGGCCTACCCTGCCTTTAACACCTTTTATTCACTTTTTATTCATTCTCTCCTACTATTTAGTATGGATAGTATGGACACTGAGAAGCAGGGTTGAACATTCTTGTCCTGCTTATTGTCCACCAAAAATGTATTTTGATGACCATGCAGTAAAACTTTGCAGTAGGAAAGATAAAATATTATAGGAGTTATTTAACATTCAACGGCTCATCACACAATGACAACCGCGTACATCCTCAAATTCAGCACTTTTATTTTATTTAATTCTTGTAAAATTATGTATTTATTGGGACACGACTTTAAGCCTTATGTTATTTAATCTCTATTTTTTAGCACCAAGTTAAAACTACTTATGCTATCAAGCATGTAATGTAGCCTAATCTCATTTTTAAATGAATGTCTGTTATGTTAAATAAAATTCACAAATTGTACGTTAAAGCTAACTATTTTACCTTGGAACAGCATTGTTGACTCATCTTCCCTCAGACTCAATCCGTTGATGGCGGTCTTGCGTGCAATTCTCAAAATGCCCAGAATATTTCACGCCAAAATAATATAGTGGAAAAAGGCACTGCAGGGTTCTAAAACCTGAAAGATAAAGATACGATTTTTCAGATAAAGAAACATGGTTCCTATAGCCATGGGATTGTGATTTTTCAGGTCTGGAAAAAGTCTAAAATTAATAATAAGTTTATATAAAAAAACAGGGACAGTGAATATGATTTTTTTTTTTAAATGCTGCTTTAAAATTTATTTTGGAAGATATTACATTTAGTTATGTGCAATTTAAAATTCAGAGGATTTGTTTTGAGTGTTTTGCCTTATCTGAGACATTCAAACACTAACAATTGTTTTCAATTATTTTTACAAATCAGAAAGAAGGTTAGGGGAACATTGGATTACATGAAACATGCATGTGTCAGATGCATTGCTGTATATCAGTCTATCAGAGCTCCATCGCCATGACAGCAACATGACCGCACTCTTGAGTTTCAGGATCCATCTCTATCATGCAGTCCCTCATGAATTATTTAAGTTCTGATGAGACTCTCAAGGATGTTAGAGCAAATCAGATAATACATATTCAGAAGAGATCATCTCTTAACAGTAATTAGTTTTTCAAACTTTCTTTTTAGTTAATTCCTTTTTTAAATGCTATGCTGTTTTAAGTAACTGAACTTAATATGTCTCTCTGGTTATTAATATTATGATATATTCATGAAATAAATGAACAAGTCAAGGTTGAATGCTGAACAAGATGAATGTAAATTTATTATCCAATATTTACACATTTTATTAATTTATTATATTAAACCTAAAAATGTTACAATAAATATGTGTAGGATACACTTATTTTTAATAGTAATTGAGAAGCGAGACACTAGTGTACACTTAATTTAATTAATGTAAATGAATATATTTGGTGACCAAAATGTAGCAACAAATGCACATAATCTAATGTGGCATTCTGGTTTCATTGAGTGATCTTAAAGTCCATCTGTGGTGAATTTTTTATTGTGGTGTTTTTAATATGTTTTAATACGTCAAACCATGTGCAAATTCATAAGTCAGTTGCTGAGTATTTTCTCCTTAAAACTGAACCAAATACAGTCTCAAAATTGTGTTTTGAAATCGCTGGTGTTTCTGACGTCACAAACTCAAGGTAAGCAATCATGTGATCGTCAACGAGTGGATCTCTGAGCAGGGCTGCGATTAGCCCGACAAAACGCTGCAAAACGTTTTTTTAAATGGAAACGGTGGTGCATTGAACACCCTGCTCTGATTATGAGTTGCAACTGGCAGCTGAGAAGCCCATTCTTTGTGTTATTTCTGAATAATTTTCGGAGCCTGATAATGTTTAATACTGCAAAACACGCTCGATGTTACAATCACTGCCCTTGCCGACTAATAAAAGAGTGAAGGGATTTGTGGAAACAGGTTCCTAATTATAGTGATCCAACATTTGCCTCACATTTCAGGATGAAAAGACAAACATGTCTTCTAATATCTTCAATTGTTGCATATACCGAGACGTAACGGACACATCTGTAAATAACTTAACTTGGACCCATTGTGTGAGCTTTCTCTTTAATACCGTGCAGTTTATATACGGTTTATAAAGACAAACATGTCTTCTAATATCTTCAATTGTTGCATATACCGAGACGTAACGGACACATCTGTAAATAACTTAACTTGGACCCATTGTTTGAGCTTTCTCTTTAATACCGTGCGGTTTATATACGGTTTATAAAGACAAACATGTCTTCTAATATCTTCAATTGTTGCAATTGTTAAAATTACTTGTTGCTGCTGATTGGGCTGACATTTTTGACACACCCACCAAACAACACCGTTATTTTACACACCTTAAAATTACTTATCTCTGGATTTAAACATTCTTGAAACATTTGGGATAATGTAGGCTATACACAAGTCAACAAAATATATAACATTGTTCTAGTGTTTTTTTTTTTTATATATTTTAATCCAACATTTTTTACCTATTGTACCTTTAATCTCAACTGTGAATTAAACACAGTATCACTTTGTGGCCTCAGCCAAATAGTGTAGTAAACCTCCTCAACACCAGATGGCTGCAGTCATTCAAGCACACACATGCTCAGTATAAGCAGCTCGAGCTCATCACTTCTCTTAGCACAGTATGTCTCAGTCCACTGGACTGTTGGAGTAACATATAACTCGGGAAGTTGCTTTATTTTGACTCGGAGTGACTGTGGGGCGCGTCCGAAAGTGAGTAACTTTACTGACTTGTGGCTCAGTGCTGAATCGAGACGCGGAGTGTTTTGAAAGATTCAGTCCGATTTGCTAAAGTAGTTCATTAAAAAGAACCGGTTCAAAAGAACGATTCGCTCACGAACCGGACATCACTAGTGAGCAGACGTGAAGATTTCTACAGCGCACTCATTCACGGTATGTTCACTGTTTTAAAATAAACCTTGTTTTTGATGCAATGTAGCTAGAACGCATTTGAGTAACACATTTATAACCTATATATAATTCTGTGCGTTTGATACAAGTAGCCTCGCATCGCTCGAGAGTGCAGAAGGAGTGCGTGTATTTCTAGACCTCATTTTTATTTCTCAAAGAATTATTCACAAACAAATTATTGCAGTTTTCTAAAACGGACAAATAAGTAAAGATGGGACCATCTTCATTTTATTAATGTGTAACGGAACGTTGGGTCTGTGCGTATTCATGCGAAAGGCCTTAAGGCCCGTTTCTCATCGCACGCGTAAGCAGCACGTATTTTTTTTTTCTTCATTGTCATACTTCCGGGTTTTTGGCTTCCGGACTGGCCCACGCAGAGTAAACTGTTTTCCGGTAACAGCGATGGCTGAGCCTTACATAAACCATTTCGGAAATCAAAGTCTTTGTACGAATTAAATCTTGTAGACATGTTTGAACAGTCTTGGTGCTTTTATTAGTAAAACTACAAAGCTCTTCTTAAGAGATAAATTTAGGATTAATTCGAAATGGCGGCGCTTAACTTTCTAACGTTACCCTTCCTCGTGTCTGTTTGTTGCGGCTGTGTATGATCGCACTGCTTGATTTTTCTAAGTTTTAGCAAATCGTCTCTCACTTGTTGGAGATTGTGGAAAGCGGGCTTTAGCTGCTCTAAATTCACTGTAAGCCACGACTTCACGGGGCATATTGCGTTTATAAAACGGTTAGGCCATAACCATATTTATTTTATTCCTAATTTAAAAAACATACAACAACAAAAAATAATGATATTGATTACAAATTGAATATTCCGCCAAGCAATGTAGTTCATCAGAAAAAAATAAACCAACGTAGACGCAGTGGCGCAGTAATTATTGATGAAAATAGGTCGTGTATGTTTATTTACAGCAGCTCAACCTATCAGAATCAAGGACCGGAACTATCTGTTTTATGAATGGCCTTTTAGGCGCAACTTGTATGTATTGATTCTATACTCTAAAGTTTTTAGTCTGTGCTTTTTTCCAGATCACTCCAAAATGTCTGAACCACGAGCCTTAAAGAATCCCTACCTAGATTATACTGGGCCTGGATGTGCACAAGACCTGTTTGACATGCAGGGAAATGTGAGTGATTCCAAAAAGCGGCAAAGTACCACTGTATCTTACAAATACTATGCTATTCTTTGAACTATTTAGTGTACCATAGTATATGAATATGGTAATCATTCATAGCTTTAACTGAATTACATTAATACACTGCTTTACCCTCTTTTCATACCTGTATGTGTTTTCATATCTGATTTCTGAATCTTTTTGCTCTGTGCAGTTGACCCAGCATTTTGCCAGCTGTGTGAGCAGTAAGATCGGTGAGCTTATGGCAATCATGGAGAATGGACTGAAGACCGCCGACCCCAGAGATTGTACTGGTTACACTGGCTGGGCAGGTGAGAAAACACTTTCATGTGTATTAAAAAAATATTATTAATACATGTTCAGTGAAACTGTATATTGCAAAATATCAGCCTCTATAGATAGGGTTGCTTAAAGGGGTAGTCCACCCAAAAATGTAAATTCTGTTATTATTCAAGGCCTGGGTATACTTCATTTTCTGCATCCAGTTGTGCCTTGTGTGCAGTCCGTGTCCGTACAGCGTTCAAAGTACACCGTGTGCACATTTATTAGGCAAGTTGTATTTTTGAGGATTCATTTTGTTATTGAACATCTACTGTGCTCTCTGTCAATCCAAAATGTTAAGAAACCTCAAACCTTAATATTAAGGAAATAAAAGTGAGGTTTTGGCTTGTGTGTTCAGTTATTGGACAACTGTTATTGGCGTTTCCACTGAGCGGTGCGGTTCAGTACGGTACACAATTTTTGCTGTTTCCATTGTCAGAAGTTGTGAATGTTACCCTAATTCTGAACTGTACAACTTTTTTGGTACCCTTCTGTTGGGGTACTAAACACAGTTGTCTGGTTCTAAAGGGTGGAGCTAGACTCACTGCAGAATTCTGATTGGTTAACAGAGAATTGCACTTGTGCATGCTTTTTGGGATGTTTTTCCATGCAGCCTGCAGCCTTGGCTCAAACAAAACGTGTCTTGTGACAACAGCCACATGAAGAGAAGCAAGAACGAGATCTGCTGTATGTCGTTCACTGTTGTTTACTGTATCAATTTCTTCTTTGCGTGAGAATGACGTTGATCGCTACACCATGCCTATCATAAGGGTACTGTTGGCCTCGGAACCGTACAGCACCTCTTGGTGGAAACAAGCCGTTAGTGTGCGGAATTATTTAACTAAATGAGAATTTTCCCATCTCACTTGTTTATTTTCATCTGTAAAGTGAGAATAAACAAACAACTCAATGTTTGAATAAACATTTTATATTTCTGATAAAAAAAATCAGTGACCAATAGCCACCCTTCTTTCCAACAGTCATAAGTCCATGGAGTCTATCAATTTCTTGATCTGTTGACCTAAGTTTTTGTGAAGCAGCAACCACAGCCTCCTATACACTGTGCAGAGAGATGTATTGGTATCCTTCACTGTACATCTGTCCACAAGTTCTCAAAAGGGTTTAGATCAGGTGAGGAAGGGGGCCATGTCATTATTCTTTCATCTTTAAGGCCTTTACTGGCTAGCCACACAGTGGAGTACTTCGGTGCATGCGATGGAGCGTTGTCCTGCATAAAAATCATGGTCTTCTTGAAAGATGCTTCAAGAATGTGTCTTCAAAAATCTGGCAGTAGGTTTGGGAGTTGATTTTTGTGTCCATTTTCAACCTGAAAAGGTCCAACTAGCTCATCTCTAATAATTCCAGCCCATACCAGTACCGCACCTCCACCTTTCTGGTGTCGTGAGTCGAAGTGGAGCTCTGTGCCCATTACTGATCCTGCCATGGCCCAAGCATCTGGTCTGTCAAGTCACTCTCTTCTCATCAGTCCATAAAACCCAGTCTTGACATTTCAACTTGTGTCTTCTTCGGTAGTCGGGTTTCAGCCTTCCTTACCTTGGCTATGTCTCTGAGCACTAAAAGCCTTGTACTTATGGGTACTTTAGGTAAGTTGCGGTTCTGGAATATGACAGCACTGGAGGATAATTGGTTCCTGGTAGCTTAACATTTGATTCTTCTCAAATCTTCCTATTTGCAACAAAACTTTTGATGGTTCTGTGATCACGCCCCAACATCTTAGCAATTTCAAGAGAGCTGCATCCCTCTGAAAGGCACTCTGCAATGTTTGACTTTTCAGAGTCCGTTAAATCAAGCATTCTGTATTAGTTCAGGCAGGCCACTTGGGCAAGCTCGACTATCAGCTGACTTAAGCCGATTCCTATACACTCAATTGGCAGCTTAAGTTTAGTCTGCCTGCTTGGCTGCTTCGACTGCACGCTGCTTTTCTACCCAGCTACTCCTTAAACTTGTGTTTAACTTATGTTTTCATTGCATACTCTGCCCTCAAAAACCTCAAAATGTGAGGTTGTCCCCAGAAGCTGCTGCTGATTCCTGCCTTGGCTTTTCTTGGGGCTCATGAAACGGATGGGAATTTAGAAAAAAGCCAAATCAGCAAACATTCGCAAAATATGCCAATAAAAAGTTGACAGTCTGTCTATGGTGCTTTTGACTCAAGTGGTCCTGACTGATGTCTCTTTTTGGCCCATTTTACCTGAGGAAAATAAGCTGCCTAATAATTATGCACACCTTGATACCATTACACAAAAGCACATCAACTGATATGCTTATCCAATAAGCATTCAAGTTTTTATTGTTTGGAGTTGGAAAATATGCCTAAAAATGACTACTCAAAATACTCACTTGCCTAATAATTCTGCACACAGCGTCTACTCAACTGAGTTTGACCCATGCGCAGTACAATTGTTGTGGATCTTCTATCTTTCTTGGGCCTGTGCTGTTGTATGCGCACCTTTCTCTCAAAAATCGGGCTGCACGTGGATGGCCGAAGTACACTTTGGGCTTTACTCAACCTCATGTTGTTCCAAACCTTTCTGATAATACTTTATTCAGGGTTCCCACGGGTCCTTGAAATCCTTGAAAGTTTGTGAATCTAAAAAACAAAATTCAAGGCCTTGGAAAGTTTTTGAAAATAAACATACATAGATACAGGTCCTTGAAAGGGCTTTAATTTAAGTTTTCTGGAAAAAATGTAATTTCCTACGGTCCACTAATGTGTTATTTGGCCTACACTTTGTGGCCTATGTATACTAGCTTGCTTGATTTACTTTAGTTACACGCTTTAACGCGTTATGTTAAGTGTTTCCCACGTGAGGTACTCTGTGTTGTACGTTGCCATGACGGTCGCACATGCACAAAACTACTAGGATGGTACCTCAATGTTTCACGGACACACTATGAAACATTGCAGAAATTGGCTGAAACGTGATGCCTTGAAAATGCAAGTTTCAAGATATTTGAATGTGTCCACCACATTAAGACTTTGAATTTGAGGGCACTGGACCTGGAAAGGTCCTTGAATTTGAAGTTAACCAAAGTGTGGGAACCCTGTTTATTTCCACTTTAGACATTCTACTAACTAGGGATGCAACGATATATTTAATAAATATAATACTGCGCTCATGAGGTTAGAAAACCTGAAAATTATTTAATTTGTTTATTTTTCTATTGCATTTATTTGTGCTATTTGTAATTTGATTAGTTAGTTTATTGCTGACTGTTTACTTGTCTTCTATTAATGTTTTAAATTTACATTTAATTAGGTTAGTCATTTTTGGAGTGTCAAAATTGTAATAGAGAATTGTGGGATTTTCACAAGGATCTAAACATTTGAACCACAGAGGCCTGCTAAAGCAGCTCTTAATATGCCCTGTGCTGATAAATGAAAGATAGAAAATAAGCAATAGAATGACCAGTGAAAGTAACAGAAGCTTGTACAATACATTTGAACAGGCATACTTAAGTATGAAAATAACTGAAGGAAATCCATGTTTGCTAAACCAATGAACATGATTCATATTCTTTTGGTTTCTCTACACTAATAATACGAGAGAAATTATAAATGCAATTAAAAAAACGGTATTGTGTCGGCGAGTACCAAAATGAAGGTATTTGCTTTGTTTTGGAAAAAGTGGTATCGATGCATCCCTGCTACTAACAATAAGTAACTTTGCAACTACATGTCAACTAGCAGTCATTAGAGTATTAGTACACTGTCTGCTTAATATCTGCTGAGCTCCCATTTCAATATTTCATATCAACAATAAAATCTGACATGACCTGTCCCATAAATGGTTATGCTCAAATAGTGTTAAACATATTTTACCTTATGTGACAGTAGTATGTACTCATAAAAGAGTAGGCAAAAAGTACCCGGATGACCTACTCTCCCATGAGGCCACAGGAGAGTATTTGTACATTTCAGTGATGCAACGTAATTGATCCTGGTTGGTCATATGATGATGATGATGATGATGATGATAACAACAACATGGCAAATGTAGTACGTCCAGATTACATTCATAGTATATACAAGCCGTTTTAGCATTCACAAAGTACTTATTCAAAATAAGTACCAACTCAAGATAGTATGCAATTCTGGACAGCCGTTCTGTTTCTGTAGCCACCGACGCTTCTATCAGCAGCTGCAGTGACGTGATGACTTTTGTCAATCAGCGATTGGCTCCTTTATTTAGAAGGCAGGTCTTATTATTGCATGTTGCACTCTTTCCCATTCATAAGGAATATGAGCATCATCTTTGTATATCTAAAGTGTTAGGTATAAATAACTTTCAAGTACATGTAGATTAAGTTGACAAACCTAACCTAACAGAGATAGTTGCAAAGTTAATTATAAGTACTAGAATGCTGATAACCAAATAGTTTTGGCTTCCTTTGTACATTCAATGAAAGTCATTGGGAACCAAAACATGTTTGGTTACCAACATTCTTCAAAATATCATCTTTTGTGTTCGGCACAAGAAGGGAAAAAAGGTCATACAGGTTTGGAACAAGGGTGAGAAAATGACAATTTTTGGGTGGACTATCCCTTTGAGGGATGTGCTGGTATAATTTTGTCCATTATATTGAAATCTGATTATTATATTACTTTTTTAAATGCTTTATTTTAGTTCACTACTCATGTTCATGGTTTTATATCATGAAACTACGTGGCCCACATTGCTAAGTCCCCCCTCCCCCAACTGCAGGCGTTGCCCTGCTTTACCTGCATCTCCACAGTGTCTATGGAGATCCCTCTTACCTCCAGAGGGCTCTGGACTATGTCAACCACAGTCTGAGGAGTTTAACCCAGCGCTGGGTGACCTTCTTGTGCGGGGATGCAGGACCGCTGGCTATAGCGGCGGTGGTCTATCATCGCCTCCAGAAACCCCATGAGGCGGAGGAGTGTGTGAACAGGTCTGACCCTGCTCTACCTCCATCTTTGTGTATGTGTTGGGTTGGTGACATCACTCTTCAAATTAGAATTACACGTCTAAATATGTAATCACATTGTTTTTGTCCAAGTTATTCAAAGATATAATAATCATGTAATTCACATGGGTGATTTTTTTATTTTTATTTCTGAATTAAAATCTATTTTGATAGTTTTTGTGGATTTTAAATTAAATAATCAGTAGATTTCTGAAATTCTTAAAGGAAAAGATTAACAGTGAAGCAACAGTCTCTAGGACACCCTTATTTGTCACTGACCCATGTAATATTGATAAACATTAGGAATATACATTATTTGAATTAAAGTAGGATAGTTAAATATCATTTACTTAAGTCCAAAAAGATGATATATGTTGAAGGAATGACTGTCGAAATGTATTTCTGTTGTCAGCTGTCCACATTGAGTATAATGTCTTGTGTTCAGGGTTTGAAATTAACTTTTTCACTCATCTGCCAATTTAGCTGTCATTCAGAACTTCTGCTAGCCAAAAAGAGAAATAAACATTTAATATACATATAAGTGCTGTCAATCGATTAAAAAAAATAATAACTAATTTAATTTATGGCAGAGTTTCTGTAATTAATCTTGATTTAAAAACATCTGAGTTTATTTTTATATTGTTATAACTTCTGTTGAATATAATAAATGAATATAGAAACAACTTAAAGACAGAATATTTTAAATATTTGTTGTATTTTTTTGAGGCCAGCATCACTGATACTACCACTGCTAGTCTTTTTTTTAAACTTAAAAACAATCCTCACATAAATTACTTGTGGCCTTCCTACCTGTCTTAACAGGTATACAGAAATTGAATAGTTATCAAAGTCTGCACTGCATAAATAATGCATTAAATATAGATTAATCTTTAATAAAGCTACACGATTCTGTTATCATTGTTCTTTGATTTAAAATTTATCACAGACATCACCGCAACTGCTTGATTGATTGCTGTGAATTTAAGATCTGCCACTGCCGAACATGATGCAGATCTGACGCACTGTCACGTGCATCTCATTCTCAGTTATTTAACTAATTTAAGACCACTCTTACCAGGGTACTTGACAAAATGGGCACTTTGCCATAAGTCTGTTATTGTTTGCTGCCGCACTCATGTATAAAAAGTGAGTAAACATAAGTGACCCGCCAAATTGGCTAGTGATTTGACAGCGTTACCCACCACACTTGAGTTTTACCTGTTTTTGACGGGTGTTAATTTCAAACCCTGCTTGTTATATAACTTTGGATTGCTTGCTTGTTTATAACTTAATACTGCTTTAATAGAATTGCCCTGGAATACTCACAAGAGCTGGTGTTCATTAAATCTCATACTAGGATTTCAGGATGAGGGCGAAATTATTTTCTATAGGGCAGCTCAGCTCTTTGTGTCCTGTTTCTCTTTCCTTGTCTTGACAGGGTTTCATTCCCAGGGGATCTTATTGTGATCTATTTGCTCGAATGTTTCCAGGCTGCTGCAGTTGTACCAGTCAGTAGTGCAGGGGAAAGGCAGTCTCCCCGATGAGCTGCTTTATGGCAGAATGGGCTACCTTTACTCCCTCATGTTCATTAACCAGCAATTTCAGCAGGAGAAGATCCCCATTCAATACATTCAACAGGTAAGTCACCATTCATTTTGCCTCAAAGCTGAACGAAAGCGCGTGTCACATACATAACCTAGGATACATGGCTAATGTGAGTTATGCATGGTAGTCAACTTGTTATACTCCACATGACTAAAATTAACATTACATCAATAAATGCCCCTGGTTTTATTGGGGGAAAAAGTCATAGTTTTAAATAAAATGTAATGCGGTTACCTTTGTCATCTGCTGATGTAACCAAGAACATGCAGGCAGTGAAAAATAATATTTCAATGTTTGTTGTTTATATACAATATCAAAAGTTAATATTCAAGCCTAACTTTCATAATCCAATCAAATGAGGAAACCAAGCCTACATTATTTCTTGTGGTTAAATTATGTATAACTTTCAATGGTGTAGAAAGTAGGGCATATAAACAATATGCTACCGTTCAAAAGTTTGGTGTCTGTTATATTTTTGATATAAATAATGCTTTTATATAGCAATATAATAGGAATAAAATCTGTCAACATTGATTAATTTGATCAAAAGTAACAGTAAAGACTTTTATAATATTACAAATTATGAAGTTTTCAACATTGATTATAAATGTTTCTTGAGCAGCAAGTCAGCATATTACAAATTATTATATCTGAAGGATCATGTGACACTGAAGACTGGAGTAATGATGCTGAAAATTCAGGATTTAATTACTTAATTATATTACACTTATTATTTTCAAAATAAAATTATTTCAAAGGCATTAAAAAGTCTTAATATATTTTGGAACTGACAATTGACATTCGACTTGTGAATTGCTGGTGCTCTCCAAATATTGGCCAATTTACAAGAAAAATGTCCCTTTATGGAAGTTCAATGTGTTGTGAAAGCGTGTGTCATCTTATCTTATTAAACATGCATGTGCATTTATTTCAGATTTGTGACGCTGTGCTGGCTTCAGGGCAGACCCAGTCTCAGAGGAACAAGATCCAGGATCAAAGCCCTCTAATGTACGAGTGGTATCAGGAGGAGTATGTGGGTGCCGCCCATGGACTGTCAGGGATCTACTACTACCTGATGCAGGTGAGCACACTCCAAATACATGCATTATTGACTGAGATAACAAATTATTGTTTTGTGGGGAAGTATAATTTTTGTCAGCCATTCAAACAACCACATTTTCTCTCCCTATAGCCTGGGTTTGTTGCTGAGGACAGGCTTTCATATCTAGTCAAACCCAGTGTGAACTATGTGTGTCAGCTGAAGTTTCAATCAGGCAACTACCCACCATGTGTCGGTGACTCTCGGGATCTTCTGGTACACTGGTGTCACGGCTCTCCAGGAGTTATCTACATGTTGATACAGGCTTTTAAGGTACAAATCTCCACGTCAGTGATTTATTCTTAAATCTTAGTTATCTGTAGTTTCAAACTCATTCTTTAAAAGTACTGAAGTAGGAGTGAGATTTTTCCCAGTTTTTATATCGCAATCCTATAACAAACAATCACAAGATGTACTATCAAGAATATCCAGACTAGAACAAGCTATGGACTTTTTTATTAATGAATTTGCACATTTTAAAACAGTATTGCATCAAAAAGTAAAGTTAGCTAAAGTTATACAGTCAAAAGCAGTGAGTGATTTTGTCTTTTGATGTAAGGCTTGACTGCAGCTGCTCGGCCATGGAAACCCATTCCATGAAGCTCTCTATGCACTGTTCTTGAGAATCTGAAGGCCACATGAAGTTTGGAGGTCTGTAGCTTTTGACTCTGCAGAAAGTTGGTGACTTCAGCGTGCTGTGCGCCTCAGCATGCGCTGACCCAGCTTTGTGATTTTTACATGGTCTACCTCTTTGAGTTGCTGTTGTTCCCAATTGCTTTCACTTTATTATAATACCACTAACAGTTGACTATGGAATATTTAGTAGTGAGGAAATTTCACGAATGGATGTATTGCACAGGTGGCAACCTATCATGGTACCAAGCTTGAATTCACTGAGCTCCAGAGAGTGACCCATTCTTTCACAAATGTTTGTAGAAGCATCTGCATGCCTAGGTGCTTGATTTTATACACCTGTGGCCATGGAAGTGATTGGAACACCTGAATTCAATGATTTGGAGGGGTGTCCCTATGCTTTTGGCAATATAGTGTTTGTATGGTGTGTATATATAGACTTCAGATACAAAAAATTCCATCTGACATGTTTTCTTTTAAATTAGCATTTTTATCAGAACCTATGTTTAGGTTCAGTAAGTGTCATTTTTGTCAATTCATTTTTATTTAACAATTTTGATGCAAAAACCTTGACTTTTTTGTTTCATTCTTGTTTCATTTTGTAGTGGTTGGAATAGAGCTGCCCTTTAATGTAGGTTATGCCCATTTCTGTCAGATTTACAGCAGCACACAAAACACTTGTTAACATGCTGCTCGTGAAATCCTGTCATTGCCACTGTAACAATTTTCTTTAGCCTTAGAATGGGCAGAATTGAGATTTGTTTTTGCCACTGATTTAAACTCTCTCCGGTTCATCCATTTTATTATCCTCCTCCATCTTTAGTTAAAAATCTCTTTTAAATGGATAACTTGCAGCTGGACAATTGAAGGCCAGATCATATGCACATCATCATTCATTTTGAAATCATACAATTAAATTTTTGCCTTCTGATTTGTTCTGTGAACTTAGAGGCTTTTGCTGGTAAAAGAAGTGGCGTTTAGAAGTTTCTGCCTGAGGCTGGGATTTAGCTGATTTAGCATATTCATCAAATTGTTTATGTGCGGAGAGCATTTGCTCAATATTGTTTATTATATATCTATTTTTTTGACCGAGGTAACGTTTAGCGGCTTTGTGTGTATATACATACACTGTGTGCATTTTTATTTTTATTTAGTCCAGCAGTTTTTAACAGTTGACATTACAGTGCCATCGTGTGAGTAAACCACATTACACACAAGCAGACATGCAGAAACCTAAAGAAGAATTTGAAGTAATTCACAAGTATTTAAGATTATACTTGTGAATAGTGTTCTGCTGAATACATTTTGTTTGCTAGCGTACGGAGACGTCATATTCGTGTCCAGAACAGAAGTCATAAGCCGTCTTCCTCCCCAGGTGTTTGGTGTGAGGCAGTATTTGGAGGACGCTCTGCAGTGTGGAGAGGTGATCTGGCAGAGGGGTTTGGTGAAGAAGGGCTACGGGCTCTGTCACGGAGCTGCTGGAAACGCTTATGGCTTCCTGGCCCTTTACAAGGTCACACAGGATCTCAAACAC
The DNA here is from genome assembly GCA_023029165.1 of Gobiocypris rarus. NCBI lineage: Eukaryota > Metazoa > Chordata > Actinopteri > Cypriniformes > Gobionidae > Gobiocypris > Gobiocypris rarus. The sequence goes on along the minus strand of CM040914.1, from coordinate 9,000,410 downwards.
CTCTACAGAGCCTGCATGGTGAGTCTGACACCTCTCAAGCTTAGAATATGTCATGTTAGAGCCTTAAAGGTACAGTAGCACTAGCAATACATTGTCATGAAGTACTCATTTATGAAATACTAAATTGCTTTTGTATTAAGCTAGCATTAAGTGAACTCCAGGGAAAACTACAATAATCTTTAAAGAGTAAATCCTTTTATGAAGCAAGGCTTTTATTCACAGGTGAAGTCTGTCAAAAAAAAATTAAATAAAAAATAACTTTGTCGTGGAGTTAATACATAAGCATATGCTTATGCATATTCTGCGACGATAATTCATTGCTGTCAGGAGGGTACCTGTCATTGCCTGTTGTGTGTTCAGAGGCATTATGGGATTTGATGTCTTGTCATCTGCAGTTCGGAGACTGGTGCATGAATTATGGAAGACATGGCTGCCGGACTCCAGATACACCATTCTCATTATTTGAAGGTAAACATTATACATGTATATTTACATGACTGTTCCAAAGATTGGGGTCGGTAAGATTTTTGTTTGGTTTTTAAAAGAAGTCTTTGTTCACCAAGACTGCATTCATTTGGTAACAAATACAGTAAAAAACAGCAATATTGTGAGAAATCTTTACAATTTAAAATAACTTTTCTATTTTGAGATTAATTTTTTTAGATGCAATTTATTCCTGAGCGATCATTCTAATGTGCTGATGTTGAACTGCTTTATATTTTTGTGGAAACATGATACATTTTGTCAGGATTCTTTGATAAATTTAACAGCATTTATTTAAAATAAAAGATCGTATGACATTGCAAATGGCCTTACTGATACTTTCGATCAATTCAATGCATCCATGCTGAATACAATTTTTTTTTTTTAAATACTGACCCCAAACTTGTAAACAATATTGTATATCTTTTTTTTTTCTCTAACAGTCATTTTAAGAAGTGAGGTTTTTTTTCCTTCTGTTTATTATTTTGTAGTTGTTTTGTGTTCAAATTCTCAATAGTGAGGATTATAAACATTTGATTTTATTCCAGTTTAACTAATATCATTTATCATATTGTCTCATGAAGGAATGGCAGGCACAATTTATTTCCTGGTTGACTTGCTGCAACCATCTAAAGCCAAGTTCCCTGCTTTTGAGTTGTAAAGGTAACTATACCTCTGATTTTAAACGTTGACTGTCCAGGCATTAATTATGCAAATAAAACCCTTGCTAACGTCAAAGTACCTCATTCCAGACTGTTCCAGATCACTGAGCTTTTCCGCTTGAGCTTCCTAGAGCTGGAAGAACGCGTCCTCTGATGGTGGAATAGTACTGTCTCACTCTGCTTGTGCGTCTGCATGCTTTGGATGCAATCTAGGCTATATAGGGTTCTTTGGAACTATAATGGGAAGCTTTTTAAATATGCTTAACAGATTGCACACTTTATTTGTGAATTTTTGATGTTCTGGGTATATGTTTGTTAGTATTATTTGTATTACTAAGACTCATTGATAATGAATTATTTTGATGTGTTTGTTAGAATATATATATATTGATATGACAGCAAGGTAAAGTTTAACATCTTTCAATTTTTAAGTGAACTAATTGCACAAAAGTGATTGCTTTACAATAACACTAAAATACAGTGTCAATATGCTTTCAGTTCGCTTAAAGGAATAGTTCACCCAAAAATGAAGATTATCCCGTGATTTACTCACTCTCAAGCCATCCTGTAGGTCTTTAGGACTTTCTTCTTTCAGCCGAACACAATCTTGAGTTCTAGTAAATATCCTGGCTCTTCCCAGCTTTGTAATGGCATTGAATATAGTGCCCAAGGTTTTAAAGCTCCAAAAAGCACATCCATCCGTCATGACAGTAATCCATATGACCAGTGAGTTCATAAATGCCTTCTGAATCAAAGCAGTGGGTTTTTGTAAGAAATAGATGATATTTAAAACATTATTATCTTATCACTGCCTTCCGGCAAGGGTTTACTCGGAAGGTTCACCTCTGACCCGACGTATGACGTTGCTCTTCTCTCATGTAGAAATCCTCTGACTTTTTTCTTTAAAACTTTTCCCTTGAGACTTCTAATTCGTGACCTTTGTTTTGTTTTGCTCTAACCTCTGCGCTTCAGTGTTCGTCAATTCACACCAAAGCATACGCTACGCATATGAGATCAGAGGACACCCTTCCGCTAGAACTCGACTCTTGTGAACACTCGTACAGCTGTTGCCAGAAACCAGTGATTATTGTTTATAAAGTTGTAAATATGCAAATGTATCTTACCCAAACCCACCGCTTCGCTTCAGAATGCATTTATTAACCCGCTGGAGTATGGATTACTGTCATGATGGATGGAAGTGCTTTTTGGAGCTTCAAAAACTCGGGCAATATGTTCAAAATCATTACGACTCTGGGAAAAGCCAGGATGTTATTTAATATAACTCTGATTATGTTTGGCTGATAGAAGAAAGTCATATACTACCTATAGGATGTCTTGAGGGTGAGTAAATCATGGTATTTTCATTTTGGGGTGAACTATTCCTTTAATGCTTTGCTTTCTGTATTAGTAATGTCTTTTTTATTTCTTGATAATACTAGTAGTGATATCAGAGGATGTGCTGCAAAAACTTTTTTTTTCTTTTTTTTTTATTAAATGGTGGAACAATCTGTTAATATTTTCATCTGCACAGCAATAAAAATAAGGAAAATGAGTATGTTTTTATCTTGGTCTGTTAACATTCTCACATCACATTAAAGGTGCAGTAAGCGTTTTCTGAGAAACACAGACCGAGCACCACAATACAGTTGTAGCCAATCAGGAGCAGGGGGCGTGTCTACTAATGATGGGGAGGAGAGAGAGTGAGCAAGAGGGAGATTTGAAGAAAGACTGTAGAAAGAGAGACAGCTGAGAAACATTACAAAAGAGAAGGTCAGGAATATCCCTGGAAAAAGGCTTGATCAGGCAAGAGCTTTAGGACCCGCGTTAATAGAAAAGCTTTCCAGTTCTGGAGTTACCTAAATGGGAAGGCCCGCAAACAGATGCTGAGTTTTTGTTGTTTCTATCCAATACATGAGTAACATTGATTTTGCTATGTTTAACAGAACCAAGAAATGCTGTTGTTGTTGTAATGTTAACTTGCAGGACAGTTTTGAGTGTCATTTCAGGCATTATTTTGCTTCGCTTCAGCTGTTAAAGACACATCCACTCTTCAAATTGCGTGTTCGTGCGTTTTGAGGGCGAGCCGATGAAGGGAGTGTGTTTCTCTTGGGTTGATTTAAAATATCAACAGTGTTCAGAAATCTCTTACTGCACCTTTAACAATGTCAAGGCCTCTAGAAGTGACTGCCACAACCATTTGTCTCCACTGGATGGAGCTATGCAACTCTGCAATTAAATATTATTTAGTACATATTTTTTTTAATTTACTTTTTTAGTTGTACTTAATATAGGATGTTTGCCTTATTTAATTTCAAACCAGTCAATTAATGGAAATTAAATCCACTGACCAAAATGTAGACTAACACAATTCAATTCTCAATCCAGAGGTGTCTGTGTATTATCAACTTAATGATTTATTATAAATTTTTTTTGGGGGGGGAGTTTGAAAAAAAATTGAGCCGTTCGATCAGTGAATAGCAACTTAGAACTTCTTTTGCTGTACACACACGAAATGAAGTACTGAATCGAACAGTCTTTTGTTTTTCAAAATACTAAAACTTAAGATGACATAAGCTTATCGTAAACTGCATTTTAGTAGTTTTGTTTAAAATTGTATACACTACCACTCAAATGTTTGGAGTCAGTAATATTTCATTTTAAAGAAAATGTATACTTTTATTCAGCAATGGTGCATTAAATTGACCAAAAGTAACACTGTAGACATCGACATTGTTACAAAAGAAAAATCTTTCAAATAAATGCTGACTTTTATTCATTCGAAGTCTCTTATCACCGGCATCCCAAAGGAAGAAAGTCAATAAATAAATTATTTACAAATGGTGTAATATAAGAATGGTGTAATTACAAACATTTACAAATGGCGCACCCCACCAGCATTCCACAAGGAAGGGTGATGCAAACTTTCCTCTTTGTTTGAATGTAGGATTGCTTTACCTTTTTTCCACACTGTGAACCCGGATACGTTGGCGCAACTATTTTTTTTAGGTAGTCAGTTACATGTTAAGGAATTTAAAGTTAAATCAGATTTTTATTTTGTACTAATTTTAATTGCTTGAAATATTTGAGTAAGCTAATTCATAGTTTTAGTAGTGGAAACTTGGCTAGCTTTAACTAGCCTATTCAACAAATGCTACCTTGTTAGTTGGTGACACAATGCTTTGGTAGCATATAGCAATTGTTGAATGAGTACAGCAATATAGAACATCTCAAAACATGCTCATGTTCCAAACAAAACCAACATCATAAACTCCTCCAGCATAAAACATTAAACACTACTAAATCCCCACTTAACATTAATCTTGCAACAAAAAAACAAAACAATTTTAACATTTACATTGTCATGGCAAAGCATGCTGGGAAATAGTAATCCCAGCCCAGTTTTAGATAAATTTAAGTTAGTCTAAAATTACTTAATGTCAGTTTTGTAAACTCAAAGGAACAAGAAAGTTCTAAATACTTGAAAGTTAATTTGATTGAACCAATGAATTTTAGTATTTTTGTGCTTGCTGGACCTTTTTATAATCATCAAAAGAGGATAATTGAATTTTAATGTTCATTTTTCAATTCAATGCTGAAAATACAGTTTGTAATCAAAAGCATTTTCACCAGTGCTCTGTCTTTTGGAGCCCACTTTATATTTCACATATAAAGATCAGTGAGTTGAGGCGTCATTTACTCTCCCTTGAACCCCTCTGGCAAATCCAAATAAGGCTCATACTTTCTCAAGGGCTGATGGACAATGCTTGGCCCATACGACAGCTTTTTTTAAACGCTGGACTCCTCAGTGTTGCTTCCAGCTGATCTGAGGTCGGTCTCACTCTATGTGGAGTGTAATAGCACCGGCAATGTCAGACATCTGAGGAACTGAACCCATGTCAGAACAGCAGCGTAACCCGAGCAGCCGCTTTACGATCTGGAGTTTGCTCGCTTAGTTGAGCATGGGGGTGTAAGGGGCTAAGATGTGTCAACCACCCTTGAGGTGCTACCGTCCCTCAGAGAAACTCTACACCCCCTAAAAAGAATGGCTAAATATAGAGCTCATCTGCCCAGGGGCGCGGTTTGCAGATCCATGACTTCTGCAGCGTTCAGAGAGAAGAGTCAATGTCTCAGGGCAGGAATGGAATGTCTCTGCAATGGCTGCACTGGTGGTTTGTAGTAAGTCTAATTGACTGAAGGACAGCATGAAACATATGAGATCAAATTAGCGAAACCCTGCTGTGCCACCACAGACCTCCTATTGAAGACCCCAGGCTTGGATCCAAGATATATATTTCTTTTAAACTTTGACTTTCAGTGTAGTATTTCCAAAAAGATGAAAATGGGGCCTGGCGACACATACTGATGATTTACCTTTCATAAGGATTAAAACTCGTGAATAATGAGTTCTGCAGTGTTTCAAAACTCCTGTCAAGCTCCAAATAGAAAAAAGAGTATCACAAATGCAGTACTAAATATGTTGTAGACAACACTTCAGATATTGTAAAGTCACATGCGAGAAACTTATGCATATAAATAATAATATATACAGTGGACTCCTCTCTCTGAGCATGGTTCTCTGTTAGTGTGTGACATCAAATCATAAACTCATATCAATTGAGAATGAAGTTAGATGTATATAATATAAAACTGCTTTGAATGCACTGTAAATAAAACTCTTAAAGTGAAAATTCTAGTGTTATCTCATGACCGATTTGTATGTATTTTACAAGGTAGCTAATGATGAGTGAGGTCGTACAAATTTGTATGATTTGTCTAAACCCCAGTGACGGGTAGGTGGGGCGGGTTAGGGGTACGTCATTTGTACAAATTTGTGAGAATTAGCACCACGTAAAATATGTACGAATTGCCGTAAGATCGGGTTGGATAGTTCACCCAAAAATAAAAATGTTGTCATTTACTCACCCTTACGCTGTTCCATACCTGTATGAGTTAACACGAGAAGATGTTTTGAAAAATGTCGATAACCAGGCAGTTGATGGTAACCATTGCCTTCTATAGTATATATTTATTTTTTTCTTGCTATGGATGTCAGTGGCCGTCAACTGTCTGGTTACAAACATTCTTCAAAATATCTTCTCGTGTTCAACTGAAAGAAAGAAACTCATAAAGGTGAATTTAAAGCCATTTAAATAAAAAAAGCAATGGCAGTGCTCTGAGAAAGACAGACCAACGTAATGATTGATCTGCTAAATTTTGGTTCCTTGCCACCGTCGCCTTTGGCTTGCTTAGTTGGGGACACTAAATATTCAGCTTTATTACTGATCTGCCTGCATTGGACGTCACATGAGAATTGAACTGAGCTGGACGATGACATCGCTGTTTTCTCCAGAGCTTCTGTCCAGCCGAATAAAATTGTGTTGCATTATTTTCCTGTTACAACTGTAAAGCTGCTTTGAAACAATCTGTACTGTTAAAAGTGCTGTATAAATAAAGATGACTTGACTAAATGTATGGCCATTTGTTTTAGCTGTTACACGATATTTTAGTAAACAACAGATTTGACATCCATATGTGTCACTTAACTTGAAATGTAGTATGTGGACACAAGCCAAGTTTTCACTGCATAGATAACAGAATATTAAACCAAACGATGCACAATTATTTCTTATAACTAACTTCACTTCTCTGAGCCATTTTTGCAGTGACATCTAATCAGCTGGTGTCATGGTAGTTTAGTGGATGAAATCAATTCACACATGTGTAACCATAGACGTATTCATCACATTAACTGTTAACGTGATCCACTAATGTTTGACAACTACAATGTCCAAATTTTGTCAAGTTCACATTATTTTTTAAAGAATAGTAATACAGGGTATAGGGTGCAAAATGCATTTAGCACTACCACTCTGAATACTGTTTTTGCCAATAAGACCTATTTAGTTGATCCAGGAACAACAGTCCCATCTAAAAATGCAGTCCTAGTCCTACCCAAACCTAACCCTGCCCGGAACTTATCAGAGGGAAATGATTGGTGAATAACACTGATGTAGAATCACCTAACCCTGGTTGTAAGCCTAAATTTGACATAAAATATTTGGTTGATCCAGGATCATGTTGTATTTGGTGAAGTCATATTCACCTTCTGAACATAACCAGTGTTGGTTTCACTTTCAAGTATTGGAAGCTCTCAAACAACACCCAACACATTACATCTATCAAAGTACTGCTCACATTATTTGTAATCACGTTATAAAAATAATTCATTTGTTTTTCTACTACAAGAAAAAACAAATCTATTACTGTTTCCAACGTGCATGAATTGTTATATTTTGTGAGAGAAATGTGGCCAAAGTACAAGTTCATTCATGCTGTGGTAACAGCCTCTGAGGAGTGTTTTTTTTTTTTTCTGGCTTGCCATATAACCATAAGTGGCCGAGACCACCATATGCAAGTTATAAATATCAACACTGTAATCAAAAGCCTTCCTGAGTTGCCTTCAGTGCATGCACAGAGCCCATAACAGGTGACATCAGTATCATCCCTGGCTAGGGATACAAAATATGCCAAAACCATGTAAATAAAGACATAATGCATGAAATTAAAATGCTGACCAAAGCCAAGGGGTCTTACAAACAGCCTGGAGCATAATCTAAAAATACCACCACACATGTACATTGGAGAAAGCAGCAACCTTCCTTCCAGCTTGACCTAAGAAAGTTAAAGAAGTTCCACGGCGTCACAAGATCCGCCCCGTGACATCATTAGCATAGCATAAATAAGAAGGAGCTCGACCATGGCTCAGGACCACTCTCCTGGGACTCCGGCTTCTTGACTTCTGCCCCTCTGCTCCTGCACCCCAAAACTACATCATGGTGTGTACTTGGATTACGCTTGCTATTTTATCGTACCTTTTTCATGCTCATCTGGCTCAAAAACTGGCAATAAGCCTACTGAAATGAAGTAGGACACCTTTCTTCGATTTTCAAATTGACTTTGGTGGGGCAAGACACTCCGGTATCATAAAGAACCCAAATCTGTTTGTCAGTGTTAAAGAGAAAATCATGCAGCTGATTTATCCCTTGCTGGATATATGTGCACATTTGAAGCAATTATTTTGCTGATGTCCAAAGAGGACCTTTGTTTCCAAATGTCTTTTAAATGAATTCAGACTAGTGTGTATTGTGAGATGTCGGCAGGTTTGCCAAAGGGATTGATGCATTGTTGTCTTTCTGGCAGGCTGGAGAATTCTCTGCTGACCAGATTGAGGGTGAGTCTTCAAACATTGGAGTTTATTATGATGGGGAAATGACTTTATGACTATAGTTGACCAACATTGTACCCCTCTCTTTTCTCTTTGTTATAAATATAATGGGAATGTTAGAAATGTCATGAATTCAGGATGAAAGACATTTATTCCTTATTAGAGTAGATGATTACTCTGGGAATACTATACTAATATAATGCAATAAAAAAGTTATATTTTACAATAAGGTTTCATTTGTTAACATTATCAAAAAAAAATCTAAAGCATTTATTAATAATGTTAACCTCAACATTTACTAATACATGATTCAAATCAAAAGTTGTATTGGTTGATGACCTAACAAAGAACAGTTTAATTTGTATTAATTAATGTTAACAAAGATGAACAAGTACTGTAACTAATTTATTGCTCAGTGTTGGGTAATATTAATTAATGTATTAACTAACCTTATCTAATGGAACTAATGGATTAATTTATGGAAAGTGTTACCAGAAAATTACTATAGGAGAATATCTCTAAATAGTAACCAAAAGAGTTCAGTTGAGGACAATACTTTTTGGGGCTTTTCTTATTATTATTAATATTACTACTATCACTTGTTGTTTTTACTGTTTATTTCATAACCGATAGTTTATTTTTCTCGATTAATGTTACATCAAAATATTGGAGTAATCTGTATTCTGATCTCACAGCTAGACTGTAAAAAGAGGAAACCTGTAATTGTCACCTTAAAGAGCAATTTTTTAAAGCTAATTTAATTTTTTTTAGTTTTGCTGGTATAAATGTATGTATTAAGGTTGATTTAGTGATGCTAAATAATATGTTGCCATCAAGCAAAAAGCAGATTGACTGATAAATTCAGTTATCAATGTGTAGAGTAAGAAATATTTGCTATGCCATGTTGCAAATCAAAAGCATACATTTACTTCTCTACAGAAAGAATTCATAGGTACCAAACCCGTCAGGCAGTTCACAGCCTGATGTTACTCATTTAGGTGCAGAAAGTATGCGGTTGGTTGTGGGTGTAGGTTACGTTCCTGTCAGCATTCTTGCATTTGACTTGGGTCCGTCGAGCGCCATATCCATGTAAGGCAAGGGCTACTTTCTCTGAGGGTATCGCCTGTCACGTCACGCATTAAGTTCCACCTTCATCCAACGGCGGGGCACAGCTGTTAGAGCACAGAAGTCTTAGGATGCTATTTTTCTGACAGCGGATCATTTTCAACTTAGTCTCCCTCACGGCCCATGGAAATGCAGTTGCTAAGCTCTTTTTAATTTTGCTTCCTTCCTTCTCTGCTGTGTGAACAGTTGGCAGACGAGGAATGTGTAGGAGGCAATGTTAGGACGTGAAGTTTCCTTGACCTTGACTTTTTTTAAAGCAATAAGATTAGATAGATAGATAGATAGATAGATAGATAGATAGATAGATAGATAGATAGATAGATAGATAGATAGATAGATAGATAGATAGATAGATAGATAGATAGATAGATAGATAGATAGATAGATAGATAGATAGATAGATAGATAGATAGATAGATAGATAGATAGATAGATAGATAGATAGAACGATAGATAGATAGAACGTATAGAACAAATAGGATGTTGAATATAGATAGATAGATAGATAGATAGACAGATAGGAGCAGAGAGCAGATAGGATAGATAGGATAGATAGATAGATAGATAGATAGATAGATAGATAGATAGATAGATAGATAGATAGTTAGATAGATAGATAGATAGATGATAGATAGATAGATAGTACTATATAATACTAGCTTAAAACGAATGGAGACAATTTGAAATGCTTTACAAACCCTCTCTGATTTGTGTGTGGAACCGTGTGTACACAGATTATGCCAACAAAAGACTTGACTTTGAAGCTTTCCTGCCCATGCTGAAGACTGTTGATGCCATCCAGAAGGGTACCGTTGATGACTACGTTGAGGGTCTGCGCGTCTTTGACAAAGAGGGCAACGGCACAGTGATGGGCGCTGAGCTGCGTATTGTGCTGTCAACACTGGGTGAGTGAAAATGAAATGATTATGTAGTTAACACAATGAGTTTAAAAGAAAATGACATCATATACTCTGCTTATGAAAAAAGTTATGCAGCACAGTGATCATAGGGTAGTACCATGGTATTTTAATATATACACTACTTTTCAAAAGTTTAAAAGAAGTTCAAAGTTACTTTTAAGTTTACTTTTTAAAAGAAGTCTCCTGTGCTCACCAAGGCTGCATTGATTTGATCAAAAAATACAGTAAACTATTGTTATAATTCAAAATATATTTTATTTTAATATATGGTAACACTATTTTACAGTGTCCTTGTTACAAGTTACATGAAGTTACTATAGTAATAACTTTAAATGATGCATAATTACATTAATTAAAACATAATATACATAATTAATTAATTAATAGCAACTAAACCCTACAACAAACCCAACCATAAACCTATAGTAATTATTATTACTCAGTACTTGTAAAACAAGGACACCTTAAAATAAAGTGTAACCTGATCAATTTTAAGATGTAATTACATCCTTTGATGACTTAGCAATGCATCTCTTCATTGTCATATGATCTTTCAGAAATCATTCTAATATGCTGAATTGGATCTAAAGAAGCATTTTTATTATTATCAATGCTGAACGCAGTTGTGATGCTTCATATATTTTTTGAAAACTTGATGCATTTTTTAGGATTAATTTGTAGAGAAATTAATTTGTGTATAATTTATTTGAAATAGAAATCTTTTGTCACATTATAAATGTCTTTGCTGTCACTTTTCATCAAATTAATATGGCCTTGCTAAGTAAAAGCATAATTTTTTTTTTTTTTTACATGGGAATATATCATGATATTTAAGTTTATGTGGCATGGTATTTTAATGTCCAAGGTATTTCCAAAACATAGTACCAGTTTTCTATTGATTGACAAACAAATATGGCTATGAATTATATAAATTGTATTAAAGTACTGAATTATTACCATATTTATACCATTGTAATCTAAGGTATTCCAAAATGTCCAAAAACTTTACACATAAAATATTTGTCTTAACCAATAACTTTCATGGCACCAACAGGTGAGAAGATGTCCGAGCCCGAGATTGACTCTCTCATGCAGGGACAGGAGGATGAGAACGGCAGTGTCCACTATGAGGGTATGTGTTCGGGAAACCCCTTCTGATTTAAACCTTCACTCTTAAAAATGAAGGTTCTTTATTGGAATATATGGTTCCATAAAGAACCTTTAACATCCATGGATCCTTTCCATTGCACAAAAGGTTTTATAGATTTTTAAAAATGTTCTTCATACTAAGAAAAAAATATGGTTCTTTTAAGAATAAATCAATGGAAGGTTCTTTGTGGAACCACTTTTTTTTTTTTTTTCAATGACATCACTGCGAAAAACCCCTTTGGAACCCATATTTTTAATAATAATAATAATAGATTTTATTTATAACACACTTTTCATTCCGAAGAATCTCAAAAAAAATAAAAAATATAGAATAATAAAAACAATCAACACATTCATATTTTTAAGAGTGTTGTAACTTGTTTTAGGATACACTGCATAACAGTGACTGTACTGACAGTCTTTCCGGCACTAATTGGAATGGTATAATAAGCTCACCTGTCACTGTATCATTACAACCATTATTTTTAGAAGCCACCTCAGGCCTTGTATGGCGAGCCAGTAGGGATGTTCTTTTCTTATGCATGTCTGCTTCTCCTCTTACAGCTTTCGTCAAGCACATCATGTCCGTGTAAGAGGCTGTCTGTTGAGGGAGTGGTGAAGAAGGCTGAAATATCTGCAGACCCCATGGTGTCACGACATCCATTCTGTTTTGAAGACCAATCAATAAAAAGGACTATGGGATGTCACTTCTAAACCATTCTGGTTTTTTTTTTGTTGTTTTTTTCCTTAATTTGTTTTCTCACCTCTCGCCCACCTTTTTGGAAGTTACATCGTCATGCAGTTGACCATCCTTGCCTTCTTGTTCCGCCCGGGGCGGCTGTCCACAGTGGGATGGAGACCGGGGAATAAGGAAAAGGCCACTCATGAAGTGAGGGTTGGTTTCCTCTTTCTCCACCCATCCAGGGTTACAACAGCACCGTCAGCTGTGTGTTAAAGGCACATGACATTGCTGTGGTCAGGCTGCCAATATTCCCCATCCCAATTTTCACACAGTCATTTCACAATAAACCCTTTTTCCAAAAGTACACAGAGTTCTTTCTTTGTATGCTAACCAAATTGATGTTAACACAAATGTATATTAAAGTTCTACCTAAGAGACGCTTATACAGGCGATGCAAGTTTGAATTTGGCGTCCATCATTTGCAGATCCCAAATAAAAAAATAAACATAAAAATGCTGATGCATGTGTATCTTTAAAAAGAATTAAGCTTAGTTTATGTTGGAGGTGAAAATCATCTATGCTGGACAGTCTTTCTGAAACTTTATATAAGTTGTGTGAGGCCAGTGTTTGCGGGGAAAAGCTTGACAAGTAAATGTGAGATTCGTAATCAGATTACTTTTTTCAAGTAACTAACTAGTAAAGTAACACATTACTTTAAGCTGAGTAACTTTTTCAAAAGCAATACTTTGTTTTCCCATTATTGAAAGCTCTCCTGTCCTCATGTTGAGAGAAATTGGAAATAAGTACAGTAAGTAAATATTATGAAAACCTGCAGGGTTCGTTTGAGATGCACCCTTTACTATACAGGGGTGAATTTGCATTTTCTTAATGCTTATTCATTCCACTTGTGGTGCAAGGGGGCTTTACATTTGATAAAACATTTTTTTATTTATTTAATTGATTAAAAAACAAACAAGCAAGCCCAACCAAGGTGAGGAAAAGTAACACAAAAGTAACACAACACATTACTTTTCAGTATAAGTAACTAAGTAACTCAATTAGTTACTTTTTTTAGGGACTAATGTAATGCATTTCTTGTAACACTGTGTAAGGAAAAGTATATAGCAACACATAGAGGAATAAAACTGGACATTAATATGGAGAATTTGAGTCTCAGTCAGTATTCATATGCAACAAGGTCCCAAAAGTCGGGCGGTTCTTTGCTTCCACGTTGTGCATTAAAATAGTGCATTATAAATATAATTATTATTATAACAAATTATCCCTTGCTTAATGTTAATTGCAACATTTACCAATACATTATCAAAATCAATCAAGGGTGCGGGGGATCTTGTGACAAGACCAATAATAGCTACATGCAAAACGCTGAGCAAAAATCATTAAAAACATTTACATATATATGTAAATGTTGTTATCCATACTTAATATAACACTTAAAACAGATTTTTAAAAAAATTAAAAAGCAGCAGTCGGATATAGTTCAATGAGTCATTAAAAAAAGTAGACACAAGCAAGGTGTTATTGTGATTTTGGACATGATACCATCCATGGTATGGTTATGGTAACACTATAGTTTTCTATTAATTACCTTGAATATCATCTAAATACCGTGGAATATGAATATAGTAACATTTTTCACTTGGCACATGTGCTTCTGTCACTTCATTTCCAGGATTGCATGTCATATACCCCGTATAGATTATTATACCCGGTCGTTTGCTCACTCTGTACGCTAGATGGCGTGCTTTATAAACGGAAGAGCAAGAGCAGTGCAGACGAGGGGGTTTTATTTTCTTGTTGCGACTCCAGAGGTATTTTGTCCTATCCGGTTGCCGTACGTGCTAAAAGCAGATTCATACGATGGCGAATGTGAAGTGCTGCAGCGAAGGCCCCTCTAAAGAAGGAGGTGAAACTGCCAAAACTGTTTTTATTTTGCAATTAACATACACTTGAAATTCTTCGAGAATATTTCTAGTACTTGCATTTTTGGATGTAGGCGTAACATAAAGTTACAGCCATAGATTCGGACTTTCTTGTTAACTAAATTTAGCAAGCTAGCTAAGTTAGCTGGTAACGAGCTGTGTTTTTAGATGCGTAATATTTAACTCTAATATTTGATATACCTTTACAACACTAAATGCATAATATTGTTCATATTTTATGTCCAGCTGAACTTTACTCAGTGAACCTTTGATCCATACACTAACACGAGCTCAAAAATTACCATGGGTTTTTGGATTTGTACCATAGTTGTAACTTAACGTTACCATAAATAACATTTGACTCCAACGTGAATACTATGGTACATGAATTACAGTACATGTATCTACTGAGCATCTTGTACTATAATTGTGGTATTCTTGGAAATGTCTTGATGTACATATGATCACTATATGGTGTAACTTTAGTGATTCTACCTTAGATTACCATGTAAATGCCAGCGGTGATATGGTAATAATTGGTATGGTAATTATTAAAGTACTGTGGCATTACTGTCTGATGATACCATATCTGTACTTTTCTGCCATAGTATTTATGTATTTTTTAACTAGACAATTTCAACACAACCTTTAATGTTTTGCTGAAAGCATTCAGTTGCATTTGATGTAGTATTATGGTGAATCTGTCAGCCAGTTAAGACTAAAGATAATTAGTGTTAATCAAATGATTCGAACTAATCAATTAGATTTTAGGCTCAACAGCGTCTCTCTGAGCAGGTCCTCCTGGCGTCCCTCATCTTTCAGGTAACTGTAGCTCACCTTTGGTCTCCAAGGCAACAGTCGCTCACCTTGGTAAGTTGTTTCGCCTCCAGCAGGACCAGAAGAGAAGGGAAGCAGTGTGAAAACTAAGACTGTCTCTTCCAGCACGGCATCAGGGGACAGTCTGCGAAAGCGGCCTGCTCATGAAATCGACTCAGATGATGAGGCTAAAAGCAAGCCAGCAGCCCCTAAAATGTTTAAATCGGGGTTTAGCATGACTGCAAAGAAGCCTACGTCCATCTCTATCAAGCTTGGAGCGAGTGTATGTATATGTTGTTCTGTATACACTCTTCTATATAGATTCTAAAAAAATTGCTTCCTTGAGTTTGGAGAAGAAAAAACAGCAATTGAATGTTGTTTTATTCCTCCCATTTTAGAAACCTAAAGAAACCCCACCTGCCTTACCTGCCAAGAAAGCTGGACTTGCATCTGTTTTTAACGAGGATGATGATGTACGTGTCATTCTCTAATTTATTTCTTTAATAGTTATGCTGTATGTGTGAAGTCATGTAGTAATTGATGATGCGCTGTGCTCATTACACTTTTTTCTTACATTTAATATTATAGACTAGAGTATGTGCATAATTAGGCAAGTTGATAACTTGATAATATTGGTAACACTTTACAATAAGGTTCATTAGTTAACATGAACTAATAATAAACTGCACTTATAAAGCATTTATTTATCTTTGTTAATGTTAATTTCAACATTTACTAATGCATTATTAAAATCTGATTAACATTAGTTAATGCACTGTGAACTAACATGAACAAACCATGAACAGCTGTATTCATATTAGCTAACGTTAACAAAGATGAACAAATGCTGAACAGAGGTGTTCATGTTTAGTTTTTGTTAACTAATGCATTATCTAATACAACCTTATTGTGAAGTGTTACCATATTTTTTTCCCCAAGCAAATTGAACCAATTCCAAACCAAACCAATCAAGCTGTTTTTTGTGACCCTGCTCTCCAGTGGTCATGCCTTAATTTTGACATTTCTTTAGTATTGCTTCCTAATAATTGATATTTCAGTGTGTTAAATCTTCTCTTTTTTTGGCCCATTTTACCTGTAAAAGAGAACCTATTTAATAATTATCTGAATATTGGGCATTTTTAACTTCCATCCCTCGTTACCAATTATATATCACTTATAAATGATTATATATTACGTATAAAGGAAGTTAAGACCAATGTAAAAAAATAAGATCAGAATATTGACCTAATAATTTTGCATGCACTGTATGATAAAATGCCAGTTTCCTAACCTTTTTTATTTTATATTTCAGAGCGAGCCTGAAGAAATGCCACCTGAGGCAAAGATGAGGATGAAGAATATTGGCAGGTTGGATTTAATTTTACTTCAATTAAAGGGTTAGCTCACCCAAAAATGTAAGTTGTCATTAATTACTCTACCCTAATGTCGTTCCAAACCAGTAAAACTTTTCTTCATCTAAGGAACACTAAGGAAGATATTTTAGATGAAATCCCAAAAGCTTTCTGACCCCTCCATAGACTGCACTGCATTTCAACCATGTGTAGTCACATGGGCTATTTTAACTAGATCTTTACTACCTTTCTGGACCTTGTAAATTAAAATTACGCTGCAGTCTGCAGAGCTTAATTTGTGTTCCGAAGGTGAATGAAGGTCTTAGAGGTTTGGAATGACATGAGGGTGAGGAATTAATGCCAGAAATTTCATTTTTGGGTGAACTATCTCTTTAAATTATAGTACTATATATACAGCACTGTTGACCACCTCCTCACAAGCTGTTTTGATTTTCAGAGAAACGCCCACTTCAGCTGGACCCAATTCCTTTAACAAAGGAAAGCAGGGATTCTCAGACCATCAGAAACTTTGGGAGAGGAAGCTCAAAGCCCAGACAGACCAGTAGTGTCTGGCTTCTTTCAATAGCTTGCTTTTTGGAACGGAGATTTGTCCTATTGTCTCTTTGTTTGACAAACATTGTACAAATGTATATATGTAATGAATGTTTATGCTATTAAGCATCTTTTTATTGTAGCTATTTCGTTTTTTTTTTTTTTTTTTAACCACACATTAAAAATGCCTTCCTGTGTAAGGTGCACACCACAGCAGAGAAAATCAAGATAAACTGTATCGCTGTACACTAGGGCGCGCCGATCCCTTTTGTCATTTGCTTATAGTTTATTAGTTCTCCATAGAAGGAATGTAGTGGCCCAGTGATTTAGAATTGCTTATGTTTCGAGAAAGAAGACAAGTTTGTAATGTCACTAATAAATGAGAAATGGTTTCATTTTGTGGAGAGCTTTTTTTCCTGTTTTTAATCAGTGTGCTAATCAGTTTTTGTATATAGTTTACTCATTTCAAAACTGGGGGTATTCCAGAAAGCAAGGTTAACTTACCATCACATATACCTTAAACTTCCTTTTGATTAACCCAAACCTTGCTTAGTCAAGGTATGCTGGTTCCAAAAACAGGTCACGGAGACAACTTAGAGTATGTTCCCGGTTAACACACAAGACATTCTCAACAGAGCGACGAAATCAATTTATCACCATGGAAACAGACACCAAGAAAGAGCGTGCCATTCTACTTCCTCTTCTTATTTTGTTTGATGACCAGTTACATAACCTACAATCCCAAATCAGAAAAAGTTGGGTCAGTATGGAAAACGCAAATAAAAAAAAAAGATTTCTAAATTTACTTTGACTTGTATTTCATTGCAGACGATATGAACAAAAAAGATTTCATGTTTTGCCAGGTCAACTTCATGTCATTTGTAAATATGCATCCTTTCCTCTCATTCAGACCTGCAACACATTTAAAAAAAAAAGTTGGGACAGTGAAACATTTACCACTTTGTAATGTTGCCATTCCTTTTCACAACACTTAAAAGACGTTTAGGGACTGAAGACAAGTTATGAATTGTTTCAGGTGTAATTTTGTCCCATTCTTTCTGCAAACAAGTCTTAAGGTGGGCAACTGTATGGGGTCTTCACCACACATTCTCTATTGGAGACAGGTCGGGACTGCAGGCAGGCCAGTCAAGTATACCCGTACCCTCTTCCTCCGCAGCCAGGACTTTGTAATGTGTGCAGAATGTGGTTTTGCATTGTCTTGATGAAATATGCATGGACATCCCTGGAACAGATGTCTTCTTGAAGGCAGCATATTATGCTCCAAAATCTCTATGTACTTTTCAGCATTAATGGTGCCTTCACAGAAGTGCAAGTTACCTTTGCCAAGGGCACTGACACAACCCCATACCATGACAGACCCTGGCTTTTGGACTTGTTGCTGGTAACAGTCTGGATGATCCTTTTCTTCTTTGGTCCGTAGCACACGGCGTCCATTCCTCCCAAAAATACCTCAAATACTGATTTATCTGACCACAGTACACGTTTCCACTGTGTGATGGTCATCCCAGATGCCTCCGAGCCCAGAGAAGTCGACAGCGCTTCTGGGCACTGTTAACATAGGGCTTCCTTTTGGTACAGTACAGTTTTAACTGGCATTTTTGGATGTACAGTATTGTTCAAAATAATAGCAGTACAATGTGACTAACCAGAATAATCAAGGTTTTTAGTATATTTTTTTATTGCTATGTGGCAAACAAGTTACCAGTAGGTTCAGTAGATTCTCAGAAAACAAATGAGACCCAGCATTCATGATATGCACGCTCTTAAGGCTGTGCAATTGGGCAATTAGTTGAATTAGAAAGGTGTGTTCAAAAATAGCAGTGTGGCATTCAATCACTGAGGTCATCAATTTTGTGAAGAAACAGGTATGAATCAGGTGGCCCCTATTTAAGGATGAAGCCAACACTTGTTGAACATGCATTTGAAAGCTGAGGAAAATGGGTCGTTCAAGACATTGTTCAGAAGAACAGCGTACTTTGATTAAAAAGTTGATCGGAGAGGGGAAAACCTGCAAAAAATGATAGGCTGTTCAGCTAAAATGATCTCCAATGCCTTAAAATGGAGAGCAAAACCAGAGAGACGTGGAAGAAAACGGAAGACAACCATCAAAATGGATAGAAGAATAACCAGAATGGCAAAGGCTCAGCCAATGATCACCTCCAGGATGATCAAAGACAGTCTAGAGTTACCTGTAAGTACTGTGACAGTTAGAAGACGTCTGTGTGAAGCTAATCTATTTTCAAGAATCCCCCGCAAAGTCCCTCTGTTAAAAAAAGGCATGTGCAGAAGAGGTTACAATTTGCCAAAGAACACATCAACTGGCCTAAAGAGAAACGGAGGAACATTTTGTGGACTGATGAGAGTAAAATTGTTCTTTTTGGGTCCAAGGGCCACAGGCAGTTTGTGAGATGACCCCCAAACTGTGAATTCAGGCCAGAGTACACTGTGAAGACAGTGAAGCATGGAGGTGCAAGCATCATGATATGGGCATGTTTCTCCTACTATGGTGTTGGGCCTATTTATCGCATACCAGGGATAATGGATCAGTTTACATATGTTAAAATACTTAAAGAGGTCATGTTGCCCTATGCTGAAGAGGACATGCCCTTGAAATGGTTGTTTCAACAAGACAATGACCCAAAACACACTAGTAAACGGGCAAAGTCTTGGTTCCAAACCAACAAAATTAATGTTATGGAGTGGCCAGCCCAATCTCCAGACCTTAATCCAATTGAGAACTTGTGGGGTGATATCAAAAATGCTGTTTCTGAAGCAAAACCAAGAAATGTGAATGAATTGTGGAATGTTGTTAAAGAATCATGGAGTGGAATAACAGCTGAGAGGTGCCACAAGTTGGTTGACTCCATGTCACACAGATGTCAAGCAGTTTTAAAAAACTGTGGTCATACAACTAAATATTAGTTTAGTGATTCACAGGATTGCTAAATCCCAGAAAAAAAATTTTTTTTTACAAAATAGTTTTGAGTTTGTACAGTCAAAGGTAGACACTGCTATTTTTTTGAACACACCCCTTTCAACTAATACCCCGATTGCACAGCCTTAAGAGCGTGCATATCATGAATGCTGGGTCTTGTTTGTTTTCTGAGAATCTACTGAACCTACTGGTAACTTGTTTGCCACGTAGCAATAAAAAATATACTAAAAACCTTGATTATTCTGGTTAGTCACATTGTACTGCTATTATTTTGAACAATACTGTAAGTACGTATTGTGGTACTTGACAAAGGTTTGCCAAAGTAGTCCTGAGCCCATGTGGTGATATCGCTTATAGATGAATGATGATTCTTGATGCAGTGCCGCCTGAGGGATCGGAGATCACGGTTGTTCAGCTTAGGCTTGCACCCTTGTCCTTTACGCACTGAAATTCCTCCAGATTCCTTGAATCTTTTAATTATATTATGCACTGTTGAATGTGAAATATCCTAATCTCTTCCTATCGATATTGTTTTTAAACATTTCAATAATTTTCTCACGTATTTGTCAGCAAACTGGCAATCCTCGGCCCATCTTTGCTCCTAAAAGATTAGACCTTTATTGGATGCTGCTTTTGTACCAAATCATAATTACAATCACCTGTTGACATCACCTGTTTCGAATCACATCATTATTTAACCATTTTACCTCATTACTAGCCCTATATTGCTCCTGTCCCAACTCTTTTTTAAATGTTTTGCAGGTCTGAATGACAGGAAAGGATGCATATTTACAAATGACATGAAGTTGACAAGACAAAACATGAAATATTTTTTTGTTCATATTGTCTGCAATGAAATACAAGTCAAAGTAAATTTAGAAATCACTTTTTTCTTTTTTGCGTTTTCCATACTGTCCCAACCTTTTCTGATTTGGGGTTGTACTTAATGCACAGAGCAGGTTATGTTCAGAGAGTCAGTTGCTATGGCTACTGACTTACCCTGAAAGTTACCTCCGTTTTTGGAACTGAAAGTTGAGGTTATCCACTTACTCTTAAACATGCCCAGGTATGTCACATAACCTGCTTTCTGGAATACCCCCGTATGCTTTCTGTGGGACACAAAAGAAGATATTTTGAAATGAACGTTTGGGTCCGAAAAACACAACCCCACTGAATTGTTTTTCCTTAAAAAAAAAGGACAACAATCTGACATTAAGTTCAGTTACAACACAAGAAAAGAAAAATAATGTTGAATATACTTTGGTTGTAAAAGCTCAAATCAACAATTACATAAAATTCCACTTAGAATAGATTAGAATTAGAATTATTATTATGAAATTTTAGAATATATTATTATGAAATTTTATTTTCAACATTTGTTGAAATACAGGTTCTGCTAACTCACTGGCGCTCAGATGATGTATTGCTTAAGATTTAAGAATTAGTACAAGAAACTTTTTCAGCACATCAATGTTTATTTATAGATCACATTTAAACACCGGAGGTAGACCAAAGTGCTTTATAATGAATAAACAAATTGCAACAAATTAAGAGAACAAAAAAATAAAGGCAGTCAACACTATAAAAAGAGAGACCCAAAATAACACACTAAAGAAATGCTAAAAAAAATAAATATGTCTTAAGATAGGATTTAAAAGCAATGATAGACGGTGCACACTTGATGTAAAGAGGAAGGATAATCCAAAGTTTAGGTCCAGCGGTAGTGAAAATCACCAAGATTTTTAAGTTTAACTCTAAGGATGTAGCTTTCTAGAAGGGCAATAAATCAGTAAAGTATTGAAATGCAAGGTTATTGAGGGCTTTGTAGATGATTAATAAGAGTTTCAATCTGATACTTGACAGCGAGCCAGAGCAAAGAAATTAAAATAGGTGTAATGTGGTCATGTTTGTGCTTCTCTTTGATCAGTCTAGTAGCTGCGTTTTGTACCAGCTGTAGACGAGAAATGGAAGCCTGAGAAACGTCATAATACAGTGAATTACCATAGTAATTTAAGCTGCAGTCAAATAGGATGTCCAAAATTCCTGCTACACTGCGTTATGTAAAATGTAATGTAAATGCAAAATTTCAAGCTATAACCTCATAAGCATATGATTTTGTTGCATTAAAACTGTTGCACTTGAATATATGAAGTGAATTCTAATAGGTAACCAAGAGGCTGCGTGCTTTCATCAGACGTTTCTGGCGACTCAGTAAGCTCTCACGCTTTTGGCCAATGTCAAAGTCTTCTTTAAGCAGGTTGTTTACGTCTTCTTTATCTTGCAGCAACTGCAACATGCTCCTTTGCAGCTCAAAAGCTGCTTCCTGGAGCAACATATAGCGGATCACCATTGGGATCTGGTCAGCTAGACGCTTGCTTGCAATCTGTTAAGATAGATAAGACAGCATCTCAGATATACATTACAATTTGAGCTACCTCTAACAAAACAGAAAACTAAGCACACTTACCGAGTAGTAGGATTCGAGGTGCAACCTCATCTCACGCAAAGTTGCATGACTGCCTGTGCCAATGCCTATGCAATTAAGACTTTCCCTAGTGTCTTCGTCTACTTCCAGCTTTTCCTTTGCATGCTGCAGGCTCTCACTGTATGTGCAATCTTGACTGTAAACAATGAGCTCCATCTTGAATTGGGTCCTCAGCATGGATTCTGCCAGGGATTCTTTATCCAGCTTGATGGCTTCAATCTTAGTCTAAGAAAGTATTAAAAAATATACTGAAACTATAAGTGATAAAACAGCAGGAAATTCCTTTCAACTTTTATTATTATTATTTAAAGACACCACTGAATATTTGTCACTGAGAAGTAATGCGGTTTAATTGTGTGAAATGTGAAATCAACACTCAAATCAATTTGTCAAACTTCCAAAAAAACAACTGAAAGTAGTTTGATATGCACAACAAAACAAAACAAAAAAAAGTACCTTTGCTATTTTCAGAAGATTAGGGTATCCAATGAAGCTAGACTGGGCCAGTTGGATGAACTTCCTTCTAACCACATCTATGTAATCACAAACACACTGTTAATATGGCTTCTTCACCAAACTTTCAGCTCACATGCTCGATTGTCCAGTGAATCCAGGTGTCAGAAGAAACTGCACTGAGCTAAGCCACCTTTATCCAAAGCCAAAGCAAGATGTACTCAAGGACAGAATGTTCAGTTAAAAGGTCGCCTTTCAGTGGGTCATCTTTCAATGTGTTCTTTGATATTTTTTCACTAGGTAACAAAACTCAGTCAACAAAATGAAACAATCAACAAATGTATTGGATAAACTGGAAAGTTCACTTGTGGTTGAAATGGATTTATATATCCTGGTTTATGGTTTTCTTGGTAATTAAGAATAACAAAGGGCCTGTGCACAAAGCAAGATCTACATTTTTAAAAAGATTTTAAAACAGAAATATGGATAAACACAAACCAGAGATGGTCTTCAGTGTTTTTAAGGCAGGTTCTTCCAAAAGCTTGATCTGATCCCTAACAAGTCCTTCAAAGGTCTTGTAATTGATGAATCCTGGAAGCTCTCTTCCCCGATACTTGGCTTCATAGTTATCAACTTCTTTCTCAATCTTCCTGTTGACTGCAAATGATTAATGTCAGGAATAATGTCAGAAGGTACTCTTATGTTTACATTACCACAGAAGTCTTTTCTTATTTGAAAGAGTCTTTAAGTAAAAGGTTACTTAGATTAAGTTAGGACTTTATGTTGGTAATTTACTGATTGAAATTGATAAAGGGGGATAAAACAGATGTGAATATGGTATTTTTAAACAAACAACAACAAAAAAGCAACAGTAATTCACTCACAGGAATATCCTGAATTATCCAAGAAGCCATTCCATTTAGCAAATTCTTTACGAAGTTCTGGAAAAATCAGTACATCTGATCCACATTTAACCTCTTCCCCAGTGGTCAGATTGAGGGTATCATGTGTGAAAGATGTAACTTTCTAAATGAAGTGATAAAATGTGATAGAACTTAGTTACTCACTGATATTAATATGACTAAATATTTACACTTTGATAGTAGCTGTGTAGATTTCTAGGCTGTACTCACATCGATGAGAAAGCTCAGTCTTTCTCCAGGGTCTGACGGGGGTCCGTTGCCATAGGCCTCCAGTTCCTTCTGTGTTTCAGCGAGCTTCGCCTCGATTTGTTCTTCTAACCGGGGCAGAGATTTCTACATAGCAAATATGAAAATAAGCTATATGTTATGAATCTAAAAAGTCTGTAGACCTATTTTGTTAATAAAGATTATGTCACCTGAATGTGATGAACTAACTCAATTGTTAGTTTCTCAGCCAACTTAGGAATAGTAGCAAAACCTTCTTCATAGAGTTTGCTGGGTAAAAAAAAAAAAACAACTGAACACCCCTGCTTTATTACATTCCTAAATAACAGGTACTAATCTACATGTACACATCGTGGGCATACTGCAGGTGATTCACTAAGAAAAGTTGAAAACTTCTGCTTGAATCTCAATAAATAAATGTTGTGACCATTTACCCACCTGAAATGAGGATGGTCTTTGAAGAAGGCATTCTCTGTTACTGTGGCCTCATTAAGAGTGACCTGATCTATAATCTCTTTTTGTCCCCTGCACCTTACAATCATGTAGCCTTTAGTAAGGTGAATGACCTCATTGTGCACAATGTCTACCACTGTCCCTTCAGTGCCCTTATCCACCAGGTCCGGCTTTGTTAAGATGCCTGTAGTAGACAAACAACAGTTATACCGAGTTTGATTCAGTTTGATTTATAGCATTTAAATGCAATAAGTAATGCACACCTAAAGTCCTTTCTCCCACAGGGTCCTCCTCCTGCGCCATCTGCAATGCTTCTGTGGTCGCAATGTCAACATTGCATGGCACCACAACCAAGTTAATTGTTTCTTGTTTTGTAACAAACTTCCTGATCAGTCTCTTAATCTAGAAGAAATGCATTCCATTAATGTCCCTGTCTTTAAACAGACCATATCACAATTCTCTTTCCATCAAAACATCACATGTAAAATACAGTGAATATAAAAATTAATAAAAAACATAGACTACAAAAAGAACATCATGAGAAAGTTAAATGTACCTGATCTCCAATATTTTCAGGTTGACCCTTGACAGCCACTCGTGCAATCCCGGGGAGGTCAATGAGTGTGAGGTCAGGAACATTGGCAGAGGTGATCTGCAGACTGATGAGTTCATCACTAATACCAACACCTACTCCAGCCATCTCATCCTGGGCTAAAATCGTAATTAGATATTGTTGAAATGTTGATTTCTATGTTGGATACATTCAAGCAAGTGTTTTGTACCTTTACGAATCTTTTTCTCCACATCTGCTGGGTCATCAATGTCTTCCTCATAGTTTTGGTAACTGATTCTCCCATGCCATTTGTCCTCATCCTTAGTTCTTATCATCTTGATCTCAAGAGGGCATCGTGTAACAATTCCTTTAAAAAAATGGTGAACTGGTGAATGGCCTAATATGTAAATTATAATTACCATCACTGTGCCATATTCGTTGGTAAGACAGTTAATCACATAAAAGTATAGGGTAGAGTGGTGGAAAACGCCTCTACTATTTTCCCAAAATAACCACTAAATAAAATCAAGATACGTTTTTGTTGTTGCTATGGACTAGCCTAGAAGTGTTCACTGTGAAACTTACACTAGTTACGTACCTGAGAGAAAACGGATTTCACTATATATATATATATATATATATATATATATATATATATATATATATATATATATATATATATATATAAATAATTTGGCCATTATTTAGTACTGGTTTATAAGGAAAATATAATAATATTTTCAGAATGACATCTTTTTTTCTCTCAAACCTATAGGCAGCTGACTCATTGCCTCGCTGGCTTAGACTTGTAAGGCAGCATTTGTGCATGAAGGCACCTCACGAAACTAACTTCGGACTGACTTCTTAGGCAGTGTAACAGTTTAATGATCTACAGCAAAATACCCCACCTGTGACGCATTTAACTTTTATTTCACAGAAAGTGTTTTCTTTACACAGTCGATGAGGGGGGCGTTTCCCCCTACTCTATAGCATACTTTATGTATTTCCGTTTTAATTTTATATACGCAGGCTATATTTTATGTTTTAGTTGTATATATGTTGTCCTTACCACTTCCCCTGGGTAACGCGACTCCTGACAGCGCTTCCAGAACAGAACTCTTTCCTGAGCTTTGGTCTCCAATGACGGCGATGGCTGGCAACGCCAGGTCCTTTTCGACTCCTAAAGACCGCAAATTGTCGATAGTGTCGATGCAAGGGCGGATTTTTTCTTCATATTGCTGACTGAACGTGTAGCCCATTTTCTCCATCCTTAACGTAAGAAATGTCAAAATAGCAAAGATAAATACTACTTCACGTCGATATGTCAGGCGCGGTCTATTCCCGCAGTCCTCGAATGGATTCTTAGAGATGCTGCTTCTTTACCGGTAAAGTGAATCCTAGAGCGGTTTCATACGTTGCTAAGTTTCATTTCCTGGATATCAAAATAGTTTCGTTTCATCCTCTGATGAGGCTAGCTGTTTCATTTTTCAATTTCAATAGGCTACATTAAAAACATTGTAAGGTTTATTGTAGGGTCTGTTCTCGCATGTGGTAGGCTATTGACAAAGTGGAAGGGAAATTTTTACTGAAAAATAATTTGTTTGCATGTAGGCTAGGCTACCGCTACATTAAGGTGAACATGGCTGTTTTGAATAGAGAATGAATTCGCCTTAGTGTGACGAGACAAACATTTCGTAGCATATTCTCGTAAGAGAATAAAATTTTAAATTGTTTAAAATGATTATTTCCGAACTATATTAAAACCTATAAAATCCTTCAAGAGCCGTTATCCCAATGGTGCGGTCCGGGAATGCATAGGCTAGCCTAATCTCTGTCTGTCTACTAGGGAAAAGTGCACTTTACATAATTTTGATAAGGTCGTCCTGGAGATGGAAAAACGCGTTTTTTATGACCAAAATAACTTTTGGAGTCCAACACCTGCTCCAGTTAAATATTGTTTAAATGTTGACTGCGCTAGAGACCTGCCGTTTTCTACCTTAACAAATCTTTTTCTCCACTTCTACTAAGCCATATGTCTTCCTCATAGTTATCGTAACTAATTCTCCCATGCCATTTGTCCACGCCCTTATGTATGGCGCTATTTTCCTGTCAAATGTCGAGAGCGCATTATTGTAGCGCTTATCATCTTGAGCTCAATAGGGCGTCATGTAACAATTAAGTCTCACTCCCAACTCGTCACATATTGACGCTTGGTCAGGACCCCCGTGTCATTTTTTAAACACATGGGTAGCCTTTAGCCAGGGGCGTAGACATCATTTAAAAAGTGAGGGGGACAGAATGTCAAATGTTATACCAGTTTTTTCTGACCTTTGTCTAATTTATTTTTTTATCTTATAGCTTTTTGTTATAAGATAAATTAATATGCTAATATGGCTTAATATGCTATTTATGCTTTTTAATATTTATTTATATAAACGATCTGTCTTTTTGACCCCAAATGACGTTTACTGAAATACAAATAAAAAAATCATCTAAAATGGCATGGGACCTGATGTGGTGGACATTCGCAAACTCTACAAACAAAAACATTAATTGGAATGATACTGGTTGTATGCTAGCGTGAGAAAAAATCTTTAACATAATGTTTTTTTTTTTGTTTTTGTTTTTTTAAACAAATATAATATTACTCACTTTAATAATGTTTACTAAAATGTTTTACATTTGTGCAGTGTTGGGGGGATTTAAACTTTTTTGTTTTATTATATAAATGCAATCAATTATGGGAGATGATCTATATAAATTATGATCTATATAAATTATGCCATTATGCATCATCTGGCCAATCAAGATGCCACTTAAGGAGCTACCAAAGAATCAAACATATGCAGATTAATCATTAAAAGTAGTGATTTAAAAAAATGCTGAAGCTACAAAACCTTTGCTAAACAATTTGTTTCAAACTTACGGAGCTCCTGTAATGCTTAGTTCCAGTTCAAACTGTTTCTTATGATATCTGAAATATCCATATTCAGATTACAGACATGATTAGGTGAATCTGAATAGGTCTAATTCAGATAACAAGTCAATCCCTCACAATAAGTAATCTCTAAAGTTTTTACATATATGAGCTAAATGCTGTATTATATGTGTTACAGCTTGTCATTGGTGCTATTGAAAGCCCTTATTCCCTTATTCTAGCTCATTTTGGCAAGTGCATTTCTTTCATTGCACAGGTTACATCATTTTGTGTAAAACTGGTGTAAAAGGACTTTTACAATTATTTCAAAATATGTTTCATAAATAGCTACGTTTGTTTACTAAAACTGCTTCAAAGAATTGTTTCAATTCATTTTGTGCTTTATTTTGGACCTTTCTTCTGAAAAGACGCAAGTTCAAAGTCGGCTAATACACAAGCTCTGCTCAATGCATTGGAGGACTGTTAGTATCACTGGCTGTTTGACCAGTGTTTATTGACCAGAACACATTTTCAGCAACATTGATGTTGTAAAAATTGTTATCAATGAGCTTTTAAAATATTGATTCTGTGTTAGATATTTCACATTGCATCTAGTGTGTTGAAGATGCATTTTTATGACTCATTTGATTGTGACTTTATACATAAGCTGTATACATTACTTTATACATTAGCCGTATACGGTTACATATCTGTCTTTCTGTTGTGTTGTGCTCCATGTACTTCCTGTTTTCATTTGTCACCTGTTCAGTGGCCTGTTGCACAAAGCTGGTTTCAGTTGCTACCCAGGTAAGTTTGAGATTAGTTTGAGCAAACTCTGGTTTTTCGGGCTCAAGAAGGTGGATTGGTTTTTAACAGTGTTAATCACCATGGTAACTTACACTACACAGCTAACCTGCTCTGGAGCAGGTTTTATTCTGGGTTAGAGATCACAAACTCAAACTGGACCAATCAGCTGCAAGTAAAACTCACACCACCTGTATCTCTCAAATTAAAGTAGTTTATAGTGAAAAAAGAGACAAGAGACTTTAGAGACAAAATTGCTCATCTTTTGGTGCAAATTATTTATTATATTTATAATATATGAATTATAATCACTTTTAATTCACATAATATATTCATATAATTATATTATATTGACAAGTAGCCAAATATTAATATAAATATAAAACATGCATTCATAATTATTTTAAACAACGTGTATTTATTTGAGCTCTTTGTGAACCTATAATTATTAGGCATATTTCTTTGATTAACATCATGCATTGATATAGTCAGATATTCTTTCAGCTGCCTTCTTAAATTGATGCTGCAGCATAAGTGTTTATTCCTGCTTTAAACGCATTTAATTTCATGATCATTTTCAGAACGATCTCTCAATCTTCAGAAGAGAAGTGAATCGAACAGACACTGTGATTGGCTGTTTGCCGCATGTGTCACGCTTTCAGTGTTAATTGCAAACTCTGGATTGAACCTGAGTTGTCAGAGAAAGTTTATACCAAGCTTTGAGAAACCGTTCAACTTGATCTAAACCAGGTTGGATTTATCTGGATTTGTCAACTCCAAACCTACTCTGAAACTCAGAGTTTGTTCAGCTTGCTTCATGCAACAGGCCTCCTTTGTCTAGTTTCCCGCCACTTGTCTGTTACCATAGTTACCTTCATTAGTCTAGTTCTGTTCAGCCTTGTTTAGTCATTTGTGTCGCCTGTTCCCTTCGTTAGTCTAGTCATCAGTCACTCTGTCTTTGTCTGATCACCGTTATGCTACCCTGATACTAGAGTCGAGTTTGGTATTTCCAGACGGTCTTCTTGAAATTCTGAAACCTTTAACAGTAAACTGCATTTGAGTTCTACAGTTGCCTGTCTCTGTCTTCCTGCCTGAGCTGACTGTAACATATGGTATACATTACTTTATACATTAGCTGTATACATTGCTTTATACTTTAGCTGGTTGCTAGTTGTTCTCCAGAGAAGGAATGTAGTAGTTCAGTAATTTAGAATGGTGTTTCAGTCATAGCAATGAAAGAAGACTAGTTTATAATTCACAAATTAATGAGATATTTGTCACTTTAAAGATCTGAAGGATCTTCTTAGTATGTTGTAATCAGTGTGGTATTTGTCATTTAGTCATCCTCATTCTGTTCCAAACCTGCTTGACTTTTTCTTCTGTGGTGGAGTTTTAATTATTACCTATTGCTTTAATAAAGATAAGTGGACAGTGCACAACCACTTTAAACTCCAGAACTACTATTTAATAGGAAGAATAATAGTCTTTAAAAGAATATCTGTCGCAATATTCAGAATTTTATACAATTTTCTTTGTAATAGATCAACAAGTCTGCTGTAAATCAACAATTACATTAAACAAAACGTTTCTGGCGACTCAGTAAGCTCTCCCACTTTAGGCCAATGCCAAAGTCCTCTTTAAGCAGGTTGTACACACCTTATCTTGCACCAACTGCACCATACTCCTTTGTACTGACGCTTCATCAATATATACTCTGATAAGACACTACAATGTCCTGCACTAGACCCAATAGTAGTACACAACTTTATTGACATTGGACAATAGTATCGAACATTTTGCAAGAAGAGGCACTTCAGAGGCTAAAAGGAGCTTCACCACTATTTATATTACTAAAAGATTGAAAGAGGGGGAGGGGGTGGAATGCAGCCTCTGTTTCTTTATAAAGTGCTCAGTTTCTTTGCTGCTCATGTTCTTCACTACCAACATATGATTTTGTTGAATGAAAACTGTTGCAATCAACTACATAATGAAGTGAATTCTAAAAGGTAACCAAGAGGCTGCGTGCTTTCATCAGACGTTTCTGGCGACTCAGTAAGCTCTCACGCTTTAGGCCAATGTCAAAGTCTTCTTTAAGCAGGTTGTCCACACCTTCTTTATCTTGCAGCAACTGCAACATGCTCCTTTGCAGCTCAATAGCCGCTTCCTGGAGCAACATATAGCGGATCACCATTGGGATCTGGTCAGCTAGACGCTTGCTTGCAATCTGTTAAGATTGATAACACAGCATCTCAGATATACATTTTAATTTGAGCTTCCTCTGATGGCACAGAAATATTTAGTTGGCACACTTACCGTGTAGTAGGACTCAAGGTGTAACCTCATCTCACGCAAGGTGGCATGACTGCCTGTGCCAAAGTCTACTCTCAAAAAAGGCCCCTCTTGAGGCCTGTAATTTTCCACCTCTTCCATTTTCTCCTTTGCATCTTGTAGGCTCTCACTGTATGTGTCATCTTGACTGTAAACAATGAGCTCCATCTTGAATTGGGTCTTCAGCATGGATTCTGCCAGGGATTCTTTGTCTTGCTTGATGGCTTCGATCTTGGTCTAAGAAAGTATATGAAAGATTTACTGAAAAATGTTACAATTTCTATACATTTGAATTGTGATTCAAAGGCATAATTAATATAAAACAAGTAATGCGACTTGTAATTCTATAAAATGTATTAGTATCATTAACAGAAAAGAAAAGCCCATAAAAATGCCTTAAACGTTTGAAAAAAGTACCTTTGCTATTTTCAGAAGATTGGGAAATCCAATGAAGCTGCACTGGGCCAGCTGGATGAACCTCTTTCTAACAACATCTGTTAACACAAACACAGTTAATACAACTGATAGATAGAGCAAACTTTTAATTCCAAGGTTGATTATCTAGTGAATCCGGTATTGACACATGCCACAAAAAGGCACTGATCACTAATTTGCAGTTCCTTTAATAGAAGAAAAATTCATCTGAAGCAACCTTGGGTTGCATGCCTTATTGAAGGTGAGAATGTTGAGTTCATTGGTTGCCTTTATTGTGATCTTTGATATTTTTCCACTAGGCATTAGGCAACAAAACTACCTACAAATGCATTGTGCCAACTAGAAAGTTCATTGGGTTGCTATTTCCTGGTCTTGGTCCTGTTTTTTTTTTTGACAATTCAAAGACTCCATCTTTGAGGCAACAGCCTGGAGAACGCCCTTTTCATTTAGCTATTTCAGCATGACCAAGAGCCCAAGCACCACGTGATGCACGCATAAAAATGGTCAAATGCTATATATGTCCAAGATGTTAATCTGATAGTTCACATAGTTCCTCGTTCATTCATTCATTCAAAATTTTGTATACTTACTCAACCTCATTTTGTCCCAAACCTGTATGAGTTTCTTTCTTCTGTTGAACACAAAATAATATATTTTGAATAATGCTGGTAGCTAGACATTTGACGACACCCATTGGCTACCATAGTATTTTATTTCCTATGATGGAAGTCAATGGGTGCCGTGAGCATTTTTAAAATATATTATTTTGTGTTCAACAGAAGAAAGAAATTCATACAGGTTTGGAACAACATGAGGGTGAGTAAATGATGACCAAAACTTAATTTTGGGGTGAACTATCCCTTTAATGATTAAAATGCAGGTGCCCACATACTTTGTTCATGTAGTGCATTATGAGAGTATACTCAAGTAGAACAGTACAGTCTGAATAGCATGACTAGAAAGTGCATAAATGGATTTGAAATACAAAAAACACTAACCAGAGACAGTCTTCAGTGTCTTTAATGCAGGTTCCTCCATCAGCTTAATCTGTTCCCTGACAAGCCCTTCAAAGGTCTTGTAATTGATGAATCCTGGAAGCTCTCTTCCCCGATATTTAGCTTCATAGTTATCAACTTCTTTCTCAATCTTCTTGTTGACTGCAAAGAGTTTTTGAACATGCTCAGAAAAAGAAAAAAATTAGTTGCACAACTCAGTTACGAGTTGTGCTTCTAAATGTGCTTTTTGGTAAAATGAACTAACTTAGATTAGTTTAGCAATTTAGTTTGGTAATTAATTGAATGAAACTGGTAAAAGGAAATTATAACACATTTTAAGCAAAAAAACATAGGCCAAAAGCTAGAGTACAATCAGGAGATCCCAAGTCTTCTGACCATTTACTCACAGGAATGTCCTGAACGATTCAAGAAGCCATTCCATTTTGCAAATTCATCCCGAAGTTCTGGAAAAACCAATAGATCCGAAGCACACTTTATTTCCTCCCCAGTGGTCAGGTTGAACATATCGTGAGTGAAAGCTGTGACTTTCTAAATGAAGTGATGAGATGTGAAAGATTTCAATGACTCAGTATGACCCTTTACTATAAATTCATACTTTGATATAGATTTCTAGGCTGTACTCACATCGATGAGAAAGCTCAGTCTTTCTCCAGGGTCTGATGGGGGTCCGTTGCCATAGGCCTCCAGTTCCTTCTGTGTTTCTGAAAGCTTTGTCTCAATTTGCTCTTCTAAACGAGGCAGGGATTTCTACATAGCAAATATGACAATTAGCTGTTTATAATAAGTCTAAAAATTCTTTAGTTATATTGTGTTAAAATTATAGAGTTATTTCACCTGAATATGATGAACCAATTCAATTGTTAGTTTCTCAGCCAACTTTGGAACAGTAGCAAAACCTTCTTCATAGAGCTTGCTGAGGAAAAATGGCACATATATTGCATGTGATAACATGCTATTACAGCACTGATAACTAAAATCTCAAATACCATAATAATCTGTATTTGCACTGGTCATACTGCACCTGATTTACTAATTGCACAGTTGCGCAACAGGTGGTTCTCAGTAAACACTATGCTTTTTTATATGTATTTGATTATATTGTGTTTGTACAGTATTTCATGTGTGATGTCTGTATAATGTATTTGATGTTATCATTACATGTTTTATTAAGGGTTTCAATATCTGTAAAATAAAAGTTTAAAAGAATAAAACCCACCTGAAATGAGGATGGTCTTTGAAGAAGGCATTCTCTGTTACTGTGGCCTCATTAAGAGTGACCTGATCTATAATCTCTTTTTGTCCCCTGCACCTTACAATCATGTAGCCTTTAGTAAGGTGAATGACCTCATTGTGCACAATGTCTACCACTGTCCCTTCAGTGCCCTTATCCACCAGGTCCGGCTTTGTTAAGATGCCTGTTGTGTAGTAACACTCACAATCAGAATATTCATGGTAATCTATGGTTTTACAGATGTATAGCATTGAAATGCAAAGAATAATGCACACCTAAAGTCCTTTCTCCCTCAGGGTCCTCCTCCTGCGCCATCTGCAATGCTTCTGTGGTTGCGATGTCAACATTGCATGGCACCACAACCAAGTTAATTGTTTCTTGTTTTGTAACAAACTTCCTGATCAGTCTCTTAATCTAGAAGAAGGACATTTGATTCATGATTCTGTGTCTTTCAATGGTCTTTCCAACAAAATGTCATTTGAAAAATAAAAATAAAGTTTACCTGCTCTCCAATATTTTCAGGTTGACCCTTGACAGCCACTCGTGCAATCCCGGGGAGGTCAATGAGTGTGAGGTCAGGAACATTGGCAGAGGTGATCTGCAGACTGATGAGTTCATCACTAATACCAACACCTACTCCAGCCATCTCATCCTGGGCTACAATCATAATTAGAGGTAAGACATTAAGAAATGTATCTAGCTCTTTTGGAAGACCTCGAGGTGCAATTCTAAGCATTTTATACCTTCACAAATCTTCTTCTCCACTTCTGCTGGGTCATCAATGTCTTCCTCGTAGTCCTGGTAACTGATTTTTCCATGCCATTTCTCTTCATCTTTAGTTCTTATCATTTTGAGCTCAAGAGGGCATCTTGTTACAATTCCTTACAAAACATGAAAGGGTGGATGTAAGACATAGTTTCACCATGGTGTTGTTCAAAGTGTTATGTATTACACGATGTAAACTCCATGCCATATGGCATATAAACATGGTAATCATTCGGTATCGTGGTGTAGGCTACAATAACCTGAGTTATGGTACATTCACAGTATTAGAAAGTCCTAAGTTAATTACATAAAAGCAATGCGATTAAATAATTGTATATGTTTTAGTTGTATGTTGTTCTTACCACTTCCCCTGGGTAACGCGACTCCTGACAGCGCTTCCAGAACAGAACTCTTTCCTGAGCTTTGGTCTCCAATGACGGCGATGGCTGGCAACGCCAGGTCCTTTTCGACTCCTAAAGACCGCAAATTGTCGATAGTGTCGATGCAAGGGCGGATTTTTTCCTCATATTGCTGACTGAACGTGTAACTCATTTTCTCCATCATTAAACACCGTCGAAATGTCAAAAAGCAAAAACAAATAGGCTACTTCACGTCGATATGCCAGACGCGGTCTATTCGTGCACTCCTCGAATGGATGCTGTTTCCTTATCGGTGAAGTCAATCTTTTGTTTTGTAGAGTGTTTCACAATAGTTTCGTTTCGCCCCTTGACGTTCGGTTTTATTGTTCAGGACATGGGAAAATAAATATCGTATTGTACATTCTGGTCACGTGATATTGACAAAACGGCTGAAAAATGTATCAGGGAAAGAATAATTTGTTTTCCAACCTGTTTCTAAATAGGCTACATGTCTAGTAGAGCATAAATCGACCCAACCGGATGAACGAGCATAAATGCAATACAGTGCCGCAAACGCATTAAAGGAGTAACGAAGAAAATAGTTTAGGTACGTTTTATTGCGTTGTAATGTTTTCAAACTCGGGGCCTTATGTTGTCTAGTTTGAATATTTTACATAAACAAATCCTATCCATCCATTTTTGCCATTCAGCATTTTATTTGACTGCGAGTAAACTCAATCATCCAAATGACAATTTCTACTATTTATCAGTGAACAGTAGGCTATTGTGCTCTCCTAATCTTCCCATATAGTCATTTATTTTAAGGTTTAATTTACTCTTTTTTATTATTATTTTTTGATTAAAGTTATAGCCTACACCCAGTGTTGGGGAAAGTTACTTTTAAAAGTAATACATTATTGCGTTACTCAGTAAAAAAGTAACTAATTACATTACTTAGTTACTTTTTATGGAAGGTAATGTGTTACATTACTTTTGCGTTCTATTTTTTTTGGCAAATGTAACCAAAAGTTAAATGAATAAGCCTCAGACAAAATGAAATTCAAAATCATGCCTGTACAATAGATGGCGCAGTTAAAAACGTTTCAGTCGTGCCATTCTGTATTGAAGAATAGGGTGCAGGAGAATTAAGTTCAACAATCAAGCTTCAACAATAATAATAATAAAAAAATATATATAAAAGATGTTTATCTAAAGTCATTTTATATTAGCATAGGATAATTGAAGGTCTGCAGCAAAGACATGTTTAATAAATTGAGATTGAAAATATTCACGCGGCATACACAATGCCTGTATTATTTCACTCAGCATGGGTACAGAAGAGCATATATCATAATAATAATTTAATCAATAAAGTTATTTTACTAAATATTTTATTTTATTGTGAATGTTCATTTGAAGGTCCTGTTTTCTGGTGAAGTTTCAGTTGAAATTAGAGTATATATGAAATTACCTCTAGAAATAATATATGAAATACCCTGTAGAGGGGGGTGTTTATCCATAATCACAATACAGAGATGATAGGCAAACAGAGCAGCACTGTCTGAATAACAGGTCTTCTGACCATGGTAATTAAAGCACCCATAATAAGTATTCTCTTAAGTTGAAACCCTTACATGCTGTAGTTTATTATGTATGTATCATGACTTATCATTTGTACCGTTCCTATCATTTGTATAATTGCAAGCCCTAGAACAGCTGAAATTAATTCATGTATAGCTCTTAGCATGTGCTTTTTTTTTTTCATTGCACAAGTCATCACATTTTTAACACTGTAAACTGGTGTGAAAGGACAGGAATTCTTCTGTCAACATGTTGTATTCTGCATCATTTCAAATATGATGTTTTTGTAAATTGTTACTGAAAAAGTACAGCAGTTGTTTATACTGTTTGTTTACCAAAACTGCTTCAAAGAATTGTTTTAATTCATTTTGTGCTTTCTTTCGGACCATACTTCTCAAAACCAACACTGTGCAAGTTCAAAGTAATACACAAGCTCTGCTCAATGCATTGGAGGACTGTTAGTATCACTGGCTGTTTGACCAGTGTTTATTGACCAGAACACATTTTCAGCAACATTGAAAGATGTTGTAAATATTGTTAGAAATGAGCTTTTAAAATATTTATTCTGTGTCAGATATTTCCCATTGCATCTAAAGTGTTGATGAAGCATTATTGTGACCTCGGCTCATTTGACCGTGTGACTTTATACATTAGCTGGTTCTCCAAGCCCACCCAAGCCTCAGTATTAGGCATAGCATGTGGCGCTATCAGCATGACTGTATGTGTCTTGGGTCAGGCAGGCAGCTGAAACGAGCCATCCTGAAGTTTTTGTTTGGTTGCAGTGGAAACTGAGCTCCAGTTTTAGAGTCAGCCAACTAGTTTGAATGGTATAGTGAGAGATATCTTTTGAATATCATTTGTATATTTGATATTATTATCTGTTGAATACAGCTAATTGTGACATGTCTCTTACTTTATACTGATTAGTCATTTGTATCATTAAGTGATGAAATATTTTTTGACGTAAAAATTACATTGTCCACGGCAACATATTTGTGCTAATATACATAGACAAAACGGCTGTGAAGTTTACAGTGCTTGGCGCAAATTTAACCCCTTATTTAATGTGATGATTTTTAATGGATCAATGGTGTGTCCTAAAACTTCTCTTGGCTGTCAGATTATATTCATATTTTGTATCTACAACAAAGCTGTTTTCAAATTTCATTCACATTTACATTTGCAATCTCATTCAGTATTTTTACCCTCCCATTGAAACTCGTAAAATGATTAAGATTGAAAAAGTGATTTTTTTCAGGCCACCATTTATCAATTCTGTGCTTTTATAATAATATGTGTCCTCACTTGCACAGAAATCAAATAATCAATAAACATATCAGGAGTTTGATTATTGTGCCAGGATATTTCCTGGCGATAATAAACATTAGGATAAGTTAAAGGGATATTTCACCCAAAAATCCTGTCATCATTTACTCTCACGACATTCCTATCCTAACACAAAAGTCAATATTTTGAAGAATGTTAGTAACCAAACAGTTTTGGTGGCCATTTACTCCCAATGTGTGTGTAACAGAGATTATTCAAAATATCTTCTTTTTTTATTCAACAGAAAGTCATACAGGTTTGGAACGACATGAAGGTGAGAGAATGATTTTTGTGTGAAATATATACCTAATTAATATATACCTAATTAATGGCTTGATGTGAAAATAATACATAAAATACCTGCTAATATTGCACCTTCCAGATATGATGTACACTAATCAGGCATTGCATTATGTGTTATTTTGTGTTGTTCCACATTTTGCTGCCAAAACAGCCCTGACCCATTGAGACATGGACTCCACTAGACTATACCATTGAAGGTGTGCGGTGGTATTTGGCACCAAGATGTTAGCAGCATATTCTTTAAATTACAGATGCTCGATTGGACTGAGATTGGATTTTGAGCATAGATCCTGCACTGCAGACCGGGGAACACCCCACAAGAGCTGCCGTTTTGGAGATGCTCTGACCCCGTCGTCTAGCCATCACAATTAGGGCCCTTGTCAAACTCGCTCAAATACTTGTGCTTGCTCATTTTTCCTGCTTTTAACACATCAACTTTGAGGAGAGAATGTTCACTTGCTGCCTTATATATCTACCACTAACAGGTGCCATGAAGAAGAGATGATTAGTGTTAAATTATGTTCATAATGTTATGCCTGATCAGTGTATATATAGCCTACATACACCGATCAGGTG
This sequence comes from Gobiocypris rarus, assembly GCA_023029165.1. Taxonomy (NCBI): domain Eukaryota; kingdom Metazoa; phylum Chordata; class Actinopteri; order Cypriniformes; family Gobionidae; genus Gobiocypris; species Gobiocypris rarus. The sequence continues at coordinate 8,961,812 of CM040914.1, read as the reverse complement.
GTCTCTTTCAGCAGGATAATGCTCCCTACCACAAAGCAAAAATGGTTCAGGAATGGTTTGAGGAGCACAACAACGAGTTTGAGGCATTGACTTGGCCTCCAAATTCCCCAGATCTCAATCCAATCGAGCATCTGCAATTTAAAGGATATGCTGCTAACATCTTGGTGCCAGATACCACAGCACACCTTCAGGGGTATAGTCTAGTGGAGTCCATGCCTCAATGGGTCAGGGCTGTTTTGGCAGCAAAAGGGGGAACAACACAATATAACACATAATGCAATGCCTGATTAGTGTATGTCATATCATATCATATCAAATCGTATTGTATTTAAGATTTATTTATTTTTTAGAACCTGGATTTTTGGTCTTAAGTGTCTCTTTGTCTTAAGTGTAAAAGTTTGCAACACCACACTTTTTGTCCATCAGATGTTTTTGTTGTTGTTTGTTTTTAAACACACTGGATATTGCAGGCTCCTCAAACACACATCTGTTTAAAAAAATAACATATGAAGGACATAAAGTGTGGTGTTGCAAGCTTTTACACTATTATACATGAATCCTTTCCCATGCAAATGAAACACACACACACACACACACAGACAGACAGACACACACAGACAGACACACAGACACACACACACACACACACACACACACACACACACACACACACACACACACACACACACACACACACACACACACACAAACACACACACATCTTCCCCTCATTGAGACATGCTTCCTTCCTTTTCCCAGATGCTTTTGTATGGAGAGCCACCCAGTTATTTAAAAAGTCCATTAGGCAGTTGTTTAGATAGTCTGAGATTAAAAATAACAAGAAACAGGCCCACAGTGCAACATGCCAGCATCGCATGTTGTGTGCTGAAGATGTCTGGGCATTTGCACAAAATTTTAAATAAACGGATAAATTAATAAAGTAAAACAGCACAAATTAAAAACTACTCACAAAGACATTTCCAATGCCTAGTTCAAAGTTACTGTCTAAAGAGGTCCAATCGACTTTGACAATGGAAAGAAGACTGTTATACGCATATGGCCCTTCTCAAGGGACATTTTTATCGTCAAGGATGTCAGTTTAATCAGAGCTGAATTTGACATACACCAGGAGTGTTGTTTTTTCTTCGCTGTTTTGCTTTCTTTTACCACAACCCAAAAGAAATACATAATGACATTCTTTTTATAACCTTTGTCACTGACAACGTATTTAAGAAAATGCATCAATTTTTTCTCTCTGCGTGCATGCACACATTCGGCTTTTAAAAACAACAAGCTGCGTATATTTTTATATATATATATATATATATATATATATATATATATATATATATATATATATATATATATATATATATATATATATATATATATATATATATATATATATATATATATATATATATATATATATATATATATATATATATATATATATATATATATATATATATATATATATATATATATATATATATATATATATTCCCACAATCACTGTACAGTTCATTGTTGCATATCTCATCCCATGTACTTCTTTACACTGCTGTCGCCCACCACACTGAGTGAAGGTCCCTCAGTTGCCTGGGATCATAAACGCTGGCAGGCTGAAAATGGGAGGCATGACATAGTCCAAGAAGCATGAAACAGACTCACCCACGCGCTCCTGCCTGATGTAGCCCACAGAGACCATGGTCTCATATTCATATTGAGACTTTGTATCTATACCTCTAAGCTCAAACGGCTTCCTCTATTTGGGCATTCGTTTGGTCACTTTGTCAAAAACGTCTGTGTGAGATCACCACTGAACAGGCTGTATTTTTTCATGTGTTTTATGCTTTTGTTAACCACAAGCTGTTATTTCTTTCTATTAGAACATGAAACACCTCATTCGTTGGCTTCGTTATGTGCACAGGACTGTTTTGCTGTGATTTATGTGATGAATATGTAAAGCTATGCATTAAAATAATTCTCTCCTGATTAATCACTGTTATACTGTCATAAGTCATTTGCAATAACAACTGCCAGTTTGCTTATGTTGCTGTCTGTGCTGTAATATAGAATGGTCTCATATTGCATGGCAAAGAACAGATGTGTTCCTCTTTGCTGAAATCGTTATACAACAACGTCTTTCAAATGATGTCTGAAAGAGACACTGCAAATGTTGATCTTTTAAGAAAAGATTTGTTTTGAATACCAAATCTCTCTGGAAAATTACCTTTCTGTAGTTTGTAAGTAATTCCTTGTGTATCTTCCGTATGGCACTTGTTGAGATTTTTTTTGAGACATTTTTTCAAATAATGGTACCTTAAAGTTCTGTTATGCTTTTTCGCATATTACCTTTCATGCAGTGTGTAATATATCTGTTTGTAAATGTAAAATGTATGCACAATTTTAAAGATCAAAGTGCACAACAGACAAAAATGATAGTCTCCTGCTGAGTCGTCAGTAATTCCAGTCTATATAACAATGTAACAAATTTGCATAATGCCAGATATGGTCTTTATTGGCCGCCCACAAACAACATCTACTTTGACCCGCCCTCAAACACTGTAGTTGTAGCTGAGACTGGAGAGTTTGGTTCATGTTGTAGACATGTCGAGAAGACGCTGTCTTCAGCGCTGTGAATACACTTTGCATGCACTTCAAAAGGATGAGGACTCACGCTGGAATTAAATTGGAAAAACCGACCCCATCATTTGTATCAGTGTGTATTAAGCTGAAATTCAGATATGGTAATAGGAGTTTTGTTTCTGACAAGCGCTTTAAGTGGTATACCAATCACAACAGACTGGGGCCTGACCAATCAGAGCAAAGCTGGAGTTTAGAGAGATTTAATCTTCAAACAAACTGTTTTCAGACTCTTTTGAGAAATGTGGTGATGTGCAATGTATATTATAAGACAGTTAAAGTGTTATTTGATCAATGCATCTAAACCTATTCTCGGAGACCTCCAAAACAAAATTAGGAATGTTTAAAATAGCATAATAATGGGGTGCTTTAATGAAAATTGAACGCAAATGCTTAACTTTTAGGGTTAAATTACATATTTGTCATCAGCTAATTTTTAACACTGCACCAGCTGATCTATGAAAAGTATGTGCGCTAATTAATTGATCTTATTGGACAAAAGCCATGCAGACCAATTGCCTTTATAAACATACTTGTTTGGTTCAAGTAAACTAAACGTCATGGCTTTCTTTGTGAAGCACTTTTAGAATCAGGTTTACGTGCTCTTGTAATGTAAACGTAACCAACTAAACAATCCCATGAACACTACAGGCACCATTCTCGTGAGATAGAGGATCACATACACTACTATTTCAAAGCTTGCGGTCAGTAAGATGTTATGAATACTATTATTCAGCAATGATGCATTAAACTGACCAAAAGTGACAGGAAAGACTAATGACTTTTACATTTTAAATAAATGCTGTTCTTTTTTAGCTTTTTATTTTTACTTATCAGAGAATCCTGACATTTTTTTTTATCATGGTTTCTACAAAAATATGAAGCAGCACAACTGTTTTCAGAATTTATAATAAGAAGAAATGAAATCAACATATTAGAATTGTTTGATTTCTGGAGGATCATGTGACATTGAAAACTCAGCTTTGAAATAAAGACATTTTAGTAGTTATTTAAATAGTTATTTTAAATTGTTTTAATAGTGTAATAGTGTTTTTATTGTCTTTTTGATCAAATAAACGCAGCCTTATTGATCAGACAATAGTTTGATTCCAAAACTTGACATTTCAAGTAATGTTTCATTTGCACTTTATTGTTTTTCTTAATGGTAACTTATTGGTGTTTACAGTTTTAAACTGGTAAAAAATATATATAATCTCTAATTTGTTGACATAAAGTGTGCAAAAAATCATCAGGACACTGATGCCATGATGTTGTTATTGTTTTTATCTTTTTGTTTTAATTTTCATACACAAATACACAGTACATGCAAAATAATAACATAATATAAGGTGTCATTTGTTCTCATTAGTTAATGTATTAACTGACATGAACTAACAATGAGCATTACATTTGTTAATGTTAGTTATTTAAAAAATGCAGCTGTTAATTGTTGATTCATGTTAGTTCACATGCATTAATGCTAACAAATACAATCTTTGATTTCTAAAATGTATTAGTAAATGTTGAAATTAACATTAAGGTTAATAAATATAAATGTAGAAATATCGTTCATTCTTAGTTCATGTTAACTCATTGTAATTCTTTAAGGTACCAGCATGACTAACTGACAAAACAGGAAAAATATATATAGATTTGACCCTTTTCGCAAATAAACAGAAAATGTTTTAGTTCTCTTTCAGTAAAGTAACTTTACATTAAACAGTAAGCAGTACAAACAATGTGCTCATTGCATGCAAACCCATTAGCCTAAATAATGAAGACAAAGCTTTTCCGTATTTAACGTGCACAATTGTCTACATGTTTACACCACATTCGTTTCCCCACCAAAGTTTGTAAATGGTACTAAATCATAAACGTCTGCCATGGCATGGGTATTTGGTGCATATGGCAATCACCTGTTTACAGAGTATTGTTCGAAGCCATTAAACCAGCGTTTTTATGTTTTTGAGACCTGTTCAACACGATGAAGAAAAATAGCTTGTTTTCTCTCACATGAGAACCCTCCAAAGCTTTGGCACCATGCCGGCGGCTTGATTTGTGTACCGTGTTACAGCCCACAGCTAGATTGACAAATTCCCTCTCCCCGTCCTGGCTCTGTATTAAACACAATACATTATGGGGCAGGACTTCCTCTATTGTCTGAGCCCGGGTGTGGACCAGAGCTCTCTGTCGCCACATTGTGCCTCTTTTCCTCTCCTCCCACTCTGCCTTGAGGAGCAGCAGAAGCAGAAAAAGACTTCTAGTCCCTTCACTTCTTATCTATGGACAATATTTGTTGTTGAGTTAATTAAAGAACTCGGAACTGATAAGCAGCTTAAACCAAGGTGAAACTGATGGCTCTATCTGGCCAAGAGATTTGCTTCAACAGTCTCTTCTGTGGTGCAAAAAGTGAAAAGTCATCTAAATCTATGTTTTGGAATCTCATTAGAAATATCACATTACTACAAACCCTAAACCTATATCCAATATGGTACAATAAAATACACATTTGCTTTTGTAAATAGAGGAATATTTTTTAGTGAATAATGATTTAGTTTTCTGTTCCTCACTGAAGGCTATGATTTCCAGAGATTGCATGATTCATATGGACAATTTATAGAATATCTGACCTTTTTGAAAATGTGCAGATCATCGGTCATGTATGCAAAAAAGAGCATGTATGTAGATTCTTCAGAAGTTCTCCTGTCATGCTCCATGGAATAACATGAGGGTGAGTAAATGACCAAATTGTCTATTTTCTCTGAAAGCAAACTTTTTTCTCTTCTAATCTTTAGATGGCTTGTAAATTATTGTATTCTGTATTGGCGTTCAAAAGTTGGGCCTCAAAAGTTGTTTTCATTTTTTGAAACAAGTCTTTTATGCTCACCAGGCTACATTTATTTGGTTAAAAAAAAAACCTGTAATAGGCCTATTTAAAAATATATTTAAAAAAATCCTGTAATTTATTCCATTATTCCAGTCTTTCAGTGTCACGAAATCATTCTAATATGCAGATTTGGTTTTTCAGTGTTGATTATCAACAGTTGTGATGCTTAATATTTGTGTGCAAACTGTATTTTTTAAATCGATTTTTTCAGGATTCTTTGATGAATATTATGATTAAGTAGGCCTATTAAGCTATTATAAAAAAAAAATTAATTGCTTCCTAATTTTTTTACATTGTGTGTGTGTGTCTGACTGTATCAACGTAGTCAAGTCACATCAAGTCACCTTCATTTATTGCACTTTTTGACAGAAAACAGAAAAATGAATTCTGGCCGTTCATTTAGGCCTACATGAGAACAACATTTTGCTGGCCTGAGAATGCAAACTTTAAAATATGTTTCAATGTGCAAGTTTTTAAAACGAATTTTGAAAACGCTACCGTTATCATCTCCGTGTAAACTTCAAAAACGTGAATCTGTGAGAACGGTGACAGCATGCACATTGCACATGCGTATTACGTGTTTAATCTATAGGCATGCGCGTTTGAAGGTGTAGCCTATGTGCGCAGGCGCGTAGTCTTTATTTTAGTGACGTGACATCGCTACTTTCATGCCTTTACAGCGTTTTTGGTCGTTTCCACGAATCCGTGTGTTGGGGAATCATTTTGATAACGTATATCTCCTCAAGATATATAACCCCCTCCCCAGTCTAGTTGACACGGTTTCTGCTGCGTTGTGGTCGTGTCTAGGCGCAGGCCGTCATATGATCTGGATACGGCTGATACGGTAAACCTTGGGATAAACAGAGAGACTTGTGTTACCTTGCGTGCAGAATTATTAGGCAAGTTGATTGCCTAATTATTGGATGAATTATCATATTTTTTTTCCAGGCACATCACACCAATTTCAAACCACAATAATCTCAATAAACTAGTAATTTTGTATTTAATCATAAGTGGTGTATTTGTTCATGAAGGCTGGAAATTAAAACTGCCTTAATATATTCAGGTGTGCAAAATTATTAGGCATGTTTTCTTTTACAGACAAAATGAGCCAAACAATTAAAATGTAACAGACTGAAAAGTCAAAAAAATTATGCATGAGAATGATGCAATACTAGAAATTGCAGTTAAGGCATGACCATTGGACAGCGAAATGCTCATTGGGTCAACAGGGTCGGACAAAAACAGGTGGTGAAGAAAATACACATTAACCTCAAAATAATTAAGGTGAAGAATTAAATGTGAAACCATCAGGAACCCTTTAGTCTCCAGCGCCGCCACCATTTTCCAGAACTGCATTGTAACTGAGTCTCCAGAAGTGCAAGGTGTCAGGATCTCAGAGAACTTAGGTAAGGTAAAGAATCCTAAAAAAATGTCCCCCACTTAATAAGAATCACAAGCTATATATATATATATATATATATATATATATATATATATATATATATATATATATATATATATATATATATATATTTATATTTATATATTTTATAGGCTTTATTGAAAGATATGTTGAGAGTGACTCTTGAAGGACCAGCCCCACATGCTCTTGTACCACTGTTCCAGAATCTGGCGGTAAGTTCTGGGAGTTCCTGTTTAGTCCTTCAGGATAGGAGATGGACTAAAAATGAACTTAAATCACTTATAAATGATTAAATACAAAATGAATAGTAGCTATTGAGATTAATGTGGTTTGGAATTGGTAAAATGTGCCTGGAAAAAAAATATGATCAGAAAATCAACGTGCCTAATAATTCTGTATGCACTGTAGCGTAGATGCCATTCTTCTTATGATGTAACAAGTACATCAGGTGTTGTGTGAAGTGTTCCGGCTGACCTAATTTATGCAACCTAGCAATCATTTTACATGATTTGAATGATGTTAATACAGCCATACATGCAATGCATTACATCACACGTTTGTGTGTGTGTGTGCGCACGTTTGTATTCGTGACAAAGAGTATGAATCTGTGTTTCTGTCCTGGTACTCTATATTTGTTTGTGAACACTATTTATATACAGTCACTGCACATCAACATTGTAATCTGTATTCAAACGTAGGGTCAAAGGGATGCGTGTGCTTCAGGGCAATAGCTCTTTCAAACTGCTGAGTTATAGTCCTGCTCCATTAGCAGAATCTGGCTAATGCAGTCTTGAAATAATACAGCGAGTCTCCTCTGGGGCAAAATCATTTTTCCTGCTCCCTCTTTCGCACACGCACACACCAATGCCATACAGACATGTACGACTTTCAGTGGGCAAAACTGTAGCGAGTGCATCTGTGCCACATACTCAGTCAGACACTAAAGTGCTCACCTGGCAAAAATGTACAGTATCTCCTCCATGGCTTCACAGACGTTCTGACACAGAATCACACGCAATCTGACAGGGGCTAAAAAGCTGAAACGGAGAGGATCTCACAGCCACATTGTCAAATCTGTCATGAAGGAACAGGGTTGAAATAAACCATCAGGACCTGAGGCAAACACACCGCACTGTAATTTATGGCCGCTGAGGCGAATGCTGACTGCCTAGTCAAAGTATCGCGGGAAGGCAAAACACAAGCTGTGAAAAGCATTTATTAACTTTCACTCCCTAGACGCTTGGAGCCTGCACTTGTGACAGTGAAATGTTTTGTTAACCCCTTTTTGCAAACGACACAGTCTGAAACGATTTTTGCGACTTATAATTATATATTTTTACAGATATACACCAGCCATTTTTCCCTGACATGTTGAGAATGTCCCCCATACAAAATATACATTCTGTGAGTTTAAATTGGAACCTTCTGGACTATGAAACGGTCCCCTCACGGCAGGCCTGGAAATCCATTTACGTACACAGCTCACTATGTACAATTGCCACACAAGTGGAAAAAAAGGTGTTTAAGTGCAAGTGCAATGCACAGGGAGACTTTAGGGAAGAAAGGGAGAGAAAGTGAAGAAAAATAAGGCAAAAACGACAAACTAAATACGGTTCGGAAGGCAAAACTAGAGTGCTGTTCACTGCATACTACCCAGTTGAGGTAATGTATCCTAAACTATTTATTTTTAAACACTATGTATAAAATATGTAACGTTAAAGGTTTCAAGCAGAAGTATGCTACATACTGCCACATCACCTCATTACGGTTTAATTCACTGAGTGGCATCTAGTGCAGTCAAAAAAAAATATTTTGCATTTTTAATCCAGTTTTATGTAAAAATGTCCTGATTAAAAATGAATTTAAAAAAATTGATACCACTTCCTGATCGTTCCTCGCAAGCCCAATGCATCATGGGCTGCTGTATTCCATAATGTGTGCGTTCCATACAGTTTTTGCACTCCATTATGCATGTCTTTACAATTTACATATTCCATACTGCAATTACACAAGTATGGTATGTTGTAATACACCCTATAAGACCTTTCACTTATGAGTCAATGATGTGTATATTCAGCCAGATGTCTCATATAAGGAACATTAAATTCAACATTTGAACAGATTTATTTTGCTTTTTTTTATTTTGCATCAGTATGATTAATAAACTGTGCACATCAGTGTTGGGAAGTAGCTAACTAGCCCAGCTCCTTTAAAGCAGTGTAGATTACAGTTACAAGCTATACTTGATAAAACGCTACATCACACACAGCTTTGCAGCTTTCCTAAACTGTCCTCTCATATGTTTAGAAAAGTCTGATTTATTGTAAATTGGTTTGTGTAAAATAATAGCTTTATTTGTTACAATAATGCTGCTTTGACTGTGTTTTCAGCTTTCAAGTAGAGAGTTTTTCCTCTTTTATTAGTTGTTTAGTGTACAAATCTGTTCACTGCTTACAGGGAACAGTCTCAAAATGTAGGCAAACATTCTGGCAAGGCTCTCTCAAAATGATGAGCAAACATTCTTCCAATTACAATAATATAATGTTTGTTTGGAGTTATCTGTCTTTTAATGTTCTCAACATTTTAGTGCTAAAATATTTTTTTTTATACATCGTTCATGGAATAGTTTTTCTTTCTGAAACATTGTATTTTCATCTAACATTTTTTGTATGTTCCCAGCAAACTATTTTTGGTTCCCAGAAAGTTCTGGGAACGTTCCCAAAACATGTATTAGTAATGTTTGAAAGGGGAACGCGTGTTAACATTTGTACAGGGAAGGTTCTCTTTAGTTTGCAAAAAAAGAACTTACAGGGAACATTCCTAGAATCTTATTTGGATCCCCAAAAATAGCCAAATCAGAACAAAATGGGAGCCATATGGAAATGTTCTGCGTGTTTGCTGGGTAACTACTTGTTTGAGAACATTCACAGAACATTAAAAATGTACATTCTTGTAAAGTTTGCAAAATGAATAATTTGATACGATGCACTTATTGTGTACATACATATTTACATTTTAAAAGTGTCCTGTATGTAATTACATAATGACACTGTTGACACTTCCCTTACACCTAACCCTACCCTTAAACTTACCCACACCACCACACCTGTCCCTAACTTTACCCTTAAACTAACCCATACCACCACACCTGTCCCTAACTTTACCCTTAAACTAACCCATACCACCACACCTGTCCCTAACTTTACCCTTAAACTCCCATACCACCACACCTGTCCCTAACTTTACCCCTTAAACTTACCCATACCACCACACCTGTCCCTAACTTTACCCTTAAACTTACCCATACCACCACACCTGTCCCTAACTTTACCCTTAAACTTACCCATACCACCACACCTGTCCCTAACTTGACCCTTAAACTTACCCATACCACCACACCTGTCCCTAACTTTACCCTTAAACTTACCCATACCACCACACCTGTCCATAACTTTACCCTTAAACTTACCCATACCACCACACCTGTCCATAACTTTACCCTTAAACTTACCCATACCACCACACCTGTCCCTAACTTTACCCTTAAACTTACCCATACCACCACACCTGTCCATAACTTTACCCTTAAACTTACCCATACCACCACACCTGTCCCTAACTTTTACCCTTAAACTTACCCATACCACCACACCTGTCCATAACTTTACCCTTAAACTTACCCATACCACCACACCTGTCCCTAACTTTACCCTTAAACTTACCCATACCACCACACCTGTCCCTAACCCTACCCTTAAACTTACCCATACCACCACACCTGTTCATAACTTTACCCTTAAACTTACCCATACCACCACACCTGTCCATAACTTTACCTTTAAACTTACCCATACCACCACACCTGTCCATAACTTTACCCTTAAACTTACCCATACCACCACACCTGTCCCTAACTTTACCCTTAAACTTACCCATACCACCACACCTGTCCCTAACCCTACCCTTAAACTTACCCATACCACCACACCTGTTCATAACTTTATCCTTAAACTTACCCATACCACCACACCTGTTCATAACTTTATCCTTAAACTTACCCATACCACCACACCTGTCCATAACTTTACCTTTAAACTTACCCATACCACCACACCTGTCCATAACTTTATAAACTTACCCATACCACCACACCTGTCCCTAACCCTACCCTTAAACTTACCCATACCACCACACCTGTCCCTAACCCTACCCTTAAACTTACCCATACCACCACACCTGTTCATAACTTTATCCTTAAACTTACCCATACCACCACACCTGTCCATAACTTTACCCTTAAACTTACCCATACCACCACACCTGTCCATTACTTTATCCTTAAACTTACCCATACCACCACACCTGTCCCTAACTTTACCCTTAAACTTACCCATACCACCACACCTGTCCCTAACTTTACCCTTAAACTTACCCATACCACCACACCTGTCCATTACTTTATCCTTAAACTTACCCATACCACCACACCTGTCCATAACTTTACCCTTAAACTTACCCATACCACCACACCTGTCCATAACTTTACCCTTAAACTTACCCATACCACCACACCTGTCCCTAACTTTACCCTTAAACTTACCCATACCACCACACCTGTCCCTTTACCCGTATCCCACCTCAATATCAGCAAAAGTGTTTTGCAATGCAATATAAACACAAGTACATTTGATGTAAGTACATACGTAGTAGTAAATGCCACCTAATGTAAAATTTGACCATAAAATGTTTTTAATTTTTTTTTGATGATAGATAGTCAGACAGACAAATTCACGTTTTTGTTGTTTACATGTATACAGTAAATGTATCACTTTCAAAACCTTTTTCAGGCCCCCAACCAGTGTTATTGTGTAAATAAATTGCCAAAAACATCAAGTTTTCCATTTTCATTTGAAAATGGTGTCGTGTAAACACACCCTAAAAGTAACTTCTCAACACTGAAGTGAATGCATGTAAAGTAAGAGTAGCACTCCCGTGGAATGATGTCAGCCTTGGTACAATGACTCTTCCCTTCCCCCGCACTGGAAAAGCCAGTCACAGGAAATTGTTTTTTTACACAGAATATTTTCCAGGCTCTTTCTCTTTGTTTCTTTTTCCCTCTCTGTCTTTTTCCCTCTCTCATTTTCTCTTTACTTCTCTAATTTCGCTTGCGTGTTTGCAGGTATTCGCATGGTGCATGGGTTGCAACTTATGAAGTAGACACTAGGCTGTGACTCGTTTAGCACATATATTTTAGCTTTATGCTGCTGGATAGCTTGGCCAGCTCTGTTGATTTAAAGCCTCTCCAGTACCAGAACTACTGCTGGGTCTATACATATTAGCTGTGTGTTTTGCAGCCTCAGGCAAACCTAACGGGATCTTGGAGCAGCAGTGGGCCCCAGAAATGCGCCCATGCAAGTCCACTGTTGCATGGACACACCCTGCCAGCAATTGACCTTTGCCCCACTGCCTTCTGGGTAAGTATAGAAAGACAAAGGCTATGAGAGCACACATACATACTGAAAAAACAAATTTTGGGTGATCCAGTAGCACTTGTGGAAGGCCTCAGTTTGGAGAAGCCTGATATTTTGTGGATTAAGCATGAAAAAAAGCCCAAAAGAAGCATGCAGCATTACTGATGTAGTGACAGTCAAAGATGGATGGAAAATTTCATATTTGATTTATGGATTTGTGCTAGTAAACTTCTGTTTAATGAATATATTCATGATACTTGAGTAGATACACGATTACATTGATATCAGATACACATGAGTACCTGAGCCTGTATCGCAATAACTGGTGCATGATGTGCATGTAAAGTGCGCTATATGTGGCATGGCTGTGGTTTTCTGTGATTCATGGGTTCCTTAGACACAACAGTAGTGGTCTCTTTTTCAAAACAAACACAGTTAAACAAAGTAAAGATGGTGGTTGTGGCTCGGTTGGAAAAATACTGTGGCTTTAAATGTTTTCCCAAGCTTGGCAAACAAGGTGATAGATTGGAAGAGAAGAGGAATATTGACATGACCGGAAAAAAAGATATATTGTATATATATATTGATTTATTTAATTAAAAAATGACTTTGATTAATAATAATCATGAAAGACAAAAACTAAAACTTCAAAAAGCCTCGGAAAAAATAAAAAAGCTTTTTAAAGCTTGTAACGGTTTGTTTGATTTACTGTGGCCAACATATTTGAATGACTTTTTCTACATTAAATCAAATTTGACTCTATTTACTTTCTTAGTACACATTACTGGTCTTATTGTGAATGATTAATCAGCACAAAGTTATTCCAGAGAGAAAAAAATGTTTGTCTTTGTAATCCTTCATCCTCCAACCACCTGTCATATACAGAGTCAACTTTTCAGCATTTAATCAATCCGCTACAAGAAGAAAAAAAATCCAAATCCTGTCCTACTTTTTTTCTTGTTGAATTTACTCTTTAACTTTAGAAGTGTCATGTTATCATAAAAATGGGCTGCTAATGCCATTTCATGGTGATTACCTTGATATTTGAATGCGACCTAATGTAGCAATATAGTTCACTGCACAATTACTTCATGTTTACTTTCATGACTGACTTTGACTATAGATTTTGCAGATCTATATTAGTGTATATTGATCTGAACAGATTAACTTGTTTTTCATTTCCCATTTTAAGCAGGTCTAAAATGTTACAGGTTGTCTGGTTGAAAGAAATGTAGGTACATTAAATTGACCAGATGTAAAAATTTGCAATCTGTTCATTGAAAGAGATGAACATTTAGGACAAACCGACTCACTTGAATGATTTGGACTTTACAAAGCTACATGTGAGATACTCAGGAATAAACAAATTCACTAATGAGAAAATGAGTAAAAGAGTTTTAAGATGAAACATGAATCAGCGCTACACACGAGAGCGAGACGAAAGTGTGGTTGTTTACGTGTAAGGTAATAAAAATGTAACATTAAAAACTGCTGTTGCTCTACACCACTAATTGTTGAGTTTTTCTCAAGGCTACTTAAGTTATATTTGTGGTTGGAGTGCCACCGGTGTCATGGTGCGTGTATGTAAGAAGTACCCCACATGCTGTCTCTTTTACACTGGATTAAAGTTAGCATGAAACTGATGTTGTCTGTTATGATGTAGTTCCAAGTGAAGCGGCTTCTTGAACATAGAAAAAAAAATTAGGGCGGGACTTGATTTTGTCCATCTGCAATTGATTGGATGCTTGGATGGTTGTTGTTTGCTATTGGTCGACCTCACACCAGTAAACACATCAGAGAAGACATGAGAGGGAGAGAAGTTATTTTGATTAAAGATTATGAGGGCACATGACAAACAAATCATACATCACTTGGCATTTCATCAACATGGTTACATTTCTAGATTTTTAAAAGATATTTCCCTTGAGAACCAGCCAAACAAAAGAGGTAATTTTAGGTCATTACATTGTTTGGATCATACAAAGCAAATGCAATAAAGACATTGCCATTCCATGGATCTAAACACTGTAATGTGTTATTTTGGGCAACATGTAATGAAATAAGACGAGTAATAATGGAAGTAATAATTGGGAATATTTTTATATTTTATAAGAATATCTGCTATTTCATAAAAATATTGATATATAAATCCCTTTCCCTATTCACTTGTTATGTATCCAAAATAATCCCTAACATGCCATGATTTCAGTCCTGGTGTTCTCATGTATGAAATGAATGCCCTATTTCATAACAGAAGGTCATATTCTCATTTGAAACCCCATAACATTTTCCTGAAATGTTTATTTCTGTCAAACAATTTATCATTTAAATGATAATTACAAAATGTTATCATATTTCCATAAGTGGGGCAAAATTTTATCATTCAGTTGTTTTAAAGACCAAGGAGAGGTGAAACCTCCAAACATTTGGTATCTCTACGCCCTGGTTGTGCTTTTTAATCAGTACATACAGACTTAAAACTATGATATGTAACTTGTCAGAGAAATTTTCTAAAATAATGTCCTCTACAGAGGCAAAACACCTATTCCTCAGGAGGTTATGTCTTAGACAATCTTGCCATTGTTCTTTAGAATATCAAAAGATCCTCTCCTGAGATCCTCATACCAGCTTTAAGAACCTACAATAGATTTAGTCTCCTCTTGAATGCCAAAGCTGCTTTTATTTATTAATTTTTATCATGACTATAAAGCTAAATATTAAAACTGTAATCCAGACTAAATCCTGCAGTAGTCCAAATCCATCATATTCCACTGAAACCTTGTAATCCCTCTGTGCAGTCCATCCTCACCTACTCAGGATGGATTTCGTCGTTTGTTTAAATTATTCATCGTCGTGTCTTGTGCTGAATCTCTGGAGATGGCAGGAGCTGGAATGATCACTCTGGTGTCAAGCAAATGTGGAACGGATGCTCTGATGTTTCCTGGAAGCCGTGTGTGTGTACCGTAGCGTTAACACACTCTCCTCTCTTCTCTAGCCCGCTTCCCAGGGTGCACACAGAGACTTCGTCAGACTGTAGCGTGTGGCAGATTGGGTGGACTAATTCAGGATTAATTGCATGCTTGTTACAACAGGGCGCCCATATGGCCTCAAGCTCACTGGAGTGGCACTTTTGTGTCAAATCACACATTTGCTTGAGGAAAGGGAGGATGGGGAGGTTGCCGGTGGACTGAGTCGTGTTTCACAATTCTGTCGAATCGGCAGAAACATCCAAAATCCTGCTGGCATGTTACACAGATCTTCTTGAATTGCCAGCGGCAGTTCCACAAGATTGAAAAGGACGTGATTGAACATTATTCTCTGGCAAAGAATTGCTCACAATGGAGAGTGATAGGCTATATTGTGCATTCAATCAGAAATTCGAAGACGTTCGAGATGAGGGAATTCATGAGTATGTGAAAGGCCCGGTGGAAGGCATTTAAGCCTGTTTAGAGTCAATGTCACACAGATGTTCAGGATGGGATCCGTTCCTCAGCAGTAGAAAGCTATTAGAGTCAAAAGCTCCCTAAATGCTTTTTAACTCCGCAGTCATAAATCCATGATCCGATTCAAATTTTAAGGAACAATGCCGTCATGATCTAAATTTCACTCAAGGGGCCACTTTTGTATTAAAATGCCTCAATGATGATTAGCTTTGGCTTTTAGCAATAGAACAAAATATGAAAATTCACCCTCATGATTGCTATGCAGTTCCTCTTTGCTCAATGCAACCTGTATTCAGCATTTTGTAATTTCCTGCAAATGATCCTAGTTTCATTTTACTCATTGTTTTGACAATTCTGTACTTCTATGGGGATATTTTGGTAATTGAATATTGGATGTGACATTCAACTATGTTGGCTAAAGGCACATGCAACAGAGACAATAAAGTCATAACTTAGCAATGACATATAAGAGGAAGCATGCTCCAGATGAAAAGCCTTTCCATTCACTTTTACCTGTCACAACAAACTCAACTCAGAATGGAAACTTGTAAAATACTCACTTGCAAAAATGGTGATCATTTGCAACAGATGTTTGCATAGCGGATTCCATCTGCTAGTTTGTTCATCAAAACATACAGGACACTCTTAGCAGGCTCTCTAATTCAATTACAAAGTGGCAAACAAAAGGGTTGCAGTGTTTTAAGAACAAATGTTCAAAGGCGTCATCTTCCTTTGTGGTCCACACACTACCAATTAGAGCTGCTTCTATCTGGGTGTGAAATCTACTAGCAAGAGCGATTTACCGAGCAAGTGACAGCAGACAAACCAGTTGGCTGCGAGGACACAAATGAAGGTGGCAGGCGGGCTGTTTGTGGTGTGCCGTAAGGCTCTCACAGCGGGTTTGGCTCTCACCTGTTTCCCTGCAAACATTTCACACTTCTCTACAAAACTAGTCCCTCTACTGAGGTTTGATCTAGGGGCTTTGTTCCTTCTGTCTCAGCTGTTTATATTTAATCAAGGTTTTTTTAATTTTCTGAAGAGTGCAAGTTCTTTCTTGTGCAAAACTCACCTACCACACTGTTGAATTGGGTCTGACATATTTCCCATTTTATTTAGTTGCAAAGGTGTTCTGAATGGTTTCTAGGGTGTTCTAAGGGAGTCTCTCTAGCTCAAAAAAAACAAAAACACTGCTTGGTTCCCTTTTTCAGTGCATGTATAAGGACATTTTACAAGTTCCTGTGGTGAACTTTCTGCAAAATTATATTACATTGCTTCTTGTTCTTGACTCATTTCCCTCTACATTCCGACTGCAGGTAAATGCGGCCCATTACTCATATGTGACCAAAGACCAAGTATATAGGAAGATGTTGCACTCACACTACGAGAAAGTACAACGGCCAATATGGCGAATAAGCCCCGCCTTGTAAATGAAAGAGCCAATTGTAGATTAATAAAGTCATTGTGTCACTGCAGTGCCATTAGAAGCTCTGGTTGCTATAGAAACAGGCAGTGAATTAAGACACGTGTTTAGGATTGCGCATGCACATTTGTCCAGGCTGAAAAATGCAGTTTTTTGTCATGATTCGAGCATTTAGAAACCAAATTTATGAGACAGTTGTTGTCAGATTTCCTTGCTGATTTCAAATATTAAATTGATTTTTTAGCTTGGAGAATTTGATGTTTCCCCATTTAAAGAGATAGGAGCTGCACTTGCATGCCGAGAGGCGTTTCAAAGATGGCCGCTGAGTGAGATTACTTGTCTTAAAGGGACTTTGATGTGACTCAGATCTGTTTTTGTCTTGACAGTGTGAACAGCACAAACCACATGGAATCTGTTTGTTTTGATTCTTATTTGAGCCATTTTCATATGTGGTCCTACATTCAATATAGGTCTAACGTTTTGCAATGTGTCCTCAGTCTGAACAGTAAAATTTGTGCAACTTTTATGTCACTCTAGATCGACATTCGTCACAATTCTGCGCTCATGGGAGTCACTTCAAAGATTTTATATACCCAAAGTTATCAAGAGAGTTGCGAAAGGTAGTCAGTGAAGGACAGTGATGTGTCAGAGCTCACAAGTATTACACAGTATGACAGCTCTATATACAAGTAAAACATCATAAATGCAATCTTTTTTGCATCCATGTCTTTGTTTTAAATATTGCCTGTGCATAAATTCATCGGGTTCTGCGGCAGATCACGCTATAAATAAATGCGCAATCGCTTACTTTAATGTCCTGCCTGACGCCTTTTTATCTTTCTTTTGCACATGTGGATCAGTCACGACCATGATCAAGAGCTGTACAAAAAATTGATCTGAGCATTAATTCGGAATTGAGCATTAAGGCTTGCAGTGTGAACATAGCCAAAGTGAAATGTCCAGTGAGTGGCGCTAAAAGCGAGTTCAGTTTTATCCATGAACGTGAATCTCACAATGTTTTGATATGTTACTTAGGAGCCATTTTCACGACACCGTTTTCAACAAAAAATTTTAAACCTTTTATTCGTTTTGGATGTTTATTTACATGTCTTTTGGGGGGCCTGAAAGCACAAACTTTTGAAAACAGGATTCAAAGTGCAAGTTTTTGAAAATTATACCGTTGTCGCCGTGTATACCGTTTTAAATGCAAATTTGTGAAAACTGTGGTGTTATGTTCATTATGTGCTCTGTTTATAGTCACGTGTTTCTTTTCAAAAGTACTTCGCCAACTACTGGCCTGGCACTATAATAAAAAAAAATTGGTCACAGACCTGTGTGAACGGGGATCGATTTGATAATATTGTAATCTGTACGCAAAAAAAAGAAAAAAAAAAAAGGATAAACTTTTCAGTGCATCGCTGTGTTAACATACCATTATTGAACGTATCAATAAAATATCCAGTGAGTGGCATTAATAGATTAATATCATGTTTTAAATAGCATACAACCTACACTAAATCATACCTTAACCTAACCGATAGCCTTAACAAAACCCAACGCAAAGATGAAAATGCATTTGCTGAAGTAGCATTACCTTTTTAGCTTGCTTACCCAAGCCAGGAGAGCTACCATGTTAGTTCACTATAGCCGCGTTTCCACTGCGGGAACATTTCCCTAGGACCACTTTGGGGTGGTACTTGGTGGGTTTCGACCGCAGGAACCGGGGTCTAAATAAAGTTCTGGGTAGAAATTTCCCCCTCAATACTTCTTGCGAGGTAGTGCTTTTTCAAAGAAAACTTTAGGGGCTGGGACTTGGGCGCTGATTGATCGAGTTCACGCAGTATTTTATTTCAACCTAAAAGTCTGTTGCGGTGTGTGCAGTAAGAATTGTTTACTATTCTAATCAACAATGAAGTTTAAAAAATATAACTGATTATCTGACAAAATCCAGTGGACTGCGATGGAAACGCAGACAGCAGCAGGCCTGGGGGAAAAAAGTTGTTCTGGGTAATTTCGGTGGAAATGGGGCTTAAGTCAGAAAAGTCGTACAGAGCTGGGTTTATGATATTACAAATCATGTACTATGGTAAAATAATTTTGAGATCATAGTATAGAAACTGAATAGAAATAAGTCTATTATCGTAATCATCATTTTTGTGAAAAGGAATAAAGGTTGTTGGTGTTTTACTGCCGTTAAGAGTTCATTTCAGCTGGAAACTGCTGTGAATTGTATGTGTGGGGTATGTTTTGAAGCAAAAATGTGGGTAGATTAGTTTTTTTAATGAGCCTTTGTTGGTTTGCGAAAAAACGCAGATATATAGATAGATACATACATAGATTGTTTTCTTGGCGATCTGATTAAATATTCATCCCCTTCTGTCTCTCATTCTCCAATAATGATCTGTAACAAAATGCAATCAGATGGCTTTCTAATCCCTGTTTTGTGAAAGGCCTGCGCGGGTTACGAGGTCAAGGTTCAGCTTCGAGGGGTGGAACTCAACTAATTGTTTCCCTAGAATGAGGTCTACATCTCTTTCAAACTGCTTTCATTGAGTCACGTTTTGAATTCGGTGCTTTGACTAACTTTACAAAGACTAAATTACAGACACCGTGAATGAAAGCGGCAGATACTTAAAATGTAAAAAAAGGCCTCCAGACAGGGATGTCACATCACAGATTGAACAGAAGGGGAACTCCACACCCTTGGGCCAAAGTCTTTCTAGTGCCAAATAAACGACAGACTGCACATCTGGCTGTCAACGTGCGTTCCTTTCAGCTGAATGTGGGTTTGCTTTTACTGGGTGGTGGAACAAATGTAGAAGCATTTGCAATTTTAACACTGGTTGCGGTGCTGCATTATAACCTGCATACGCAAGGCTTCTTGAAAGAAGACCAATTTTTTGACCTTGAATCCATTGGCGTGACATGCCGGAAAGGCAACCAGATTTAATCGAGCTATTAACCCCGTGCCCTGTGCATTAAGTGTAGCTGAGGTAGAAAATGGACGTGTTTTTTAAATGTTTTCACACACTTTATTAAAACTCTGTGTTGCGGGATGCACCGAGCCATGGCAGCAATGACACTAGCCGCTAGAAAGTGAGAAATGAGATGAAGGCACAATCAAAAAGGTGACGCTGGGGCTCGGTGGGACTGTTAGTCATCTGCTTGGGTGAGGATGGTGGGGGCGACAGACAGAGGAGGCGTTCCGCTTTTTTCTTCTCCATTACTTTAATTGTTTCCAAACCATTTGGCCTTGAACGTGCGCTAGTCTATACTCAGCACACATGCTTCAACCACACTTAACATTCCTCGGTGTGCAAGCCCTTAATCTTTCCTCCACTTTCCCTGTCACTTGAACGTAAGGAGGGTGATATATGGCGTTGAGAGACACACTGAAATTTCGGGTAACTTTGAAGGCTTCATCCGCAGGCAGTTTGTCTGCAGGTCTGAGTGATTGCTTTTTGTCTTTCGAGTTTGCCATTTATTCACAGCTTATTGCTTCCAATGTAATAGTGGAATATTGCATCTTGCGTGGCACTTCATAAAGAGTCTGGACATTTTTCAGCATATGTCATGCAGAAAAAATAAATATATGGCCATGAATTAAGAATTTGTTTCCATGACCAAATTCGTGACCATGTTTTATTAATTTGTTCCCTTAGGTCAGTTTTTAACTAAATACAAATGAGGAAACTAGTAGAACAACGTGGCTATGATTTACCTAAAACAAATTAATAAGTTGTGGGAACAAATACTTATACTTACAGTTACACAACACTTTGAGCAGGCAAATTGTCTTCAGACACTGCAACTGTCGTGACGTCACGCTCTGCAGAGTTTTTTTTACAAACATGAATTCAACATAGTAATACACTCAAAATGTAAAAAATATACAATACTCGATTTTACTGCAAAAATGTAGTTAATTTAATTCAGCCAAAATATTATATTATTGAAATTTTACCAAAATCAACCTCAAATGGTCAAGTTTTTTTTGACGAGCGAAATTTCGGAGAAATCTAGGTCACATCTAGGGCAGCTTATCTTTTCCTTCTGTCATTTAGCCTAAATCTTTTCTTATTCAGACATTCAGATTTTTATTCACTCTTGCATTGCAAACAAGCAGAGGCAGTCCGAACTGTGTGCAGCACTTCTTTCATGATAGAGGCGGGTGGAGTTATGAGGTTTGACAGACAGTTTGAGGATCCAATGGAGTTACGAGGTTTAGTCAAAAGTTTTTTTTAATACATTTAATTAGTTAAATATTTGCAAAACCCATGGACTGATAGAAAGGCTGACCAATAGTAAAGACTTATGAAAAAATAAATAAACCTAAATATGGATAGATTATTAAAGAGTACTGAATTTATTTTTCCAATGGTTACCTTGGACATGTTCACTGAATCAATATGAACTATTTTAAGTTAAAGTTCACCACAATTGTTTAATTTTGTTATCATTTACTCACACCTGTACAACATTTGGTCAAATTAAACATAAAAAGATAGCATTAGCGATATCTTCTGATAATAAAAATACTATACAAACATGTTTCCGTAGCTCAATGATATAACAGAGGCCTGCTAGACATTTTGTGGAGCTTAAGTGAGCACCTCTATTTAGTCTAATACAGGTTAAGCCACCTCATGCCGTTTAAGGAATTTAAATGTGTGTACAGTAGTGTATTCACACACAGCCTCTGTGACAGGTCTCAAATGATCTATGGCTCTGCTTCAGAGTAAAAACATACTTGAGGCCTTTCCTCCCTTTTCTTTTCTCACCCTGCATGACAGATGTGTCTCCCTTCCCCCTCTACCTACCCCCCTCCAGCACCCCTATTTTTCCTCACTGGTCCTTTATTTCATCCTACACGCTTTGGTGGGGAGGAAATGTGCCTGCCACATGATGATATCTTGATTTTCCCCAAAAGTTTCCCATTTCCTGTGAGTTCTGACTCACAGACATTAACAAAAAGGCGCACAATCAACCACGTCTCCAAAAGTTATTCAATTTGGCATAAGGCATTGTGGTCTCTCTGAGTAATTGTTCCTGATTTTTAACCAGCTGTAAATGTTTGGGGCAACCAGAAACGGTCTTTTGTAATTTCTAGTCCAGATGTGTGCTTTCTTCCGGATATGCAACTTCAGCTGTTCTCTCTGATTTAATGAAGCATTGTGTGTTGCGGATGATGTATTTCAGTCATTGTAAGTAGTTTTTAGGTTAAGAGTGTGAAATAAAAACTCTTGAGATATCCATACTTGGCAGAATATTGGACCTTTTCAAATGGCTAGGATCAATTTCCTTACAGGTTCTTCAGAATTAAAAAAGAAACACTGCCACAAATTATTGCTTGATTGATATGGGTTATTAAAGTGATAGTTCACCCAAAAATCATTTACTCACCCTCATGTCATTCCAAAACCCACAAGTCATTCATGCAACTTCGAAAGCCTAACTAAATCTGTTAATCTCTTCAGAAGACTGCTCAATTCATATGGATTTCTTTTATGAGCTCTTTATGAACTTTTTGAAGTGCCAAAGTTTTGGGCGAATTAACTTTCAATGGAGAAACAGAATTATCTCAGGTTTCATTAACAATATATTCAGTTGTGTTTCGAAGATGAATAAAAGTCTAGTGGGCTTGGAATGACTTGTGTGAGCTAATAATAGATGATATATTAGACAATAGAATCTTGATTTTGGGGTGAACTATCCCTTTAAATGGCAAATCATACAATGCAATGGTTGCAAATGATATGTATACCAATTCCTAAACTTGTTTTACAGAGTATTTGAAATCAGAAAACATTTTGAAAATGACACAAGGGGAAACTAACAAACTGATGTGCATCATATGATACTGATTCTCTCAAATTGAACTACTGTAATATAAGCTTATTAACCAGCTTGGCTGATATAGCGGCCTATCAGTACAACAAACCATAACCTCCAGACCTTGTCAGCATTTCACAATCCTGAACATAAGAATTTGAGGTTTGGATTTCAATGTTTGTGGAGATGAGAAAAGTTTTTGTGCAAAAACATCATAAATGAGTACATTCCAGGATGCAGGTTTTTATAAAATGACAGAAGTGTTTCTTTTGGCCGTCTGTGACAGGCAGCTGGCTTGACTTGTAGATTTACCACCCCATTGTTCTGTCCCTCCATAACAAAAACACACTGTTTCCTGTTCTGTTCTACCCATGCTTAGTATTCAGGGTGGAATATTGTTTGTAACGTAAGAGGGGAGAGGAAGGGCCACAGATAATGTGCTGTGGAAGGTTAGAGGTCCTTATCTGAGTCTGTAAGAAAAAGCGCAAACGCAGTGTGAGAACATTATGTGTGTAGCCGGGATTGTGTGAGGCGGTTAAGTGTGTCTGAGGTCATGAGGTGTGAGGGCTTCTTTTGAAATGCATCACACTACACTCCCAACCGTGGGAGAGCTCTGAGTGTCCTGTGACCCAATGCGTCAGTTGGAAATCAAGCCAAATGGTATGTGCTTCCTATGTAGTCACCAGGGACAACGATTGGACAGTCTTGTTTCTGATTTTTGCTCCGAAGTGGGTTGAATATCAGCAAACTTGGTAGGTATTGATGCATAGAGGGCAAATCTCAATAAATGTCAAAAATTATCAAATATTTACCAAAAAAAACTAAGAAAAAAAAAGGAATAATACACCGTCCGGCTAAAAATAAAGCCACTGTTTGGATTTAAACAGGCAAATACTTAAGCGTCTATTACTGGATCATTATTGTAGTGATTATATGTTTGGCAACAGTTCTTCTAACATTTCGCAAGATCTTGACCAGAAAATGACGCACCTCTTGCTTGAAATAACATCATAACTTTTCCATCAAGAGGTGCATCAATTTTGGGTCAAGATCTTGTATTGACAATGCAAGAGTCCAGCACTCTGTAAAGTCTCTTCCAGCACAACCCAAAGACTTTCAATGAATCTAAGGTCTGGACTAAGAGGTGCCAATTCATGTGTGAAAATGATTCTTCATGCTCCATCAACCATTCTTTCACAATTTTAGCCTGATGAATCTTCACGTTGTCATCCTGGAATATCTTCATGATTTATCTTTTTATCTACATTTGGGGTGACACTAGCTCAGTGGTTCATGTAGGTTGTCTACAAACCGGAAGGTTGGTGGTTCAATCCCCGGTTCCACCTGACCAAGTGTCGAGATGTCCATGAGCAAGACACCTAACCCCAGCTGCTCCCGACGAGCTGGATGGCACCTTGCATGGCTGATACCGCCGTCAATGTATGAATGAGCAATATGTTACGATTATTTTAATGCTTTGGTGGCCATGAAAGCGCTAAATCTATCTATCTATCTATCTATCTATCTATCTATCTATCTATCTATCTATCTATCTATCTATCTATCTATCTATCTATCTATCTATCTATCTATCTATCTATCTATCTATCTATCTATCTATCTATCTGTCTGTCTGTCTGTCTGTCTGTCTGTCTGTCTGTCTGTCTGTCTGTCTGTCTGTCTGTCTGCTTGTTCTCCAGTTTTCTCGCAAACCAACATAGGCTCATTAAAAAACAGAATCTACCCACAAGAGTGATGCTTTCAGGTACTCAATCAAGTTTTTGTGTTTTGAGTAAGAGGCCACTTATTTTATTTGAACAATAGAAAACATTTTGTGAACTTTTCATTCATTCATTCAACAGAGAGAGAGAGAGAGAGAGAGAGAGAGAGAGAGAGAGAGAGAGAAGAGCAGCACAAACGACTATGGTGAATCATTTCATTCAACCTTGTCCGCCATCTGGAATGTGAAATTTCCTCAACACACTATTGGCTAGAACAAGTTTAACAAAAAAAAGAAAAAGAAAAAGTCCATTATATCCAACAGTTCGTTTCTTGTTTGCTGAAGTAAACCCCTGAAGTATTTTAACAAAATTGACTGAACATTCAATGATGAAACGTAATGACCAGATTCGTAGATAACGAATATAACTGGAGAATAATTTCAATGCTTGGCTATTGTATTTACATTACCAAGTCAACAAAGGATCTTTCTGTATGTTGTTCTTTACTTTTGTTTGTTTGCTGTTTGAATAAATGTTTGAAAAGTTATAAGCAAATGGGGATAAAAGAACCACATGCATTTGGACCACACCGGCTTGCACATCAACAGCATAAGGGCTACAAATGTCTGAACTGATATGTAATATGCATCCATCAGGCCAGCTTTGGGATGCAGGCAGCCTAAATTACATTGGATGGACTCAAAACACATTGAAGAACTGAAAAGTACAGGAATCAAGGCCTCTTCTCGTGCATGAAAGTTCGATTTTCAAGATTTAGGAGTTGAGAAACAAAAACAATCAAAAACCAATAAATTAAAACAAAAAAAAATTGTCTTTTTTTCCTGACACAACCATTTGGTTGGTAAAGTATTCTCGGATTCTTCACATGAGATGTTTATTCAGCATGATTTTGCATCACTTCTTTGCTGCTTGTTAGTTTTTTCTATGCTTTGAATGTCATCCAGTTTTTCATGTTATTAACAGTAGAGCAAATTCCCATGTGCACCAGCATCTAATCCAGAATCAGGCCTCAAAGAATGAGTTCTTCTGAAGACAACACTTCGGCCCTTCTAGCATCCAGCCAACAGGGTGAAATCAACTGCAACAAGCAACTGATCTGAGCGGCATCAAAACACTGATGTCCATTATTAAAAACACTGCCAGTCGGCTCTTCATTGTCTGTAGCTTGTCCATGCTCTGTCAAACTTTGTAGTAAATGTTTGCAGGATTTTGCGGTGGCATTTCTTGGACGATGTAGACAGGGTGTCCGTAGTCACCACTAACCTTCTCGTAGTGCGGACAGTACATGCTTCCTGAGGTCCGCAGTGGAAAGATGATGTCACTTGGCTCAGAGCCATTATTGTTGCTACCGCCACTGGCGGCACTTCCGCGTTTGGGCAGCGTGTTTAATGGCAACTGGGCGGAGCACTGTGCGGAGTGTTTCTGATGACGGCGATGCAGCAGCGCTACGAGAGCGATGATGATGATGATGAAGATGACAGCACCAGAGGCAACACCAGCAAAGAGGGCTACTTCGGATCCAGCAGATCCTACAGACTCTCCGCTCTTCCCTCCGGCCTCACCATTCTGTACAGAGTCTGGGGAACAAGAAAGAGTTTATGATCAGATGTAGTTTTTTCACAATGATAGTCAAAGTGAAGTAGAAATCATCAAACAACATAAGAACAAGTTATATATGGTCCAATATGTGACCATTTTAGAACACATTTTATTAAGACTTTTTGTATTGTGTCATCAATCCATTAATTATTTATATTTATTTGTATTTTATTATATATTGTACTAAGTATAATATTTAATTAATTTTATTATTTATATTAATCCCATTATTTTAGGAAAAATATTGTGTCTGTCTTTTTCTTTTGATTTTAGGGTGAAATTTAAATTGCATAAATTATGATTTAGTGAGATTTGCCCTCGTATACATGAATACCTACCAATTTTGCTGACAACATCATTCTCTTTGCTGAAGGTGCTTTGGTCCTTATTGTCAGGGTATTTTGGAGGATATCTTGTTGGAGGAATTTTTGCTGAGAATGAATCTGTAGGACCTAAAAACAAAATAGAAAATGTTATATTTACAGCCAATAACTAAAATTTCTAGTGGAGCTAAAGCAGTACGAAATGTTCATCGAACTGAAAAACTGATCTGAACATAATACCGGACCACCCTTACACTTTTTTGGCTTCTAGGCATTATGCCCCAGGTTTTGAGAGAGAATTTAATGAATTGGCGTAAAGCTGCAAGTATCTCCCCACAAGCCCAAAGAAGGGACAGCTGGCATAGCCATAGGAAACAAGCTCACATGACATTTCAATTACACGCTGAGGCACACTAGCATGGACACCCACTACAAGACCGGTGACATGGAAGACTGTTATGGAAGCAGTGATCTTCATCGTTGCAGGTGCAGGTATGGAGAGAAAGGTTGTGGGTGGTACTCACTCTGTCCAACTCTCAGAACCAGCTTCATGGATTTGGTCCTGCAAACACCGCCATCATGGTTGTCCAAACCTTCAAACGTGCTGTTGGATGTGGCTAAAAGAGGGAAGAAAGAGAAATGAATTAGCCATTGTTATAAATTTGTTAATCAAACGCACACAAATATCACAGAACATGTCAGGATCATATTTTTTAATGATACATTATTTTCATGACAATTAAGCACATTCAACAATCAATTGAATGCTAGTCATTATGATGCATCAAAAATAATAATAATATATTCAGTATTAGAGCTGCACGATTAATCATTAAAAGAATGCAATCTAGATTCAAACACCCACACGATTTTATGAAACTGCCACTGGCCCAGAGAGAGCAGTTATCATGTATAGGTATGAAACAGCTTCACAAACAGTCTTTTCAACCACACTCTGTTATTATTTCTGTTACAATGATTCAGATGTGACCCTGGACCACAAAGTCCAGTCTCATTATTGTAATTATTTTGAAATTGAGATTCATACATCATCTGAAAGCTGAATATATAAGCTTTCCAATTATGTATGTTTGTTAGGATAGGACAATAGTCAGCCAATATACAACAATTTGAAAATATGGAATTATGAGAATAAATCTAAATATTGAGAAAATCACCTTTAAAGTTGTCCAAATTAAGTCCTTAGCAATGCATAGTACTACTAATAATCATATTTTTTATATTTTTATGATACGAAAATTACAAAATATTTTCATGGACCATGATCTTTACTTAATATCCTAAGGATTTTTGGCTTAAAAGAAAAATCGATAATTTATTGCTATTGCCACAAATATACCCGTGCGACTTATGACTGGTTTTGTGGTCCAGGGTCACAAATGATCACAGAAGTACTGGAATAAAAGTTCGGATATAAACACTGATGTCTACAGTAGCGATCAAAATAGAGTAAAGCACCTTTAGAAAGTAATGTGAAGCTTCAAATAAAGATTGTATCAATTACATTGTTACAAGTGACTGTTAAAAAGTATTTGTCATTGAATCATTCATTCTAGAGATTTCTTAAAAACGCTGATTCAGCCAGTAATGAAGCAAGTGGCGTCTTTATGAGTGAGTCATTGAATCATTCATTCAAAAACACTGATTCATCCAGTAATGAAGAAAGTTTAAGGCTTGTTTGACTTGCACAGACTGATCGGTGAATGACAGAGTACCGCAAGAGCGATCGGAGAGCAGATGGCTCCGTATGCTTTTGAATCGCTCTTGCTGTACTTTGATGTCATACACCGATCGGTCTGTGCAGTAAAAAAGTTAATTCAACATTTTTAAATAGAGTGCTGTAAATGACATGTTATTTTGTTTAGTTATCTATTCAGAATTGGGGGAGTCATGATCTCTATTTGAAACAAAACAATCATGATTCTCAATTTATACAGAATTGCGCAGCTCCACTCAGTGTGTAATTATAACTACAAAGGTAATTACTCAGTTTCTGTATTGATGTTGTGATCAAGTACAAATTTCTGTAATAAAAACATTTACAGTTTTTTAATATTGCTGATTATAATGTTAATCTACTAAGAATCAACGGACCCACTTTATATTAGGTGTCCTTAACTACTATGTACTAACATTTTAATTAATAATTTGATACATTATATATATATATATATATATATCTTTTTTTTTTGTAGTCACCCATCCAACATTTATAGCATCCATTTCTGATGCGAATATTTAAAGCCAACCATCCATCTTAAAAACGTTTACATGCCACCAAATTATTCTTTCCTCTCGTGGCCCATTTCTCTTACAGTCTCGAGGATGAATGTGGCCATATAAGCACTAAGTGAGCTAGTTTATGACCGGGTCAACTTTCCACATGTGTACTCGCAGGTGCTTTAAAACCTTTAAAGTGTTCCTTGAGGACATCTGAGTCACATGCTCATCAGTCACCGTGTATGTGTATGCAGAAGGTGAAGGTTCAGCTTGCTCGCACAAAGAGAAAATAACAGTTTTGCAGCACGGCAAAGCTTCTTAAAAGCTTGCGTTTGTTTGCTAGTAAATCCTTACAAAAAGCATTGAGAGGGCCGCGCACGCACTCACGTGCACGCTAATTTAGAAAACTCTCATACTGTGAGTAATCACACAGGTTTGAACTTTACAGATCCTAAGCATATTACTAAAGCCTTTTCACATCATTATCACAGAATATCAAGGATTTGCTTTGCCCGTCAATCCACGGCTAGTGGAGTGGCTTGGTCGAACGATTTAAACACCATTGTGCCTGGTCACCCATGCTGTGTCCTCTGATAGCAGAGCTAAAGAATTCCATTGGGCCGTAATCTCTCTTTCACTGCGAGGATTAGGACCAATCCGCATGAACAAATGGACTTCCCCTCCAAACTGCTTAGGGCACAGAAAGAACTGAGTGACCAGCAAGTGAAAGGGCAAGAGAGTGGGGGGTAGGCAGAGAAAGCAAACGAGAGAGAGCTAAGAGGGAAAAACAGAGGGAGAGAGAGAGAGAGCGTGCTTTTACCCAACATGTCCCAGTTCCCTTCAACCGTTCCCACATTCATCTGCAGAGGCCGCTCTAGATGTGACCCGACTCTTCGGCTTGAATGAAGCCCGCTCATTTCCTAACCACAACAAGCACATTCAGTGCCTCGGGCCAGCGCAACTCAGCCAGTCACGAAGCCAGAGACCGAGCAACAAAGTGGAGGTGGAAAATTGAAGTTGCACGCGCACAGTAAAAAAAGTGTATCCAAGCAGATGTTATGGTTTCAGTAGGGTTTTTTTTTTTAGCAGACATTAAGAAATCCAAGTATCCTAGAGATCATATTTTAACCACATATCCGCAGTGAAATATATCCTGTCTGTATGTATGTCTAGAGAAAATGCTAATTATTTGTTGTAAGTTGCAGCAGGACATGATGTCTTGCACTGGTTGCGCAGATATTCAATGGTTTTTCAATTTCAATTTGCTGATGCATTGTGTTTAACTACAGTTAGTTAAACTTAATGTAGTCAGGTTGATTCAATCATATAATATATAATTTAAGCATTTTGAACAAATTACCTTATACCATATTTACCAATTACTTTCACGTGAACTAAATGTACATTTGTTAACTAATGTACCAAAAGTCAATTAATTAAATAATCATTGTTATAAAACGTTAATGTCTCTCACTGACAAGAAACTAAAAGTAGATAGTACACACACACACACACACACACACACACACACACACACACACACACACACACACACACACACACACACACACACACACACACACACACACACACACACACACACACACACACACACACACACACACACACACACACACGCTTTAGAAATCATTCATATATGCTGATAGTAACATTTTCAATTATTAATGTCAACGTTGACAACAGTTGTGCTACTTAATATTTTCTTTGTTAACTGTGATACTTTTTTAGGATTCTCCTATGAATAGAAAGTTCAAAACAGCAATTATTTGTAACACAAATCTTTTGTAACATTATAAATGTCTTTACTGTCACTTTGATCAATTTCATGCAAAAAATTTACTGAACGGTAGTGCACGTCAAGACTTTCCAACACGCCTAAAAAAATTTTTTTTTTTAATCTTCCTCTCATTTTGTCAACTCTCACTTACATCAGTCACATTCACACATTCTGACATTTGCATGCACACAAGACACACACTCACAAGACACACACACTCAGACACAGAGGTAAGTCTCTTTAGAATCATTTAGGTCAGATATCCGTGTCCCTCGGGCTGCAGGCCAAGCTGCCTTAAAAAATCACATCAAACCGATCCGTCTCATACTGGCAAATGATTGAGGGATTTAGAGCGTGTAAATCTTAAAATCACATAAACGGCCATTAAGGAATGTGCCAACTGAAAAGAGGCTAAATCAACACACGCTAAACTGAACGATAACCCCTTTCCGAAGTGGTTGAATGATACTAATAGCATCCATGTAAAGGGCCATCAACAAGACTCAAGACATTTCCCTCCACACAGGAGAAGAGACTAAAAATAGTCTTGGGCAAACTACATTGTTCAAAAACAAAGAATTGATGTGTGCAAGCTAAACAATAAAAAGATTAATGAGCATAAATTAATGACAAAGACATCTTGTGTTGTAAATAAACTTGACTTGCCAATGGATTTTACACATTTCCATTAACTATAAACTTGATTTGTTCATTATTTTTGGAGGGCTACACTAGTCAGTCGCCTTCCCAGACGAAAACACTGAAAAGATATCTTGGGAGACAATGCTGGAGGCTGAAATTCCCACGGGTGGGATCAGTTCTGCATTTGGCTCCTTCTACACAGTGTTCCAGCTGGCAACGGAGGTGAAAAACGATCATGAATCAGCACCTGAGGTAAATTCTTGAGTAAGCATGGAAATAAACTTACAGATGATGTGATAGTCCTTTCCTTTGAAGAACTCCAGGCCCCACAGGTTGGGGCTGAACTCTTGAAACTTGAAGGTGAACTTCACGTCCTGGTCCGGCTTGTCACAGTTGAGCAGTAACATGTCGCCTTTAGTAACACTACAGGTCTCCAATTGTTCCTTGGGAACAAGATAGACCCGGAAGTATTCAATGTTCATCTGCTCAGTGGAGCCTGGCTTGATTCTTGGACACACAATGTCCATTTTGTCTCCGATCTGAGGGTATAGTACTACACCCCTTCCTGGAACAAACCTGTAGGGAACAAGGGATGTTAAACATCTTATAGAGTTACAGAAATGGAAAACAGACTTAATGATTAGCATGCATAATAATGAATTATTAATCAATTCAGCATGAGAACTTTAAAGTTAATGTAAAATATATCATGTCTGGATGTCTAATAAATTAATCCTCAAGGCAAATGCATCTGTATCTGGTGGTTTATTCAGATTATTAAATTAACCAAAGGGTCACAGGCTTCAATAAGCTATTTTAAGGGTCAGTTCTACTAGATTGGGATAGTTCACCCAAAGTAGTCCAAAACAGGGTTCAAAACTAATAGGACCCCATTTCACTTAGGGGTGTATCAATATATCATGTCAAAATATATAGCAATACAAAAATGCAACAATATGTATCGTGGATAGTGACAATCTGTATTGTGTATAGCTCCCCCAAATTGAAAATGGATGTGTGAGAAATA
Organism: Gobiocypris rarus; assembly: GCA_023029165.1. Taxonomy (NCBI): domain Eukaryota; kingdom Metazoa; phylum Chordata; class Actinopteri; order Cypriniformes; family Gobionidae; genus Gobiocypris; species Gobiocypris rarus. Next base: position 8,929,312 of record CM040914.1, on the reverse strand, counting down.
AATTCAACTTTACAGAGTTTTAGTGTCAGTACTACATCAAACTACTTTGTATAATGTGGAATATATAATATAATAACGCAATGTGGGAATATTTGTGGGTCCTGAAAATGCCAAATGTCTTATGTTACCAGTAAACAGTGGCCTGCATTAGACAGAGTGCAAGCATATTCGTCTAAAATAATTCTGTATTTTCGGCTTTAGAATCATGGATATTTTTATTCTGGTATCTCCATTGCACCGAGTCCAAGCCTATTAATTTCCACCCCCAATGTAATACCTAATTTAGCATTTTAATCAACAGTATATTTTTGTTAACCTATCGCAATAATATTGTACCGTGAGTTCAGTATCATGATATGCATCGAATCGTGTCATGAGGGTATTGTTATACCACTACTTTCACTTTGAGGCAAATGACACAAAAATGGTAAATACTTATACTTTTGGTAAAATGACACAAAGAAGCCATGTATTTTTAAACAAGCAACTGACTGAAATGGATTAAGACAAGCAATTTCCTTTGGCTAATTTTCAGAGTTCTGTCTTGAAGCAGAATGCAAATACGGGACCTTGGCTTACTTTCACATTTTTTTGACTAATGTCTGCAACTTTCTAGTCTTCATTATTTTTCTCCCCATTACATACTTCCCTATTCTGTAATGCATTTGCACAATTAACAATCACTCACTCCTGACCGCTCGCTGGCAGTCCTTTCTCTGCCCTCAATGTTTATTACAACCTCACTATAGCTCCTATTACATTGTTCACTGGTTGTAAAAGCGTTGTGAAATTGACCTTTCAATTATTTGCATATTCTCAGATTAAGTTGATTTCTCATTAAACACACAAATTTCATTGTAAACAGACTTGTGTGCATTGGATTTATCCCTTTATATTTTAAATCTACCATGACAAAGTTAGGCATTCTCACTCACGCTTCCCTAAACACCATAAGGCAGAATAAAAGAGTCACTTTCTAAGACTAGCTTCCATCCTCATAAAGTCATTAAGAAAGGGACCCTCGAGGATCTGCTGGGGGTCCTGAGTAGACAGGAAGCTTTAGTGCCCCTCCTCCGCCCCCTGTAGTACCAACTTCTGTGTGGACCTTGCAGAGAACAAACCGGGATGGGGGTTGAACAGTGCCTTCATCCCAGCGCACCTTTTGTCTCCAAAGCTCTGTGACAAAGATGACCCACTGAGCTACTGGAACTCATGAAAACCGATTACAACCTGCAGCAAAGCTCTGCTGCACTACAGCTTAGCATCTTAAAAGAACGTTATCCTGCATCTAAACAAAACCGATCTATTTGAATACAGGTTTACCACTGTGAAGAAACAACCATGATGCTACCAAGGCAACCAGTTTCACTTGAGAGATCAGACAGTGGAATAAAACACAAAAAGACTTATAACCAAATGTGAAATCAAATAACCAAACATGTTTCAGGTAAATTGACAAGACCTCCCAATGGCAGGAAGAGAGTAGGTGGACTACTTTGGCAGCTGAGAAAACACCAGGCTGGGTGTTTCAATCTCAGAAAGTAGTAGGCCTACTTGTCATATTTAAACGCATTTCCCTTTCTTCGAACAGTGGACTGAAACTATTTGTCCTGACGCAGAAAGGTGTGCTGAGGAACAGCATAATTATCATAAGACTTTGGAGACACACTTCACGGTGGAAAAGAAGGAGCTCAGGCAACAGATCTCTCTGTGGCAATCAGTGAAAGGCTGTAATCCACTCTTCAATTGAACATTTCTCATCTTATAATCAGTCCTAAATTTAGGCTGTGGTTCAGCACTCTTACACGATACTGACCATGATGTAAGGTCTCAACAAGTTTGAATGCTCTAAGTGCAGATTCATTCTGCAGCTTTTCCTCGGCAAATACCAGGGTGCATGGAGTTTGCGAGACACGTTACAATCTCACCATATCATTTCTACAAAGCATTGCATTTACCTGCAATTTTTTGACAGAGTGCACACAGGCTAATTGCTTGAATTACATAAATACATATAAATTAAGGTTTACAAATAGTGGCAAAGTCTACGGGGTGGAAGTTCGGAAAGGATAACCCAACTGATCTGTTTAAGTTTATACGGTGATCTCCTTTCAGCTCGATTCTGCAAATGAATGTACTTGCATCTCAATGTTACTGCCAATAAAGCATCATTGAAACTAATACCCTGCAGTGTGCAAGGGTGGGTGGTCCTCCAACAAAATGCCATGGATTACGAATATGTTTAGTGGGCTGTTTTGTGTTTAAATGACTATGGTAATAAAAATTAATCAACAAAATAAAAGTTGAGTGAAATTACACACTTTTAAACTGTAATTTCAATGGTTCTACACCTTCAAAACCTTATATGTTTTTTTTGCTTTTTTTCTGTATATTTTGGCTTGGAAGATTAAAAAAAAAGTTATATATGTTACATTATAGGTTATTTCCTACCAGTCAGCTATTGATTCTTTAAAGTTCCGGTACATATTTTTGCCTTTGAATTATATAAGGAGCCGTGGTTCAGTTCAACTTCCAACTTATAACTAATCATTGAATAGTACTAAAACTTATTTCTATTATAAGTTGTAGTATTCAATGTTATAGTAATAAGTTATAGTATAAAATAATTGCAACTAGCAGCAACTGAAATAAATAAATAAAAAGCAGCAGCAACTGGACTACACTACTGTTAGAAATGGGTTTTGGTAAAGTACTTTTGGGAAAATGACTTGTACAGTTACGCTGAACCCCAAGATCCGCATTTAATTTGAAGGCAAATTTTTTTTTCTAATTTTTAGACGACCCGTTACATTGGAATAGTTAGATGTCACTATATAGTAAAGTACTAGTATCAAATGGAGAATTACATGATGTGACGGATTTAATAGTTGGCCTAGTCATGTTGGAATACTCGCTATATGGAGTTATAAACTATTCGCAATTAGGTTAACATATACAAATGCCAATAACCACCTGTAACAAAATATATTTTATTTTGTGTAGAACTATACATGTAAAAGCTGCTTGCCATACAACGGTTTTTCGGGGGCTCTATCTGGAGCCTGTATTTTAAGTGTACTTACTTGGTGTTCGAAGTATTCCAATATATTGATTCTAACACTGTTGATCGAGCCAGTTTCACTCGACAAGCAACCACGAAAAGACCAAATATATAAGTCCACATAGTTGTATCCATTGCGATGTGAAAAGAGTTCACCAGTCCAAATCTGATTATAACAAGTGAGAGATCCACAGGCAATGCGAGAAGAATCCGATGCTGTTGTGCGCTCTCTTCTGCTGAAAACGCGTTTTATTTCGAAACGAAAAAAGAAAACAATTTGCTAAGACCTTATAAAATAATAGATCCTTCGCAGCTGCTAGTACTATTTAACAAAATAGCCGGACAGTGGGAGATAATCCATGTAATCGGGTTTTTAGACATTAAAACGTCTTAATATGCATCCTTTGAGGACCAGTGATGGACATTCTTATGAATGTAGAGAAAACAGTAAAATAGTGCAGGTTACGTGGACTATCAGCACAGCTCTAAAATTCGGATGCTACTGAGCTCAAGTCTAAAGGCGGCATCAGTGCTTCTCCTGTTCTTCGTCTTTGCATTCAACTCTGCCAGTCTTGGAGTGCCCTCAAGACGTGCTTAGAGACTTCTTAGGACAACCCAGTGTTGTCCGTTAGACCCCGCCCACATCACTCTCGATTGGATGACGATAAATGAGTGACACCTAGTCGAATTGACGGAGACTAAACAGAAGTCTGGAAACTGTACTGCTTTATTAATCATTATACTACTGAGCACAAAGTTTACCTGAGGTACAAAGCGGCATCCAAATTATCCAAATTGTATTGTTTTCAACCGGGAGGACGCGACCCAGTGAACTTTATTTATTTTAGAAGCTAATATATTTATTTTATTTATATATATATATATATATATATATATATATATATATATATATATATATATATATATATATATATATATATATATGTGTGTGTGTGTGTGTGTGTGTGTGTGTGTCTGTGACATGAAATGGCATGTAGCCTATAGGCAAAAAACAATGGGTCAGTTTTTTTTTTAACCAAACATTGTTTACAGATTATTCTCAACCAAGTTATGAAAGATATACCGGAATGAATTGATACTTTATGCAATATATGGGTAAAAATGGCCAAATATGTTTCCCCATTCAATGCAATGTGTCTATACACTGCATCCAATTTGCATATTAATGTTTTCTTGGAGCAACATGTAATGATAAATGTGTAAAAATGGGTGTAATAATTGGCAACATTTTCATAATTAGATCTAATATTTCATAGGAATATTGATGTGTAATTTATTTCCCTATTCACTTGTCCAAAATGCCTGAAAAACATGATTTAAGTCCTGGTGTCCACTACAGTGGACATGTATGAAATCAATGCCCTGTTTTGTAACAGAAAGTCATATTTTTAGAAACCCCAAAACATTTTCCTGAGATGTTGACTTATAACACACTATTTGAAAATGTATCTGATTTAAATGATATACACAAAATATTATATTTCCATTAGATTGCTAAATTGATTCACTAAATTAATGTCAGTCATTTTAAACACCAAGGAGACGTTGTCCTGGTGAAACCTCCAAACATTTATCTCTGAAAAGCCCTGAATGTGCTCTTTAGGGCAGACTTCAAAACTGGTGTCAGAGAAATTCACTAAAATACAATATCCACTATAGCGTGCATGGTTCCAGGAGGACACACACACTAGGCCTACACACACAAAACAAGTTGCAGAATGCACTTGTAAACATGCGGATATGGCGTCGTGTTCGAAATGGAATGATTCATCTTATATTTTAATTTAAACCGCTATGGAAGCTTGCACTAAATCCATTTCCCACGAACCTAATCCGCTTAGTCACGTAAACTCAAAAGTCTTAAACATCTGTATTACTCACTATGTGAGTTATTTCGTCATCCGTTTAATGTTTAGAGCAAAAAAAAAAAAAAAGCAGAAGGCCTATCTTAAATATTCGATGCCTGAAAGAAATCAAAACATTTGTTCGATGGCAAGGACAACTTTTGTTTATTGCCCTTTGCGTGTTTGGACAATAATCAAAAGGAAAAGTTAACAGCTAAGAGGTAATTGGATGTCGAGCGTTGTTAAGGTGTGATGGGTTTGCACTTCCATCGTCTGGTCTGCGCCCGAGCGTGAATCAATTGTGTATTTGCACTTTGGGCTTGTGCCGAAATAACAGAGGTGTCAAACAAACTATTAATTAGGCTGCGGATTGAAAGCATTTGGGGATGTTGACATCACGACGTCAAAACGTTAACCCACTTAGTAAGGTTGATCTCATGCCTTCCAAAAAAAATATCTCTAATGGAATGCTCCTTTTTTCTATTTTTCGCGATGATGGGCATTAAACAATTATTAAAGGAATAGTACACCCAAACATCACGATTCTGCCATCATTTACTCATCCTCATGTTGTTCCAAACCGGTGTGATTTTTTCTTCTTCTACTGAATACAAAAGAGATTTTGGGTAACCGAACTGACCAACATCTTTTGAAGAAATTCATGTTCGGAACAACTTGAGGGTGAGAAAATGATGACAGAATTTTTGGGTGAACTATACCTTTAATCCTATTTGATTTTAGATACTTTCTATTTGTATGTATAGTTGTTTCTAATCCTGATAAAACTACACAAGTTAATACAAACATGCAAATAGATATCAGAAACACGACACATTCATGGATTTATTGGAGATTCTTGACATATTCCTTGATAACTGGGTCAAATATTTAACCAGACCACAAACACAATTTCTGGCCAATCGGCAACCTTTCACTCAATCACCTCTAAAAGCTTCTCATCACTAACATATACGCAGCTCACTGACATGCAACGACCAGGTACCCTTTATTACAGCATCACTTTACCTCTTGAATGTACAATTATTAATGTGTAAGTAAAAATGATAAAAGGAGGTTACTCTTGTTTTATGACGTTTCTCGGTTGGACTGGTTACTATTTAAATCATAGTGGTCTGTGCCATTCAAAATAGAGGGATGGACGTCCAGTTCAAGCAATTTCCCAGCCAATCTTTCAATCTAATTACTTTATACTATGAATAAACTATTAAAAAAATAAAAATACTTCAATCAAATCAGCCAGGAAAATATGTTGAGGTCTTGAATTAGTGACATCGGAAACCATAGCGTGCATTTGGATAAGAGAGCAGGTTAGGCCCATCCGTTTTTACCCTACCCGTGCAATGCACCAAATGTGTTTGCAGATACTACATGGAGGACAAGTGGAGGTTATCTATACAAGAGTCAGTAATACAAAACAGACAGGTAAAACAGGGAAAAAACTGAAGGAAATTTGACAAACTGATTGTTCCCGTTGTTCTGAGAATCTGAAACACACCACACGAGATCTATGAAGAAGAACTTGTGCTGCAGCACAAATGCCTCACACGGAGAGGTGGTCTGGAGAAAGTCTGGAGAAATCCTGGCCACATTGTTTTCATCACTCAGAGGCCTTGAAAGAGAAAGACAGTTTAGGCCTCGACTTCCCTTTCCCCAAAATGATCTTCTGTTCTTCTTTCTGCTGTTTCTGTCGCTCTTGCTCCAACTTCATACGCTCCTCGTGTATTTTTCTCTGCTCTTCAACTATTCGTAGTTGTTCCTCTGCCTGCAGGACAGAAAAAGGTGTTTATTAGGAGTGAAATCTTAACATGAAAATTAGTGGTGTTGCGCTACACTGGTATTGACAGTAATCATAATAATTCAAATGAATAGTACATGTATATGACCAATAATCCAGTGGCAGTATCTGGTTAACATCTCAACATACAGTAGGTGGCAGTATTGCACCTTAACGCTGGTGGCCATCTATCATAAAACACAAGCAGACTGTGTGCAGCTGCTACTGCCATGCAAAACCATGTCGTTGGATATGACAAACACACTACCAGCACTTCAAGAAATTTAGCTTGCCAGTGTGGAGTTTTTTTGGATCACCCCAGTCTGCAAGACTTGCCGATCAACACAGAGCGCAAAAGGTGAATCCATTAACCTGTTCACCAACCTCCGCTTCCATTCTCTTGCAGATTTGACCACTGTACAGACTATTTTGTCCTGAAATGGGAAACTGTGTTATCATATTTACATCCCTCTGAGCTTTAGTCCAAGTGTGCTCATTCAGATAAAAACTTATGGATTATTACGTTTACTTCAAATATCTTTAGAAAGCAGTATTTTTTTTCTTCTATTTTTACCCAAAACATGACGATGCGAGCATGGAGTGCTAAATGCTCACATGTAATTTATGTTTCATTCATATTCGACGTCGGAAGGCGCAATCGGGTATAAAGTCCACAAGTGAGACTCATTATAGGAGTAATAAAACCCTAATATGGAAAAATACATCTAGATATCACACTCTGTAGCTGAATAAAACACAGAGACATTACGACTGTTGTCCTGTGTAAATTTTATCGGCATCAAGCGGTGAGGTTTCGAATTGTAAATGCCCACCGCTCACCCCTCTCTTTAGAAGACACAGGACAAAAATATCGTCATCTGAAGAGCAGTTTGTCCGTTTAGGGCTACTGTAGAAACATGGAGGTACAAAATGGCGACTTCACTGTAAGGAGACCCGCGGTGTATGGAGATAAGAATGGCTCATTCTAAAGTAATAAAAACATGACGGTTCATTATGTAAGGTCTTTATACACCACTGAAAACATAGTTATGTAAATTATATTGCATTTCTGTCAATATATCTTCATAAATACTACACACTGCACCTAAAGATCAGGAATTATCATAAGGATAATGCATTTATAATGTTATGCCAATAAACATTAGCCTTTATCACTGTATAGAATGCTAGAAAATAATATAATTTCTGTGATAAACCACATCAGTTCACAGAAGGTAGTCATTTCAAACTGGTTGCCATTAAGTGTAATTGTTGCTTTTGAATGCAATGGTGTGATTGTGTGAGATTGTGTGTGTGTGTGTATTGTGATATAGTTATCATGAGTTATTTTGTTCGTGTAGTGAAAAATCTGATATCCTGACAGCCCTAACGTGAATATAATATTGGCTGATCCCTAACCGTCAACAGCATTGCCATATTTTTGAACGGTGACCAATTTGGGTTATGGTTCATGCAATATACATGAATTTATATTTATTAAAAAATAAATATAAAAAATACTTGCATGAATAGTCTTGAATGTTTTAAGCATGAATTGGCACAATATATAAAGAAATGCATTTATAATCACTAGTCCCATGCTTTAATTAAAAGCGATCAATCTGTCTGTGCTCTATGACGTTCAACATAATGTAAAAAAAGTGCTTTACCAATAGCCTGTTTAATTTTGAATCTTTTATCATTTGCAATATGTAGGATAGTAATTTATGACAAACCGGACAGTTGCAAGTACACATCTGTCAGTTCACTTTTACGTGTTGACAGGTGCATCTGGACCTTTATGGCTTGTAACTGAGAGAATGCCTTATTAAAGATCTGTTTTGTAACTAAATTCATCTGGACCAAACTAAATTGTGATCTCCTTTTTTCAAAAAGGCTGCTCTATTGAGGAAGAGAACTCCAGAATACAAAATATGTCAAGTAGTGCTTATGCAACATTAATGTCCCACATGGCCCCAGTGGGGGGACATTCATTCTATATGAGAAGACAGCAAGGCCAATAGAGTGCTAGTTAGAAAGGATTCTAGGTTCTTGGAACAGCGTTTATTGCTTTATCTGAAAATTGTGAACATGACCCAAATTTGTGCCGCAGGCAAAACAAAGGTTTGATTGTTAACATCAAACTAAATGGCTCCTCTGCCCTTCATTTTGATCACATACACTATTCTTAAAGGTTTGGGGTCAGTAAGACCTCTCTTACGCTCACCAAGTCTGCATTTATTTGATTAAAAATACAGTAAAAACAGCAATACTGTAGAATATTACAATGTAAAAGATCTGTTTTCTATTTTAATAGATTTTTAAATATAATGTATTTCTGAGATACAAAAAGCTGAATTTTCAGCATCATTACTCCAGTCTCCAGTCACATGATCCATCAGAAAACATTCTAATTATAATAAATGTTGAAAACAGTTGTGCTGCTCCACAATATTTTTGTGGAAAGTGTGATACTTTATATTGTTAACACTTTACAATAAGGTTGTATTAGTTAATGCATTAGTTAACATTAACTAATGATGAACTGAACTTATAAAGCATTTATTAATCTTTGTTAATGTTAATTTCAACATTTACTAATGCATGAATAAAATCTTGTTAAAATTAGTTAATGCACTGTGAACTAACATGAACAGCTGTATTTTTATTAACTAACGATAACAAAGATTAACTAATGCTGAACAGAGGTGTTGTTCATGGTTAGTTTATGTTAACTAATGCGTTAACTAATGTTAACTAATACAACCTTATTGTAAAGTGTTACCTTTATATTTATATACTTTATATTTTATCTATTAAGGTATTTGAAATTTACTGACCCCTAAACTTTTCAATGAATTGTGCCATTGTTTCAACTATGCAACTCAACTTTTATATGAAATGAAACACAACAAAGCCACACGTACCAGTTTAGCTTGAGCATCTGCTATCTTGCGATTGTTCTCCACCAGAATTTTCTCCAGTTCTTCACGCTTCGATTTCTCTTCCTCCTGCAAAGTCAAACCACTTTAATGTGAGTTGTAGTGACAGAAATCATAAATATTCACAAACATAAGTGGCATATCTTGAGCAAACGCATTAATGAGTAGATAATAAAGATACATTCAGCTCACCAGACATGGATTAACCTACAGTAAACTTGTCCTTCACTCACGAATAAAGTTCCTAGAGGAGTCAGGGTCATATTGGGAATATGTTTTTTTTTTTTTCAGCAAGGGAGGTTCTTTCAAACCACTGACCTGTGTTCTCGGTACTTCTCTACTTACATCTCACTCTCAGAAAAAAGGCCACACAGTGAAGTGACGTCTGAGGAGCAGTCAGCTCAAATGGTGTATAGGAGCAACAGAAGCGTGAACAAATCATGACTTCTATGCATAAACAACTGAGAGGGATAGTGAAGTTCAGGCGAATAGCATAGAATGGAGTTGTGCATGAGCCGTTTTGTTCAAGAAAACTGTGAAACATGAAATTTAAAGATAATAGCACTGAGTTTGACAGTTCTATCATTATACTATAATGTTTGTAAGATTAGAGGTACATTTGTTTTTGCTTTTATTGAAGAAAAAAAAATTCACTTTCAATTATAATTTTGAGAGGAATTAGGCTTAAGGACCTGACATACTTCAAGCGAAATCGAAGAACGAACTGAACCTATTTAGAACAAAATCAGGCCAAAACAAGTTTTTTGGGAGTTTAAGGAGTTTTAAGCGGCTTGCCAAGGCGAACTCTCTCCAACTGGTAAACGCCTTCAAACCAGTCCGTGGTGATTACGTAATAGGTACAGTAGGTGTACTCTGACGCTTCTTCTTTGATGTGGAAAATTGAGGTTAGACATCCATGAATTAAAACAAGAACACACTGGAGAGCTGCTTTAAAAAAAAAAAACTGAAGTTGTACTTATAATTAGAAGCGACACTGAAAGTCTTCTCATGTTTGCAATCTATTGTGTAAAGTTCTAGATAAATAAACGTGACGTGACTTTACAGGAGTCCTGAATTGCGGAGCTGGTGCAAACATATCCAGGTCACAAAGATCACATGCTTTCTTAATTGCAGCTGTTTTCTCCCCGTTATCATTTTTGTTGTGTGTTTATTTTTTTATTGCAAGGAAAGTGCGCAGCATATATTTACATATTCATCTAATCGTCGCTCTCAGCAGTGCGGCACCGTCGGGATGTTCGCTTACACTGCAACGGTATTTCACACTTCCTAAACGAAGGATGAAAGAGAACTCCGCTGTGAGTATATCAGAGCCTTAAGGTCTGTTTTACACCACACACTCATACAGTATGCAAGGAAAGCAACAGCAGGCTTGTGTTGAGCTTTCCCACAAATAAACTGCAGCTACAAACTGAAAATAATGTGATGTCTGGGTAACTATATTAAATATATTTCCTGTGATCCTGCACAATTAAAGGGATAATTCACCCAAAGATGAAAATTAATTACTCACCCTCATGTTGTTCCAAACACGTAAATCTTTGGTTCATCTTCGAAAAACAAATGAATATCTTTTAATAAAATCTGAGAGCTTTCTGTCCCTTCATTGACAGCAACACAACTTTGACGCTTATGAATTGAATCCATATGAATTGAGCGGATTAGTCCACATATTTTTGAAGTGACACAGTCTTTATATGATGAACAGATTGAATTGAGGTGCGAGAACCAATAAGGTTTCATTCTTGTGTTACGCATCACGATTGAGATTCCCCAAGAACCAATGAGGTTCATTCTCGTGTTACGCATCACATCTGAGCTTCCTCAAGAACCAATAAGGTTAATTCTCGTGTATTTAAAGCAGGCTCGGATGAGTTTCTGATAAATGTTTAAATGTGAATAAAAGCCTAAATCAAATCAGTTTAACACAAAGCGATCAAGTCTCTTCAGAAAATTTGGAAAAAAATATTTAATTTGTATGGATTAATTTTGAAGCTTCAAAGTGGTAGTTGCGTGGATGTCAAAGATAGGGGCAGAAATCGCTCAGATTTCATCAAAAAGATCTTTGTGTTCCGAAGATGACAGGCGACATGAGGGTGAGTAATTAATGACAGAATTTTTTCATTTTTTGATGCCCTTTAATAAGAATGCCTAAATATGTTGCTTTTGTGTGTGTGGGTGTGTGGTGAGGAACAGGTCCAATTCCAACAAAACTACAGGAACCTACCAATTTAATCAGCATTCGTAAGCACATAAATTCCGTGCTGCCTGTTCACATGCAAGTTACCTCCCGAGCTTTCTGAGCAGCCAGCTCCGCATGTCTCTGTTTCTCCAGCTCCTCCAGCAACTGCTTCTCCATTATGCGCTTGGCCTCCTCCACCCGTCGCAACACTTCTCTTTCAATCTCATCCTTTCGCTTTTCCAGTTCCTCCTCCACACGCTTGGCCACAAGTTCCTCTACGCGCCGCGCCGTCTCCTCCTCAATCAGCCGCTCCTCTATCTCCTGCTGCCGACTAAGGAACAAGAGATTACAATCAGTTCGTAACACATAATTAAAATGTACTTAATACTAATTATGAAATGAAGCAGAACAGGTAAACAATATGAAATGCAATGCACATACTATCTGCCATTGTGCATGGAAAATCAACATCTTCACAGTGTCAGCTTATGCACCCCAATTATATAGTCTTTTTTTAGATAAGTCTAAAATTGATTAATGTTTCTGTCATATGCATTGTTTTACTTGTGCATAATTACATATTAGAGGTAATTCACAATTAAGATTTTGTGAATCCAGTCACTCCAAAAACCCAAAATACAATGTATCATGGATGAATTTTGGACATTCGTTCAATGGTAGTGTCGTTATTTACATGGACCACTGATTTACCAGAGTATGCGTTTGCAGAAGCTTGGTGTATAAGTAAATATCATTAAAATAATGTATATCAGTATCATGACACAGCGGGATTATCTAATAACACTTTGAAAGGTAGACTGAACCCGCATGTAAATAATGTTGACCTGAAATTGGTGTATTCGCATGGTAATCCAAGACACTCCTCAGAAAATGATAATACGTGTACAAAAAAGATGGAAGCGCTATGGTACCACCACAGTACTTTTGTATGGGTCCTACAACATCTAATCTACAACATGCGTGACAGGGTTTGTCTTGGAAAGTGTGCGTACTCACATTCTCCTCTGTCTTTCCATTTCGACTCTCTTCTCTTCTTCCTCTTTCTTCTGCTTTTCGTCTACAGCACTTCTCTTACTTATCGCCCTGCCGAAAATGTCGATTCTCTCCGGCGGCGAGGCGGCTCTCTCCCTGTCCCGGCGAGACGCGGCCGTGTTTGATTTGGAACGAGAGCGCGACTCTCTCTTCCGACTCCTTTTGGACTCTCGAGACTTCGAGCGCCTCTTCCTCTCTTTATCCCGGGACCTCGATCGAGAGCGGCTTCGCTTTTTACTGTGCTTACTATTTTTGGAGTGCTTGGAGCGGGAAGAGCTGCGGCTCCGCGAACGACCCATTTCAAACGCCGTTAGAGTTCAGTAGCACTAATCAGGACACTGGACACCTCTAAAGCATCGGATAGACGAGTACAAGCACCCGATCGTCTTTCACACAAGCCCCAAATTACACACTTAAGGAATCAGTCCCGAAAGCATGACAATAATCTTGAAGACGAAACTCTTATTTGGAAATAAATTGTTTAATAACAACGTGATTTAACTGCACGGTACCATTTATCTTGTATGGTTAAAAAGCAAGATGGAGGATGGCTGTTCTGAGATCCCAGAATGCAATTTCTTATTTTTTCCTACGTTACGACGATCGACACGTCGTTACATCGAGTACTGCCATCGACTGGCGTGGAGCGGAAACAGCCCGTTTCATTTTAGAGAATCATTTGGACGGTTCGTTCACTGAACCGAGTCATCAATCCCGGATAATTTGTGAAAAATATGTTTTCACTGTTACGTTACAAACGATTGATAGATAGAACGATAGATAGAACGATAGATAGATAGATAGATAGATAGATAGATAGATAGATAGATAGATAGATAGATAGATAGATAGAACGAAAGATAGATAGAACGATAGATAGATAGAACGAAATATAGATTGAACGATAGATAGATAGAACGATAGAACGATAGATAGAACGATAGATAGAACGATAGATAGAACGATAGATAGAACGATAGATAGATAGATAGATAGATAGATAGATAGATAGATAGATAGATAGATAGATAGATAGATAGATAGATAGATAGATAGATAGATAGATAGATAGATAGATAGATAGATAGATAGAACGAAAGATAGATAGAACGATAGATAGATAGAACGAAAAATAGATAGAACGATAGATAGATAGAACGATAGATAGATAGAACGAAAGATAGATAGAACGATAGATAGATAGATAGAACGAAAGATAGATAGAACGATAGATAGATAGAACGATAGATAGATAGAACGATAGATAGATAGAACGATAGATAGATAGATAGAACGATAGATAGAACGATAGATAGATAGAACGATAGATAGATAGAACGAAAGATAGATAGAACGATAGATAGATAGAACGATTGAACAAAAGATAGATAGAACGATAGATAGATAGAACGATAGATAGATAGAACGATAGATAGATAGAACGATAGATAGATAGAACGATAGATAGATAGAACAATAGAACGATAGATAGATAGAACGATAGATAGATAGATAGATAGATAGATAGATAGATAGATAGAACGATAGATAGATAGAACGATAGATAGATAGATAGATAGATAGATAGATAGATAGAACGATAGATAGATAGAACGATAGATAGATAGAACGAAAGATAGATAGAGCGATAGATAGATAGAACGAAAGATAGATAGAACGAAAGATAGATAGAACGATAGAACAAAAGATAGATAGAACGATAGATAGATAGAACGATAGAAAGATAGATAGATAGAACGATAGATAGATAGAACGATAGATAGATAGAACGATAGATAGATAGAACGATAGAACAAAAGATAGATAGAACGATAGATAGATAGAACGAAAGATAGATAGAACGATAGATAGATAGAATGAAAGATAGATAGAACGATAGATAGATAGATAGAACGATAGATAGATAGATAGATAGATAGATAGATAGATAGATAGATAGATAGATAGAACGATAGATAGATAGAATGATAGAACGAAAGATAGATAGAACAATAGATAGATAGAACGATAGATAGATAGAACAAAAGATAGATAGAACGATAGATAGACAGAACGATAGATAGATAGAACGAAATATAGATTGAACGATAGATAGATAGAACGATAGATAGATAAAACGATAGATAGATAGAACGATAGAACGAAAGATAGATAGAACGATAGATAGATAGAACGATAGAACAAAAGATAGATAGAACGATAGATAGATAGAACGAAAGATAGATAGAACGATAGATAGATAGAACGATCGATAGAACGATAGAACAAAAGATAGATAGAACGATAGATAGATAGAACGATAGATAGATACATAGAACGAAAGATAGATAGAACGATAGATAGATAGAACGATAGATAGATAGAACGAAAGATAGATAGAACGATAGATAGATAGATAGATAGAACGATATAGAACGAAAGATAGATAGAACGATAGAACGAAAGATAGATAGAACGATAGATAGATAGAACGATAGAACGAAAGATAGATAGAACCATAGATAGATAGAACGATAGATAGAACGATAGAACGATAGATAGATAGATAGATAGATAGATAGATAGATAGATAGATAGATAGATAGATAGATAGATAGATAGATAGATAGATAGATAGATAGATAGATAGATAGATAGATAGATAGATAGATAGGAACGATAGATAGATAGATAGATAGATAGATAGATAGATAGATAGATAGATAGATAGATAGATAGATAGATAGATAGATAGATAGATAGATAGATAGATAGATAGATAGATAGATAGATAGATAGATAGATAGATAGATAGATAGATAGAACGATAGAACAATAGATGGATAGATAGATAGATAGATAGATAGATAGATAGATAGATAGATAGATAGATAGATAGATAGATAGATAGATAGATAGATAGATAGATAGATAGATAGATAGATAGATAGATAGATAGATAGATAGATAGATAGATAGATAGATTTAAGTTACATTTACAGTAAATAACCCTATTTCATGAACTGATATAATGTTAGTTTACTAACCTATAGAAATACTAATATGTGTTTTGTACCGTTATAACATACTGACATCCACCAATGACAGTGCTCCTAATGACAGTCACTGATGTGACAGTGTCATTTGCACAAACACTAAACACACTCATGATAACACAATGCATTTAAAAAATGCAATAAACATTAATTTAACAACATTAGCTGTAATATAATATCCATAACCCTAATGTGCATAACTGATTAGAAAAAATATATATAAGGAAAACTAAAAAGAAGCTCTTTTTAACTTCCAAAAATAGTGAATGTGGTATTTTACTGTAAAATTCATTTAAATGTTAGAGCTATACATTTATTCACCGTAGCATTTTTACAGATTTTTGGATGGCATAACATAATAATTAACTTAAAAGTCTTCATTCTAAAGCTTCCAAAATCTAACTGACCAATGTAAAATTATAACTATAATACCAGAAAAATATATATTCAATTTCATACTGGCTGTGTTTAGGTGCAGTGCACTAGGTTTACTCCTATATCAATCATATCAGGTTTATTATAAGTCACCATAATTATATTATAATTTATGTCTAAAATGTTTCACAAAATATATACTCAACATTAGCATAAGAACTAGGCTTTGTTTTTATTAGTAAGAAACCTATCCTACTGCATAATCTTGATGCAATCTGATATGCTCTGTCTGCAGCATATCCATCAATTATGAATGAAAACAGCAGAATATTTAATTAATCATTCAAGTGCCAAAATTAAAAAGCTGAAGTAACATTTTGCAGCATGCAGATGGAGAATTGTAATATCATACACAAATATTAAAATAAGAAAAGAAAAGAATGCATTACTATACTACTACTACTACTACTACTACTACGGTTATGTTTACTTATTAGTTTAATGCTTTGCTTCCTTTTCAAGTTATAAAATTTTTAGTTGGTGTAAAAAGACACATTTTTTTATGCGTAATATGACAATCAAGTTACAGACATGAGATGCTAAAACTACAACATTTTTCAAATTGTATCAAACATGCAGGTTTTCTGAGTTCAAAGTAGCCTAATAATAATAATAATAATAATAATAATAATAAGTAGTAGTAATAAAAAACATACCAATATATTAAAAAAATGAATCTAGTGAAGGGAAATGTGTTAAAACTAAAATCATAATTTCCACGATTTCCCTTCTTGCACTTTTACTTATAGGCTGCACATTCATTGTATAATGCAAAACTTGATGTTTGTAAAAGACTATCTTGCACATGAACTTCACTTTTATGAAGATCAGTCAGTATAAACCGTTTTAATGGATCCTTTTAACATGACATCTTCCCTAACATGAGCTTGGTCTTTGTCAAAAACATCCTAAAACAACAATACACTGACACCTGCTGGTCAAATAAAGAAACTGCTGCCAGATGAGATTCAACTTCTCCCACAAACTAATATGTCAGCATATGAGAGTTTATTTCTGGGAGACCATAAATAAAGTGAGATTCATGCATAGAGCTAGTGAAACCCAAACATTAAGTTTCATATGTGAACAAGTGTGAATACTCCCAGATGGTAGATGATGGCCTGGCTTCACAGACAGGGTTTAGATTAAGGCAGGATTGGGACACCCCTCCAAATCATTTAATTCAGGTGCACAATCCCTTCCATGGCCACAGATGTATAAAATCAATCACCATGCATACAGGTTCTACAAACATTTGTGAAAGAATGGGTCGCTCTCAGCAGCTCAGTGAATTCAAGCGTGGTACTGTGATAGGTTGCCACCTGTGCAATACATTCTGAAAAAAATGTCTGCACTACTAAATATTCCACGGTCAACTGTTAGTGGTTTTATAACAAAGTGGAAGCAATTGGGAACAACAGCAACACAGCCACGAAGTGGTAGGCCACGTAAAATCAGCGGGTCAGCGCATGCTGAGGCGCACAGTGAGCAGAAGTTGCTAACTTTCTACAGAGTCAATAGGCTAGCAGATCTCTAAACTTTGTGTGGCTTCATATTAACTCAAGAACAGTGCGTAGAGAGCTTCATGGAATGGGTTTCCATGGCTGAGCAGCTGCATCCAAACCTTACATCACCAAATGCAAAGTGTCAGATGCAGTGGTGTGCAGGGTTTCTCAACCTTTTGCCTACTGTGACCCACTTTTTTTGAATGCCAGTCATACGACCCACTAAGGCTGGAAATAAATAACTTAAAATGTAGACCTAGGCTAGTTTATAAGAATACATCTGTTCATGGTTTGTTCATGTTAGTTCACAGTGCATTAACTAATGTTAACAAGATTTTGATAATACATTAGTAAATATTGAAAGTGCAGTTCATTGTTAGTTCATGTTAACTAATTAACCATATTGTAAAATCTTCAGCTTGTTTTCTTTTAAAAAACGGATGCATTTTTTCAAGCTAACAGGCCGTGGCTGCGTACAGTATAACAGGTCTGGCATCGCAAGCGCGCTGTCGTTACCAAGCAACGGGGTAAACCGCCTACGTAAAGAGTAGGACCTTGTCCAATAAGAGCCGTTCGCGGCAGTGATACATTATTGTGATAGGACAGTTTAGAAACAGTGTTAGAAAGTAACGGCAATAATGATTCAACATACGAAATTCGAAAGAACACAGAGAAAGTCTCGCGACCCCTATAGAATGATCCACGACCCACTGGTTGAGAAACACTGGTGTAAAGCACACCACCACTGGACTTTAGAGCAGTGGAGACGTGTTCTCTGGAGTGACCAATCACGCTTCTGTCTGGTAATCCAATGGACTAGTCTGGGTTTGGTGGTTGCCAGGAGAACGGTACTTGTCTGACTCCATTGTGCCAAGCGTAAAGTTTGGTGGATGGGGGATTATGGTGTGGGGTTGTTTTCAGAGGTTGGGCTTTGTTGGATAGCAGATAAAGGACCTGTTTGTAGGATTGTGGCCAAAACTGGTACTGCAATCACTTTCAAATTACTGTAGAGCGGTGTATCCCCTCTCCCCCTCTCCCCGACTCGAGGTTGCCAGATAGGCTGCAGGATCCAGCAGGAACGTAGACTGCTACAAGGAGCTTTAAATAGCAAGTGACGAGTTCTACACAGTAAGTTGGGGTTTTCTTTCTGTTAATTATGTTTATGCTTTTAGGTTTCGTAAAGTTAGACGTTTTTTATCCAAAAAGTTTGTAGTTGCAGCTGTGGTAACTAGAGCAGAGCTGGCAACCCAGGATGCCGAAACACTACTGACTTTGTGATTGGTAGATAGGTGGAGACAACATGTCAACATCAATAACGAAAATAACAAAAACGTAAAACTATTATTCATTTTACATAGATGTCACAACCTACATGTTATCTGACAAATTAAATAACTGCAAATTATAATAGTTTTCTAAAGTAACCTCATCACTTGAAGGAACACTCATGGACAAGGTCGAACTGGAAGCCATGTTAATCTTGGACTAAATCGGCCACCGTAGGAGTTAAAACAAAATCGGAATTGAGAGGAACAGAAACTAATATTCACTGGATGGTCATATACCTTTTCACCGCTAGATGGGGAAAAATATCACACAGTGTAGCTTTAAGTCTTGAATTCTTTGAACAAAGCACATGGAGAGATACCAGGAGCAAATTCACATGACAGAAGTTAATAGAAGGACGGGAATATCAGGATGGCTTAAACAGGATGGATAGGATGAACAGGATGGCCTTTAATCACTACAGACCATACAAAAAGATAATCAGACTCATACAATCAATTCATAAATAAACAATATATATTCAATCCAAATAATATTTAAACCCAATTCATAGAAACAAATTCAAATCATATAATTGTTGAAACAAACTTACTTAACGCATCCTAAAGGACAATGCAAATGCAAGGACCAATGCAAAAGAACAAAGAATGGAAATGAGGTCTTTATAGACCTTGATCAGGGGATTATGGGTAATGTAGTACACCATATGGTAATGTCAGTTACATGGGTTTTTGAGAAACATAGCACAAAGAAAATAAAGGTAACAAATGGGTCAATTTACAACAGGCTTGGCCCTTTAGTTCCAGTGAAAGGAACTCTTAATGCTTCAGCCTACCAAGACATTTTGGACAATTTCATGCCCCCAACTTTTGGGGGATGGCTCCTTCCTGTTCCAACATGCGCACCAAGGTCCATAAAGACATGGATGATGAGCGAGTTTGATGTGGAGGAACTTGACTCGCCTGCACAGAGTCCTGACCTCAACCCGATAGAACGTCTTTGGGATGAATTAGAGCAGAGGCTGCGAGCCAGGCCTTCTCGTCCAACATCAGTGCCAGACCTCACAAATACACTTCTATGAGAATGGTAACAAAAATCCCATAAATACACTCCTAACCCTTGTGCCTTCCCAGAAGAGTTGAAGCTGTTATAGCTGCAAAGGGCCAGCCAACTCCATATTAAACTTTATAGTCCTTATACTATGCTTATATGCTTATATTTCATATGTTTTAATAGGCTCTGATATTGATATTAAATTGACTTAGTTGCTGTTTCTTGTATGTTGGCATGAAGTATGTGTGTACAAGAAATATACATGGTATATTCACTGAATTTTTATAGGCTAAACGTGGATTTGCAACACTCTTTATGTGGACTTTATTCCTTTGGCCACAAGATGTCAGCCAAGGTTCGCGAACAGCCATTGTTGAAGGACGGATATCACGGCTTCTCGGACATAAATGTTCGGAAGTTAAGAACTGTTTGTTTTTATTTGTGTGTGCCAGTCAACCTTATTCTAGCCTGATGCATTTGTCGCAGTGGACCGTATAGCTCGAAACCGTTTTGCCACCGAAAAAAAACCCAACAGGTTTAAAAACAGGTAGGCCAAACTCTTTAATTGATGTTCTTAAATTAATGCATAGGCCTATAGGCTAAACCTACAATCTAAAATAGAGAAATAAATTACTAAAATATGCAGCCCAAAGAACTTGTTGCTCTTTGGCCTATGTTTTTAATAATGTATCAACTTACTCTAAAGTCTACTGCATAATCTTGTGCATTTATCATTTCATCTTGTTTTGTCTTTTTTTTTTTACTTCGACAGATCTCTCTATGTCGTACACAGAACATCCATTGGGAGGCGTTCACGTAATTGCAAATTATAAATGGCTTGATGAAAAAAACCTTTCTGCTCACACGCAGCTAGCCCTCGTTTGTTCAATGGATTAACTCTGTTTTTATTCATGGGCCTACACAGTAAATTATATGCCTAGGCTAAAATTAATTTATTATCATGTGAAATGGCGCAAAAAAAAAAAAAAAAGGACAACAGGCTATGTCACTTTTATTCAGATCGATTGTGATCAAGTCATGCAAATCTAATATTTAAATTATTCTAGAATAATTAAAGTAGCTTAATAAAAGTATTTTCACCTAGTACTACACCAGATGGCAACGTCATGTAAACCCCGTATGTAACATTAATAATAGCGGCAGATAAATGTATTTCGTTTAACATCTATTGTGAATCGGTGCCTAAACTGCTCGTCTTGAAACTTAGCATTTTACTTTTATGAAAAAGCAGTGCAAACAACCTGTTTTGCAATAGGCTACTTAAACAATGAAAATAACTGAATGTCTGATACAGTAAAATCTTTGCAAATGTTAGCTGTTATGCAACGTTGAAGCAGAACGAATAACAAAAGAAGATGAAGCACCATCTTTCTTCAAGAAACTCTCTCCTTGTATTGCGTAGGTGCCGTCGTATCATTCAAACATCCAATAGGAATATTCAGAATTATTTGGAGATAATTTAGCCATAGCTGTAGGCTAATCAATATCTGAAAATACAAGTTTAGACAATTGCCCCCAGCCTAAAAATAAGTGTTTTTGCCATTTTCTTCGATTTGACGACAGGTGTAAAAGTTGCTTATTACCTCCTGTTTTAATGACAGTAAGCTGGCTACAAAATAATAATAATAATAATAATAATAATAATAATAATAATAATAATAATAATAATAATACAATTAAAAGGTGAATAAAGTGAAAACCCGAAAGCGTGTGCTCATATTTTCTTTGCGGAAAACAGGAAAACATGTCCCATTAAGTAAAACATTCCTCTTTTCTACGTGTTCATTTGAAAGTAAATGCGACTGGCAGCTTTCTACATTGATTTATTTTACACGACAAGGCGTAGTTATTCTTGTTGGCAGCAGTGATTTTTTCTTTAATCAAGGCAATTATGCTGTTAGCTAACTGGCTGAAACAATTCTGAAAAACACAACTAGCCTATAGCAATCCATTAAACGTGCACCTGTAATGTAGCCTACAGTATAGGCTATAGCTATATATGTCGTTCGTGTTCACAGTTTTTATAGCCTATAGCCTATGGAATTTTTATTTTTATTATTATTATTTATCCACGAATACCCTATTGTGTTGTCAGGTTCTGTTTATGAGCGCCTATTTTATGTAGAGTAATTAAATATCATTGCAACAGAGCTATTCAAGACCGGACAATATTTCAAACTGTCCACGGTGAAATTAAAATAGTTACAACTTCGATTTTTACATGATTTTCGAGACATTTGGAGAAGGGCGTGTGTATTACATTCAATAATACGAGGTGCGGCCCGTTGCCACATTCATCATCCCATTACTGTACCCAATCCAGGTCCGATACGTGAAGGGTAAAATGAATTACCGACGTTAAGTCGTCAATAAAGTCATTTCAGTAAATGGTGTCTCAGATGACTCCGGCATTATTCAACGGGCTTTATCAGCACTGGGGAAATTACGTCGCCTCTACACCTCATGTAATACGGCCCTGCTTACCTTGATAAAGCGCCCTGCCAGCGGGTAGTGACAGTGCTTTTGACCGGCTTTTATTCACTCGCTAGTGATGAACGCCAAGCTGATCAGGCGGAATGGGCGCTAATTAAAACCTATAAATTATCTTTTGCAGCCCCTCTCAAGACGTCGCATGCAGCCGAGATAAGAGCTGGAGTGCTAATTTACCGCCTGAAAAGGAGCGTGCCTCACAATGGCTACTTGGCTCAAATAGCATATTGATAGTGTCCTAATTAGAAATTTATTAAGTACCCACTCGAGCTTTTCGAATAAAGATTTCAACCCAATCTGTTTTATATGAATAAATGCTGCATGTACTAAAATTTCATGTTTGCGCTAATGATTATTCTAAATGTTTCGTGTGAGTTCGTGCTTAATTATTAGCCTATTATTATTTATTTTTTAGCCTATTGTTTTGCATAATTGGGTAGGCTAAACGGAGTTTTTAAAACCATTTAGCTTGTTATTAACACGTCCTGCTTTTGTGTTGTGATTTATTCTTTTTTGTTCTCTTTTCTTTTTGCTGCCACATTTTCTTGATGTTATCATCCATTTGTAAATCTTTTTAAGGATAAATGTGTCATTCCAAGCAAAAGGCTTGTTAAAACAATTAATTGTCCATTGTTTTATACACTGCAAAAATGTAACCTGAATGTGATTCATTCATCTAGCCTAAATTAACACGCGTCTATTCAAACCAGAATATAGCCTAATTTAATACGTCTGCATTAACACGATTAGGTTACACCAGAAAGAGTGTGTATGATTATGGGTAAGGTAAGGTAAAAATAATATATAAGTTATAGGCTAACAAGTTGCAATTGAATTACCACTTTGGTCTTTGGTTGGTTGAAACGTTTCGAATGCCGCAAATAAGTCGGCCTATGTAGGCTAATGACTAATACGGCCTAGTCTGTTGCTTTGTTATTATTATTATTATTATTATTATTAGGTAAATTATAGCCTACCTTATATGATATTATATTGTAGCTATAATATTTTGAATAGGCTATTTAAAATAGGCCCTATAGCCTATCGCGGCATTTATAGGCTACTGACATAGGCTAATTCGAACTTTATTTATTATTATTTATCTCATTATATGGTAATTTCTGTTTCTTAACCATAATTTCTTTCCTTTCTAGCTTTGACTGAAAGAATAATAATCTTGCTCAAATGATGAAAGCTCACCCCTGTTTTCTTTCACCAGCTCCGTCTACACTAACGATCTCAGAAATAGCTATTCGCGATGTTATTAGTGTCTAGTTTTGACCAAAAAAAAACTAAAATAATGAATTATCAGGCAGCAGTATTAGATCTTTTCTGTCAAAAGCCAATGCCGATCCAGAAACATCCAGTCCTCATTAGAGTGGATTTCCCGTTCGCCAGCTTATTTGGTCTTGGAAATCCATCCATTTGCATAAGATTGTAAAATTCTATTGGACATTCTCTTCTTGTGACACCAAGGATGTTGGTACCCCATTGGTCCATTGCACGTGTGTCTCGTTCACGTGCTTCCGGTTAAGGGAAAAAAGTATGTGAGGGGCACAGTGATTTTAGAAAGAGTTTGTTAAGCGCGAGCTGTCACACGGGGCAGCGAGTCGGGGACTGCGGAGCAGCGCGCGATGTATTGTCTGACATGAATAACGGGTGTGTTTTGACACTTGAAACGCCTTGATCGCGGAAAGCATTCCGATGCTATGACAGTCGCTTCTCTTAAGGTATTTCATATACCTTTATTTTAACAGTATAGACTGTATTCTTGTTTGTTATCCGGATACCGCTCTTTTCGCAACAAGTGGAATTTTGGAGTGCATACCACGATTCAGCTGTCATGGAGGAGCAAAAGGATCAAAACAGTCGTGATTCGACTGAATCTGAGAGCGTCTCGCTCTCACCCAATATACCATCTCCTCCGATTTTACCTCACCAGGCTGCGCAGCAAGCCCACAGAACCACGAACTTTTTCATCGACAATATTCTAAGGCCAGATTTCGGCTGCAAGAAAGATCTTGGGAGCAGGGACCGGGCGCAAACCTCGGGTAGGGAGAATGTTAACCCGATGGTAATAAGGCCATCGCATAACAGCAGCCTTTGCCAGGATTCAAACTGCAGTAGTGACAGCACGTCTTCGTCCTCGTCGTCTTCGCCATCCTCAAAGCAGACCTCTGCAAAGCTTGTCGAGGGAAATGGAACTACCACAGCAAGGTACGGGGAGAATACTACGCCGTCGATAATGGTGGTGAACGCAAACGGGGGAACTCCGCAGCTAAAGAATCGCAGCCTTTACTATGGCCTGCGTGGGTGTACTGCACCAGGTACTCGGACAGACCTTCATCTGGTAAGGCGCTAGTTTCTTAATTGCACCGTGTAATTCACAAACAGCGATTGACGCTGCAAGCGAAAAACTTTTTTTGGAGGGCGCATTTTTTATGATTGGGTAGCGCGTTTTAATTGCACTCGTTTTACGCAGCGTCTGAAGCTGTCACTAATACTCAGCAGTCTTGGGTTGTTTTGAGGCACGAGCAAACTATAGTCACTTATAGGCCGCAAACCTCTACATTTCTAAGCTTTTTCTATACAAAATAATTGTAGAATGCTATAAAACCATCTAGCTACAATAAAGGGAATAGTAGGCTACGTCACTGTGGTAATATATAGATAATGTGGACTAGATAATAGTTTAATATTTAGATAATAGTAATCTGTCTGAAATGAGACTGCCTTACCGTTTCCAAGTGTTTTTATTCATAACAGCTAACGAGCATATCCTTTACCAGTAGCCAGCATTTAATTATTGTATGTGATGGTATGTGTTAAAATGAAAGTATATTATCACTACAAACATCTTTATCTTAATGAAGGGAACTATAAGACGAGGAAAGTGCCGAGATTTAATTAATGTTTTGTGGCTTTCGTTAAATCCACGTCCTTATGCTGCTGGCTATATTTGTAATGCATTTGTTATTTTTATGATATTACATTTGCATAAGTAGGCTATTTATTTTGTTTTAGGGTCAGTTGAATTGGAGTGTGTTGTCTGTTATAAATCACGCTGTAAAATGTGTTCAGTTCTTACCTTCAGGTGCTTTTTAAAACTGCTCTTAAACCCAGTAGGTATAATCACATTTCAGTAATGTAAAATTAGTTTGACTTCAAATAAATAAATAAGTCAGATTGTTTAGATGTCACCACATGAAGTAGGCCTACATATAGGTTAACTGACAAAATATTTTTACACTGCATACCTGACACAAAGTCAGCTGGGCTGTTGGAAAAGATGCTTTGATTGACTTCACTGATTGACTTACTGATTGAGCTATCAGGCACTGGACTTTCACAGACGGCAAGCAGAATTTCGATCATCTGAGTGCAGTTTCCTGAAGGAAAGGCTTTGGGTTCTGTTCAGTTGTTGATTGGTAAAGCAGAAAATTGTTTTCTTGACGTGCGTGTAATACCATGCACACATGCGTGGTGATATTTGCTTTGCATAATATGCAGGTCGTTAGCTTTTCTTATTTTTATTTGCAAATACTGTGCATCAATAGGTTTGGATATGAGCTGCATTATTCATGGACATAGCCTGTAAAATGTATTAAACTATAGATGTTGTAACGGAGCAAAACGTAGGCTACAAATGTAGCTAATTTTAAAAATATAATTTCGGCTCCTTTTCAGTAAAGTTAACTTTAGCAATGAACACAGCTCGTCTGCAGAGGTTACATAGTGTAATTATTATTATTATTATTATTATTATTATTATTATTTTAATGTGCATAATTTAGCTCGGATTTTATTCGTTTGAAATTTAGTAGGCTATTTAGCCAACATGAAAATATAGTTTTATAATATACCAAATCGCGAGAGGCCACGGAATAACAAAAACTGATTAACGTGTCGATTTTCTTTTTCTGTTTGACAATAACGAGGTGATTTCTAATTTACCTCGACTTGCTATTGTTGTGGAAAACGGGGCGAATATAGTGATGTGTCGACATGTTGTCATTTTGTCTGATATGCTGGTAGTAATGATAAAGCTACTGTGTGCCTTTAATGCAACCTAAAACATTTTTTTTAAATCTGAAAATGAATAGCTTCTGTAAGAATAAGCAGACTCACACAAAGACTCGTTCGGCTTTCCCGCCATGTTCGCTGGGTGTAAGATCAAGTGACAGTCGAGGACTGAGGCCTACATCCAAGCTTTCATTTCAGGTCTACATATGAATTGCTTATAATTAAATATCTTATTAATTTAAAAGTGGATTTAAATGTTACAGCTATTATAGTTTGTGGTTTAGCAATATAACTGACTAGATTAGCTATTTCAGCAGCATTTTTTTTTCCCTCAGCCTTTTTGGCATAGGCTATGTCAGCTGAGGTCATTCGTAGGCTACTACACCCAAACACTCATTATGTTTCATTGCAAACACCTTGAAAGCGAAAGGGTTGCATAATGACCTGCAGTATGAATTTTTATCGACGTTTCTAAAGAGTGCGCAGCTGAAAAAGCTTGTCCAATACGGAAGTGTCAGGTAGGCCCTCATGTTAACACCGCATCAATCGTTTCACTCACCTGCCAAAGACATTCTCTGTCAGATGTGGGTATGTAGCTAGTATTTATACTGCTTTATGATATTTATGTCTTCGTTTTATTGTTGTTTCTACACTAGGCCCAAGGACACGAAAATTGAAAAAGAAGAAAAGCGAGAAGGAAGACAAGCGACCGAGAACCGCTTTCACGGCTGAACAGCTGCAGAGACTTAAAGCCGAGTTTCAGGCGAATCGGTATATTACGGAGCAGCGGAGACAGTCGCTGGCCCAGGAACTCAACCTCAATGAGTCACAAATAAAAATCTGGTTCCAGAATAAGAGGGCCAAAATCAAAAAGGCCTCTGGCTATAAGAACGGCCTCGCTCTTCAGCTCATGGCTCAAGGACTCTACAACCATTCCACAACCACAGTTCAAGATGAAAAAGAAGATAGCGAATAAAATGGCCCGGCTTCTCTCATAAAAAGGCCATGGACGCTGATCCTAACAAAAGTGATTTTTCATATTTTTTATGAATCAAATGAAAAAGGAGATGTCTTCGAATTCATCGAAGCGAAGATACGATATTTAAACAAATTTCTGTTTATCATACAGTATATGGACATGCATCGAACACTATGAAAATTTATATATAGCCAAAACTGTAAGATGTGTATATTTAATTCCAGGTAAGGGGATGTCTATATTGCTCCTTACTTGCTGAATATTTCTAACGTTTCTTCTCCTTTCCCAATGTGGTTGCTCACCGTTTCAGTAGGCCTAAGTGTCAGGCTTTGTTAGAGTTTTTGTGATAGCCCTGTCTCTTAAATCCCTTATCTCACAGTTCTTCAAATGCGTGACTGAACCAACGCTTCAAACCAAAGATTTTAATATGTTCAGATGATGTTGTCTGAAATAAAAAAGGTAGAATGTGCCATTGCTTTTTTCCCTTTCTTTTCCCCCTCTAGTCTACAAACCCTTAACATAATTACACGATCTGTGGCCATTTAAACGCTACGATGACTTAAACCCCTGAGAGATTTTTGTTTAATAAATGTATCACAAAACGATGCTTTTCTACGCTACTCTAATTTGTTTGAATGAGGCAGAGTGGTTAGGTGTTTACGGATCATATAGGCTATTGTAATTATGATGGGAGAGATGATATTGTTTTTAAGCTTTCTAAATTTGCTCATCAATACTTATGATTATTCTACTTATCTTAATTTAATTGGGATGTGCCATTTTGATCATTAGGTAGGCTATAAAACATTTAAGGGCAGCTAATATAACGATATTTGATCTTGGCTGACAGTGTGTGTAGTTCTATTCCACAAAAAATATATAGGCTACTATATACCTATATATTGAAATGCTTTTTTATTTATTTTAATAACTAAGATAATTGGACGGCATTCTTTATGACGTCAACAATGCAACTATTGATTTAAAACCTCTGCGCATTTCAATGGTAGACTAGGCTATATGTCAAAATAATTGTGCTCTCCGAATGTCCCAGACTTAATTAAATGTAAGACGATGTAATATCTGATTAATTTCCCCTATGCAACGGCATCTTTTAGACAGATTTCTTGAAGCCTAAAGGCCTACTGCATGCATTAATCTCGGTATACCTATTTGTTGGATTCGCTTTAAGCAGGATATCAGAATGTGCATCAACGTACATCAAGTGTTTGACCGCACATTATTTTAATGAACTGTTTGAATGTCAATTACCAACCATAAAAATAGTTTTCTCATGTTGCAGTCACACTTCTTGCGATAACAACAGCAGTGCAAGCGCTCGGCGTTTGGCCGCGGATAGAAGTGTCTTTGCGAGGCAGTGCAGGAGCCTGTGTCTAGTAGGGATCAAAGAACAGATACAGGATAACTCTCCCAACGAGGTTAAAAGGTCAAGTTGAGCAGTCAAAACAAAATCATGGATGTCTAAAAACACTGCATTATCTTGGAACAGTCCGCGTACATTAAGGCAAAGCGCAATGGACACGTGCGTTTCAAAGCAGCCTGTTAAACGTTTTGAGGGCAATGACGAATCTGTTGAGAAATTTTAGTTTGGGGGCTTGTGAGCCGTGAACAGTAATGAGTTGGGTGAATAATATTATTTTAAGGTAAACGTAGCCTATTGATCATCACGCGTGCAGACAATTGAAGCAACTTGTTTACAATTTCATAACCATTTTAACTGAAGTATCTAGCAGTGCATATAAAATAAAATGCATAAGACTAATATAGCCTCTCATAATGCATTACGTCCAATTTACGTATATTTTTAAACAAAAGTGTCATGACTAAAGCAATACAAGAAGGGGCAAGTATAATACAATGAGTCTTAATGTAAAATGCGCTGTCAGGTAATGTTTGGGACCAGACTTCATAAACCCATTTAATTATGGTTTATTCCCACAGTTCTCGGAAGGCTTACGTTCTACTAAAATATTTTCTAAACAATATTTAAAAACAATAATCAACCATCTAAATTTACAGCGAGACGCTCCGGATATATGGCAACAACAAAATAGGCTATGTTAATCCAGCAGGCCTCGACTTTCTAGAACGTTTTGGCTCAGAGACATGCCTATAAACAAAGGGAGCCACATCAGAAGTTAATCATCATTTATTAGTTAAAATAAATTGTTTTGAAATAGTCAGTGTTCGTAAACAAGGAATTACAGCTATGTTGTCTCCATGTTAAGATTATATGGTGCTGTTAGTATTTTTGGACGATTTTTCTAAAATAACTGCCACAATTTGTTTCTTGTTTAATTCCCAATTTGCTTTATACAGTTTCTTGATATTTGTTATTGCATGCACGACTATAAGTTATCCTAATTTTAATCTTTTAATTCATGACTCATTTATTGTGGGACGTGATCCGTGATATGAAAGCTAAGAGCGTATAGGCTACTTATTGTCATAAATATGTTATATGTGACAATATGGGAATGGACAGGCAGAGCTATAAGCCTATAGGATATAGGCAATATATTGTTACACGATTTCTCGTTTTATTAGTATTTATTATAATATTTAGCTCTGAAAATGTTCACGTAATTGTTTCAAATGACAGAAAAAGGATTCCCCTGAAAATCTATTCTTATTAGAATTCCTGCTATTCGTTGACGTTAAACAAATATTGAAAATAAATGTGTTGCCTTCCCCGTGGAATACGAGGGTTTTGCCATCACAGGAGGCCGCAGGCGGCTTTTATTTTTAATTATTTTAGCTGCTAATAAACTGCTGCTTATAATTTTCAGCGGATTTAATTAAAACGCGCACATATAGCACTACGAACCATTTTAAAAACACCTGTATACATTAAATATTAATTGCCATAAACCGACTGACATTACTTATTTAAACAGGTAGAACGATTATTAATTTGCTTTCGTATACGAGCCAATCCCTTGTGTTTTGTAATAAAATGTTAGGCTATATGAAGGGGTTTATTCATTTTAAGTTGTACAATAAAAAGCAAACGAAGTCTTTAAACTGGCAAATTAAATAATAGTGAGATTATGAATGTGAAATTTACATTCCATTTACAGAAAATCTAAATAAAAAACATCGTAAGGCCCAGATATAGACGGACAAATATTAATCATGCTACAAGATTTCCCATTCATTTGTGTTTAATGCCTAGTTTACAATCTGCTGTTTTGTGTTTTGCTTTTGTTTTTCAATCATATTTTATATTCAATGGTATAGGCTAATGTGGAGTAAGCTAGTTATATCATAAATATCATTCAATCGCTCAAATAAAAAGCTTTTTGATGCTCAAAATCAAGAGTATAAAGTGCATATTTTTCATTGGTTGGTTTTACATATCGTTTATTTACGTCTAGGGTTTAGGTTCTATGCAATTTTTTCTTGCCCATTTTATCCATAGCCATATTTTGTGGGCCAAATAAATGGTCAATCCACATTGCAAGGACCATAATTACTGACACTACCTACAAATGAAAATGTACAATTTACTTTTAATTTCTTTACTTAGTTTTAATTCTTGACCCTGTAGCACTTTTGAGATTGTTCTAAATGTAAAATGCAATATAAATAAAATTGATTATTATTATTATTATTATTATTATTATTATTATTATTATTACCTTGCTGAATATAGCTACTCACTTATTCAAAAACTGCACAAAATCGCCTTTCTTCGTTCGGCAGGTGCTTCGATAAAACAAAAGGCATCTAAGAGATCGGCGCGTGCTCACTACACTCTGCCCTACAGCCACCATACAACATGTATTTAATATATATGCAAATGAAAGCAATAAAAGACGAAACTGGAGATTATTTAGCAGGCTAGCTGCAAACGAAACACCAGAAAAGCTTCAGCCAAAGGTAAGAGAACGGGAGTCTATTTTCAATGAAAAATAGGAGGGACAGGAGGATGTTTTGCGAAATGGCAAGTGGTGGACTTAAGACAAAGCAAGAGAAACGGCAAAGGCCATGGGGTTGAGGACAGGAAAATCTTGCTGCATCGCCGGCACAAATTTCACAGTCTCGGTTTGTGCCCTCGTTGACCAGAGGCGAACGTGCACCACTGATCAAAGAACAGCGGAAGAGGCCAGTGACCCTGAATAGGACTAAAGGATGCAAATATAGGAGCTAAGTGATTGGTAATCCTATTAGAAAACACCGTGGGTGGGGGCCAGCGGTTCAGGGGCTATTCGCGTCACAACACTACCAGCCCTTGATTCTTACAAACGGCGGTGCTCTTGTACACACACAGCTAACATGTGTTTCTGTTGTGCGCACGCGCGCACGCATGCACAGGCATCATCGCTTCGATCACAAACCAGCACGGCCCCACTTAACTGGAATATAATCCCCCGTGGAATTACTGAGCCGAATGTGTGGTAAAAGGATCAAATCAGTGGAACATGCATTGGAAAAGAGTTTGTCTTTCTGTCACAAACTTCTAAAATAAAGCACCAATTGTTAATTTAATTCACACGTCTCGCAAATCTAAACATACTCCATTCTTTCATGCATTATATCACACAACTATTTAGTGTAAAAGCTGTTCTAAGGTCAAATGTCTGTTCTCTCGTTTTCCGAATAGATACGCCTTCGCACAAATGCACTGTCCTATTCTAAACCTGTCCCCCCTTCCTTCAAGGTCCACATCACTTCAGTTTTTGCTGTTGAAATGTGTGACAAATGTATACAGAGGCAATACTGGTGGGGTGATTCAACAATGGATGGCATTGAATGTTAACCTCCCAATGCGCCAGTGTAGGCATTAGGAGCACTGGGAGAGCAGCCACAAATGTGGGAGCAGATAAATGAACATTACATGGTGGATACAACCAAGTACCTTCATTCCCCCTCAACCCACCCCAAACTGGTCAGCTGCACAGGGCCAGACACAAACACACTGCTGCAAAGGCTTTGTAAAAGAAGAGTATGGTGAGATACGCATTTATCAATTGAGAGATAATATGCACAACATTGTATCTGGCTGGCTGATTTGACATTCTATACATAGGCTAATTTTGAAAGTTATTAAGGTTTTTAGTTTTATTTTATTTCACACATTATTTACATATAAATAAGAGAAAATAATATTGCAAACAGACAATATTTGTGCAATTGTTTAAATCCACGTAGGCTATTATTGAGGCAATCAAACCACTCAGTCAGAAAAAAATACTTTGCATTTTATTGTCTGTATATTGTTTTTATTGTTTATTTATTGTCAGTTCTAAGTTAGTCACTTCATTATATAATTGTCTGTCAAATATGCAAATGTCAAATAGCCTACACGGTTAATAATAAAATAAAAAAGGCTATATATTTTTAATTATTGTTATTTTTTAATAAATGCAGCCTAGGCTATAGGCCTACCGTTTTTCAAATAGCCGGTGTCTTGCCACAGTCACCCGGTTTAGATGCATGATGTTGATAAAATATCTATTGGCTATATATTTTTAATCTAACATTTTCATAAAAAAGGGTCAAATGTGATTTAAAAAACAAACAAAAAACCTTAATGACCTCGACACAATCTTGAGTTTATTATGGGGCGCTGGAAACATATACATAGGCCTTAAATTATTAATATTGAAAACATTTCCACGAAATAGCCTATTAAGCTATTAGTAACACGCGCGCTCACACACACACAGGCTATCGTATGATTAATTTAAGAAACTTTATTTTGGCCCTAAGCTGTTTTTCGTACGAATTGCAGTTTTAATGTATTGTTAAATAACTTAGGCTAATAGATTCGGACAAAAATAAATGTCACATCATTGACCCATAGCCTTTATGAAAGGAAGAAGAGTTGACAAGAATTCTAATTACAAACAGAAGGGGTCCTATCGCGGGACAGCGGTGGGTGTTCACCCCGTTCACAATGGCATCTGCTGTGCAGATTTTTCAGAGCCCATCCTGTCAGGGCGCTTTTTTATATAATGAAGGTACACGCACAAAGAGAACAAAGCGCGGGACACCTGGTATCATAATATGCGATGGGTGGTCAAGAGGCTCTTCACTCCGCGTGCCTCTCACATGTGGTATTACTTTACCGTCTCCAGCAGACGCAGACAGACAGACAGGGCCTTCCACGATGCGCGCTAGCATTAGCGGCTATGTTTTCACCGTCGGCCTTGCACTTCAAAAGGCGGGTGAATCGCGAAGTCTCCTTCTCCGTCTCTCATCGCTGGCTGTGCAGTCCCGAGGTGGCGAGAGGTGAGCCGGGGAACAGTTCGTCATATTCAATTAGCACATGGCTGTCACAGGCCGTGATGTCATTCCCCGCGAGAGAATATGAGCGATTGTCCCACCTTTGAGAAGACATGATCTGAGAAACAAGCACTATCACAGAGCATCAGCAGGTTATGTTAAAAATAGAATATTAGAACATGAGCTTCTGAATTCTATTCTGTCCCCTTTGGGTTTTAACATAAAAACACAACCATTCTTAAAAACATTTTAAGCATATTTTTGGCTTGTCCTTATATAGGCTACTTTAACTTCCCCGCCTAAAACAATGTTTTGAAAAAGCATTAGGGTTTTCCAAATTTTTTTTTCTCTCCAAAAAGAGCCACATGTCATCACTGAAAGCTGATCA
The DNA here is from genome assembly GCA_023029165.1 of Gobiocypris rarus. Classification (NCBI taxonomy): domain Eukaryota; kingdom Metazoa; phylum Chordata; class Actinopteri; order Cypriniformes; family Gobionidae; genus Gobiocypris; species Gobiocypris rarus. The sequence goes on along the minus strand of CM040914.1, from coordinate 8,894,907 downwards.
AGCCCATGATAACATGTGATAGGCACATGTAACAGATTCAAATCGGATTTGAAGTAGTCAAAAAGTGACTTTAATTGAAGAATTGCCCAAATAGCCTATTGTCAAATGACACATACATTTGAAGCATAAAGCATGGCCTATTTTAATAACCTAACTAGCCACCTCTTTGTGCTGTTGCACTTTATTTTAAGGTGTCATTGTTACAGTGTCATTATACAATTTAAGTAGGCTACTATGTAGTAATCAACTACATGTACATGTAATTACGGTCTAGTTTAGGGTTAGTTGCATGTAACTGCATGTAATGCATTCAGGTTGGTTCAGTCATAATAAATACACTTTTTTAAATTTAAATACATTTATTTAGATGTGACCACAAAGGGCATTTTTATCGAAATGTATATGTGCAATAACAGCAAAACCACAGGATTTTCCCCCCTCTCTTCATGTGGTGTTTAAGGATGCCTACAATTTCAAATCTAATTTTAACCAAGTCTTATATAGCCACTTTAATTCCTATTCAAATATCTCCATCTTTTCAATTTTCAACAAAGAAAATTTTGTTAAATTCTCAAAACTGATTTAAAGTAGTAGGCCTGTTAATGTATGCTGTGTAGGTGTCAGTGGTGAAAGCACACCTGTCAACGCATCTGCAAATGCCTGTATCATTACCCAAATAAGGTTCTGTTCAGGGACTACTTTAACCTCACCTAAAATCCATATGATAATTTGTTATGGCATCAGCTTGCTCCCCAGCTCCATGATTTACGGTTTTGCGGCAGCCTCTAGCCCTCCTGCACAGCAAAGTTAAATGACCCGAAAATAACATTAATATGTACCAGGGTCTGATGGAGTACCGTACAGGAGGGGTGGTCTGCGGCGTCGGCTTTCACCCGCAGGAATATAAACTCAAGAGGCGGTATGGGTCAAGGGGCGGCATCAACGATACAGCTGAAGTGCAAAGCCGACAGAAAAGAAGAGAAGTGGAAAGTTATCTTGAGGCTGAAGAGGATTTCATTTGACGTGAACACAAGATTAATGTTGAATGAAATATCTGATGATAATAAAATAACTTTGACAAACACATCAGAATGCCATTTCTGTTTATAACTGCCTTTTGGGTGCTTATACTTTATTAACAGAGAGAGGCTTCATTTCTTGGCAAAGTGATTTGTGTAAATATTTTATAAAATATAGAACATGATGATAGGCATATGCTTGCTTTCCTTCCTGGATCAGAGTTCAATAGTTTTGGATGAGTGTCAGAAACTATTAAACTATAACTATAAACTATAACAGTAGACAGTTGTTTACCATCGTGAATGAAGTGAAAGTGAGACAAAGATAAAAACAAAAGGCAAAAAACTATTGAAAAAAGACATAGTGAGAAGTAATAAACTAAAATAAACCATTTTATTTGTATTTATATCCCACACGTTGAGTTAATGCATAGATATCATCAGGAGCATTCCTATATGTAAAAGTTTTGGGTTTGTAAAAAATAAAATAAAATAAAAATTGGGAAAAATGTAATTTTTATTCAATAAGGTTGCATTAAATTAATTAAAATGTCGTTAAAGACAAAGATATTCCAGTTTAATATAAATGTTGAACTCTGTTCATCGAAGAATCCACAAAATATGTTTCAACATAAATTATAATAATAACAATATTAATAATGTTTCTTAAGTATCAATGTAATATCTACTAAAAATAAATTCAGCTTTGCCATCACAGGAATAAATTAAGTTGATTTATGAATATTTCATAATATTCCTTTTTACTGTATTTTTGATCAAATAAAAGTATCTTTGGTGAGCAAGGGACTTCCAAAAACATAAAAATATCATATCCCACCTTAAATTTTTGAATGATATAGTATACTGTATTTAGCAAGTATAAGTGTTTAAGTATATTTATCTTTCTGGTATCTTGCTTAAGGGTAAATTTAGATTTTCTCAAACAAGTCAAGAGTCCTGAGCTTTAACCAGTACACCCCATCACCCCCACTCATTCACTCACTAACTCACTCACTCGCCCTTTCAGATGACAGAACCAGCTCAAGATACCGAGAGATTTCTGGGGCAGCCGCACAGCATTGAGCGTGAAGAAGTCCTTTTACACAACCTGCGAGATGTGTGGTCCGAAGGGTGCTATTCCATTCCTCTCTCTTTGTCTTGTGTTCACTGTGTGTTCACTGTGTGTCTGCCCAGACAAGAAACACACACACACACACACACACACACACACACACACACACACACACACACACACACACACACATATTACAGCAACAACTGTTCCATGTGAGTAAATCATTTTATGGATGTTCAGGAAGTTTGTGTTGGGATCAGGGTGGGATGGCTGGGCTGTAGCGTAAAGATGGTAATACGCTGGAATGCATCAGGGTTTATCGGAATTGCAGGCTGTTCTGTCCCGTGACAACAGGTGCCAGTGTCCGAGACACCTGTAGTCCTGACACTAATTTTTACTCAGAGAAAAGGTACAAAAGCTCTCACTGGGGTGATACCCTTTTTTTAAAAGGTATATACCAGTTAGGTGCCAATATGTCTACTTTAGGTACAAATATGTATACTTTAGGTACTAATATGCATCCTTTAGGGGGTAAATAAGGTGCACTACAAGGGGTACTGGCCCAGTGACAGCTTTTGTACCTTTTTTTTCAGAGAGTGGAAAAGTGGAAAATTGTGCTGTATCTGCAGTTTTGTCTTTTGAAAGAGGCCAGGTCTGCTTACAAACAATTTCCAGTCATAAAACAATTTAAAACAATAAAAGTCTACCCAAATATTCATATTTTGTCCTGTCTTTCTGTTCTTTTGTATTTGTTGATTTTTCTCTGACATACTAAGTTTAGTGACGCACTTGTGGTGAAGAATCAAGCAAAATCTACTGCGGCGTGTTTAAGAAGCCGAGACGACTGCTTAAAAACACGTTTCCATCTAGCAGTCGCAGATGTCTATGAAAAAAAGAGATCCTGACACACAGCTGCTGCCCAAATCTGCCTTGAATCAACGGTCGAACTGTGTCACACACTTCGCACATTCCTTTCAAAGTCACTTTTATGCATGTAAACACTGTTTGATCTGAACAAAATTACCATTAAGTCCGTGATTGATTAAAAAACACATCAATATATTTTATTTATGTTTTATATATCACTGTAGGACACGAGCATGGAAATACTTATGGAGGAGGCCCGGATGTCAGTTCCCCCTCATGCCCTCAACAGAATGGACCTCCAAGCAGCGTGACATTACTCCATCAATCTGCGTTTAAAGAGCAGTGTGTGTCCGCAGTGCAGCATGTTAACAGGCATCTCTCTCTTTCTCTTCACGTCCATGATCAGACACACTCAAAAACCTACATATGCTTGCATTCTCATCTATTCCATGTTTCTATCACTCTTATACGTATAAACACACGCACACACACTCTTGAATATGTGGTTTACAGGGACTCTTCATAGTCATAATAGTTTTTATACTGTACAAACCATATATACTAACCCTACCCATCACACAAAATTTCTGCATTTTTTCATTTTCAAAAAAAGTCTGTATGATTTATAAGCTTGCTTGGGGGATCTCAATTTAGGACCCCATAGTCCCCATGAGCCAGTGTTTTTTCAGTCACAACCTGGATAGAAAAAAAACACACACACACACACACACACACACACACACACACACACACACACACACACACACACACACACACACACAAAAAAAAATATCCCCAAAAGGACAAGGATTTTAGATATTGCAATTTCTGTGCAGGGACATTTTGTCCCCATCACGAAGGAGCACATACACAAACACACACACATTCTTGTACATCCAAGGACATTTATGGCACAATGTGATCTAACTTCTTACCCTAACCTTACCTATCTCAACTAAGTGCCTAAACCCTTACCCTAAATCTAGTCTTAACCTAATTATAACCCAAAGCCAAATCTTGACCCTCAAACAGGCCTTTAAAAGGGGTCACAAAAAAAGTGAGGACTGGCCAAAATGTCTCTTTGTCCTCCCTCCACTGGTCTAAAACTCAAACCAGTCATCACAAAGATAGTTGTACAAGTACAGACAAATCTCGCCCGCTGTGCTATATCTTTACCTGAAGCCAATGAACACAAGAGCACTTGTCAGCCATCGCCATACCAACCAAACATTTGGCTGCTGTCACTCAAAGAACAGTAAGTATCTATTCATTGCAATTAGATCTACTTGTAGCTTTCACATAACATCTCCATTCTACATCTGTTTTAAAGGTCTGGGGTTGGAGCCATGACACAGTGCAAGTTTACTGGGATGCAATTTAAAATTCAACCTGCTTCATACCCTTATCCCTGATTCCTTTCCTGACTCTACTTTCCGAAACTTGTATATTATATTCATCCATTACACACAGACTGATATATTTCAAATGTTTATTCCTTTTAATTTTTATGATTATAACTGACTGATTAGGGATAAATTAGAATACGGAATATTACTTAAGACCAATACAAAGAAAGAATTTTTAGAAATCTTGGCCAACTGAAAAGTATAAACATGAAAAGTATGAGCATGTACAGCACTCAATAATTAAATGCAGCATGGCATTGTTATGAGAGCCCAGGTTGCTCTGATAGTGGCCTTCAGCTCTTCTGTATTGTTGGGTCTGGCATATCGCATCTTCCTCTTTACAATATCTATGGGGTTAAGGTGAGGCGCTAGCCGCTTAAGAACAGGGATACCATGGTCCTTAAACCAGGTACTGGTTGCTTGGGCACTGTGTGCAAGTCCTATTGGAAAATGAAATCTGCATCTCCATAAAGTTGGTCAGCAGCAGGAAGCATGAAGTGCTCTAAAACTTCCTGGTATACGACTGAGTTGACCTTGGACCTCAGGAAACACAGTGGACCAACACCAGAAGCTGACATGGCAAACCAAACCATCACTGACTGTAAAAACTTTACACAGGACCTCAAGCAACACAAATTGTGTGCATCTCATCTCTTCCTCCAGACTCTGGGACCCTGATTTCCAAAGGAAATGCCAAATTTACTTTCATCAGAGAACATAACTTTGGACCACTCAGCAGCAGTCCAGTCCTCTTTGTCTTTAGCCCAGGCGAGATGCTTCTGACACTGTCTGTTGTTCAAGAGGGGCTTGACACAAGGAATGTGACAGCTGAAACCCATGTCTTGCATACGTCTGTGTGTAGTGGTTCATGAAGCATTGACTCCAGCTGCAGGCCACTCTTTGTGAATCTCCCAAACCAGGCTCGTTGGAAATATGTGACTCTGCCTACATTTTTGCAAGCCCTGAAATATGTACAACAAGAGTCACATATTTCCAGTGAGCCTGGGTTGGAATCTCCCCCATATTTTTGAATGGGTTTTGTTTCACAATCCACTCCATGGTGCAGTTATCCCTATTGCTTGTACACTATTTCTACCACATCTTCTCATTCCCTTCGCCCGTCTATGAATGTGCTTGGACACAGAGCTCTGTGAACAGCCAGCCTCTTTTGCAATGACCTTTTGTGTCTTGCCCTCCTTGTGCAAGGTGTCAGTGGTCGTCTGTCAAGTCAGCAATCTTCCCCATGATTGTGTTGCCTACAGAACTAGACTGAGAGACCATTTAAAGGCCTTTGCAGGTGTTTTGAGATAATTAGCTGATTAGAGTGTGCCACCAGGTGTCTTCAATATTGAACCTTTTCACAATATTCAAATTTTCTGTGATACTGAATTTGGGATTTTCCTTAGTTGTCAGTTATAATCATCAAAATTAAAAGAAATAAACATTTGAAATATATCAGTCTGTGTGTAATGAATGAATATAATACACAAGTTACACTTTTTGAATGGAATTTGTGAAATAAATCAACTTGTTGATGATATTCTAATTATATGACCAGCACCTGAATATATATTGAGTAAATTAAATATTTAACACGTCACCATTTTTCTCAGTAAATATATTTCTAAATGTTAAATGACACAGGAAAAAAGTATTGAACAAATGTAGAAAGGGAGGTGCAAAAAGGCATGGAAAGCCAAGACAATCAGTAATTAGAAAGCAATCCTGCCCCTTGTGCAAATTAATATCAGCTGGTTCAGTCCCAACTGATGGCCTATAAAAAGGTGTCTCATTTCCAAGGTGTCACACAAGAAACATCTCATGATGGGTAAAAGCAAAGAATTCTCTCAAGACCTTTGCAACCTTGTTGTTGCAAAACATATACTGATGGCATTGGTTACAAAAGGATTTCAAAACTTCTGAATGTTCCAGTGAGCACTGTTGGGGCCATAATCCGTAAGTGGAAAGAACAATTTCACCATAAACCGGCCACAACCAGGTGCTCCTCGCAAGATTTCTGACAGAGGAGTGAAAAGAATTATCAAGAGCCAATGATCACTTGTGGACAGCTGGAATCAGCAGATACAATTGTTTCAAAGAAAACAATAAGTAATGCACTCAGCTGCCATGGCCTGTATGCATGCGCACTACGCAAGACTCCACTGCTGAAGAAAAGATTGTTTGACATGTTTAAGCTCGTTTAAAGTTTGCTGCACAACAATTTGGACAAGCCTGTGAAATACTGGGAGAATATAGTCTTGTCGTATGAGACCAAAATTGAACTCTTTGGATGCCATAATACACACCATGTTTGGAGGAGAAATGGCACTGCACATCACCCCAAAAACACCATACCAACAGTGAAGTTTGGAGGTGGGAACATTATGGTGCGGGACGGTTTTTCAGCATAAGGTACTGGCGAACTTCATATAACAGAAGGAAGGATAAATGGAAAAATTAAGGATGATGAAGATGACACGAGGGTGGACATTTCAGCAAAACAATGATCCCAAGCACACAGCCAAGGAAACTCTCAATTGGTTTCAGAGAAAGAAAATAAAGCTGCTAGAATGGCCCAGTCAATCACATGACTTGAATCCAATTGAAAATCTATGGAAATAACTAAATAACTAAAGATTATTTCCAATCTTTGTGGTTCATAGAAGAGGCCCACGGAACCTTCAATATTTGAAGACTGTTTATGTGGAAGAATGGGCCAAAATCACACCTCAGCAATGCACGCAACTCGTTTCTCCGTACAGGAGGCGTCTTGAAGCTGTCATACCAACAAAGGCTTTTAAATACTAAAGTATTAAAATACATTTCAGTAAGCATGTTCAATACTTTTTCCCTGTGTCTTTTAACATTATTAAACATAACTTAATTAATGGACATCTAGTTTGATTTCTTTACATGTGTGGATTGCATGGGTTGCTATAAACATCTGGTGAAAATGTTATGTCAATTAGCAACTTTAGAAATATATTTACTGAGAAAAATGGTGACGAGTTCAATACTTATTTTACCCACGGTATATTATCTTAATGGTACATCTTAATCTTTATTACATCTATATCATTTTCATTGTCAATTGTTATTTAATAATGTATTCACTAACAACTATTGTTAGAGCACTGTCATTTTTGCTATAAATTGCCATGTATAAAAGTAAAAGTACCTAATTGACACAACACACATGTTTTTCTTTTTCTTTTTTTAATGTAAAACCCAAAGAGGCATCAAGATATTATAAGACCAGGCAGAGAGAGGACTAAAAAACTATATTAATAAATAATATCTACAAATAATACTTATATTAATAATATGAAGATAATAATATACTATTATTAGTGAAAATAAACTATTATTTCTAAAAAGTTCTTTGTAACACTTTTAAAGCATGGTTCTTTATGGAACCTTATAAAAAGGGTTCTATTTAGCACCAAAAAATATTCTGCCATTTTTACATGCTAAAGAACCATAATGTATGTGTGTGTGTGTGTGTGTGTGTGTGTGTGTGTGTGTGTGTGTGTGTGTGTGTGTGTGTGTGTGTGTGTGTGTGTGTGTGTGTGTGTGTGTGTGTGTGTGTGTGTGTGTGTGTGTGTGTGTGTGTGTGTGTGTGTGTGTGTGTGTGTGTGTGTGGACTGGTAATCCCTACGGTATGGGGACAAAATGTCCCCACAAAGATGGCAATATCCGGAATCCTTGTCCTTGTGGGGACATTTTTTGGTCCCCATGAAGAAAACAGGTCATAAATCACACTAATGTAAAAATGCAGAATGTCTCCTGTGATGGGTAGGTTTAGGGGCAGGGGCAGTGTAGGGGGATAGAAAATAAGGTTTGTACAGTATAAAATGCATTACGCCTATGGAATGTCCCCATAAAACATGAAAACCCAACATGTGTGTGTGTGTGTGTGTGTGTGTGTGTGTGTGTGTGTGTGTGTGGACTGGTAATCCCCTACGGTATGGGGACAAAATGTCCCCACAAAGATGGCAATATCCAAATTTTTGTCCTTGTGGGGACATTTTTTTGGTCCCCATGAGGAAAACATCTTAAAAGTCACACTAAGTGATGTTTTTTGAAAATGTAAAAATGCAGCATGTCTCCTGTGATGGGTAGGTTTAGGGGCAGGGGCAGTGTAGGGGGATAGAAAATATGGTTTGTACAGTATAAAATGCATTACGCCTATGGAATGTCCCCATAAAACATGGAAACACAACATGTGTGTGTGTGTGTGTGTGTGTGTGTGTGTGTGTGTGTGTGTGTGTGTGTGTGTGTGTGTGTGTGTGTGTGTGTGTGTGTGTTAGAGCTAAAACATTTTTTATGCACTCTTTCATTTTTCACAAACTCAATATTTCTAAAAAAAGATCATTTAACAGTGTATTCCCTATTCCTCGGGTAATGAGCTGATCATATTAGGCTACTCTTATTTATAAGCTCTAAATGCTTTAATGGGGTTGGCTGACCGACTGGTTTTCCATTAGTGTAAAAATTAGGCAACAGGTCGATCCTCCACTCATTAGCCATTACCCTCAAGTCATTAACTCCAACAGTCGATCACAGTGGTGCAGAGTTCAAGTAAACACAGACCATCTCGTACTGAAGAATCTTAATTAGTGAACACTTTCAACACACTAACAAGACAGTTACAGGATCCCTGGATACTGTATATTGTTTTGACTTGCAATATGTAGCCTATATTGTATTCCTATTTTACCACTACAGGGCATAAAACATTATTAGATTGAGTTCTTAAACACTAAAACATTATCTAAGTGGTGTTATAATTTAGAGATGTGTTGGTTTTAATTCACCTTCTACTAAGTCAGCATGTGCACACTTAATCTCAGATCAGATGGAAATAATGGTGAAATGCCTGTGTATTTTTCATGTAACAGTTATTTTGCCATTTACCCTACGCACTGTGCTAACATGTGAAATGCCTGAACGCTTCAGCACATATTACAATACAAAAAACACACAAACAAACACATAAATAGATTAAACAGAATCTGTCATACTCCAGGGATTGTCCTGAGAGATGCTGGAAAGCTGAAAACCTGCTTGAGAATATTTGCAAAGGTAAACCCAGAGGAATAAGAGAGCCAACATGGGAGACACTAGAAAAAAAAGCAACGTGAAGCAAAAAACAATGTGGGGTCTGGAAACACAGATGTTCAGAGACACTTATGCAGACTCGGGGGTGTGCAGAAACTCCCTGCCAGATGTGGATGCACACCACGTAATTTCACAAAAACTAACTCTACCCAGTCAACATGAACCGACGAGTAGCCGTTCACTCATGTGCTTCAAACTACATAATATTCCCAAACAGTGAAAACAAATGTAGGGCTAATGTCAGCACTTACAGTACTGTCAGAAGTTGGTGACAGCACTGAAGAACAGGAAGAAAAAAGGCATCATCGGAGAGCTCTTATAGTTCTTGTCAAAACTGCTTTCATTCATGGTTTCTCTAAATTGTTTTGAAAACTTCCAGCAAAGATTCTTTTACTAGCAAATGGTCTTTTACAAGTGTGTAATAGTATACACATAAAGCTTGAAATTCAATTCAATGCCCATCAACAGATAAAGAGGTTGAGGACTTGAAAATTCAGTCATCATTCACTCACCCTCATGTCGTTCTGACTTTGTTTCTTCCTTCTGTGGAACACAAAAGAAGACATTTTTGGGAATGTTTTTGTCCATACAATGAAAGTGAATGGGATCCAAAACAACATTTGACACAAGACATTTTTCAACACACCTGACAATATGAGGATGAAAAAAGGAATGTTCATGTTCACAATGTCCTTTAAAATGGATTTATGCATGTATATGCATGTATTTTCATGTATTATTCGCTTTTTATTGCCATTGTGTCAACAGTTTTTAACGATGAAAACAACAACAACAACAACAAGACCTTCCCCGACTCCCTAAAAACCTGTCTGATTTTTATGTAAAGGACGTTTTCGGCGGGAAATTCGACATTTAAATAGATAGTTCACCCAAAATTATAAATAAGCTTATGATTTTGGCTACTCACCCTCATGTTATTCTAGGTGTACTATATGACATTCTTCTTTCAGAAGAATACAGTTATATAAAAAAATGGCCTGGCTCTTCCAAGCTTTATAATGGCAGTGAATGGTTGAATTTCTGTTTTGAAGTCCGTAAAAGTGCATCTATCCATCATAAATGTTTTTTTTTTTTTTAAATGGAAAATTTGCTTTCCATAGGTCTGGGTCCACAGTTGATGACAATGTAAAATAAATATTTTCTTTGATCTTGATGAGATTATTGAGCGCCTAAAAAAGCAGGGAGTGTAATTATTTATTTGATGTGAACACATTTGCCTGATGCAAAGCAATTGAGCGCTGTTTTCGCATTTAAGCCTGACTAAGTAAATAGATCACTTGATTGGATTGCAAAGGATTTGAATGGGACGGAAAATCAGTATTGATTTTTTCTAAAACAATCAGCGAAGAGGTTCGATGAAAATAGTCTAATTAAAAAATAATTAATAAAACATTTGATCATTTAGGGAGGACGTTTGTTGAATTTGACTGAAACAGAACGATGCGTCTGTGATGTCTGGGACATGTCTGAAGTCTGGGAGAAAGTGTGTGAATATCAGTTTGCCGCACAATGAGTGTGTGTCTGTGTGGCATTAAGATACATCTGCATCAGTTTAACCCATTGGGAGCGTTTCTCAGCAAGTAGCTGTGCTTTCAGCCCTGGGTCGGCACAAATCATCTGGACAGCCGAGAGCGTGAAATCTCTCCAGGCCTCTCTTCCAACACTCTTGCCCTCTGCAGGCCTAGATAAACGTCTCTCCTCAGAGTTTGCTGCCGGATCTGCCCAGTATCCAGTCTTTAGATGGCCACTCATTATTGATGTTGTTGTAATGGTCTCTCTCACAAAGCTGTTCTGGTCCAAAAGCTCCAGAGGAGTAGCTGCCCTGAAGATCCAGTTGGTACATCATCAAGTTGATCATTCTGCAATGCATAGGCCTATGTGTTTCGCCTCCATGTTTAAATGTTGAAACATGGAAGCGGAACTTTGGTTGTATATAAAACATTCAAATGGGTTCCATATGCTGTCTTCAAAAATACAAATAAATATGTATCCACAAAATATAATCTTGCTGATTAAATATATTTAAAAAAATGTTTTTTATTTATTTAAAAACTTTTAATAAAACTTTATTTTTATTTTAAGTATAGGCCTACATCTTTTAATAAACAAAGAAATATATATATATATATATATATATATATATATATATATATATATATATATATATATATATATATATATATATATATATATATATATATAAATCATAATAAATCATTTTAAGTATTTAAACTAACAAGCACAAATAACAACAACATAAAATATAAACAATCTAGAAGATTATAAACATTTTATTTAAAAATATTTCATTTGAAAATATTTATTTAAAATAATACTTGATGGATGATTTACAAAAACAAATAAATAAAATATAAACCTTTAATATAGAAGATTAATTTTATTTATTAAAAAATCTTAAAATAAATAATTTGGTTTATTAAAAAATCTTAAAATAATTAACACCTCTGTTCAGCATTAGTTCACCTTTGTTAACGTTAGATAATAGGAATCCAGCTGTTCATGGTTTGTTCATGTTAGTTCACAGTGCATTAACTATGTTAACAAGATTATAATAATGCATTAGTAAATATTGAAATTAACATTAACAAAGATAAATACATGCTTTAAAAGTGCAGTTCATTATTAGTTCATGTTAACTAATGCAGTTAACTAATGTTAACTAATGAAACCTTATTGTAAAGTGTTACCAATCATTTTAATTTAAACAAACAATGAACAGACAACAAAAACGTAAAAGTATTTTAGAATATAATAAATATATTATTTTATTAAATATTTTAATAATAAAATCACTTAAACAAAAATATATAGTTCAAGATATTGTATGATTTTAAATAATTTTTATGAAATATATGATAAATAAATATAAACAAGTAATCTAAAGGATAATACTGTATATCATCTTATTTATCATTTTTTATTGAAAATAAATCATTTTGATGATTTAAACAAACAAACAGAAACATAAAATATAAACAATATATATATATATATATATATATATATATATATATATATATATATATATATATATATATATATATATATATATATATATATTTAAAATGTTGTTCTTATTTAAAATGTTCTTTAAAATAGTTTTAATGTTTTACAAAAACAAACACAATCTAGAAGATAAATATATTTTATTTATTAAAAAAATAAAAAATATATATTTAATTTAAACAAACAACAAATACAATCTAAACCAGTAGTTTAGAAGATAATACATTTATTATTTAATAAATATATTATTTTACTAAAAACCTTTATTGAGAAAATCATTTAGGCTACTGTTTTAAATAAACAAAACCAACCAAACAAACAAATAAATACATTCATGTTTCTAGTTGATTGTATGATTTTATATGAAATATATGATTTTAATAAATAAATAAATGAATGAATGAATGAATAAATAAATAAATAAATCTAGAAAATAATCTACACTTGCGCCCTACTCCCAAAAGACAGGGTTCCATAGTCCTATCAAACTCTGACACCTTGAGCTACAACGTGCAGTGAGCAAAAGCAGTCAATTACATCCAAGCATTTAATCCTCTCATAATCCATGGTGTTAGTGTGGTATTAGTTCCCACAGTGGTGACTAGACATCCCTGCTCCCCAGAGTCTCTTTCCATTGACAGCATCTACTTCAGCTTCCCTGAAAACCTCACTGGAGGCCACTGCGAGACCCTTCTTGGGGTCAGTGGGTCAGAGGTTAAGCAGGAGGACATACGAAGACAAACTGAATTTGACTGACAGCACTCGGAAAGCGTATCGTCTCAAAATGCTATTTCTGAGCATTTGCCCAAATCAGCTCTTGACTATGCGCCAAACGAAAGCATCTAAAAAGAATCAAGTCACTTCGGCTGTGAGTCAGGACAGGAGGCTGAAGGCTAAAATATGGTGACAATATGGCGCTGCTCCTGAAGCGGAGAAACACGCAGTATGGTATTTTTCTTCACCGATTGTCTGCAACATGACCCTCCCTTCAACCAGAACTTCATATGTTTACTCACAGGGAAGCTCTGCAGCTACCAGTGTTCCCACTGATTGAGATAGTGCTATCTTTGGCTATTGGGATGGATGGCTTGATGTCCTAATAGAACACAGGTGTGTGTTTGTGTAAGCGTTCGGGGCCCACTGAGAAGAGAAGGGTGAAAAGTTGAACCACATGGACTGAGCTGATAATGAGGAGACTGTAAGGGTTTGGCTCTTAGAAGAACAGAAACGTACAATGTACAACTACTTTGTCATTTTGTCATGATAATTTGTGTAGAAACAGTAAAATGAAGGGCATGCCATTTTGATGTCATTTCAAATTTGTAATGAGCTCAGGAACGGTGAAGTGCATGCTAAACTGTTGTCACATTCTCATTCTCATTCCTCTGTTAGCACTTAAATCAGCTGGATGTACAGTGTATATCATTTATTCCTTGTTTTGTTATTGTTATCTAGATTACTTGCACAATGTTAGACAGCTTATGCTTAATAACCCGGCGACAACACAAAGTCATGTAAACACCTTAAACATTGTTCCTCTGTCAGGGAAAGGTCATAAAAATGAAGAAAAACCTGATCAGCATCATTCTCCATTGCAAACGAGATTTATTCAGTATTTGCATATATTTTGCTCTAGTTTGGTTACATGTTTAAGTCATGTAAAAAAAAAAAACATTTTATTCTGTTATCAGGTTTTCATATTTCAGTTGCATGGGTTATCATTATAGTTATTGCATGTATGCACACTCAACGTCCATATTTATTAAAATTAAATTTATTTAAATGTATTAAAGTACTGTAAAACTCTATATATTGCATATTGCCATTAGTTTTAAAGTATCCATTATCCTCTCTAAATAAATCATTCCAATTAATGAATTAATAACAACAAGTAATATTAAAGATAAATATATGATTTTATTTATTATAAAATATCGATTAAATAAATTAACACTTTAAATAAAGTAATCTTTGAAGATAATAAATATATTTTATTAAAAAATAAACGTAAAACATTATTTTAATGATTTAAACAATACAAATACAAATACTACATAGAAGATAATACTATATATATCATTTATAAGAATTTTATTTAAAGGGTGATGAATTGAGAAATCAACTTTCCCTTGAGCTTTTGATATATAAAAGCTCATGGTAATATAAGAACATCCTGTAAGTTTCAGAGCTGAAAACGTCCTTGTTAGTCAAAGAAAAGCTTTTATAGACACCAGGCCCAGCAAACCACAGGTTTTTCAAAGTGGGGATCTATGACGTCAAAGAAAGGCAAGCAGGAATATCAAGGATGTACAACACTGCCTGTTTAGCCCCGCCCACCAATTAGCGCATGTAACAGACCTAGAGTTAAACCATTGACATACAAAGCAATAAACATGCTGTTGAGGATTAGCCTACACAATATTGTGTAGTTCCTGGGTTCAACAGTAATGCAACATGTAAGTTACTGTTCATTCTAACGCCTGATCTGAAATAAATGTAATGATTCATGTAGTCAGATGTTCTTTGTCTGCATATCAGTAAATCAAGGCAGTGACTAAAAGTCAACTTGCTTTGTTTCTCTTAGTAGGATGGAAATAATCTGTTATTTAACATGAATTAAATAAGACGTTAGCCAATCACAGCAGTGGGCGTTTACACTGAAGTCCCACAGCAGACACGCCAACGCTATCTCACGACCAATTCGTACATATTTTACGAGGTGGCTATTTCGTGCAATTTATGCGACCTCACTCACGAATTAAATGCGTTTGCCTAAACCCCAGTGATGGGTAGGTTTAGGGGCGGGGTTGAGGTAGGTCATTCGTACAAATTCATACGAATTTGCCAACTCGTCAAATATGTACGATTTAGTAAAAATCGCATTTGCAATTCGTATGAGTGAGGTCGCATAAATTGCATGCAATTAGCCACCTCGTAAAATATGTACGAATTGCCGTGAGATCGGGTTGGACACGCCCCTTAAAACAGAGTTCAGAGGAGAGGTTCAAATCAGGGTAGGAAAAATGCCTTTTATTTATAAATTATGACCATTTTTATGTAAAAAAACATTCTAACTTATAAGTGCACCACAGGAAGCATCATAAAACAATTAAAAAAAAACACAGTTCATGACACTATCATTCAATTTTAATGACAAATGTTTTGTTCTGTGGTCTTTTTTTATTTTTAAAAGTCCTCAAAGCACTCAATGTCTTGTCCATATTTTAAAAGTGAACTATAAATTATAAATAAATAAATAAGTGGGCATATAAAGTTGAGAGACATGACATCATATATTAATTACAAAATATGAATATAAAACATGAATATATGAATGTAGAATATATAAACAGGCCCGAGCATCTCTTGATGTGGAACGAAGCCCCTGTCCAAATTCAAAATCAACCCAGTGACATTCCTGGCTTGTTAACCAATCTGTCTCAAATCGGTTAAAATAGCAGAACAGACATATCCCTTTTACAGAGGCTTAAACTATGAAAATTGGACAGAACGATTATGATGTCATAACCATTTGCAAACACATGCATGCGCATATGCAAACAATGACACATGCAGTAGATGCATACATGTGCATGCACACCAATCATCAATGATCTTTAAAAAAATGATTTCGTAAACTCTGTTATTCAAAGAAGAGTCCACTGGTTGTTGTTTTCTCAACTGTTTGTCTCTCTGAGTATCTCTCAGGCAGGAAGCCCTAAGACAGAGGAACTGTGAAGGGCATTACCACACTGCATTCATCAGGCCAACTTACCAGTCCACACACACACACTGCTAATGAACTGGTGAGCGATGTTTATGAGGAATCACTTACCAGCCAGGCAGATCAGTTACAGATGCCTGCTGGCATACGAGCCAGTGGTGGAGCCACACTGGCCACCGCTCTGATACCAGCATATGAAAGACTGGAATGTCAAAGTGTTCCCTGATCTCTTAGCCAGACAATCCACATCTATACTCCACACCTTACAAATGTATCTTAAAGGGGCAGTTCAAAATAAACACACATGGAAGTGGTCACTTATTTCTATAAATACTTTCTATATTTTTTTGCATCTTGGTACAAGATACAATTGTAACTTATATTGTAACTTAATTGTAACAATTATAACTTTTGTAATAAATGGCAATTCAAATAAAATAAAAACCCACCAACGAACAAACAAATTATTAATAGATAATGGGAGATAATGTAACCAGAAATTGCATTTATTATAAATGAATTACAATTATTTATAATAAATTATGGCAGATAGGGAAAGTGATCAGGAAACCTGTTTGGAAACAGTAAAACGTTTTGCAGTTTTGTTTAGTGCTGCAGAAATGAAAGAAAATAATGTTGACAAAGTGTTGACTAAAAAAATAAAAATAAAAAAACCTTAGAAAAAGGTTGTTGTTTTAAAGTGTTATTGTTCACCCCAAAATGAAAAATTGTCATTACTCACCCTCATGTCATTCCAAACCTTAAGACTTTTGTTCAACACAAATGAAGATCTTTTTGATTAAATCTGAGATTTTTCTGCCTCTCCATTGACAGCTACGCAACTACGGCTTTGATGCTTCAATAAATTCAAAAATATATCGTAAAACTAATCCATATGAATTGAATGGTTTAGTCAAAATTTTCTGAAGAGACACGATGACTTTATATGATGAACAGATTGAATTTAGGCTTTTATTCGCATATAAACAATTTATCAACTTCTGTTGTGGTAAACAGAAGCTCATGTGAACAGAAGGCATGTTTGCTTGACTTGCGTGAACCAATGAGGTTAATTCTCGTGTTATGCAAAACATTTGAGCTTCCTCAAGAACCAATGAGGTTCATTCTCATGTTACACAGCACGTTTGAGCTTCAGCAAGTTTTGTTCTTGCGCGTTAAGCAGGTTCGGTTGAGCTGTCAATGTTTATATGTGAATGTGAATAAAGGCCTAAATTCGATCTGAGTTTTTACTCTTTATGAACTTTTTTAAGTGTCGAAGTGGTAGGTGTGTGTAGCTGTCAATGGAGGGAGAGAAAGCTCTCAGATTTCCTTAAAAATATCTGCATTTGTGTTCTGAAGATGAATGAAAATCTTACAGGTTTGGACAACATGACATAATTTTATTTTTTGGGTGAACTAACCCTTTAAAGTCAGGGATGCGTATACAAATGTTTGATCATGTTTGTTTGCATGTGGCCTCCTTATGCCTGTGTTTAGAATAACTTCAGGGATCGAAGATGAGCATGAAAGGAAATTACGATGACCTCAATACACCAAAACGTCAGAATCTGCTTCAAATTACACTGGGAGCAACAGCAGTCCACGCTGCCTCTCCCTGCGCTGGGTTCACGACTTCCTTCCAAAACATGGCCAAGTGAGGAGAGAGCGCGCAGAAATCATTAAAGTTCTCTTTTGACGTATGGGACATGGCAGTTATGCTAATTCACAGTCCTTTGGCAGGTAAAACGGTAATATTTGAAAAATTATTAAGATATAAAATAGCCTAACTTTTTTCTATTCTTACAAATTTTACATAATTTATTCCTGAAATATTTCAGAAACCATTCAAATATGCTGATTTGACAAAACATTTCTTATTATTATGAATGTTGAAAACAGTTGTGCTGCAAAATATTTTTATCTTGTTGTAAGGATAATTTTTTGATGAATATAAAGTAAATATAAAGTTATAAATGGCTTTACTATCACTTTTGATCAATTTAATGCATCCTTACTGAAGTTTAATAAATAAATAAATAAATAAATAAAAACATGTCTTACTGACCCAAACTTTGAAATAAACAAAGTTATTCAAAATATATGCTCAAATATGCTCAAAAACACAAACAATGTTTCAAAAGCAGTCATCGTGTTTACAAAAAAATATAGTTGTTTTTGTACATTATCTAGAAGAAAATACATTAAAAATACACAAATCATTTCCATCCTCCAAATTATTAAATGATAAACACTTTCACTGTTGAGAAATTCGCATGTGATCACTTAACCCCATCACTCTTAAAAAAGGATGTTTCCTCATTAAAAAGGCAGGGAGCATCTTTGCAACACATGCAGAAAACATGTGGATGGACTGATTCAGATCACTGTCTAATCCTAATTCATTTGTCAGGACTCAACTGATGTAAATATTATTATTGCTCTCCTTCACTCCGTCTGTCTGTCTCTTGTGCACTCCGCCTCAATTTCTACATCTCATATTCACATAAACTATCCACATGCCCCATATTTAAGATTGGCAGGCTCAATTGCATGCACATGCTTAAGAGTCAACTTTGCTTAATTTGAGGACTCCTGAGTGCCAAGCTTTGCTACAGGATCATGATCCCAAATCAGACTTGGTAAATGTCTTCATCCTCTTCCCCAAGACAAACAATTTGTCCATATAAAAACCAAAAAGCACTTCACAGGCACATCTGCTCATGTGAGACACTCGGTTGCAGAGTGCAACTTTTACCCAAAAAAATATTGAAAAAAAACCAAACAACATGCATAAGACATTAATAAGTGTGGTGGAATTTGTGTCAGGCCGGCTCAGGAAAATAAGATATCATGTCTTTCTGTCGGCCTTATGTCAGCCCCGCAGATTCAAACCCAAATGCTTCATCTCCACGCAACCTCCTAAAGGAGTCTGCCAGAGTCAGGGGTTCAGCCAGAGTTCAGACGTCTACAACCACTAAACAGCTCTCACTTTCTCATTTTCATTACATCTATCTATCTATCTATCTATCTATCTATCTATCTATCTATCTATCTATCTATCTATCTATCTATCTATCTATCTATCTATCTATCTATCTATCTATCTATCTATCTATCTATCTATCTATCTATCTATCTATCTATCTATCTATCTATCTATCTATCTATCTATCTATCTTATCTATCTATCTATCTATCTATCTATCTATCTATCTATCTATCTATCTATCTATCTATCTATCTATCTATCTATCTATCTATCTATCTATCTATCTAATTTATTTTCTCTAAATTCAAGTTCAGCAATGTCAAAATAATTATACAGCTATTAAAACACATCTAAATATCTACACAATAAAATGTGCACCACATTTTTACTTATACGATTCTTTTGACTATATGTATCAATGCTTGGCTGCATTTTGAAGCCTTTGGGGTATTGGAGCAGTCTGGGAAATAATTTTCTATCTTTGTCCTTAAAGGGATAGTTCAACCAAAAATGAAAATTTGATGTTTGTCTGCTTACCCCCAGGGCATCCAAGATGTGTGTTTGTAGAACACAAATGAAGATTTTTAACTCCAACCGTTGCTTGTGTAATGCATGTCAGTGGGGTCTTTTCTATGAGAGCCACTATGAGAGTAAAAACACAAAGACATGTGAATCAATATTAAACCCTGTGGCTCGTGGTGACACATTGATGTCTTAAGACACGAAACGATCCGTTTCTGCGAGAAACCCAACAGTATTTGTGATATTTTTTTACCTTATATCAGACAAACCTAATCTAGGATTCCCAATGCATACTTCTGCCGGAGAAGGTCAAAACAGCGGTGCTGTCATAGATATATATTTACATAGATTCCTCATTCGACCGATCTGCGCCTTCCACACAGGCACTAATGAGGCATCTATATATATCTATGATCGCGCCGCTGTTTAGACCTTCGCCGACGGAAGTATGCATTCCGAATCCTAGATGAGGTTTGTGTGATATAAGGTAAAAAAATAACATGTCTTAAAACATCAATGTGTCACCATGAGCCATATGGTTTAATCTGGATTTGCATGTCTGTGTGTTTTTTACTCTCATAGCAATATACCCCATTGACATGCATTATACGAGCAACGATTGGAGTTAAACATCTTCAATGGTGTTCTACTAAAGAAACAAACACACATCTTGGATGCCCTGGGGGTAAGCAGATAAACATCAAATTTTCATTTTTGGGTGAACTCTCCCTTTAATTGAAATATTACATATAAATGTTATTTATAAATAAACGTATGCATATTCACACACAAACACATTACAAATATAGACATTACATGCATTGCATGCTTCTATGTCTAAACATACGATGCATTTCTCAAAACCATTAAACAGTGCTTATGGTATAGCATTTCCATTTAAATCCATATCATCTGACAACTAAAAAGAGCTGCTACATCTTAAAATTAATAGGAGAGTAAAACAGTACAAGATCCCAGGTACTCTTTTGCATGGTACCAGGAAGGGACTGGTCATATAGTGAGAGGTTTAATATACAGGTGCTAAAACATATGCTAAAACATTAGCATATTGTGATAAAAGTTCATTATTTTCCATAATGTAATGATAAAATTCAAATTTCATATATTTTAGATTCATTGCACACCAACTGAAAAATTTCAGGTCTTTTATTGTTTTAATACTGATGATTTTGGCATACAGCTCATGAAAACCCAAAATTCCTATCTCAAAAAATCAGCATATCATGAAAAGGTTCTCTAAACGAGCTATTAACCTAATCATTTGAATCAACTAATTAACTCTAAACACCTGCAAAAGATTCCTGAGGCTTTTAAAAACTCCCAGCCTGGTTCATTACTCAAAACCGCAATCATGGGTAAGACTGCTGACCTGACTGCTGTCCAGAAGGCCATCATTGACACCCTCAAGCGAGAGGGTAAGACACAGAAAGACATTTCTGAACGAATAGGCTGTTCCCAGAGTGCTGTATCAAGGCACCTCAGTGGGAAGTCTGTGGGAAGGAAAAAGTGTGGCAAAAAACGCTGTACAATGAGCAGAGGTGACTGAACCCTGAGGAAGATTGTAGAGAAGGACCGATTCCAGACCTTGGTGGACCTGCGGAAGCAGTGGACTGAGTCTGGAGTAGAAACATCCAGAGCCACCGTGCACAGGCGTGGGCAGGAAATGGGCTACAGGTGCCGCATTCCCCAGGTCAAGCCACTTTTGAACCAGAAACAGCGGCAGAAGCGTCCTGACCTGGGCTACAGAGAAGCAGCACTGGACTGTCGCTCAAATTTTGCATGTCATTCGGAAATCAAGGTGCCAGAGTCTGGAGGAAGACTGGGGAGAAGGAAATGCCAAAATGCCTGAAGTCCAGTGTCAAGTACCCACAGTCAGTGATGGTCTGGGGTGCCATGTCAGCTGCTGGTGTTGGTCCACTGTGTTTTATTAAGGGCAGGGTCAATGCAGCTAGCTATCAGGAGATTTTAGAGCAATTCATGCTTCCATCTGCTGAAAAGCTTTATGGAGATGAAGATTTCGTTTTTCAGCCTAACCCTAACCCTAACCCGACCTGGCACCTGCTCACAGTGCCAAAACCACTAGTAAATGGTTTACTGACGATGGTATTACTGTTCTCAATTGGCCTGCCAACTCTCCTGACCTGAACCCCATAGAGAATCTGTGGGATATTGTGAAGAGAAAGTTGAGAGACGCAAGACCCAACACTCTGGATGAGCTTAAGGCCGCTATCGAAGCATCCTGGGCCTCCATAACACCTCAGCAGTGCCACAGGCTGATTGCCTCCATGCCACGCCGCATTGAAGCAGTCATTTCTGCAAAAGGATTCCTGACCAAGTATTGAGTGCATGACTGAACATAATTATTTGAAGGTTTACCTTTTTTGTATTAAAAACACTTTTATTTTACTGGTCGGATGAAATATGCAAATTTTTTTAGATTAGCATATTTATGCCAAAATCATCAGTATTAAAACAATAAAAGACCTGCAATATTTCAGTTGGTGTGCAATGAATCTAAAATATATGAAATTTTAATTTTATCAGTACATTATGGAAAATAATGAACTTTTATCACAATATGCTATTTTTTTTAAAAGGACCTGTATAAGCCCATTTCAAGTCATTGTTTTACAGTGCAAACCCACTACAGAGAGCTGCATGCCTGGATTCCTGTTGCCCAATTCCTCGAACATGCTTTCAATTTTCTTAAATCAAATACGTCATTAAAAGCAACATATCAATGTCCATATTGATACTATTAAAGGGCAAAGACAAGAGTGACTTTAATGTATGCTGAGGTCTGTCTAAGGATAGATCAGGTCACTTTCTCCTCTCTGCTATACATTACCAAGATAGATACGCTATGTTCGATGTCAGATCAAATAGACCATGGTAATACCTTACAATGCAGTATCCCAACATCTGCAGAGTTGCATACTCAGAAATGTTTGTTCAAAGCTAGTTTGTTCAAAGTTGAGGCTGAATTCCACAGCAGAGCTGGTTTTTATAGAAAGCTTGTTCATTTGTCTCGGGGCAAGTAGCAGTGTGTATTTAAGGGACTATAGGGGTTAAAACAGTCAAATACAATCAAAGTGCTTTTCATGACTTCCTGTCATACAATACATTTTGAGTTTCTATGGCTCATTTTTTAGCGCAGGCAGTTTTGTGTTGCAAAATTCACTCCAATGATTAAAAAACGTTTCTTTTTTTGAAATCCTGGATGCTCTTCTCTATATGAAATGGGGAATTGTGGCTTTCAAGTGTATAAAAGGCAGCATATTTTATTGGAGAGTTTTGATGGAGGAAGACTTTCAGTGAATGACTTTGATCACTGATTTTCATATGTACATGGCTTCAGAAAAACGTCACATATAGCACACAATTCACAACTTTTATGATTTTTTAAATATGCTTTTTGGTCATTTCACACATTTCAATGGTCAGTCTACATATTACAGAAATTTAGCAACAAAAATAATGATTTTTAAATTAACTCTTTCATCTGCCACTGTCATAGTCCCGTGTCAAAATTAATGATACAGTGTTAAAGGGATAGTTTACCCCAAAATTAAAACTGAATAATAATAATCTAACTATTCTTCTTCTAAACACAAAAGAAGATATTTTGAAGAATACGGATAAGCAAACAGTTGATGGGCCCCACTGACTTCCATAGTATGGAAAAAAAGACTATGGAAGTCAATGTTATCAACTGTTTTTGTTATCAACATTCTTCAAAATATCTTTTTTTGTGTTCAGCAGAAGAGGGTCACAACTTCAGGGTGAGTAAATGATGGCAGAATTTTCTTTTTTTTGGTGAACTATTCCTTTAAGATGATCATATAGCCAAACAAATGTTTTAACGCTTCAAGAGCCTGACCAGACAGACTGACCAATTATGATCTTATGGGAAAATGTAACTATTTTACAAGTTTTTATTTTAGACATTCTAGACAACCACATCAACTAACTCTCATTACTTTGCAACCACATGTCAACTAACTGCCACTAATAGAATAAGTTGACATGTATTATAGTTTTGGCTCGTATGTCTACTTATAGTCAGAATGTCTTTTGGGGGAGCATCAAAATAAAGTGTTGGCAGATATTAGGCAGACAGTCTACTAATACACTAATGACTGCTAGTTGACATGTAGTTGCAAAGTTACTTATAATTAGTAGAATTTTTCACGTAGTTACAGCTATTCCTATTCATCATGCCTATTCAAAGAGTGTTATATACTGTATGGATGAAGGTTTTTCCCCATACGTACCTCTTGTATTTTTATCTGTCTGCTTGGCTTTGTTTTCTTAGCGACTGCAAGTATACTCTTTCAATCCCAAAGCTTATATCTTCTGACTCATACAGCACAATGAGGAAGATCTGGCTTCTATAAAGACATTGTATAAGATTACGCCTAAATCAGTCTTGTGGCTTTTCCTGGGAAAAACTTATGAAGTCCTAAAACTTTCTCAGTTATGAGTGGGCACAGCAGGTTCGGGGGCAGAGAAACACGGGATGAAACATAATACAAGTATCAACCATCCACCAAATAATAATGTACTGTCAGCAAAGAATGATAACATGATAACTCAAGGAGGCTTCACTATAGCTTCCTGAGGAGCATGACCCGAGCATTGCCCAGAAATCATTCGGACAAATATGCAAGACTTTAATTCGTCAGCTGCACGTCATTTAATAATGAAAAAATGAAACTTTGGTTACACTGTTGAACATCTGGTTTAGAATCGGTCAGACTCTGCCGTTCGGAGCATTCTTTTGTATTATACGGAAGATGGAAAGAATTATTGAACGTTTCATGTAATGAAGAACTTTGCTGCCACTGTTGGTTTAAGTGAAATCAATTTTGCAGCTAGCGGGGTTCCAATTGGATGTAAGTTCCATCAATCACATGCTGCCACCAGATTTTCATTAAATCGAGTTTCACAACAAAGAACTGGTGCGAATTCAGTGCATGAACTTAAATGAGGGAGGTGCATATATTTAGTCTAGCACTCGAGGCCTTTCAAAAACAGGATCAAAAGCCAGACAAAGGAGCCAAAATCAACAATTAAGCATCTTCTTGATCAGTTTGTCATTTCTGTTTATTGAGTTTGGGAGTCAGCCTTGGGTCAAAGTGAATCTGGCATGGCACTGAACGCGCAGATTTGTTGGATGGACGTTGAAAGGTATCGCGGGTGGCCTGCAGCCGTCTTCTGAAGTGTGGAAAGTTGGGGAAGAAAAGATATACAAGCAATCGCTGCCCCCATGATATATTTGGCTTCAAATTTATTCCTTGGATCGATCAGAGCACTAGAACAGTAGCTGTGTTTTCTCTTAGGCTTAAAGGGATAGTTCACCCAAAAATGGAAATTTCTCACCCTCAAGCCATCCTAGGTGTATTTGACATTCTTCTTTCAAACGAATACAACCAAAGTTATATTAAAAAATGTCCTAGCTGGGCCAAGCATTATAATGGCAGTGAATGGCAGCCCAAAATTTGAAGACCATCTATTATAAAAGTAATCCATGCGGCTCTGGGGGGTTAATAACGGCCTTCTGAAGTGAATCGATAGGTTCACTATAAAATATTCACTATTGCGCTTAAGAGATATCCAATTTGGAGGGAAAGGATCTCAAGCTGACATTATTACAGCTATACCCAGTGGTGATTCCTTGAAAATTCCAGCACAGTGCTACAACAACCACAATTAAATGACCCATCATAATAGATAATACTTCAATGAATAAACATGGCAATTTATCTGTTCAGTGAAATACCTTACTCACCTGTTGAGTAATAAAATCTCCATGTCTCTTACAACATTTCAAAACTCTCAGTTCTCGCCATCTCCGTAAAGCCAAGCCAATGTTGATAGTAATTTTATAACAAACTCTGTCACTTTCTATTTTTGCCAGTGACTCTCTTCTGTTCACCATTTTTAAATCGGGTGATTCCCCATAGATTTACTAAACAGCAAATTAGCGTGAGGACGCAATTTTAAAAAAAAGCAGAGGGAGTGTACATTTCAGCATACGATCTAATGACGACACACACATTGAACACAGACGCATCGGATCATTTCCATAATGACCAATACAATCTACCAAGAGCAACGCATATTAGCGTCTGGTTTTGGGTGGTAAATAATGGCACAAATACCAGTAAATTGACTATTGTAAACCTTAGTATTTCTTCATTTACTCTCCTCCCTTAAATTTTGCATCTGAAAGGGAAACTTCTATGGATATGCAAAAAGGTCAGCAACAAAAATAACCCTGTCCATGCCCTTTTAGCGCAAATTTTTCACTGCATGTCTTTAGTAAATCCTGACATAGTTTTTAATGCTAAAAGAGGGTTTGCGCTGGTGCATGCTTTTAGTAAATCTGGCCCTAAGTGCACTACATGTCAAGCTTTCTCGCTCTTGTGACAACTAAACAACAGACACATCAAAGTAAATGCAGATAAGGCAAAACACGCACATGCAGGCGAGAAATTTGCCACAAAAACAATCCCGTCAGGTCTAAAATACAAACACTTATAATAAGCTTAATGAATCAGGGTAAGACAAAAACAGGTTTTGGAAGAAGGATTGATGTATTGACTCATTATTTAATTTTGAACTAAGTTACATAGTATACATTAAAATTTTGGATAATAAGATTTAAAATCTATAATTTCCATTGCAATGATTTTATTACTTTGAATACTAACTAAATAACTAGCTAAATATGGGTGGGTAAATAAATAAATCAATCTGTAAAGGTATTTTGCGAACAATAAACCCCTTTTTGATTACAGTTAGACCCTTTATTTTGCAAAGATGTGTGGATGTATACACAGCAACCATAAACCATTTGAAGTGTCCTGAAAACAGCTCTGAATCATTACTTTATTTACAATGACGCAAAGCCTAAAAGCTAAGCTTATCTAAAACTTTACACAATTCCTTCGCTGCCTGGAAAGCACTGGTATTTCCTTCAGGAAATGCAAATTCAGATACGTATTCTTATTGCTTCAGTTTCACAGTTGAGACTGCAGCCACCATGAGATGCACATATAGAGGCTTTTCTCATAAGTCATAAGTCAAAATGATCTCAGCGTGGAGGCAAGAGAGGCTTAGTTTTACCTGCTCCCAGAGACGTTCATTAGACGTGGACGTGGGGGTTCCCTTTGCTTCGAGTGTCATTAATCAAAGCTACCACAGACATACTGGAGATCTGATCCTCACTGTGGACACTGCACTACAGATGGAAATAATCATCTTCCTGTCTCCCTTTCAGCTATCTAAGAGAACCTTGACTCTGAGAGATTGGGCAGCACTAGATATCTTCTCTCTTCCTTGCTCAAAAAGAGAGGTGTGCATGTAGACAGCTATTAAAGATTTATTCAGTCTGTCTGTAGAGGTATCCTGAGCGTGTGAGAATCATTTTATTATTTAAGCCCTAAAATATGCGGAACCCTTAACTACACAAGGGTGTGGATGTCATTGCATTATATAACAAAATGTGTGTTCAGAAATGAATTTAACAATGAGAATTCCTGAATTTGAACTGAGGTAGTAATATATATTTGTAATGCTGTGTCAGCATCTGAGGTTATCTTTGTGGCAAAAACTGAATTACAAAAACACAGAAGTTGAAGAAAAAGACAAATGTTGAAAACCTTTTCTGGTAAAATCACACTAAACAGGTTTTTAAGTGAGCTTGCTAAATAAAATATTTGTCTACTTGCATTAAATGTGTGACAGTTCAATAAAATATGTTTATTTGAAAGTTTTTTTAGAAAATGCATATAATTGAGTCTATATAATATATAATATACATATAATATACGACATCTAGTGAACACCACTTGATCAAATCTTGTTTTAAAGGAGATTAAAAGTCTGTTGGGGATTTTAGAATTTCAAGTAATGTGTTGATTGTATACGTATCCTGTTCTTCTTGCCACTTGTTTAATATATAATGATTGACAGTAGGTCTAAGGCCTGAAGGAGGAATTTGGCATTCTTCTACTTCCAGATTAAGCCTTTTTTGCATCCATATCAGTTTGTTCATTTTCCTGATAGCCCATCATGACTCTGAACCCAGCAGGAGATTATACTAAAAGACTCATTCTATAAGTGGCCTACTTTAGTTAAAATGCAGGCCACCAAATTATGATCAACTTTTAAAGATTCCATTGCTTGAAAACACATTATTCCATGAAGTCCATGAAAAAAAAAAAAAAGAATACAGGTCCTTCTAAAAAATTAGCATATTGTGATAAAAGTTCATTATTTTCCATAATGTAATGATAAAAATTAAACTTTCATATATTTTAGATTCATTTCACACCAACTGAAATATTTCAGGTCTTTTATTGTTTTAATACTGATGATTTTGGCATACAGCTCATGAAAACCCAAAATTCCTATCTCAAAAAATTTGCATATTTCATCCGACCATTAAAAGAAAAGTGTTGTTAATACAAAAAAAGGTCAACCTTCAAATAATTATGTTCAGTCATGCACTCAATATTTGGTCAGGAATCCTTTTGCAGAAATGACTGCTTCAATGCGGCGTGGCATGGAGGCAATCAGCCTGTGGCACTGCTGAGGTGTTATGGAGGCCCAGGATGCTTCGATAGCGGCCTTAAGCTCATCCAGAGTGTTGGGTCTTGCGTCTCTCAACTTTCTCTTCACAATATCCCACAGATTATCTATGGGGTTCAGGTCAGGAGAGTTGGCAGGCCAATTGAGCACAGTAATACCATGGTCAGTAAACCATTTACCAGTGGTTTTGGCACTGTGAGCAGGTGCCAGCTCGTGCTGAAAAACTAAATCTTCATCTCCTTAAAGCTTTTCAGCAGATGGAAGCATGAAGTGCTCAAAAATATCCTGATAGCTATCTGCATTGACCCTGCCCTTGATAAAACACAGTGGACCAACACCAGCAGCTGACATGGCACCCTAGACCATCACTGACTGTGGGTACTTGAAACTGGACTTCAGGCATTTTGGCATTTCCTTCTCCCCAGTCTTCCTCCAGACTCTGGCACCTTGATTTCGAATGACATGCAAAATTTGAGCGACAGTCCAGTGCTGCTTCTCTGTAGCCCAGGTCAGGCGCTTCTGCAGCTGTTTCTGGTTCAAAAGTGGCTTGACCTGGGAATGCGGCACCTGTAGCCCATTTCCTGCACACGCCTGTGCACGGTGGCTCTGGATGTTTCTACTCCAGACTCAGTCCACTGCTTCCGCAGGTCCCCCAAGGTCTGGAATCGGTCCTTCACCACAATCTTCCTCAGGGTCCGGTCATCTCTTCACGTTGTGCAGTGTTTTTGCCACACTTTTTCCTTCCCACAGACTTCCCACTGAGGTGCCTTGATACAGCACTCTGGGAACAGCCTATTTGTTCAGAAATGTCTTTCTGTGTCTTACCCTCTCGCTTGAGGGTGTCAATGATGGCCTTCTGGACAGCAGTCAGGTCGGCAATCTTACCCATGATTGCGGTTTTGAGTAATGAACCAGGCTGGGAGTTTTTAAAAGCCTCAGGAATCTTTTGCAGGTGTTTAGAGTTAATTAGTTGATTCAGATGATTAGGTTAATAGCTCGTTTAGAGAACCATATCATGATATGCTAATTTTTGAGAAGGAATTTGGGGTTTTCATGAGCTGTATGCCAAAATCATCAGTATTAAAACAATAAAAGACCTGAAATATTTCAGTTTGTGTGTAATGAATCTAAAATATATGAAAGTTTAATTTTTATCATTACATTATGGAAAATAATGAATTTGTATCACAATATGCTAATTTTTTTAGAAGGACCTGTGTATATGTATATATATATATATATATATATATATATATATATATATATATATATATATATATATATATATATATATATATATATATATATATATATATATATATATATATATATATATATATATTTTTTTTTTTTTTTAATCTGAATTGGGGTAGCAAACAGAATTGCAATTAGAATGTAAGAAAGTGACATTAAAATTCAAAGATTCTTTCCTTTTAGCTAGAAAAGCAAAGTGGATGGATGGATGGATGGATGGATGGATGGATGGATGGATGGATGGATGGATGGATGGATGGATGGATGGATGGATGGATGGATAATTAGACAGACAGACAGACAGACAGATAGACAGATAGACAGATAGATAGATAGATAGATAGATAGATAGATAGATAGATAGATAGATAGATAGATAGATAGATAGATAGATAGATAGATAGATAGATAGATAGATAGATAGATAGATAGATAGATAGATGCATAGACAGACAGTTAGTGACAGCTGCAGTTTAGAGATTAACAAGGATTTGAATAAGATTCCACTACCCACATTGCATTGTACTTCATTCTGTGTCTTTATTGTGCTTGTAAAACATTTCCCAATCAGAAAATAAGTTACATCCTGCTGTAACCATCTGAATTTTATGGAGCCTATGCGCCTCTTTTAAATCTCCTACATTTTCTGTTTCGGTTTAGCAACATTGTTAGAGAGTGTGTGAGAACGGCTTTGGTTCAAGCACCTCCATATAGGGTTGAGAGTATGCTTGGTATCCCTGTCCCCAGAGTCGAAAGGTTTTCCAGGCTCTTGGAATCATAAGGAGTTTGCTTTCACATCTGCAGAACTTAAAGGCTCAGCGGCTGGCCAAAAATAAAGTTATGGAGCTGGGCCTGCAGCGTTTAAGGGAATCAGCTGCAACACAAATGTGAGACTTTTCTCTCTACAGCAAAACATTTACATATTGTTATTTTGATTTTCACTGCGCTGAAAATGCATGAATAAATATATATATATTTTTTTTAGTTCTTTTTATTTTTTTTAGTCAGTAATATTAGTGAGAACAAAGCAAACATGAATGTGACATGAATGTTCTACACGGAAGTCAAAAAATGCCAAAAGACCTAATGAATAAATAAATAAATGAAAATTAATCTGAAACAAGGATATGTATAAATGAATAAGTAATGAAAGAATAATTTTATTCACCAAACTATTTGTTTATTTTATAGTTCTAATTACTAGTTAAATTGTGGGTCTAGGAAATAGTGATGAGACATGCTCATTTTTCATATTCAAAAATTTGATGGTAGATGGATGAACGGACGCATAAATCGTTCCCCGTTCTCCATCCGTGTACTCATACTCCACTGAAGGAGGAATAATCCTTTACCACTCTCATTTCAGAATCCTTGCTACCTTTGCATAAAGTCAATAATAAAATATAATGTAATTATGCTATTGTAATGCTCCTCCTGTCTCTCTCTTGCACATCGCACCCCACCTCTCTATTTGAATAATGAATTATACTCACATTAAAGTGGCAGGTCTGTGCTGTGGAAAAGTAAAAAGCTATTATCCAGTTGTCAGCTCTTCCCTGTACGACTCAGGAGAGATGAGGAAACACTGCTGACACACACAGACTCACACAGACACACACACACACAGACACAGACAGAAACACGCACACACACACACACACACACACACACACACACACACACACACGCACACGCACGCACACACGCAGACGCACACGCACACGCACACGCACACGCACACGCACACACAAAGGGGCCTATACACACACAGTTTCAAACTATCATGCAGAATGAAATTAGCTTTCTGTAATGACG
Source organism: Gobiocypris rarus (assembly GCA_023029165.1). Taxonomy (NCBI): domain Eukaryota; kingdom Metazoa; phylum Chordata; class Actinopteri; order Cypriniformes; family Gobionidae; genus Gobiocypris; species Gobiocypris rarus. The sequence goes on along the minus strand of CM040914.1, from coordinate 8,863,448 downwards.
GTGTGTAATTAAAAATCTGTTTTTGATTTAAATAGCTTCTATAAGAGATGTCTATAACTTTAAACATCAGTTTGTGCATAATTTGATTACGCTATTGTTGTTTATCCATCTAAAGATTATCTTTTCTAAAATAAGTTATGTTTGTGTATGTTTGAGATTAGTAGGATACACACTACATTGCCAAAAGTATCTCCAAATCATTGAATTCAGGTCCAATCACTTCCATGGCCACAGGTGTATAAAATCAAGCACCTAGGCATGCAGATGCTTCTACAAACATTTGTGAAAGAATGGGTCGCTCTCAGGAGCTCAGTCAATTCAAGCGTGATACTGTGATAGGTTGCCATCTGAGCAATAAGTCCATTCATGAAATTTCCTCACTACTAAATATTCCTCGGTCAACTGTGAACATGAAGTGGTAGGCTACGGAGGATGGGCTAAAATCACAGATTGGGGTCAGTGCATGCTGCGGTGCACAATCCACAGAAGTCGCCAACTTTCTGCAGAGTCAGTAGCTATAGACCTCCAAACTTCATGTGGCCTTCAGATTAGCTCAAGAACAGTGCGTAGAGAGCTTCATGGAATGGGTTTTCAAGGCCCGAGCAGCTGCATCCAAACCTTACATCACCAAGTGCAATGCAAAGCGTTGGATGCTGTGGTGTAAAGCACGCCGCCACTGGACTCTAGAGCAGTTTAGACATGTTCTCTGGAGTGATGAATCACGCTTCTGTCACATGCCTGTCCTGTCTTGTGTGCACATGTGGGTTTTGTTAGTGTGGCCATGTGCCTCTGTCATTGTTAGATCCCACCCACTTGTTATCTCGTTATTGGTTTCATTTGCCCCACCTGTGTTCCCTCATTCCCAGCTTGATTTCTCCTCTTTATTTACTCCTTGTGTTTGTCAGTCCTTGTCGGATCGTTGTATTGTCTGCGTCTCCCGTTTCCCCAGTGACTTCTGTTGGTATGTTTCTAGTGTTGGTTTATGTTCTATTTGTTTTGCCCCCTCGTGGGTTTTTGTTTTGAGTTTATGTTTATTTTGTAAATAAAATATTCATTTTCTGCACTTGAGTCCTCGCACCAGTTTGTCTTTTGTGTTGACGTGACAGAACGATCCGACCATGTTGAGGACTCAGCAGAAAGAGGACTCGATACCGGAGTCCCTTACCACCTGCCCTCAGTATGAGAGGATTCTCCAGTTTCGAATCCTCCAACTTCTCCGCCAGGAAAGGAGAGAGCTCAGAAGTTTTACCGGGAGGTTCCAGAAGAACGCCAAGGGGCTCAAACTGGGGGACTCTGCCCTCAAGGACCTTTTTAATTATGCCCTCGATGAGCCCATGGACTGGCTGCTCAGGAGGGCATATGCACCTTTGAGGCGATGGTGGAGGGTATCGCTCGCCAGCAGGAGAGAACTGCCAGGGAGATGTTCCCTGCTCTGGTGGTCTCTGCTTGGGTGGTCTCCGCTCCAGTGGCCCCAACTCCGGTGGATCCTTTTCCGGTGGACCCACTTCCAGTGGTCTGTGCTCCGGTGGTCCCTATTCCGGTGGATCCGGTTCTGGTGGACCCTGTTCCTGTGGTACTTAAACGGAGGAAGTGAAGGAAGGTGCGATCCTTGACAGTTCCGGTGGTCGCTATTCTGGTGGTCCCAGTTCCGGTGGATCGTTTTCCGATGGATCGTGTCCTGGTGGTCCCAGTTCCGGTGGTCCCAGTCCCAGTGGATCGTGTTCCGGTGGTCCCAGATCCGGTGGATCGTGTTCCGGTAGTCCCAGTTCCGGTGGATCATGTTCCGGTGGTCCCTGTTCCGGTGGATCGTGTTCCGGTGGTCCCAGTTCCGGTGGATCGTGTTCCGGTGGTCCCAGTTCCGGTGGATCGTGTTCCGGTGGTCTCAGTTCCGGTGATCCCTGTTCCGGTGGATCGTGTTCCGGTGGTCCTTGTGCCGGTGGTCCTTGTGCCGGTGGTCCCTGTGCCGGTGGTCCCTGAGCTGGTGGGCTCTGAGCCGGTGGACTCTGTGCCGGTGGTCCCATTTCTGGTGGACTCTGTGCCGGCTGAACTTTTTGTTTTCCCCGTCCCTCCCTTGTTTTCCCCTTCCTTGTCTGTTCCTCCCTTGTCTGTCCCCCCGTCCCGCCCTGGTCTGATCTGTCCCCGTCCCGCCCTGGTCTGGTCTGCCCCATCCCGCCCTGGTCTGTTCCTCCAATCCTTCCCTGGTCGGTCGGTCCCTCCCGTCCCTCCCGTTCCTCCCTGGTCTGTCCCTCCCGTCCCTAGTGGAGCGTCTGGTAGCCGCTCCTTAAGGAGGGGGTAATGTCACATGCCTGCCCTGTCTTGTGTGCACATGTGGGTTTTGTTATTGTGGCCATGTGCCTCTGTCATTGTTAGATCCCACCCCCTTGTTATCTCGTTATTGGTTTCATTTGCCCCACCTGTGTTCCCTCATTCCCAGCTTGATTTCTCCCCTTTATATACTCCTTGTGTTTGTCAGTCCATGTCGGATCGTTGTATTGTCTACGTCTCCCGTTTCCCCAGTGACTTCTGTTGGTATGTTTCTAGTGTTGGTTTATGTTTTATTATGTGTTTTGCCCCCTCGTGGGTTTTTGTTTTGAGTTTATGTTTATTTTGTAAATAAAATAGTCATTTTCTGCACTTGAGTCCTCGCACCAGTTTGTCTTTTGTGTTGACGTGACAGCTTCTCTGTCTGGCAATCTGATGGACGAGTCTGAATTTGTCGGTTGCCAGGAGAAAAGTACTTGCCTGACTGCATTGTGCCTAGTGTCAAGTTTGGTGGAGGGGGGATTATGGTGTGGGGTTGTTTTTCAGGGGCTGGGCTTGGTCCCTTAGTTCCAATGAAAGGAACTCTTGATGTGTGCAAAGCAAAGTCTATATATGTATGTATATATATATGTATATATATATATATATATATATATATATATATATATATATATATATATATATATATATATATATATATATATATATATATATATATATATATATATATATAATTTTTTTTATCAAACTGGACATTAGGATATTTAAGGACGTGTTTTTGAAAAAGCTGCTTTGTAAAAAAAAAAAATTTAAACAGACATTTGAAATCAGTGTATCACTCATATTTCTAGGAAAGAAAAATCATATTTTAGATCACAGTTGCTTCTCTTTGACAGTAATAAGAAAATTAAGACTTTAAATCACCTGAATCTCAGAATTTTCTCTTGAGGAAAAAGACGTCATATATCAATAACATCTCAAACTGTGCTCAGGTTTGCCAATACTTCAAAGTAAAATAAAGTTAATTATTCATAATTTATCATCAAATTATGCCTAAACTTCCAAAGTGTATAATCTCGCCACCTAAGGACTTTCAGTTAATTTGACACTTACTGTTTGAGAACTCCATTAAGTCTCCTGAGCTATGAAAAGACCAACCTCTGCACAATAATATTTTCTTCTGGGTTGCGGGTGATGCTTATAAAGTCTATTCTAAGACTGCAGACAGCAACATAATCTGCCTGCATGTTTATTAGTGATGTAAAACATCTCAGATTGTGTTTGACTCAACCTAGCTATCAACAGGATGCAATAACTCCATGTTTGGATCTTATCCAAGCATGTTATGTCAAGTTAGAACCACAAAACATTGATCCGTTTCAAATAACATCTCCCATTCTTCATAATTAACAAGCAGCCGAACAGTAGAACTTCACATGTATAGATTTGTTTAATCAATATGGCTGTGGAAATCTGCGTGTGGATTTTTTTCTTATCCAAATCCGAAAAAAAAAAAGAAGGAATTTAAAGGCAAATCAGTTTTGAACAATAGCGAGAATCTCCAATGAAATATCATATAGCATTGTGTACTTTAGAGACACGTGCCTTCAAAAAGATGTCAAAAGGTCAGTGTCCTCTCAGAAATGCAGTCTGTTTGGCAATATGTTCAAAAACATGCCATAAATCTGTTTCCTCCTGAGTATTGCTCACTCTTGGAGATATCCTGGCGCATGGCCAGCGTTCTGCTTAGCATTCTACGCTGCTCGTCCCAATCTGCTTGTCCCCTCTGTTACCAATACAACAGATCAATAACTGCTCCTCAGTGACAGCGCGCAGGCTGTGCATGGGGGGATGCGGAAATAGCTGCTGGTAACACAAGCAAAACAGTGCACCACAGGAAGCTGTACATTTTTGAAAAGAATTCCCTGTAACTGTAATGCAACTCAACTGTTTTGCTCTGACAGAAGATAATATTTAGCAGTGCTTGCTTAGGCAAGTAGCCTATCACCGTTGTTCATACTTGGATATAAAAATTTCTGGTGTAAAATGCATGCTATAACATTTGTGCTACAAACGTGAAATCTCAAACTGTGCAAATTATTGAGAAGATGTGTGCTATTTCTAAGCAATCTGACTTAAAGGGGTAATTCACCCAAAAATGTCTGTCATTAATTACTCTTACTCAAGACATTTGTACATCTTCGGAACACAAATAAAGATGTTTATAATGGAATCTCCCTTTCTCTCACTCCTGTCGTCCACAGGGCAACAATTTTAAAGGGTTAAATTAAAATTCTTATATGTCGTTCCAAACCCGTAAGACTTGAATGAAATCTGAGAGAATCTTGTGCAAAAAACAACAACAATGTACTTTTTTTTTTTTTAAGTACATTTTTATACATTACCTTTCTGGGGCTTGAAAGTGGTAGTTGCATAGCTGTCAATGGAGGGACAGAAATCTCTCAGATTTCATTCTAGTCTTACAGGTTTTGAATAACATAAGGGTGAGTAAATAAATAAAAAAATGTTTTTGGGTGAACTGACCCTTTAAAATTGTTGCCCTGTGGATGACAAAATACAAGAACAATCCCACAGTTGTACATTGACAGCAGGACCAAGCCATTTCTATAGACCAAGAGTGAGCTTTTTTTCACTATTTTCACTATAGGGCCAGTAAGCAACCACCAGAACACATTAGCAACTGCATACCAACACCCTATCAACCATCTAGAACATTGTAAAAAACACTAAAAAAAACAACACTTATATAGAAGGCCTAAGTAACCACATAGCAACAGCCTAGAAATCACCAGAACACCCTAGTGACCACCCAAATAAACTTAGCAACACCCTAGCAACCACTTTGAAACATTGAAGCAACCAAAAGAACACCCAAGCAATGCCCTAGGAACCACCCAAATCACCTTAGCAACCAAATAGCAACACCTCCGTAACTACATAGCAACACCAACCAAAACAAACTAGAATCATGTTGGTGAGTTATTTTTTTTGCGACAAGTGAAGCCCAATGATGGTAAACCATACTCGGAGTTGGTCCTCTGCATTTAACCCATCCAATTTAGTGCACACATTAGCAGCACTGAGTAGTGAGCACACACACATTCGTAGCAGTGAGGGGCAATCATGGTGCAATTGGGGGTGATGTGCCTTGCTCAAGGGCACCTCAGTCATTTCCTGCCCGAATTTTGGGAATCGAACCCGCAACCTTCAGGTCTGACTCTCTAACCATTACGCCACAACTGCCCTAACCTATAGTTCTATTCAATCCCTGTAGCTCAAACAATATCTTTGGATAAACGCATCTGCTAAATGCACAGGCAAATAGCGCTCCCATTTTCTTTAGAAAGTGTGAAGGTCTAGTTTCTCATTTTATGCTAATTGTCACTCGGGCTCCTGTAAATTTGAACGCACAAATAATGCATAGAATTAACTAAGTAACTCCGGGTCTACAACTTAGTACACAGTAGTCTACTGCAATCTATGAAACAGCTAGGCACAGACTGCAAAATATGGCTTGATAATAAGGAGCCTCTTTCCAGTGAATAAAAGACCTAAACAAAAAACGTGCCTCATTACAATACGCCGCAAAGCTGGCACTCCACACAATCCAATTACAACATGCAAATGATGCTGGACTGTTTGAAAGGGCCGCAGATAGGCCTACCTTTATCGTAAAACACACACACACACACACACACACACACACACACACACACACACACACACACACACACACATTGTGTTTTCATGTATTATGGGGTCTTTCCATTGACATAATTATTTTTATACTGTACAAACTGTATATTCTATCTCCTTGCACTAATCCTACCCCTACAGAAAACTTTCTGCATCTTTACATTTTCAAAAAACATCACGTAATATGATTTATAAGCTGTTTTCCTAAAAATGCCCCCACAAGGACAAGGATTTCAGGTATTGCCATCTTTGTGGGGACATTTTGTTCCCATAATGTAGGGTTTATCAGGACACACACACATACTCTCTCCCCACTGCCTTTATTGACACACTCCCATGGTCTAGGTTGTGTTAGCCAGGTGGTGAGAACAGGTGTTGAGTGAGTGTTGCCATTTGAACGCCACTGCGCTCTTGGCTCGCCACCAGTCAGCTGGAATGGTAAAGCTGTTCTTCCCGTGTTCGCATCTCTCCGCCTTATTGGCTGATTACGAGGGAGAACGTTTGGCGCCGTGTTTGTGTCATCTGCAACAGCGACTCCTCCTCAACCTCCCATGCGATACTTTTGTTTCGTTTAAGGGTTCGCTTCTCTGCCATGCATGGCGAGGCAAGCTACTGACACGGGATAGCAGACCACTTATGCTTTAGTGACGATGCAATGAATGGTAATTTATACAAACAACGGCGGATCCAAGGAGGAGACGGAGTGAAAACAAAGTAGGTGACAGAAGAGGAAAATGACTTCTAAATGAGGAAGAATGAGAATTTATAAGCTAGAGAGAGAGAAATGGGGGAAGTTAGAAACATATGGGAGAGAAATATGTTATGAATAAAAATGGGTTCTTTTTGTGCTTTTTTTTTCTTCTCCAGACTACTCACCCAACCACGTCGTGCTATTTTTCATTTCGCCAGTGTGAGAAATAAATTTACATTACGGCAAAGATAAAAGCAGATTTTTTTTCTTCCCTTTTTCATCTATTTGTTGAGGAGTCAAGTTAAGCACCAACCTATCATGCTCAAACATTTAGATATATAGCACTTTCATTTTACATGTACAAAATGCTATTACTTAATGCTTTTGAGAACATTAGCACATTTTTCAGGTGTTAGAGACTAATGAATTTGAATGCATGCTTTTCAGGTTATAGTTTTTTTTAAGAGTGGAAATCTTAATGTTCATAACTACAATATTCCAATGTGATTGTTTTCTTTAAACATTACAAATTCACTTCAGTGTTTTCATGTTATCTCACATAGGCTTTTAACATCCCAAAATCTAATTCCATTTCACCCTAATTCCAAAACTGGAATGAGCTCACTGGCCATTTGAAATGACCCATTCATGTTTTACTGATACCAGTGTGCATGACACAAAAAGGAAATCAAATTTGACTGACAGCTCCTTCCTTGCCTTGAATAGTGCTCAGCTATATTATCCAGCTAGATTCCCTCCGTGCCCCACCCCCTACATTATTATGGGCTGTCCCGTCTTTATCTGCATATTCCTTCCCATCTATGCAAATGGATCCTCTCATTCGCTTAATGGGGGTATTAATCTGATATCAGCCTCTTAAATATAGTTCAAACGGGGTATGGCTAAGATGAATGAGTATAAGGGAAGCACGCAACGGCATCAGCATATAAATGTCACAGAGGCCTTAGATGATTTAGTGCTTTTTATTTGGGCAATTATTTAGGTATTTTATTTATTATCTTCAGTGGTTTTAATACTATATTTTAATTTATTATTTGAGTTATTATGGATTATAAGATTAAGGAAAGTCCTCATGCATCCCCATAATAGTGTGTTTGTATGTGGTCCAGGTAAACCCTACGTAATGAGGGCAAAATGTCCCCACAAAGATGGCAATATCTGAAATCTTTGTCCTTGTGGGGAATTTTTTTTTTGTTGGTCCCCATGAGGAAAACAGCTTAAAAATCAGACCGCATAAAACATGAAAACACAATATGTGTGTGTGTGTGGTCCTTGTAAACCTTATGTTATGGGGACAAAATGTCCCCAAAAGGATGCCAATATTCGAAATCCTTTTGGGGATATTTTTTGGTCCCATGAGGAAAACAGCTTATAAATCATAAAACAAGTGATATTTTTGAAAATGTAAAAATGTAGAATGCTTTCTGTGATGGGTAGGGTTAGTGCAAGAGGATGAAATATACAGTTTGTACAGTATAAAAATCATTATGTCCATGAAAATTCCCTATAAAACATGAAAATACAATGTGTGTGGTCCTGGTAAACCCTATGTTATGGGGACAAAATGTACCCACAAAGATGTAAAAATGTACAATATTTTAGGGTTATAGGGTTAGTGTAAGAGGGCAGAATATACAGTTTGTACAGTATAAAAATCATTAGGCCAATGTCTAAGGAATGTCCCCATAAAACATGAAAACATTGTGTGTGTGTGTGTGTGTGTGTGTTTCTAAAAAATGAAAGCAAGTAACTATACCCACGAATGTTTTCCAAATGTCCAACACAATGCCAATCATTCCACTGCTAATGTTCATAAGCTCATCTGGAGTTTAATTGAAATACATGAGGGGACAAGAGGACGCATTCAAAGCAACTGGGGCCAGTGACACTAGATGAATTGGCAAAATGGCATTTGATTAATACGATACTTGACCCCCAGTAATTATGTCCTTTACAATAGACTGGTGACACCTATTAACCAGAGTAATCACTTTTGCTGGTGCGGTGTGTCAGTGGAGCTCGACATATGGCCACCTTATTGAAATAGATACTCCAAATGGAAGAGAAGGGAGGCAAGGGTCCTCACATTAATGTCTTCTCATTCATGCAGTCCCAAAGGAGAAATATCTGACAATATGTACAATTATTTAGCCTTCTGTGAGCTTCATGGGAAACTGGAGGGCTTTTTTTCCACTGCATACTATTTGTAGGGCTGATGACATTCCCTTTGCACCGATTTTAAAAGACAGGAAATGACATCGCTAACCTTGGGACTCACTTGAAAGGAATTTGTGTCTTTGAGACTGTGAGGCAAAAGTTGAGGGATAGTTTGAGGACAAGAAAGAAAGAAAAAGAAATAGAACAAATAACAAACCATAGCCCAAACATCTTTGCTTGGAATGTTAAGACAGTGTTGAATTTAAATCATCCATAGTTTGATGTTTTATTAACTCAGTATGGTCTGAATTTATTTTGCATGGCTTTACAGATGCATTGACTTACTTTGTCATCCCTTTTCAACTGCTTAACATTGAATAACACCATAATATCTGAATTAAAGCTAGAAATGGAACGTGCCAAACAGCCCCCATCCATACCTGCTGAATCCTTTGGCGCAAGTTCAACTCCAGGTGTCCGTTCGGTCCTGCCGCACAGTTTGAGAGACTTGGGAGTGGTCGTCATGGCCAATCTCTGGTCATTCATTTGCAGGTAATGATTTTGGAACAGGGCTGCTAATAGGGCATTATGGGAGTCCCTGGTTCCCCTGACAGCTGATTAATGTCCACTGTGATGACATCAGCTCTGAGAGAAACTAGATAAAAGAACACTTGTATTGGACCGAGCAGGATGATGAACGAGCGACCATGCTAGCGACTCATCTCATTACGAACTACAGACTGCTGGCCATTTAGCTAATGTAGCGAGTCATTGTGTGCCCAGGGACCCCGGGCCGCAGGTTTGGAAATTAATGACACGGCAAACGTGCGATATGGAGTTTGACCCTGCATAATACGCAAGCATATAGGATTAACCTTGCCTTGTCAGACGCCACTATTGTTATGCCGAATGCAGCGGCGGAGTACACAAGCAGGGGAAAAGAGATATTTATACCAATACCTATACCTGGATTTAAGATTCATTTCATGGGCAGCGGCTAAGCCGCAGAGAAGGATTAAACAGATAGTCTTTTCTCTGAGAGGTAGTGAAAATAAACCTCTCATTGAATAGAGGAGAAAGCATATTGAAAGACATCAGGCAGCGTATACTCTATTTTCACCTTTACTCTATAATAGATATAGCTTGCTAAAGCTAATGTGAAATCATATAGACATTCATTGGGTGTCAGCAGCATCAGCATTATGGAATGAGCCAAATATATGAACAAAATGTTTCGTGTTTAGCAGAAATATATCCACAATCAATGGCAATTTTATATTATGTATCAATTTGACATAGGCTATTGATTGTTGTAAATTGGAAATACTGGTTAACCACCTTCTTGAAATTATTTGGCTTTTCCTTTTGACACCCTGTTGTGTTATGGAATGTGCCTATCAAATTTCTATTACGGTTATGATGTTGGTGGGTCAATTTGACACCGATTTCTACGTTGGAAATTTTGGTTAACCTATGATTTTTTTCTTGATATTATGTGGCTTTTCCTCATTTAACATGAACTGCATGCAAAATTTCGACACTCTGATGTGTTGTGGAATGTGCATACCAAATTTCTACACTAATGATGATAACGGGTCAATTTCTCCCATTCATTTCATGGTTAAAGTACACATTACAAATAAAAGTGATATATTTTCCAAATGTCTTTGTCAGATGCTTTTATACGAAGAAATATAATCTCTAAATATGATCGTTGTGTTGCTAGTGCCATGCTACTTTTTGTTAAGGGTTTTTTTTCCCACACTTACATTTTTTTTTTTTTCCCCAGAAATACTTACAGTTTGCTCTCTTTTTTTTTTTTTTTTTTTTTAGGTGTGTGGGAAGTATTAATGTTAATGGTTTATTGTTTTTACCAGATTTTTTTTTTTTTTTTTCATAATACGATTTTCAGGGAATTACACTAAATCCAATTAGGGTAAATATGAAACGGAACATAACAATCATATCCAGAATTTTAACATAATACATTAAATGACAGCCAAAGCACAAATTAAGCTTTTGAATGCAAATGATAGCCTTTGCAATATCATAATTAAAATTGTCCTATAATATTTCCAAACAAATTATGATTCTCATTACCATTTAACTTGTTCAAAACAAGTGTTCTTGCATCTCAACTGCTTTATGGAACTAGCAATGCCAAAGTCATGGGTTCAATTCAAGTCTACCTAAATAATAAATACCTAAGTAATTGACTGAAATCTACTACAGATGATGCAAATCTATTTTCAGTTTATTCTTGTGGGTGAATTGGATGTGTTTCAAATGAACTTTAAAATATTTTACATTTCCCATATACATGGGTCTGACCTTTTAATGATAACTAAGCCTGCTTAATCCTGACATCCTCCGGAATATGACCTGTCTCTCTTATTAGCCTTTAAGAGCTTTCCTCTCCTTTCACCTTCAATCAGGGTTAAGCTGAACTCCTGCTGTCAAGACTACGGTAATGAGCATATAACTCAAAGAATAAATTAAGACTGCTAACTATTTTAGGAGGGTCAGGCAATCGCAGTTTAAAGGTTTAGACCATCATTTAATTGCAATGGGAATCTAACATTTGGGACAAAATGCAGATGGAATGGGTGAAATAACAGAATAGGGTCACCCCAAAATGAGAATTCTGTTTCATCCTGTTCTCATTTTCTCACCCTCATGTTGGACCAAACCTTAGGGTTAGGGTTTCTTTCTTTTAATCAAACACAAAATATATTTTGAGATAAAGAAGTCTCAGTGTATCATGCATTCAGTTGAGTAAACACAATGAACATGTTGGGTAATGATGAAAGCTTGTGATCATTACAAAATAAGGATACAGTATTTGACAGTTAATATGTCAATCCAAAATTGGCATTATTTGAAGTCTTCACAAGCACTGGCATGATGTGAATGCTTGGCAACAGAGATTTAAACAGAGATTGGACACCTATGTTATTCAAAATTGTATTTTGGGTTCTGTAGAAAAAAGAACAGTCAGGTTTTGAAACAACATGAGGGTGAGTTAATGATTTAAATCTCTTTAAAGTTGATGTATATAATTTCGGTGCCACTATGTAGATGTTTAACTACATAAGCTAGATCATTTTGAACTAATTAAATCGTAACAATAAATAAATAAATAAAATAATAATAAAATAAGTACCATTAAATAAGGGTGGAATTACTAAATGTATTATTCTTAAATCAAATTGAGCTAAGATAACTAAATAAAATTTAGTACATTAACTTTTCCGTCTGCTAGAGGTCGCCTATTCAAAACAAAGGCGTAGTTTGATGACGCCAAGTTTCAGCGCAGATTCTTGGTACATGGTCTTCACCTCACAGCCGGTGGAAAAGAATCGGGATAGGACTTGGGCAGAAATCATGTTCATGGATGTGATTATTAACGTTACTGTATGAGGCAGAGCAGGACCAAGTGTTGAGGGAGCTGAGCAAGGCCGTCGGAGCGATTGATAATAAGATGAACGCAACACACGCCTCGCGAGCAGCAGGACTTTTATTATGCCAAAGTCGCCGGTGCCACTTTTCTTGTCATGAGTATGAGCTCTGTTTATCATATTAGATACATTTGAGTGTGTTGAAAATGATTTTATGACGTTACTCTGTGCGTTCGCTCGGCGGCTGCTATGACACTAGTTGCACACTGCAGTGAGAGTAAAGCGGAAACTGAGGGATGACGCATTACGCCAATGACGCATTACGCCATTGACAGGCGACTCCCTCACACGTTCCGGTTCATTGGTTAAAATAGCAATTATGCACGATTTACAAATAGTTGGAAACATTTGGGATGTTGTAAGTACTCACCTGAACAAAATATATAACACTGGCCTGGTGGTTTTTGGATATTTTACTGAAAAAATTTCACAGTACACCTTTAAATTGAGATAAAAATTTTATTAAAATTATTTTTTTTCAGTCACCAAACTGAAGTCTCATTGGTCTTCCGTTGGTCAGCCAAACAAATAGTCCTGCCCCAAACTCAGGCTGTTGTTTGAGCTAATGTTACACGCTCAAACTAACAGAGCAATGTTTTGATACAAATGGCTTATTTATAGCTATCCCTGCATATTAAGTTGGAACATGAGATACCATTTTTTAAATAAATTCACAGGGATGTCAGCCATTGACAATCCTGTCTCTTCTGGCTATTTATAGTCTGTTGTAGAATGACACGATCAGTAGGTAATAGTGAGAAGGCAGCTATGTATTTAGTCACCGGTCACTCTTAATGGCTTCAAACCATGCAGAAAATTATTCACTGACCCTTCACACACCTCTGCGTCGGGAGCAGCTGTAAAACAACCCAGCCTTTGTCAAGGATTATAACGGGCGGAAATCTGGCTTTATTATTAAAAAGCCTGCCGATTTTCACCCCCCCTTTTCTTTCTTTTCAGTCATCCAATATTCATTAAAGTGGGATTTCGGCACATTAGCAAAGGAGGAGAAAGTAGCCCCTGGAGACTGTGTTTGCGTTTTCAGTGCTGGCCCTGTAATTCTGTCAGACACTCCTGTGAAGAGGAGGAAAGGGGAGGGAGTGGCTCCACTTAACCGGGATTTATTACCTCGACCAGCTGCCCTCCTCTCTCTCTCTGTAAAAGGTAATTGCATCCAGTTGTAACAAGCTAATTGATTGCTAATTAGATAAATCAGCACTCCAAGAGCTGTCAAGCACTGACGGATGGTAACAGAAGTCATGTGCCCCGGTGTAATGGCGGCAGGGTGGGAGGACTGTCGTCGCCCAACAGAAAGAGCAGCTAGGAAAGGTTGAGGGGGTGTGGACGATATCGGCAAGATGGGCAGATGAGCATGAACCACAGAAAGAGAGGGGGTCTTGAGCGTAGTGACAATGCAAATCAAAAAAGGCAGAGTAAACATGATTGATTCAGGCGGAGGCTGTCGGAGAGGGGGAAATTGGATTCAATGGACAGCTGGATGTCTGCAGTGACTCCCTGGCCACCAGGCAGCACCCGGCACTTTCTCATGCTAATGCATCCCGGGCTAGCATAGCACTGAATGGATGATACCAGCCTAAACAGGAACTGGGACTGGGGGGTGGTTTGCTTGGGTTGAGAGGGTAAGAATGAACAAAGGGGGAAGGGCAGTGCTAAATAGGGACTACCGCACAGTGCAATGTCTCAAGTATGTGTGTAGGTTCATAAATATAATAATTGAAATACATGAAAATCAGAGCAGTAGCCAGTTCCTAAGATTTAGTTGATGAAGTACCAGCTGGTACTTCATAATTTTTCAACTGTCAGTGGAAAAAATAAATAATAATAATTACTACTCATGTGTGGCTTCAATGATTGTGAAACATTTTTACAACAGTTTTTGCCACTTAATATTTTTTTGGAAATGGTGATACATACCATTCAAAAGTTTGCAGTAAATTAATACTTTTATTCAGCAACTGGTCGAAACCAACCAAAGATTTATATTTCAAATAAATGCTGTTATTTTTAACTTTCTATTTATCAAAATGTCCTGAAAAAAAACAAAAAAAACAGCTCCAACAAACATATTGAGCATCAAAACCTTAAGCAAATGCTTTCAACATTGATATTAGAATAATTTGATACTGATGACTGGTAAAAATGTATCACATTAATATATTGAATTTAAAATATATTAAAATAGACAACAGATATTTAATAAATTTTTATCAATTAAATGCAGCCTATGTGATCATAAGAGACTTAAACATAAAAAAATCTCACTCTGAACTTTTGACCGATATATATATTGTGAGATATATTATATAAATATAAATATAAATATTATATAGTTAAATATTAGTAGTGCTGTCAAATAGATTAATCGCGATTAATCGCATGTAACAAAAGTTTGTGTTTATATAATTTATGTGTGGTGTATATATATATATATATATATATATATATATATATATATACTCACATATGTAACACAAACAATTAATCGCGATTAATTAATTTGACAGCCCTATTAAAAATAATTGGTATTTAAAATAATTATTAATAATTAAAATGAATAATTAGAATTTAACACTAATAGCCTATATATAAAACCTAATATGTAAATTTGATCAGCGGTTATGATGCCAAGGCCCCCTTAAATATGATGAACCTTTTATGAGTACCCTTCCTAAATTCCAGCAAGATAAAGGGGACTATAGTGAGAAAAACTCACTAGAAAGATATAAAGCAAACATATACAATTCTGGAAAGTATGCATACGGCAAAAAAGGAGAGAATCATTTAGAACTGAAACAGTTAGACTGTTCGGTAGACTTTATCCATTTTTGCTTTGTCTTTTTATTCTCTGAAATTTCCTGGGGACCCTTTAGGATCTTCTGGAGGGCCCCTGGGGGTCCCCGGGCCCCAGTTTGAAAACCACTGGATTAGATAAGTAAATGCTATGTCAATAGAATAGAATTAGAGATTAAATTATATATTATATTGAGAGACCCATGGCACCTACTGAAACCCATTTTGTGCTTCCCTTTGAAGTGTGAGTGGGCATGTATATAAACGAATGAATGACACTGGTCTTAATGCACACCTGCTGATTCATCTTACAATCGTTGTGTCTGCACAACTGTTGTTTTGAAGAAAAGAAAGAACTATTTGAGCAGTATTATGTAAACATGCTCCTCGAGCAGCCCAATAAGACCCAGGCCACACCTTTGTTTCCGTTTAATCTCCTTGATTATGCAGACATCACTTAGACGTTGCCATGGACACCGAACATGGTTGGCAAGCAAGGCCGAGCACCCTCTGTCTGGTTAAACGCAGAGGATGGAACGACGCCAGAGAAACACGATCACCTCATAAATTTTGCTTTCTTTGAATGTATTTTGCAGTTTCCACCATGCACATTTTCAAATGGAAAACGCATGTTCAATTCGAGAGCTTTATTTTGAACAAAATATTAATTTGCATGCTTAATTATGGCTTAGACTTGAACTAAAACTCTATTGTCTATTTGAATATTGCAGAGCCAGTGTCTTGGCTTCAACAGAAACGTTTAGCATCAACACGCAGACACACACAGATCAGGTTACCACAATGAGGCGTTGGCCCCTGAAATGGGGGCTTGAGGATGTGATCCTACAAGTCTCCCCACTCCTAAACACACACACACCCTTTTCACCAACTGACCCATGAGGGACATACAGGCCTATTGAGTTCCAGCTTTGCTGGCATGCGACATGCCCATTCTCTGCATGCTGCAGTAGCACAGTGGGTGGCATATCGCGGCACAGTTGCTGCACGATTTACAGCCGAGCAGGTCGGGGGGTTGATAGAATGAACCAGTTAGTATGCGCCTAAAAAAGCCGTTCTTCTTCAGTAGTCACAGATTTATCAATATGTTTTTCTGGAAACACTTGAAAAACAAATCTTCAAGCCAGGTGCTAAGTAAACCTTCTGGGGGGTTTTGAAGCAAAAGTACAGTACATACAGCACAGTACCGTTCAGTTTGGGCTCAGTAAGATTTGTTTCATGTTTTTAAAAGAAGTCTCTTATAGGCTGTATTTATTTGATAACAAAATTCAAAACAGTATTGTGAAATATTGTTACAACTCTTATCTATTTTAATATTTGCTGCTCAAGAAACATTTCTTATTATTACTATCAATGTTGAAAAGTGTTGTGCTTGTTAATATTTTGTGAAAAAAATTAATCTTTTTTTTCATTAGTCTTTGATTAATAGAAAGTTCAAATGAACAGCATTTATTTAAAAACTAAATGTGTTTTTTTTACTGTCAAATGTTGACCAATTGAAAACATTTTGGCTGAATACAAACAAACAAACAAAAAAAAATCTAAAAAAAATACTGACCCTAAACATTTGAACAGTATTGTAGACTAAAGAACCAAAGAAAAATTTTAAAAGTCATCTTATGGCATCAAAATGTTACTCAGCGAAAATTCTGTCAATTTACTCACCCTCATGTTATTCCCAACCCATAAGACTCTTGTTCATCTTCGCAACATAAATGAAGATCTTTTTAATGAAATCTGAGAGCTTTCTGTCCCTCCAT
Source organism: Gobiocypris rarus (assembly GCA_023029165.1). Taxonomy (NCBI): domain Eukaryota; kingdom Metazoa; phylum Chordata; class Actinopteri; order Cypriniformes; family Gobionidae; genus Gobiocypris; species Gobiocypris rarus. Next base: position 8,846,553 of record CM040914.1, on the reverse strand, counting down.
TGACGCTTCAAAAAGTTCGTAAACTAGTCCATATGAATTGAGCGGTTTAGTCAAAATTTTCTGAAGAGACACAATCACTTTATATGATAAACAGATTAAATGTAGGCTTTTATTCACATATAAACCTTCTTCAAATCACATCAGTTGTGGTAAACAGAAGCTCAAGCATGTTCGCTTGAAGTGTGAGAATTATGAGATTCATTCTCACGTTACGCAGCACGTTTGACCAATGATCAATGTTTATATGTGAATAAAAGTCTAAATTCAATCTGTTCATCATATAAAGTTTGCCACTAAACCGCTCAATTCCTATGTATTAGTTTTACAATCGCTTAATGAACTTTTTCGTCAAAGTGGTAGTTGCATAGCTGTCAATTGAAGGACAGAAATACTTTATCAAAAAGATCTTAATTTGTATTCCGAAGAGGAACAAAAGTCTTACAGGTTTGGAACGACCTGAAGGTGAGTAAATGATGACATCATTTTTGGGTGAACTAACCCTTTAAAGCAAATGCAAAAACCAATAGGCTTAGCTATTGTGTTTCAACTTAATATTCTGTGGAGCGGTATGTGTCAGAATCTTGTGTCCTGTCATAGATGTGTTGATGAGAATGTGAGCCTGTGCTCTGTGCTGTTTATCCATGACACAATGAGGTTCACAAGACATGATATGATGAAACCTGGAGCCACTGTGTAAATCCTGGCTTATTCACAGCTAGATCTTCATGACTTTGTGTGTGTGTTTGTGTGTGTGTGTTTGTGTGTGAGAGAGAGAGAGTCTATGCAAGTGTACACTTATGTTATTGAGTGTTTGCGTATTGTAGGCTTCCTCTCCAGTGAGTTGTCTCACCATGTGCATTCTGAAAGTAGAAATACTTCAGCACAGTGCGATGCACTGGAGCTTTAACATTTAGCTTTTAACATTTGGCCTCACTTTGCGGTGATATTTATGCTTACAATACAACATTTTGCAATACATAAAAAGTCTAAATGTAATAATAAGAAGTTCAAATGGTTTTAAAATCAGGCATCAGTATGAAGGAATTTTCTTCACTGAATTTTCACAGGTGTTTAAACTATATTTTGACCTATATGTTATACTAACTGTATTTTATGATTAAAGGAAAGTTTTGTAAACTAGTAACTTGTTTGGCTTAACATTTTTAGTTTATTGAGTTAATACAGAGAGATTACAACTCAGCCTGGTATTGAGGTAGGTTGAAATAACAGGACACTTTGTACTTGACACTTAATTATCTTGGTTTAGAGATAAGTTGTAGATTTCTTAAGCATTTTAATTTGAAGCAGGCAATTATGGGAATATTATACCAAAATTTGAGACATATAGCACAGAGATACCAGTGGTGTCTTCAGCTCAAAGCCAGAAAGCTCTGCAGATATCAGGGGTAGAAGGTTCTCAGCTCCTCATTGGTGATCACTTTCACACCTCACCCTTTCATTTGTTTTGCAAAAAAACTTTTGGGGTGGAACATCGCTGTCTAGACAAGCGACATAAAAGAAGCAGCAACTGTTCATGCGTGTCTCTTCCTCACCATTGTCCCTCATCCCCTCCGCTCTCCTCCATCTCCTTTGCCCACTGTCTGCGCAGTATTGTTGGAAGACAATGCACTGTCACTGCCGCTTCCTAAACTTGTTGGGATCTTGCTCTTCCCTGCGATGTGATCAGCAGGATGGCGGTCGCTACAGAGCAGCGGTGCCAATCAGAGAAAGTTCAAACATCATAGAGAGTTGAGATTCTACGCCTTCCTTCACTACATCTGGCTAGAGTCCATGCAGAGGGCATCAGAAGACTATGATGGATAGTGATTCCTCGTATTGGAAGTTGATGGCTATGCATGGCTGTTAAGTTACGCAGATGCTGATGTGTGGATTTTGTGTGGAAAATGCAAGTTATCCAAATGCTTTATTTAAACCTAAACCTAACCCAGCAAAGTATTTGTTGTTTCCTGGAATGTTAACATGCAATAAATGTTGGATTTGATTATCTTATATTATTTTCAAAACATTGTTTAAGCTCAGTATTCTTTAATGTAAATGTTTAAGTGAATTTGAACATTCAAACTGACAAATAATTAGTGTAAATGTTAATAAAGTATTTTTTTCCGCAAATAGTAAATTATACAGGGCTACAGAGTGACAAATAATATATATATATATATATATATATATATATATATATATATATATATATATATATATATATATATATATATATATATATATATATATATATATATATTATTATTATTATTATTTTAATATATGCGTAATGATAATATTGATTGATAATTAAGCATAATATTGTTTTTATATATATATATATATATATATATATATATAAATGCTATATATATATATATATATATATATATATATATATATATATATATATATATATATATATATATATATATATATATATTATTATTTTATTATATGCGTAATGATAATATTGATTGATAATTAAGCATAATATTGTTTTAAGTATAATTTTAATATTATAATATGGGTCAATATTTAAAGGCCTGTTTACACCAAGGATTTACTAACACAAAGAGTAAAATTAACTCTGAAAAGGCGTGGACAGGGTTATTTTTGCGGCTGACCTTATTGCATATCCAGTTTCCCTGTCAGATGCAAAATGTATGGGAGGAGAGTATGTAAATGAATCATGCAAGGTGATTTACTAAGGTTTACGCTAGTGCGCTTTTTTGGAATTGTGCTCACAAATTTGCCCTGTTTAGTAAATCTGGCTCTAAGCAGCGTCCACACCGCCGGACGATATTGTTCTGTTAATTCTAAGTGCGCACTGCAGTTTTGTCATCTGTCCCTTTAAATGCTCAAGCTAAAGCAGGGTGGATTCTGACTGGCTGTCAACAGCTGAATAAAATTGTTCTGAACAATATTCTTTCTCTGTGCTGTGGACTGTTCTTTTATATTTAGAACGATTTTTAGAACTATATCGTTATTGTTATAGGTTGAAATCGCTGGGGCCCCCATAAAAACTGGGGCCCCAAGAATCATCTCTCTTCTAGCAACGGCCCTAGTTCTTGGTGTGAACGGGATTAAAAACTATACTTTTTCCAGTCAAGATATTCTTTAAAGTACATTTAAACTATTTTAACATGGATGAGTTTCAAAGCTCTCAGACAAATAACTTGTATCAATGTTAAAGTGCATTATTCTGATAATGTTTAATTATATAGAGCAACAGGGTGACATATTTACAACCCCAAATCAGAAAAAGTTGGGACAGTATGGAAAATGCAAAAAAAAAAAAAAAAAAAACGTTTACTTTGACTTGTATTTCATTGCAGACAATATGAACAAAAAATATTTCATGTTTTGTCTGGTCAACTTCATGTAATTTGTAAATATGCATCCTTTCCTGTCATTCAGACCTGCAACACATTTAAAAAGTTGGGACAGTAAAGCATTTACCACTTTGTAATGTTGCCATTCCTTTTCACAACACTTAAAAGACGTTTAGGGACTGAAGACACCAAGTGATGAAGTGTTTCAGGTGTAATTTTGTCCCATTCTTCCTGCAAACAAGTCTTAAGGTGGGTAAAAGTACAGGGTCTTCGTTATCGCATTATGCGCTTCAAAATGTGCCACACATTCTCTATTGGAGACAGGTCGGGACTGCAGGCAGGCCAGTCAAGTACCTGTACCCTCTTCCTCCGCAGCCAGGACTTTGTAAGAGATTTGTGCAGAATGTGGTTTTGCATTAATTTGTTGAAATATGCATGGGCGTCCCTGGAAAAGATGTCTTCTTGAAGGCAGCATATTATGCTCCAAAATCTCTATGTACTTTTCAGCATTAATGGTGCCTTCACAGAAGTGCAAGTTACCTTTGCCAAGGGCACTGACACAACCCCATACCATGACAGACCCTGGCTTTTGGACTTGTTGCTGGTAACAGTCTGGATGATCCTTTTCTTCTTTGGTCCAGAGCACACAGCGTCCCTTCCTCCCCAAAAATACCTGAAATACTGATTTATCTGACCACAGTACATGTTTCCACTGTGTGATAGTCCATCCCAGATGTTTTTTTTTTTTTTATGTCCTCAGCAGCCCCTCCGAGGTCTCCATAGACCGAATCATTTGATCTGAGGCTTTGGCTTCAAATAATTTGGAGTGAATGGAAGGGCCTTCTCCCTTTCACTGCCACTTATCACCAGTCTAATGACTACATCTCTTCTGCATGCTGCAGCGCGACTTACCAGAGTAATTTATTCTGGGTCGCCTAAAGCCTTCATCACAATGAGGCGCCTCACAAAACAAACGCAGACAAAGCCAATGTTAATTTTCTTATTATCACCCCCTTAATTATTTGTTGTGTGTGATAAGTGCTTTCAGCGCATGTGATATCAGCAATAACCTTCTGGCTGCGGCGTCAAGGGGCCTTGTTGAGTTTTCCCCTCGTCGCATTCTCCTCCATTATTAAGACAATGAGGAGTGAACACAAATACCCTTCATTGCACTGCCTTCTTCTCGAAACAGAGGAATAAATATTATAGATTAATTAATCCGTGCTGATTATAATTTAATTATGTTGCCTCCAGAGGCCAAAGCACGCTTTCTCCCTTCAAATTTGTAATGTGCCAGGCTGAACATTTATAAGTGCGCGCTCACTCACAGGCACTTGGGACCTTTGTTTATGAGAGCATTTTGGATGCATAAATTTATTCTGTGGATGTATTACAAGCTTTGCGTTTGTCGCCTGCAGTCACAGTCCACAGTTCAGACTGACGTATAAAATGAGTGAGCGTCTGATAAACTTGGGAACATTTCCAATTAGCTCCAGGATCTTCATTTCCTTAGATGATGTTTATGAAGAGAAAATGTTACAGTGTTGCTGTCACTTTGAATTGTTATTGCTATTAAACATCCCTCTTTAGAATACTTGATTTCGATTCGATTAACGGTTATTATGCAATAGAGTGCAACAGTGCCTGTCCACTTTTTCAGCATTCATTTCTCCCATAGGGATTTTCAAAAAGTCTTCATTAAAGCGTTATAAGTTATTAACCAAGCCAAAGAAGCTGCGAGCTGAATCATAACATTGCAAACTTTGAAAAATATTTGGAAATCAGACAAAAATACGGAGGTACAAGATTGTGTATTTAATGGCTTTGGTGAGGGAAAAAACTACAATCCCATGAAGCATTGCAAACAGCATAATGTAATTAAATATTATGGACAAATATAAAACTACTCAAATTAAAAAGTATAAAACAATATATTTTAAGTTTATTGAAACAAAATATGTACATACATTCAAACCAAAAAATATTAAGACACCAGATATCATTTTTTTCTAGAGCGTGCAGGTCAAGTTAATTTACGTAAGTTTAACTCGTCATATTTTAGTACCATTTTCTAAACTATAGCGAATCAACTGATAATGATGAGAAAATGTTGGTGTCTGAATACATTTAGGTTTGACTGTATATTCAAATATGTAAATATTTTGAGAATGTAGGGAGACCAACTGAGTTATGTAATTTGCTGTGCTTTATGGGAGTGGGCGGAGCTAAAGAGGTCTTTTGGCAGGTTTTGATTTTCTGAACATCATAATGGATAGCTTTCACCAATTCTGCTGTTAAACACATTTATTTAAAATAATGAGTTTAAATAATGTAGGCTGACAGCTTCAGAAGAAGAAAATAGCATTGGTTACCCTGTAGCACAATTTTTCATAAGTTAAAATCATTATAATTAATATATTCTTATTTCCAGAACCTGACTGTTGAACTCTGTAGTAGAAAGTTCAAAAGGAAAACATTATTTGAAATAGAACTCAACAATAAAAAGTACTTAACCTAAACTTCGGCAGTGTGTATATTTATTCTGCTGTGCATCACTGTCTCAGTCACCCTGAAAGGGTATAGTTTGCAATAATGATTGACTCAATTACCTAAGAATAAGTTCTACACGAAGAACACTCATTAAAAGCCTCTTTAAAATAACAAGTTTATTCCAAACCCAACCACGCCAACTGGTATCTTGTTGACCCTTGTGTAAAGCATGACTAATTGTGCAACCTGTCTATGTTTATTGATCTCAGGAATGAACAGTCCTACACCTGTAAGTATGACGGAGCAGGTGGTTAAGAGTGCCAGGAAAGTGTATGCAAATAACCATGTCTTCAAGACCCTCTATTTTTGCGAGTGAGAGTGTGCATATGTGTGTCTAATTTAAGCCAGCTCTCAGCTGCCCATCTGCTGGTGTCCACTGGTGTGGGCCTGCTTCAGAAGCTAAACACACATTCCTCCTGTGGCCTTGTGCTAGACTTGTAACTCTACCCTCTGGTACAGGTGCAACGTGCAAGGTGTCTGTCTCTCTCCCTCTCCTCCATACATCATCATCACCGGCCCAGCATTCCACAGATTCCTCCTGCCCTTCGCATGCTGGACTATAGCTGGTGTGTGTCCACTGGCTGGGGCTAAAGGTCTGATTGCTTTTCCTACCTCCCACATGCTGAACAGGTGTCTCGTCCCTTGGGACTGTTAAAGCTCCTACTGTGAGAACTTGAGTCATGTGCTGGATAGTGAACTTTGACCTTGCGTGGCACCTGCCCAGACTGGGGTGGAAAACAGTAGACCATCACCCTGTGTCATCGCAGATGAGTTCTGAGAGAAGTTTTAGCACTCATTTATTCTTCAGTTTGAGGAATTTTGTTAAGTTTGGCCAATATGGCTGTTTTAATGGTTGACAGCGATACTGAAAGCAAGAGAACAGCCAATATAACGCAGCTTGCAAATCACTGAACTTTCAGACAGACAGACAAGTAATTAGATTAATCAATTAATCACACCTAACATAAAAGTTTATATTATACACACACACACACACACACACACACACACACACACACACACACACATGTTGTGTTTCCATGTTTTATGGGGACATTCCATAGGCGTAATGCATTTTATACTGTACAAACCGTATTTTCTATCCCCCTACACTGCCCCTGCCCCTAAACCTACCCATCACAGGAGACATGCTGCATTTTTACTTTTTCAAAAAACATCACTTAGTGTGATTTATAAGATGTTTTCCTCATGGGGACCAAAAAATGTCCCCACAAGGACAAAAATTTGGATATTGCCATCTTTGTGGGGACATTTTGTCCCCATACCGTAGGGATTACCAGTCCACACACACACACACACACACACACACACACACATTACTTGATTTGACAGCACTATTAATAATATTTAAATATAGAGATTTGTATTATATATTTATATATATATATATATATATATTATTTTAGTGAAGGTCCATACATTATGAACATTTGTTTTGGATAAATGAAACATGTACATGTATTTTACACAATATAGATTTTTTTGTTTATCTACTGATTCTGAAAATCTCTCTTAACCACTAAATGAAGGGTTGAATTTAGGCCTTTGTGTTTTTGAGTTCTCTATTCATTTCGTTGTATATTTGCAAACTTTAAAAGCTCCAGTATGGGTGAATATTGCAATTGACTCAGTTTGATTTATGATCTAATATTCAGACCATGCAGGCCAAATACATAGACTGTCCTGAAGTAAATGCCAGATTGTAATTTCTGTTTGAGCAACCAACGCATTTATGGGAATTGTTTGTATACCTCCTGCTGGAATTTACGGTGGAATGCTTTTCATTTTATCTGCATTTTGCCAAATTCTAAAACAACTTAATCAAATATGTCATTCGTAAGTAATCCATGCAAACCCCAAAGATAAAATGCCACAAATTATGACGATGGCTTGCATCGGATTGAAAGATCACAGACTTGGCCTCACCTCAGTTGAACTGTAGTTGATTTAGACATGATTATAAAAGTGGAGTTGAGTTACAGTGTTCTCTTTTCATTCTGTTTGTCTGGAAATCCTCCAGTAGTGCCCTCTTATGATGTTTAAATTTGCTGGCAAATGCGTCTGTTTTGAGTTGAAAGAAAACCAAACCATTACCACATGCAAAAACTGCGGAGGATAAAACAGACACACAAACCCAAAGCAGCGATGCTGTGTGTTTATTTCAGTGCAGCCACTGTTTTCTATGCTTATAAACCGAGGGAAGGTACAATAGAGAGGTATTAAACAGACACCCAGTCTCCTGATGAGTCAATGAGAAGAACCTGACTGATCCCTATCACATGTGGCAATATTGGGCGGGAACGTCCGTGAAACCACAAAAACGAGGAGATAAATAAAGCATGGCCGCGACTTGCCTCTCAGATGGAGCTTGACTGCTCGGATCGTGAAAGAATGTGGAAGTCCACATCTCTCAGCCACCACAATTGGCACTTCTGTCACTTATGTGGTTTCGCCTCACCCTCTCTTGCCTCGTTTGAGGCGACGATGATGCGAGGTGGAATGCTAGTGCGAGGACAGCACTTAAACAACGTGCAAACAACTTAGGACTGGTGTCTGAGAAAGAGAGGGAGAGAGAGGGAGACAGACAGCAGAAAAGTGAAACCAGAGATGGGAAATATGTATTTGCTCTATTTAGACAATTAGGTGACATGTTAGCTAATGGAAAATGGAAAAAATGTTCATTTCCATTTTGCTCTAGTCTGCTTGGATACACTGTAAATCCAAATAGATTAGCAAAACTTAGAGGTAACATACATGTTACATACATTTTTTTTAAAGTTAAGACATTTTAAGTTTAAGTAAGCAGAACTTGCAGAATATTTGAAATATTTGAGTAAGCTAATTCATACATTTAACTTAAAATGATCATGTAATCTCAACTTAAATATTTTTAGTACTGGAAACTTGGCTAGCTTTAACTAGCTAATTGACCTATTGGTAAGCCACGCCCCTCAAATGCAGAGGAGCCAATGGCAGTTGAGTATTAGTTGCGCTGGGACCGGAACTCGGACATCTTTAAGTTTCAGTGCCATAGAGAAACAATGGAAAATCCGAAGTCGGAGTTGTTTTGCAGATACAAAGTTTACCAGTTATTAACTACACCCCCGAAAAGACATAAGGTCTGTATATGTTGGTGTGTAATTTGCTGTGCATGTTAATGATAATGCATTGGAGAGAGAGAGTTTGTGAATGAGACGTTAATACGCACTTCTTATGCTTTGCTTGTTCAGCTCTTACGGTGATTTTTTGGGAGTGAAAAACGATGTAATTAAGCACTCTGGAGCAGGTTTTCATCAAGGATGTCTCTGTTCATTGCTGCATTCATCTTTCCCTTGATCCAGACTAGTCTCCCAGTTCCTGCCGCTAAAAACCTTCCCCACAGCATGATGCTGCCATCATCATGCTTCACTGTAGGGATGGTGTTGGCAAGGTGATGAGCGGTGCCTAGTTTCAGACATGACGCTTGCCATTCAGGCCAAAGAGTTAAATCATTGTTTCATCAGACAAGAGAATTTAGTTTCTCATGGTCTGAGAGTCCTTCAGGTGCCTTTTGGCAAACACCAGGTGGGCTATCATGTGCTTTTTACTGAGGAGTGGGTTCCGTCCAGCCACTCTACCAAACAGGCCTGATTGGTGGAGTGCTGCAGAGATGGTTGTTCCTCTGTAAGGTTCTCCTCTCTCCACAGAGAAATGCTGGAGCTCTGCCAGAGTGACCATCACCTCCCTGACTAAGGCCCTTCTCCCCCGATCGCTCAGTTTGGCGATGAGTCCTGGTGGTTCCAATCTTCTTTAATTTATGGATTATGGAGGCCACTCTGCACGTTGGCACCTTCAAGGCTGCAAAAAAATGTTTCTGTACCCTTCCCCAGATCTGTGCCTCAATACAACCATGGCTTGGTTTGTGCTCTGACGTTTACTGTTAACTCTGGGACCTTATATAGACAAGTGTTGCCTTTCCAAATCATGTCCAATCAACTGAATGTTCCACAGATGGACTGGTGGCAAAGGCGAATACTTATGTACATGTGATTTTTTTGTTTTTTATTTTTAATATATTAGTAAAGTTTTTTTCATTGTCATAATTTGGTAATGTTTGTAGAATTTATAGGAAAACAATGAATTTAATACATTTTGGAATTAGGCTGTAATATAACAAAATGTGGAAAAAGTGAAGTGCTGTGAATACTTTCCAGATGCACTGTAGCACTTTCTGAATAAGGACAGCAATATAAAATATTTAACATATATATAGTTCATGCTCCACTCACCATGGTGGTAAAATAAAATAAAAAAAATAAAAACAGAATGTAACTCTTCTAAACTAGTATAACAAAACATTAAACACGACTAAATCTCCCAATTAACATTAATATTGCACCAAAAATATTATATAACTAATTAATTAGTTTGAGCATTATGGTTTACAGTGGTGCTTATATGTATTTTTAACATATAAAAGGTCCCTTCTCAAGAAACAGTGCCATTTGTACCTGAACATTTTTAGACAAAGTATTTAGAATTTGGAAACTTTTATGGCTGTAACTACATGAAGTTGAGGGGAAAATGTTGCCATTTTCCATTAGTGGTCAACTAGTTTTTTCAATGAACATTTATTAAACTATTACACTCAATCATAATTTTGTGCAATAATTAAAGCCTTAAAAAAGCACCAATTGTTGTTGTTTGATTGTTACTAATGCGCTACAATATTTAATATGTTGGTATTCATGCTACCATTCAAAAGTAACCAAGGCTGCATTAACTTGTTCATGAAACAATATTGTTAAATCAACAGTTATATTGTTAAATCAATTTAAAGTAACTCAAATTAAAATGTATTTTATTCCTGTAATGGCAATTTTCAGCATCATTACTCCAGTCTTCAGTGTCACATGATCCTTCAGAAATCATTCTAATATGATGGTTTGATGACCAAGAAACATTTCTGATTACTATCAATGTTGAAAACTGTTGTGCTGCTTAATGTTTGTGGAAACTGTGATACATTTTATTTTTCAGGATTCTTTGATGAATAGTTCAAAAGAAAAGCACTTATTTGAAATAGAAATCCTTTATTAAATTTTAAATGCAATATTTTTTAGCAGTAGTTAATAATTTAAATTTTATCTTTGATCACCAAAATGACACATATGAAAGTTTTTTTTTGTCCTGTGAAAAAAAATTCTTCATGCCTTAAAATAGTTTGAATGTACATTAATGTAATTCTGACTTTATATCTCACAATTGTGACTATATATTATGCAATTTAGACTATATAATCACAATACTGATTTTATGACTCACAATTGCGAGTTTACATCTTGCAATTCTAAGAAAAAAAGTCTGAATTGCGAGATGTAAACTCACAATTGTGCAATTATCTTTTAAAATGTTTTATTCTGTGGCAATTATTTATTTAGCATTACACCCTAAAAAAGATTTATTCTAGCAAATATGTTTGCAGCAGCTTATATAGCAGCAGCAAGTCATGGAGACTCAAATGGCACTGTTTCCTGAGAATGTGCCAAAATCTAAATTGCTGGAGCTTTCTTATTGATCGAAGGATTAAAAATCGTTAGCTTACAAACAGCCAAAAATATGCATGAAATGAGCAGACCAAAATTGATTAACAGGGTTTGACCAAAGTTTGATTTGGTCAGCTGTAGGGAATACACACAATAATGCCAAAGCTGACAGAAAATTCTGCTCGGATGAATTAAATGTCCGCCTGTTTTAACACACTAGCCCAGACATTCTAATGACGGCTCTTTTCTTGATTTCTTCAGCTTCTACAAATAATTCCAGACTGCTACAACAGCAAGGTTTATGATGCAACTAAAAGAAGGTAGCTTAAACCATCAACAATAATAATTCATTAGGTTTCATTTCGTTCAGCAAAGTGCCATCAAAGTCCTAAATATACTGTGTGCAATATAAACTGTTATATATTTATGCACATAGTGCATTGAAGCCATAAAAATCGCATGTGTCCAAACACACAGGAGGGACCAAAGAATTAACAAATGGTATGAACTGCAGCTATGTGTCCCCCAGACATGACACTGTAAAATGTGATGTGCAGTTAACAGTGTCATATTGTAAAATCTGAAATAGACTGCGACAGAGTGATACATGTCGCTCTCTCACTGGAATGGAAAGTCAAAGTGTGCATGACACCATGTACAAAAGAGACCAGTACTAGTTGTCACACATTTTACTTTAGTGAATATTTCACAGGGAACATTTATTTTTTAAAGTCATTTTCTGTATAGACCATATAGCATGTTATCGCTCATTGCCCTATCATACACCTGGCGCAATGTGGCGCCAGGAAAGTGTTTTTTGCTCATTTCAGCCTGACGCAGTTATCATTTTCATGTCCAGCACCATGTTGTTTAAATAGCAAATGCAATCGCGCCCCTCTGTTCACCCATGGGCATGCCGGTCTGAAAATGAGGTGTGTTCAGGCGCATTGTTGGCGCGTTGCTATTTTGAGGCAACTGAAAACAACTGTGCCATTGCCCAACAAAAACCTGGTCTAAAGTCAGTAGCACAGCATTTCCACAATGCATGTACATTTGTGCTTATTACACACACAGGGATTCATATAATTATTGTGTACATAAATATAAAAATGCCTACATGTTATAATGGATAGTCATTGCATGTATCAGAATTTGCGTACCTACACTCACCTGAAGGATTATTAGGAACCTGTTTTCTCATTAATGCAATTATCTGATCAACCAATCACATGGCAGTTGCTTCAATGCATTTAGGGATGTGGTCCTGGTCAAGTCAATCTCCTGAACTCCAAACTGAATGTCAGAATGGGAAAGAAAGGGGATTTAAGCAATTTTGAGCGTGGCATGGTTGTTGGTACCAACGGGCCGGTCTGAGTATTTCACAATCTGCCCAGTTACTGGGATTTTCCCGCCCAACCATTTCTAGGGTTTACAAAGAATGGCGTGAAAAGGGAAAAACATCCAGTATGCGGCAGTCCTGTGGGCGAAAATGCCTTGTTGAGGCTAGAGGTCAGAGGAGAATGGGCCGACTGATTCAAGCTGGTAAAAGAGCAACTTTGACTGAAATAACCACTCGTTACAACCGAGGTATGCAGCAAAGCATTTGTGAAGCCACAACACACACAACCTTGAGGCGGATGGGCTACAACAGCAGAAGACCCCATCGGGTACCACTCATCTCCACTACAAATAGGAAAAAGAGGCTACAATTTGCACAAGATCACCAAAATTGGACAGTTGAAGGCTGGAAAAATGTTGCCTGGTCTGATGAGTCTCGATTTCTGTTGAGACATTCAGATGGTAGAGTCACTTTAGGCCCCTTAGTGCCAATTGGGCATCGTTTAAATGCCTGGGCCTACCTGAGCATTGTTTCTGACCATGTCCATCCCTTTATGACCACCATGTACCCATCCTCTGATGGCTACTTCCTGGAGGATTAATGAACCATGTCACAAAGCTTGAATCATTTCAAATTGGTTTCTTGAACATGACAATGAGTTCACTGTACTAAAATGGCCCCCACAGTCACCGGATCTCAACCCAATAGAGCATCTTTGGGATGTGATGGAACGGGAGCTTCGTGCCCTGCATGTGCATTCCACAAATCTCTATCAGCCGCAAGATGCTATCCTATCAATATTGGCCAACATTTCTAAAGAATGCTTTCAGCACCTTGTTGAATCAATGCCTTGTAGAATTAAGGCAGTTCTGAAGGCGAAAGGGGGTCAAACACAGTATTAGTATGGTGTTCCTAATAATCCTTTAGGTGAGTGTATTTGCAGTAATGACGCACAAGCTGCCGTCATTGGACAAGCAGTCCATTTCAATACTAGAAAAGTGTTGAGTTTTCCCGCTTGCAAATTACGCCACTGTGCGAGTGCAACTGGCTTTTAAAGGGAATGGGAGATGAGACTCTGATTGATTTAAGAGTAGGTACAACACTTTTAGACCATAAGTTTAAGGATAAAGTTATGGACAGGTGTGGTGGTGTGGGTAAGTTTAAGGGTAAAAGTATGGACAGGTGTGGTGGTATGGGTAAGTTTAAGGGTCAAGTTAAGGACAGGTGCGGTGGTATGGGTAAGTTTAAGGGTAAATTTATGGACAGGTGTGGTGGTATGGGTAAGTTTAAGGGTAAAGGTATGGACAGGTGTGGTGGTATGGGTAAGTTTAAGGGTAAAGTTAGGGACAGGTGTGGTGGTATGGGTAAGTTTAAGGGTAAATGTATGGACAGGTGTGGTGGTATGGGTAAGTTTAAGGGTCAAGTTAGGGACAGGTGGTGGTATGGGTAAGTTTAAGGGTCAAGTTAGGGACAGGTGTGGTGGTATGAGTAAGTTTAAGGGTAAAGGACAGGTGTGGTGGTATGGGTAAGTTTAAGGGTAAAGGTATGGACAGGTGTGTGGTGGTATGGGTAAGTTTAAGGGTCAAGTTAGGGACAGGTGCGGTGGTATGGGTAAGTTTAGGGTCAAGTTAGGGACAGGTGTGGTGGTATGGGTAAGTTTAAGGGTAAATTTATGGACAGGTGTGGTGGTATGGGTAAGTTTAAGGGTAAAGTTAGGGACAGGTGTGGTGGTATGAGTAAGTTTAGGGGTAAATGTATGGACAGGTGTGGTGGTATGGGTAAGTTTAAGAGTCAAGTTAGGGACAGGTGTGGTGGTATCGGTAAGTTTAAGGGTCAAGTTAGGGACAGGTGTGGTGGTATGGGTAAGTTTAAGGGTAAATTTATGGACAGGTGTGGTGGTATGGGTAAGTTTAAGGGTCAAGTTAGGGACAGGTGTGGTGGTATGAGTAAGTTTAAGGGTAAATTTATGGACAGGTGTGGTGGTATGGGTAAGTTTAAGGGTCAAGTTAAGGACAGGTGTGGTGGTATGAGTAAGGTAAATTTATAGACAGGTGTGGTGGTATGGGTAAGTGTAAGGGTAAAGTTAGGGACAGGTGTGGTGGTATGAGTAAGTTTAAGGGTAAAGTTATGGACAGGTGTGGTGGTATGGGTAAGTTTAAGGGTCAAGTTAGGGACAGGTGTGGTGGTATGGGTAAGTTTAAGGGTAAAGTTAGGGACAGGTGGGGTGGTATGGGTAAGTTTAAGGGTAAAGTTAGGGACAGGTGTGGTGGTATGGGTAAGTTGAAGTGTAAAGTTAGGGACAGGTGTGGTGGTATGGGTAAGTTGAAGTGTAAAGTTAGGGACAGGTGTGGTGGGATGGGTAAGTTTAAGGGTAAAGTTATGGACAGGTGTGGTGATATGGGTAAGTTTAAGGGTAAAGTTATGGACAGGTGTGGTGGTATGGGTAAGTTTAAGGGTAAAGTTAGGGACAGGTGTGGTGGTATGGGTAAGTTTAAGGGTAAAGTTATGGACAGGTGTGGTGGTATGAGTAAGTTTAAGGGTAAAGTTATGGACAGGTGTGGTGGTATGAGTAAGTTTAAGGGTAAAGTTAGGGACAGGTGTGGTGGTATGGGTAAGTTTAAGGGTAAAGTTATGGACAGGTGTGGTGTAATGGGTAAGTTTAAGGGTAAAGTTATGGACAGGTGTGGTGGTATGGGTAAGTTTAAGGGTAAAATTATGGACAGGTGTGGTGGTATGGGTAAGTTTAAGGGTAGGGTTAGGTGTATGGGAAGAGTCAACAGTTTACAGAAATGAATTACAGATGTAATTGCATGCAAGTCATTTTTAAAATGTAAGTATACAATAAGTGCATAGTATCAAATTATAATTTAAATGTTTGTACATAGTAGTAGTTAGTAGTTAGTACTGCCAGGAACCTTGGAGTTGTGATTGATGATCAGCTGAAATTCACTGACCACATTACTGCAACTACCCGGTCCTGCAGATTTGCGCTATACAACATTAGGAAGATTAGACCCTTCCTATCAGAGCAGGCCACTCAACTCCTGGTCCAAGCTCTTGTACTCTCCAGACTGGACTACTGTAATTCTCTTCTAGCGGGCCTTCTAGCATCCACTGTTAAACCCTTGCAGCTGATCCAGAAGAGTGGTCTTCAACGAGCGAAGAGAGCACCGTCTCTCTTCATCAGTCTTCACTGGCTGCCGATAGCTGCGCGAATCAAATTCAAGGCTCTGGTGCTCGCCACAAAGCAATCGCAGGCTCTGCACCAGTATACCTAAACTCACTTGCTCAGACTTACACACCCTCCAGAAGCTTGCGTTCTGCAAGTGAACGACGCCTAGTGGTGCCATCTCAAAGAGGCATGAAATCCTCACTAGGACCTTTTCTTGGACCGTTCCCATCTGGTGGAATGACCTGCCTGTCTCAGTTCGAGCAGCCGAGTCTGTAGCCAATTTCAAAACATCTCAAGACACTTCTTTTCCAGCAGCACTTGACCAATAAAGAATAGCACTTATCACTCTATTCGTTTCTGTTTATTTATATAAAAAAAAAAATATATAAAAAAACTGTCCTCTGTTTTGTGTTTCGTGAGACTTGTTACAGCGCTTGCATATTGTTGCCCTTGACTGGTGTTGGTTGCTTCCATTACTCTCATTTGTAAGTCGCTTTGGATAAAGCGTCTGCTAAATGACTAAATGTAAATGTAATGTAGTTAAGGCCACCTAATATAAAGTGGGTCGCTTTTTTGAAAACAATACCGTTATTTTCTCTATGTAAAATGTGAATTTGTGAAAAGGGTGATGTCATGCATATCATATGTTCAGTCAATAGGCTGAGTGTTTCTTTACAAATTGACCGCCAACTACTGGCCTGGCAGCATAATACAGCACTTTTGGTTGTTTCCGTGGATCCGTGTGAATGGGATCGTTTTGTCAACGATTCTGTTTTTAGTGCACCGTTGTCATGTAAAAATTCCCTTAGAGGACTACATTTCTGTGTACATTTTGACTACATCAACTTGAAATTTAGAAAACAACTTGGTTAGACATATGGCTTTGATTTACTAGCAATTTTTGAGTCCAAATTATTTCGTAAAATATATATTTTATGTAAAAAAAAAAAGTTCAGTAAATTTGTTTTATAATAAACTTAAACTTCTATAAATTTTTTGTCATTTTTAAAGCTGCTTTTACTTCTGCAATAATCTGCTAAATATATCCTTAGGTTTGTATTACAAAGCACTCATGAATTATAACCTCAGGGCATGTTGTCACACTTAATGGAAACCGGCTAATTTAGAGCTTGCCATGTGTTCTATTATAGGCTATATTTCAGGTCAAAATTTTAGAACAAAAGTAAACAGTAAAATGAACACCAATGGATTTATTAAACAACAAAATGTAAACAGTAACATCCAAAAACATTAAACCTATGTTTTGGATGGCAGAAAATTTAAATAATAAATTGTTTAAAATTACAGCAAATAAAACATGATACTTATCACAACCTGACATATAATACATTTACTTAAAGGGTTAGTTTCCCCAAAAATGAAAATTTTTACATTAACTATTTACCCTCGTTCCAAACCAGTAAGACTTTCGTTCATCTTCAGAACACAAATTAAGATATTTTTAATTAAATATTTGTCCCTGCATTGACAGCTACAACTACCATCAAGCCCAAGAAAGGTAGTAAAGACATTATAAAAGTCATCCATGTCAGTAGTTTAACCTCAATTTAGCAACATTTTCTTTTTGACCGGAAGCTCACAGATTTCATCAAAAATATCTTCATTTGTGTTCCAAAGATGACTGAAAGTCTTACAGGTTTGGAATGACATGAGCGTGAGTAATTAATGACAGATTTTCATTTTTGGGTAAACTAATTCCAAATAACTCACTAAACATGATGAAACATTTAATTGTTTACTGTCACCAGAGACTGTTAATATGCAAATGTGCTAATAAATGATTGAAATATTAACCTAACTTTTCAAGGACTACTTCTAGTAAAGTATTTTAGGTCAAAGAGGTTCACCTGACAGGAAAGGTTGGGAATCCCTGCACTAGACAACTGAGTATATAGTGTATAGTACAAGTATAAACTATATAGTACACTATTTGCAACACAGCTTAAGTCAGCCCTGACCCAGTCATGTCTTTCAGCAGATCATTACACGAGTGTTTCTCCAGTCTGCCTCCATAATTAAGTGAATCATCCATTAGCTCTGCAGTCCTGGAGAGCCTCCCCAGACCGCAGTTAATTCCAGGGAAAAAAGAGTGGCGTATAAAATGAGGTTTGCCCTCGATGTGCCAGTGATGAGGTGTTGGTCTGACAGGTGTGTCGTGATCAGGACAAAGTTTTGCCTTTGCACTCACTTCGCTCAGCCCACATAGTAAACACACTCATTAGCCAACGGCCCATCCCATGAGAGATAACATGTTTGACATTATTAATTGGCTTTTCTGTAGAAGGAGTCAAGCAGATGAAAAGGTTTATCATGCTGAAATAATTAATTTTTGCCCCAGAATTTGCTGACAGTTCACTTATTCTGAACGAGAGAAAGAGAATGAACAGAGAGAGAGAGAGAGAGAGAGAGAGAGAGAGAGAGAGAGAGAGAGAGAGAGAGAGAGAGAGAGAGAGAGAGAGAGAGAGAGAGAGAGAGAGAGAGAGAGAGAGACTCTCGATTATTTTAGGCTTCATTTTTCCCCCCACTCTCTTTCACTCCATCCCATTTCTGCTCCTCTTATTTCTTCTCGGATGGGAGGAGACATATTAGCCTGCAAAGATTTGAATTTGTAACAGAAAAATAATTAAATGAAATGTAATTAACTCTAACCTGTATAAAAGAAGGGGTTCGTTTTATCTCTCTCCTTTTCAGAGGGCAAAGATTAGCCACATGTTTTGAGACCGCTGTTGCATACAATTAATTTACAATTAATTCAAATTAAAGTGGAAATTATGTACTACGATAATGGCAAAATCATGACATAATACCTTTAATCTCCTCAGCTATCTTTGCCCTCCATGGCCTCATAATTACTTTAATTAATGTCATAGAATATTATACATAATGAAGTGCACCTGAACTGTGCCAATGTCAATATCTGACCCGATGAAAGAAGATTCAGCACAATACTCTTATTAAATACTGAATGCTTAATATGTCCAAATGTCCGTTTCGGCTTCAGCATACATTAGACTTCCAAATTTCAATCTCTTTATGGACAAGTTTTTGCACTCATAGTCTGTCACCTTTCTATCAAAGGTATTTGGCAATGGGAACAACAGAAAAACTCCTTAATCAAAACCCAATCTAAGTGAAATCACATTTGTAGATTTTTTTTTTTTAATTACCATCCCTCATTGTAAAGAAAGTTATATTGAGACTGACTTGACTGTTAGACTGACTGATTGACTGATTAGATTGAAATATTGACTGATAGACAGACAGACAAATAGGTAGGTATAGACAGATAAACAGTAAGATGGAAAGACAGACAAACAGACAGACCACCAGATAGACAGGCAGATAAATAGACCGACAGACAGACAGACAGACAGAAAGTTAGATAGACAGACAAACAGATAGGCAGGTAGGTGGACAGACAGATAGGTAGACAGATGGACAAATAAATAAAGAAAGAAAGAAAGAAAGAAAGAAAGAAAGAAAGAAAGAAAGAAAGAAAGAAAGAAAGAAAGAAAGAAAGAAAGAAAGAAAGAAAGAAAGAAAGACTAAGCTTATTTTTGCCATATATGCCATATAAATCTTTACTGCATTCAATGTTATTTTATACTAGTTTGAAACTGAGACTAAGATATATGTATATATCCTATAATTTAGTTCTCATATGTTTAGGAAAAGTCACAGTTTTATTTAAATGGCAAAGTATATTTTTTGAGCTATGAAAAGGGCCTTGAGGTCTCTCAGAACTCAAACAGAACATGAAAACACTATTTTAACACTTTCACAACTGAGATGTGAGAATAGGACATGCACGATCAAATACAGTAAAAGAGCACTTGCTAGTGGCTTATCTGTGCACAACAACAGTCAACAGTGCAAACTAGTCAACAGCCAGACTACTGACAGACAGAGTCGACCCACAGTTACCCGCTGCTGGCTTATTCTCCCTGTGCATTTGACTTTTTTCTCCCGCTTATAAAGCCTCACATATGCCACTGGCTTATTAGCATTGGCAGCTGTATTGAATCTGGTAAGGTGGAGACAGGATTTTCTTCCCTTCAAGTAGCACGTCAACCATGTTAAGAGAATTTGCTATGTAAACATGTCATTAATACCAACGATATGATTGCAATGCTGCTTCCTTTAATCCCAAACCACAAGCACTCAGATCATTAAGCTGCTGAAAGGAAACTCATATTGAGTAAATGGAAAACATGTAAATTAAACTATTAATTAGATGATACATTACAAAATATTTTTTCAACAGTTTCAACAAGTGCATCCTATTTTTATAACATACATGGCAGATGGAAACATCACAGTAATATGACACTATGGCACATGATTGAGTAGAAAACATGTTGAAGGACAGCATGTGTAGAAAGTGTAGATAAACGCAGTGAGGTCTACAGCCAGTACGCATTAATCCATTAGGAGTCAGTCTGTAGAGTATGTGCCCCATTGTGCCCTACTGCTGCTTGGCCAATCTGTCTGGCCTTTGCGCTCGGTTTTCAGGTCGTAACCCGACATGGCGCCGGCTTTATTAGGTCACGGCGTGGCACCAGCCTGGCATCGCCCGCACACGCAGGGTTGTCCTGGCAACCATCTGCCCTTTGTCACCACGGCACCCACTGGGCATGCCTTGACACGCCAAACCCCCAAAACTGACAAGGTGACAAATATTCAGACTCGAGGATGTAGTGATTGAAGCATGCAGATAAGAAAAACATTAGCTTCTTCCCTTTTTTTTGGCTTTGGACTGTGTGCCATGATTTTGCTGTCTCATGATGAAAATTGTTTCATTTAAAAGTCTATAAACTGTAGTAGCTATTATACTATTCAGAGTGGCTGAATTCCAATACTGATTTGGTGGTGAACGGTAGAAAAATGACTATTTATCAACGGTCATATTCACCATGAAATTAAATTTGGTTTTATTTTAAATAAATATTAATGTTTTGGACCCACTTTATACTAGGTGGCCTTTACTACTATGTACTTAAATTTAAATCAATCATTTGATACAATGCACTTATTGTGTACATACAAGTTTTAACATTGTAATTGGTACTGTAGTTACCTGAAGTTAATTTCTTTAGTTACATTTATAATTACACTATTGACACTTCCCTTACACCTTACCCCACACCTGTCCATAACTTTACACTTAAACTTACCCATAACACCACACCTATCCATAACTTTACACTTAAACTTACCCATACCACCACACCTGTCCATAACTTTACACTTAAACTTACCCATAACACCACACCTATCCATAACTTTACACTTAAACTTACCCATACCACCACACCTGTCCATAACTTTACACTTAAACTTACCCATAACACCACACCTATCCATAACTTTACACTTAAACTTACCCATACCACCACACCTGTCCCTAACTTTACCCTTAAACTTATCCATACCACCACACCTGTCCATAACTTTACCCTTAAACTTACCCATACCACCACACCTGTCCATAACTTTACCCTTAAACTTACCCATACCACCACACCTGTCCATAACTTTACACTTAAACTTACCCATACCACCACACCTGTCCTTAACTTTACACTTAAACTTACCCATACCACCACACCTGTCCATAACTTTACTCTTAAACTTACCCATACCACCACACCTGTCCATAACTTTACCCTTAAACTTACCCATACCACCACACCTGTCCATAACTTTACCCTTAAACTTACCCATACCACCACACCTGTCCCTAACTTTACCCTTAAACTTACCCATACCACCACACCTGTCCCTAACTTTACACTTAAACTTACCCATACCACCACACCTGTCCATAACTTTACACTTAAACTTACCCATACCACCACACCTGTCCATAACTTTACCCTTTAACTTACCCATACCACCACACCTGTCCATAACTTTACACTTAAACTTACCCATACCACCACACCTGTCCTTAACTTTACACTTAAACTTACCCATACCACCACACCTGTCCATAACTTTACACTTAAACTTACCCATACCACCACACCTGTCCATAACTTTACCCTTAAACTTACCCATACCACCACACCTGTCCATAACTTTACCCTTAAACTTACCCATACCACCACACCTGTCCATAACTTTACCCTTAAACTTACCCATACCACCACACCTGTCCCTAACTTTACCCTTAAACTTACCCATACCACCACACCTGTCCATAACTTTACTCTTAAACTTACCCATACCACCACACCTGTCCATAACTTTACCCTTAAACTTACCCATACCACCACACCTGTCCATAACTTTACCCTTAAACTTACCCATACCACCACACCTGTCCCTAACTTTACCCTTAAACTTACCCATACCACCACACCTGTCCCTAACTTTACCCTTAAACTTACCCTTACCACCACACCTGTCCCTTTACCCGTATCCCACCTCAATAGCAGCAAAAGTGTTTTGCAATACAATATGAACATTAAATACACTGTAATAATTATGTTTTGATGTAAGTACTATTTAAGGCCACCTAATATAAAGTGGGACCAATGTTTTAATTTTTAAAGAATCACTTATTTATGCTCACCAAGGCTGTGTTTATTTTATCAAAATACTCAAAAAGTCTTTCCTTACTGAAAAATGTATTAATTTTTTTTTAAAAAAGAAAAAGAAATCTGACCCCAAACTTTTGATCAGTAAAGTATAGTTTAGGTCTTATTGTACACAATTCATCAGAGCACATGACAAAACTTAACAAAATAACTTTCCTTATGCAATAAGTTTTCCTAAAGTATGTTTGCATGAATCCTTCTTATTTTTTCATGACACAGTCAATTCAATAGATAAAATCATATGACAATTTTCTGATTGTTTCACTCTCAAATATGTTAGAATACCGTAGTAAAATGGTTGCAAAAAGTAATGATTTAATATTATTATTTGTTTTGTTTACTATATCTGCTAAATAAAACTACATATTAGATTAATATTAATATTTTTTGTTCATAGACAAAACTGTCTTTAGCATAACTGTTGATTAGAAGACAAAACAAACAACCATGGAAACCATTATGACGTTTGCATCTTCAAAACACAAAAACAATACATAAAAATTAACATTGAGGAGGAGGACAGAATTCATTAGAACAATTCATACATTTAACTAACAACATGTCAAGAAGCACTTGTACATCCTGACATTTTGGGAAACTGTCCACCAGTTTTCTGATCAACAAGGTCATCGGACTAGAGTACGGGAAACTATAACATGACAACCACTTCAGCTCGCTCCAACTTTAATAGCTTAGATGATTGTGGTTAAATGTTTTAGGTACACTATGTACTGTAACTTCTGGCCCTCTAATGGTTAAAAAAAACAAACAAAGTTGCATTCATTTTGGGGAAAAACATTGCTTTGGCTCTGATTGACTGTCTGGATTAATATGACCCCATAGATAATAAGTGTGTTTGACTTGAAGTGACGCTGCGCAGACCGATTGGTGTATAACATCAAAGTATTCGAGTATTTGAAAGCATACTGAGCAGACTGCTCTCTAATTGCTCTCGCGGTACTTTGGCTCCGTTTACACCTGGTATTAAGATGCACTTTGGTTGATCAGATCACAAGGAGACGAGGGAGACATACCCGTCTCTTTTGTCCACTTTCAACCACTTCTGTCCTGATTTATTTCAGGGGAGGGTTTATGTGTTTTTTCAGATCTTCGGATCTAATGGACAAAATAAGCTTGTGCAATTTACACTATATTGCCAAAATTATTGGGACATCCCTCTAAATCATTGAATTCAAGTATTCCAATCATTTCCATGGCCACAGGTGTATAAAATCAAGCACCTAGGCATGCAGACGCTTCTACAAATATTTGTGAAAGAATGGGTCACTCTCAGGAGCTCAGTCAATTCAAGCATGGTACCGTAATAGGTTGCCACCTGTGCAATAAGTCCGTTCATAAAATTTCCCTGACTACTAAATATTCCAAGGTCAACTGTTGGTGGCATTATAAAAAAAGTGGAAGCCATTGGGCAAAACAGCATCTCAACCATAAAGTGGCAGGCCACGTAAAAATCACAGAGCGGGGTCAGCGCATGCTGAGGCACACAGTGCACAGAAGTCACCAATTTTCTGGAGAGTCAATGGCTACAGACCTCCAAACTTCATGTGGCTTTCAGATTTGCTCAAGAACAGTGCGTAGAATGGGATGGGTTTCCATGGCAGAGCAGCTGCATCCAAGCCTTATATCACCAAGTGCAATGCTAAACGTCGGATGCAGGGGTGTAAAGCACGCCACCACTAGAGCAGTGACAAATCACGCTTCTCTGTCTGGTAATCCAATGGGCGAGTCTGGGTTTGCCGGTTTCCAGGAGAACAGTACTTGCCTGACTGCATTGTGCCAAGTGGAAAGTTTGTTGGAGGGAGGATTATGGTGTGGGGTTGTTTTTCAGGGGTTTGGCTTGGTCCCTTAGTTCCAGAGAAAGGAACTCTTAATTCTTCAGCATACCAAGGCATTTTGGACAATTTCATGCTCCCAACTTTGTGGAACAGTTTGGGGCCTTCTTGTTCCAACATGACTGCGCACCAGTGCACAAAGCAAGGTCCATAAAGACAACATTTCCAATGCCTCAGTCGCTATCTCTGAAAAGTAAAGCCAATGTTGATTCTTGTTTCATTTACTATTCCGAACTCTTTTGCAGTCTCTTTTTTTTTCTGACTCTCCTCTCTTCTGCATTTTATTTTATTTTTAATTTTAATTCCCCAGAGGGAATGATTTTTTATTAAGTTAATTGTGACAACTAACCTGTGTCACTTCCACACCATACACGCGTCAAAGTAGTCTGAGCAACTTTACTCTTTTTACGGATATGACGAGACATGCACAGTTCAGTGACGCATATAATATATATAACACGCATATATAGGCTTACCACTGTGAATCAGGGTAAGACAAAAACACCAGTGGCCCTTGCCCTGGTAATTGTGAAAGTGCCCTTTTTGATTGCACAGCAGTGCCCCCACAGACACAATTTCAAATTTTTATCAGAGGTGATTTATTCCAAAACACCCACACAAACCCCCCACCCCGAACGTGATTTCTACCGAGGGGGAACACACCACCACACCCCTTTTTCACCCCCACCATTGCCCCTGCTCCTGAAGAGGTTCAGCACGCCATTGAAAAACACGTTTTGCAATAAGGACTGATGTACAGTATTAACATTTAAATTTAGTAAATTTTTGGAGAAAAATAAGTTACATGGTGTACCTTTGAAAGAACAAATATGCACATATAGACAGGAAAATGTTAACCTAACTTCTAGTAAACAACTTGTTGTTTGTAAATAGTATAGGCTTATGATACTAAACAATACAATCCAAAAAATAGCTAAAAAACTAGTTGTGGATTTGTGCATGTGTGTATTTGAAAAGCACTCATTAGACATACCATATAAGACATATTTGTATAACTTAAAATTAAAATGATAAAAATATGCAAATTTTGTTTGAGGAATATAATCCACTACCACGAGTTCATCTCCAAACTGCTCACAACACTTGACTTATCATCTTACTTAAAAAGCAAAACCCAAATCCTAGTTGTCATGACACTGCTCTCTGGACTCAGAGAACGACAGATTAGAACCCTCTATCATTCCCCCATCCGTCTATCACTTTCTCATGCCTCCTCTATCATTTCCTCATCTCTCTCTCCCTTTCCCTGGCTACCGGTGACAGCTTGAAAGGTGTAGACGATCAGAGCATTGGCAGTTCGCTTCCCCACGCCTTGGCACAATGAAACATTACTCTCAGATACATCTTCCATGTTCAACACTCGGTCCCAGGGCAGCCTTATCGGCTCTGTCCAGAAACCTTGAGTCAAGCCATGTTATGCTGAGCAGTTCCATGTCCAATGTCTTTTTTAAAATTCAAACACTCCTTTTGTCCAATGTCTTACACGCCCTTTATTACAGATGCCTACATGCAACAAAACGTAATGGTGTGAATATGACCTTGTCTTTTTCTCTGTGACCCTAATGGACAAAATTAAAACATTACCATATCAATATATGACATTTCAAAACCATTACTGTTTAGGGATTATGATAAATGAAAGCAAACAGTTTTTAAACTCAATAAATTCTACTACATGTGATATGCCTTAGTTTGCTAACTCATTTGCTCAATCAATCCCTCACTCGTTTCACTCACACACACCCGACAGCTGTGGTATTAAGTCATTCTTTTTTTAGTTCTTAAGACATGAAGATGTCAACCAGAGGAATTTTCAATATTTCATTATCGATTAAGAAAAGAGCACTCTCAGCTTCCAGCAAAAACGGCAACCTATGGATTGTATTTACAAGTGGGTTAGTTGTCATGTGAGTTATTTCTCAGTAATAAGGTTTTTAATCAAACGTCAAATTGCATTCAAGTTTTTGTTTGTGTGTGTGTGTGTGTTTATTACAAATACCCCAATTTACCCTGTATTATCCAATATTTTGATACAATATCATATTTGCATCTGTCGGCCTATAGATTAATATTTTATAATTTGTTGTTGTATTAATATTTTTTTGCTCCATTGCTGCTTTACTGCCTAAATGTGGCTGAGAATATGCCATTTAATGGCAGATCCCCATTGTGAGACTTTTTGTGTAATCTATACTTTAAAGCGTTAGTTCACCCAAAAAAATTAAATTCTGTCACCCTCATGTTGTTCCAAACCAGTAAGACTCTCGTTAATCTTTGGAACATAAATAAAGATATTTTTTAATGAAATCTGTCCCTATATTGAAAGTCCACGTTACTACCACTTTGATGCTTTAAAAAGTTAATAAAGAGACTCCATAATTTTATATGATT
Organism: Gobiocypris rarus; assembly: GCA_023029165.1. Classification (NCBI taxonomy): domain Eukaryota; kingdom Metazoa; phylum Chordata; class Actinopteri; order Cypriniformes; family Gobionidae; genus Gobiocypris; species Gobiocypris rarus. The sequence goes on along the minus strand of CM040914.1, from coordinate 8,819,723 downwards.
AACATATTGTATATAGGCTTTTATTCACATAAACATTGATCAACGAACATAAAGAAAAGCTCAACCATACTTACTTGACATGTGAGAGCAAACCTCATTGGTTCTTGCAGAAGCTCAAACTTGCTGTGTAACCCGAGAATGAACCTCATTGGTTCTTGCTGAAGCTCAAACTTGCTGTGTAACCTGAGAATGAACCTCATTGGTTCTTGCTGAAGCTCAAACGTGCTGCGTAACACGAGAATGAACCTCATTGGTTCTTGCTGAAGCTCAAACGTGCTGCGTAACACAAGAATGAACCTCATTGGTTCTTGCAGAAGCTCAAACTTGCTGTGTAACCTGAGAATGAACCTCATTGGTTCTTGCTGAAGCTCAAACGTGCTGCGTAACACGAGAATGAACCTCATTGGTTCTTGCAGAAGCTCAAACTTGCTGCGTAACCTGAGAATGAACCTCATTGGTTCTTGCTGAAGCTCAAACTTGCTGCGTAAGATGAGAATTAACCTCATTGGTTCTTGCAGAAGCTCAAACTTGCTGCGTAACATGAGAATGAACCTCATTGGTTCTTGCAGAAGCTCAAACTTGCTGCGTAACATGAAAATTAACCTCATTGGTTCTTGCTGAAGCTCAAACTTGTTGCGTAACCTGAGAATGAACCTCATTGGTTCTTGAGGAAGCTCAAACTTGCTGCGTAACACGAGAATGAACCTCATTGGTTCTTGCTGAAGCTCAAACGTCCTGCGTAACACGAGAATTAACCTCATTGGTTCTTGCAGAAGCTCAAACTTGCTGCGTAACACGAGAATGAACCTCATTGGTTCTTGCAGAAGCTCAAACTTGCTGCGTAACACGAGAATGAACCTCATTGGTTCTTGCAGAAGCTCAAACTTGCTTGCGTAACACGAGAATGAACCTCATTGGTTCTTGCAGAAGCTCAAACTTGCTGCGTAACATGAGAATTAACCTCATTGGTTCTTGCAGAAGCTCAAACTTGCTGCGTAACACGAGAATGAACCTCATTGGTTCTGGCAGGTCAAGCGAACATGCTTCATCTTCTGTTTACCACAACTGATGTGTGAGTCGATGAATGTTTATGAGTAAAAATCTGATCATCATATAAAGTGATTGTGTCCCTTCAGAAAATTTGGACTAAACCACTCAATTTATATGGGTTAGTTTTAGTTTTGTAGCTGTCTGCTTGAGGTACAGAAATCTCTCAGATTTTCATTAAATCTAAATTTCATTAAATCTTAATTTGTTTTCTGAAGATAATCAAAAGTCTTACCGGTTTAGAACGACATGTGGGTGAGAAATCACTGATTAATTTAATAAATTAATTACATTTTTGGGTGACCTAACCCTTTTAGGGCTTTTGTCTAGAAACTGATTTTCAGAAATAAAGAAAAATTCTGATAACTGAGCCCAGTGTCCCCATAGTATTTTTTTTCCTCATTGGACTTTCATAAGCCTGCAAGTTAACACACTATGGAACAGAAAGCTTAAATCACCGCACAAGTAAACTCGCATACAGTCCAGACGCTATAAACAAGAATAAAAGTACAAAGATGCCAAACAAGAAAGGAACTGAAAAATAACATGAATTGAACTGCTGTATTGCTTTGTGATCTATCTTAATGTCTAGAACATGATATTATATAAGCCGACTTAGCTATTTAATACCACTATGGAAAAAAAAACCACTTATTGAGGTACAGATTTTAAAGCCACAAAGCCAGAATTGAAAAGATGCAAGAAGGGGGTTAAAAAAAAAGAGAAAAAAAAGAGCAGTCGCCCACAGGAAGAAATTCATTTCCTGTGGAATACGCTGCAAAGAGTATCAGTACGAAAAACCTGGCAAGCCGATAAGAAAGATTCCCTCGTTACATTGATAACCATTTGTTCATTTCCTGACAACAACAAAAAAAATTATAAATCTCTGAAAATGAAACGGGGGCCAGTTTTTCCGCTTCTTTTCTTCCTTCTCTCCTTCACACTGGGTTCATTCCATCCGCAATATGGCAGAGGAATGATAATCGGAGCATCAGTTATCGCTGGGGTATTTGTTCCTTGTGGGAAGAGGCGCGGCGACAGAAGGGGGAGCACGGTTTGACTCCCTCACTTTTGTGTCAGGGCCCTGCACTCTGGACAAGGGTGGATTTGCATTTTAATGGATGCAATTTATAGAGTTCGCCGTCGCATTCGGCACAGCACAAGTGGCATCATTAAGTTAGCTAAGCCGGATTACTCCTGATAGGGGGGGTCAGATAACAGCAGAAGCGAGCCAGCTCCAAGAGAGAGGAGTCATGTATGAGACGCCAGCAAGTGTGTGTCTGTGTTTGTGTGTGTGTGAATGCGAGCATGTATTTCAAAAGCCTTCTTAGACACATCAAAATTTCATTAAAGTGATTCAGGCTGATTTCTTAACTAAAGCTAAAGGGGAGACCAGGGCATGTTGTCACACTGTCTACTCCAATGAACGTTTCAAAGCGTGTCTGTAGAGATGCGTATCCTAAAGTCAGAACTATAAAAAAGCTATTGAACATTTCCGCTGCTGTTCAGGAAAAAGGTTCACACGTTGACCTTTTGTGACAACATGCAACAATAGCTGGTAAAATGATATTCAACTGTATATTTTAGGCTTTTTAACAAAGAATAAAACAATTTTAAAACAAAACAGTTTTTTTTAATGTAAAAAGTAACAATATAAAACCACTGTTTTAGACATATATTTACATATTTATGATTTAAAATATAGATAATACATTTATAACATGACAAATACAATTATCATTCATCATTTAATTCATGTCACTGTAATATATGTGTGTGTGTCTACTAAAAAACACACTTGTGTAATTGAACTTTTGACTCAAAACCTTACAGTTACTTAGATATAACCTTTGTGACAACTTTGCTGTATGACGACTAACATCGTTCTCCCGTATTCTTTACCCATTAGATTTATATTTGCATTATCTCCACACGCTGATTATCTTCACCCGTGTATTTTAGGAGTATAAAGTGTTTGCAAGTCTTGTAAGGAGAAAAGAGAGAGGTTAACAGAGGAGACAGCTGCCTGGTCCTGAATTTACCACAGCATTGTGGGTAAAGAGGTGCAGCCTGTCAGTCGGAGAGCAACGGACTGTGGAGGACACACCTCAACAACCGCGTAAATAAGAGATTATGCATCGGGCAATAAAACTGCAAAGTGCGTCGGGTTCTGTTTGTGCGTCAGGGTGAGAGTGTGTATATGTGTATTTGTGCAACTGTGCATGTACGGTATTATTAGAAATGCAATATTTATGGCTGAGTTTGCACTTTCATAGAGGAGCCTCATAATAGTTTGGGGTATATGACTATGAAACGGCATGTGAGAATTTTGGATGCTTTATTAAACAACTGCTTTTTGTTAGTGACTAGGTGCAGTTTGACTTTGAGTGCTTAACATCCTTAAACTATTCAGGAATTAAAGCAACTTATTTTGGAATCATCCAACTAAATTCCACTATTATATATTTAGTTAACATTGTTACAATACAAAATCATTTTGGTATTTCAGCACTGGTATAATTCCTAATTTGAGAGTGTTGGTTGAAAAGAAAAAATATATACCTGAAAGTAAAACAGGTTCAATTACTAAACTTAATGCACTAAACACTTAAAATCAATAATGTTTTTTTCAATACCCAACTAACCTTGTATCTGGATATAATAAATCGGAGCGTGCGTTTAACCCCCATATTTCGGCATATTAAAAGCTTTCCCCGTTCCCCATTATGCTGATATGCGGGCCGGACCCTGACTTCCACCTAATTGTGTGTATTTTAAAAAGCCATTTTCTGTTAGACTGCACAAATCCATTATATCAGTGACTTACGCCGCAATAATGCGATTGAATTAATGCACCAAAACAGATTCTGTGGCCTGCAGAGAGAGACAATGACAGATGCCCTTATTGCGAGCACACTACCTCTCTTCCCCGTTATCAATACTATTAGCGCTAGTGTTAATAAGGGTGAAGTATTAAAAGCCCTTGTGTGTGTCAGTCAGAGAGGAGATGTGGAGAGGGCCTCATAGCTGCTGATAAACCCTGACACCTCACAGCAGGGTTAAAGCCACAGACAAAGCATGTACAGAGAGACGGGCCAGAGGGGGCCCTTATCAATGTGTTAAAGGGTCCACATTCCCTCCACTTTTGCTTACAAATGGATGGTGCAGTATTCATCTTTTTAACATGATTTTCGAACTGGTTCATTTTCACACTTATACCAACAATATGGTGGTATAATTGAAAAAAGGCGAGACAACTAATAAATCACAGCTCTATATGCAAAGCCACTGATTTAAATAATGAAATTGTCTCCTTACACTGATTGAACAAAAATAATGCATCTCATGAGCAAGTTATTGAAATCTGTGACATTCATTTTCATTTTCATATCCATGTCTAGGTCGTTATTTATTTACTTATTTATTGATTCAGTTGTGCTATAAATAGTATTTGATTTCATCTTCACATGCACATTTTTGATGATTCTAAATTTTGTAAATACATAAAAAAATACTGAAAACTTCATCTCAGCAAGCACGTTTATATATACAGTCAAAACAATTTGTTCAGACACATTCAACATTCATCACAGTTTATTTGCTATTGCTTCGTTTTGTTTAGTCTGTGGCGTAAACGGTTGCATTAGCAATTAGAGAAAAAAACACTTCAGCAAAACATGGTCAGGTCAAAGAGTCTGAATAATTTTGGTCCCATTTTTTTTTTAAATAAATTTTACTGGTAGTCACTGTATGAAGATTTTTTGGGTAATATGTCACAGTTTGCTTTATTGTGCTATCCTCACTTACATTAGGGTGACCAAACGTCCTGTTTTCCCAGAACACGTCCTGTTTTCAAGTCCTGTCCTGCCCGTCTTGGCTGTTTCTTACAAAGTGATGAAAATGTTTTCATTATTTTCCGTTGGTCCATTAAATTTACCAGCACTCGAGTATCAATTAAGTATCTCATTGTCAGGCCGAGTGTCCTGGTTTTCGGTAATCAAAATATGGTCACCCTAACTTACATACATGAACTATAGTGTCCTGCACCCTATAGTAAAACATTATATCTGGTGTCTGAATAATTTTTTGATTTGACTGTATATGTATATAACAATGTATATGTAAACAAAATATAGATCTCAAATCACTGCTCAAACAGCTTCAATCACATTACTTTGCATTCTGAACGTGGTTAAAAGTTTCTGATCCTGGAAACTTTAGGATGCCTAAACTTTTCTCCCAGAGAAGCCACATTTTTAGTAAGTCAGCAGAGTCATTTTCATGCGTGCATATGTTCTGCAGAGGCAAGGGAATTCATTTATGATTGTACTGAATATCAAACAACATGTTTATTCTAATAGCCAATACTGACTAATAACATTTGTCATTATGCCTATATGAATATTTAATGAAATTAATATATCTGTGACAGCATATTTCATTTTGCCTATATTACAAATGCATAAACACATTGACTGCTGGTGAATGTGTGTGTGTGTGTGTGTGTGTGTGTGTGTGTGTGTGTGTGTGTGTGTGTGTGTGTGTGTGTGTGTGTGTGTGTGTGTGTGTGTGTGTGTGTGTGTGTGTGTGTGTTATACCCACCCCTCTCACAGGACCCTTATCTCCAGGCTAGTGATCACAGAGTTTATCTTTTTAATTATGTGGTAGGTCTCTTCTAAAGACAGACGGGATGTGTGTGTATGTGTGTGTGCGCTTGTGCGTGTTTCCGTTCTCAGCAGCAGCGTCCCAGTCGCTTCTCATTCAACATCAAAATCAGCCTATTCCCTTTGCACCCCTGGCCCCTTCACCTTTCTATCAGGACCTCAGTGTTAGGGGATTCGAGGTCCCCGTTCGGTCTGCACTCTGAGACAGAAAATCAGATAAGATTCCTCTTTTTCCCTCAATCAAGCAGGGTTTACATAATTATTCTCTTTAAAAAAAAAAAAAAAAAGCTGAATACACCCAAATATATAACAATTCACATTAAGTGTGTAACGTCAATATCTCCTTTAAAAGTTGTGTAAGCATACACTATCAGTCAAAAGTTTCGAATAATTACGATTTTTTTTAAGGTTTTTGAAATATGTCTCTTATGTTCACTAAGACTCCATTTATTTGCTCAAAAATACAGTAATATTGTGAAATATTATTACAATTTAAAAGAACTGTTTTCTATTCAAATAGATTTTAATATATAATTTATTCCTGTGATGGTAAAGCTAATACTTTTGTGGAAACCGTAATACACTGCCATTCAAAACCGTGGGGTATTTAAGATTAAAAAGTAAATAAAAAAAGAAATGAATACTTTTATTCAGCAAGGATTCATCAAAAGTGACATAATGTATTAAGTATTAAGTATTAAGCAGCAAAAACACAGTTTAATCAAATAAATTAAGCAGTTTCAATATTGATAACAAAAAGTAAAAAAAAAAATATCACCAATACAACCTGATAATAATCAAGAACTAAATCAGAATATTAGAATGAATCTTGAGGGATCATGTGACGATGCTGTAAATTCAGCTTTGCCATCACAGGAATAAAATACGTTTTAAAATCCATTCAAATTTTTTTTTTTTTCACAATATTACAGTTTTTACTGTATTTTTGATCAAAGAAATGTCACCTTATTGATCATAAGAGACTTCTTTCAAAAACAATCATTTTGAAAACTTAGCTGTCACATTTGTTTTTTCTTTACATCTGACTCTATTCTCAATTAGACTGGAAACAACATGAGGTAGTGAGTTTCTGTGTAGCGTTTACTGTGAGGAGCTATAAGGAGCATTATTATCAATCATCCTGATATAATATGTCAAGACTACCTTTAAAATCTTTGCCGTTCAAGGAGGGGTGCTCAGCCGTGGTTTCTGCCCTGACATCCGCTCAATATATTGTCTAAGGTCAGCCTGTACATACTGCGTCGTGGAATGCTAAGACTGTGGATTTCGAAGCCCCTCTCGATTTAGCATTCGGGCTGGAGTTTTAACCTCTTCTGTAAGAGTAATGTCAGTTGTATGCCACACTTAAGTCATGGGGATCCAGACGGTACTCAGACACATGGTCCCTCTGTAATCTCTAACATCTTTCACAAACAGAGGATGCATGTACATGTCAAGGCAGGCATCACTACAGAGACATGTTAGCCTGGTTATAAATGTACTTGTTTGCCACATGCGGTCAAAATGTGTCAGGGTTAAAATATTTGTGTGTATAAAGATTTGTTTAACTTCATCATTCCCCAGTACAAACATTTCTGGATGGGTAGTTTTAAAAATATATGTCAACTGATTATTTAATTATACTGGACCTTTAATAAGAAATAAATTCTCACAAAGCATAAATACTTTACACTAGACAGGATGACATAAATATTATTTAAATTAATATATTATTCATTATCAATTCTTATTTATATTATTGTTACTATATTGATCATGTTAACATTAATTACTATTTAATATTTACTTTAAAGATATTTCAAGATATAAATTGAAATCATATATATATATTCAGTATATAACAGTATATAGTATATATATATATATAAACCATGTCCTTTAAGGTTTAGAAACATAATGCGTGAATTACATTATTTATTTAAAAACAACAATAAATCACCCAGACTTGCTATGTGATCTCATATTAAATAAAACACACAAGCAAAATACATATTTAAACTGTATGCATCAAAAACACATATTCAAAGCAACCATTTCAACAATTGCTCCTAGTAGGCAGCAGCGACTCATCTGAATAAATCCATTTTGTAGACTCTCTAGGAGCTGTCAGCTGACCCTGTGTTGCAGGTTAAGGGTTAAACGGCTGAAAATGGTGACGACTAAAGCTGTAGGCGGTGGCTTATGGGAGATAACCTCCTTGTGATGCCTCCTACCCTCCTATTAACCCTAACATGAGGGACGCCACCCACCCACATCACACCTAAACAGCCCCGGTGCCGATGTAAAGGAAACACTCCATCATTGAGCTTCATCTAAATAATCAAGCTTCCTGCAAACAGAAAGTTAAAAACTACAAATATTAAATCTGTTAAATGTGCAATCAACTTGACCCTGTAACCATGATTGATTGCTATAGCGAGATAATGTCAACAACTAACAATACAGTCAAAGGTGTAATTCATATACTTTTCTGAGCAAATCTTAATGCATCACTGTTATTCTGCTGTGCTTAAACACTATAAAACAATAATAATAATAAAAAAAGCTCAACTGTGGATTGACTATATTCTGAATTTTTAATATAAATTGGTCATACTTTATTTGACAATGTCCTTGTTGCATGTGTTACATTTACTCACCATAAAATAACAGTAAATTATGCAACTAAGCCTAATCCAAACCCAGATCCTTCCCTATTGTAAGTGTATGTTAATTCATATTACTCAGTACATAAAAATATAAAGTATAGTAATTAATGTTACTTAATACTTAAATATATATTTACACTGTAACAAGGACACCCTAAAATAAAGTGTAACCTGTACATTTTACAGTCCTGTTCCTGATGTACACACTAATACTATTAATTACAATAACTGGGTAATAACTGTTCAAACTTTGAACCTAACCTTAACCCATGTAGTTACATTATATTTTCTTAGACTCTAAGTACATGGTGCAAGTATTGTAAAATAAAGTGCAACCTAAAATAGATTTGAATATAGTCGTATTGGTTCCTTTAAAGAAATGTACTTATTAATTAACTAATATTAACTACATGTACTAACTATAGAGTTACTGTTATGGGTAGGGTTTGGTTGAGGGTTAGTTGAATGTAATTATGTATAATTCAATGCTATTACTATAGTACATGTAGTAATATCCCATTTTAAGGTGTCCTTGTTACAGTGTAACTATACATTTAAATACTAAGTAATAACAACATGTATGCATTTACGGTTACACTATTTTAAGGTGTCATTGTTACAGTGTAATTATATTTTTAAGTTCTGAGTAATATTAATTAACAACATGTACTTACTATAGGGTTAGGATAGGATTAGGATTTGGGTAAGGGTTAGTTTTGTGTAATTATGCTTAATTTACTGTTAGTACTGTAAGTACATATGTAGCAAAGACACTGTGAAATAAAGTGTAACCGCACTTACTATATGATTATGGTTTAGGGTTAGTTGCATGTAGTTATCCATAATTTACTGTTATTACTACAGTAAGTACCTGTAACATATGTTACAAGGACTGTAAAATTGTTACATAATGTTTTCTTGAACTACAACTGTGGTAGAAAACACAATCATCTTAAAGGGATAGTTCACCCAATTGCATTCGTCAAGTCAGGGGTTACTCCTTCGCCGTAAATCAGTGCATACGGCTGTCTGCTGGAAGCTAGTTATTTTAGTTTATAAAGTTTTAAATACAGATATTTTTCCAACACGATCTCATGACAATGCGTATAAATAGTACGAGTGTGCAATCTCGTAGAATGTATACGCCAAAATGAGTTTTGGCGTGCATATGGTACGCCGTTTTTGGCGTGCATATGATACGCACTTTATGGCGTGTATATGACACGCTTTTGGGTAGGGTGAGGGTGGGGGTGTGGGGGGTTCGTACATATAATACACAATAAAGTGCGTATCATATGCACGCCAAAAACGGCATACCATATGCACGCCAAAATGAGTTTTGGCGTATACATTCTACGAGATTGCACACTCGTACTATTGATACACATTTTCGTGAGATCGGGCTTTATTTTTCTCACACTAATGCATGGCTTCACTTCAGAAGGCCTTTATTAACCCCTGGAGCCGTGTGAAGTACATTTAGGATGGACAGATGCACTTTTATGGACTTCAAGGTAACACTTTATAATAATGGTCATTAACATTAGTTAACTACATTAGTTAACATGAACAAAGATAATGAACTGCACTTATAAAGCATTTATTTATTAGTTCATTTCAACATTTACTATTGCATTATTAAAATCGTGTTAACATTAATGCACTGTGAACTAACATGAACAAACCACAAACAGCTATATTTTTATTAACTAACGTTAACAAAGATGAACAAATACAGTAACACATGTAATGCTCATGGTTAGTTCATGCTAGTTAACATATTAACTAATGTTAACTAATTACCATTATTCTAAAGTGTTACCGACCTTGGAAACAGAAACAGCCATTTCATGCCATTATAATGCTTAGAAGAGCCACACAAAAAAAATAATATCTGATTGTATTCGTCTGAAAGAAGAATGTCATCAACACCTATGGCTTGAGGGCGAGTAAATCATCGGCTAATTTTCATTTTTGGGTGAACTACCCCTTTAAAGCACCTTGACCAGTATCAGTTAATTCAATAGATTACACACAATACAATCCCTAATATACACAATCTATTGTGAACACACACATTTTCTTTCTAATCTTTAAGAAATTTGCCAACATTGACCCTACTGTTAAAGATCTAAACTTTTTATCAATAAGTAAAGCTATGGGATTATAATAAACAATATTTGGACTTATTCGAAAACAACTTGTGCATTCTTGCATTTGTTGTCATTTATATGCAGGGTGTAATTTGGCATCCACCTCTATTGGTGCTCAAGAGGATGAATCAGGTAATGAATCTTCTGAAGTCATAACGTCCATGACAAATCTTAAAGTTAATGCTTAGGGAGCAGAGCCAAAGCACATATTATGTAAAATACAAGTTTAAGTACTGATATTAATTGAAGTCATCTTAGAGCTTGTACACAACCATTGGCACATTATCTTTACAATGAGAATAAATTGAAATGCCTGAAAGCCAATCCCTGGCTAAACAGAATCTCTGGACAGATGCAATACAGTAATACCTCAGAAAGTGAACCATACCAAAAGGTTACATTTGCCCCACGGTCTGAAGGCTTTAATGATGTTTGAGAAAGTCTGGTAGTGGAGTGGTTCACATTATCTATCCAGGACCTGTGTTTTTGATCTAACTCCCTCACTAGACCTCCATGACTGCAGCAAGCATCATAGAGGTTATATGGATGTCAACACTGCAAATCATGCTATAATGTCTATCCCACATGCTTCGCTTGCACTAAATGCTGAATCCATCCATTGTCTTTTAACTGTCCGTTTCCATCTCCCTAACCCCATTAGGATGGATGTGGTCCACATATGATAGAGTTTGGTCACAGCTGTCCTGCTCTGCAATAGTAACCAAAAATACACAACAAAATACACAGAATCCCACCATGAGTGTGGAGAAAAGATTAGGGGATTTTCCGAAAATAAAATATACTATATTTGTTCACGTGTGCAATGTTGACATCGCCATAAATAACTGTATAGGTCTGAGCAAACAATAATGCAACCTAACAAGGACTTTGCAGATAGCTATTTTGGGTCACGTTTTATATTAGGTGTCTTTAACTATGTACTATTTTTATGAACTTATTGTGTTCAAACACTGGCTGCTATTGAGGTAGGATACGGGTATGGGATAAGGTTTGGAAGCTTTAAGGGTTGGTTAAGGTGTAAGGGAAGGGTAAACACTCAACCGTGTGTAATTACATGTATTACAGCTGGAATTGCGCGCAGGTACTTTTGAAATACAAGTACTATGTAAAAGCAAGTATATAAACAACAAGTGCATTGTATGAACAATCCATTTAAATGGTGGCATGTTAGGTAACAATTTATTTTAAAGTGTCCTTGTTACATGTACTTACCATTAGAAATATTAGAAATACAATAAATTATGCACAACTACATAACCGAACCCTAATCCTACCCCACTAGTAATTAATGTTACTTAGTACTTAAATATATATTTAAACTGTAACAATGACACCTTAAAATAAAGTGTAAATGCACTTTATTCCACAGTCCTGTACATACTATGCACTTATTGTGGTAATTACAATAAAAACAACTAGGTAACCTATACCCCTAAACCTAAACTTAACCCATGTAGTACCTTATACTCCCCAGTACTTTCTTAGTACACTGTAATTACTGTAAAATAAAGTGCAACCATTTAAATTGTACATTGTAGTTAAAGACACTTTGATTCTCATCGGTGTGATATTTTGCAGTTAATGTGGACATGATTATTTTTAATTCAACTTTACATTTTTTCTTCCACAAATAAATGTTTCGGCTTCATATATTTAAATCTAAATATCTAGTGAGCATTGAGTGTGTTCTTGTATTTATGTAGCATCTGTGTGTGTGATATCCCAGTGATTCTGAAGGCTGTGGGCCTCCCGGTGCACCCATGCTACAGCGATCAGCTTTCTCAAGTGTGACTGCAAGCATTGTTCTGCCAAACAAAGTCCTCACACTGATGTGTAGAACCCGCTTAGCAGACAGAACCTTTTTTTTCCTTTTTTACTTTATGCTATTGAGCTGCAAAACACAGATATCAAGATTTATGTTAAGCAACACACATACAACATTTAATGATTATATATATATCTATATATATATATATCTATATATATATATATATATATATATATATATATATATATATATATATATATATATATATATATATATATATATATATATATATATATATATATTTCACATTACTTCTGTTTATTTTGTATTTTGATTTTAGTGATTGGTGTCTTAATATTACAAATATTTTCTAATATTCTAATATATGTAGTGCTGCTATTTTCTTTCTCTTTTTTTTGTGTTGCATTATCAGCTAAATTGTTATATGTAATGAGATTGCCATGAACTAAAGCTGAAAACCACTGTTGGGGGAGATCCTAACATGACTCTTGCATTGTTCTGTAAGACAACATGACTCATGATCAAATCGTTGACTGACAGGTCCATGGCATTAGCACGGTTCACAATGCAAATAGGACAGCAATAGGAAGTCCATCTTTCCTCAGTTACCACCGCCTATTAATGAGGTATTCTGAGCGCTCTGTTTATATGCCATTTTTATAACTAGTATTCATTTCTAAAGTAAATGACAAAAAGATTATTTAACATAACAATAAGGGGGTTAAGAAGAGTGCGTTTACATGTCCGTGATAGTGTTTATTCTCATTTACCTTAATGCATTTTAAGGATAGATACGATTATATAAATATATAAAGCATCTTTTACATAATCAAATGTGTTTACTAAATTATGAACGTTTAATAAACAGGCCTACTATCCCTAAAGGTATTTTTGTCATGCATAGCATGTTTCACTATAAATAAGTTAACTTACAGCTTAGTTTGGAAGTGGAAAAGAACGCTTAAAATTACTGGTTAAAAAAATGCGCATCTTAAACTTACCATTCCATGCATGAAACGAGGCCAAAGAAAGAAAATAAAAATAAAAAAGAGTAGAAAATCCAAACACGGTTAAGCGTGAAAAAGTGAAGACATTTGTAAAATTCTCTGAAGAGGGCGGTGTGTGCCTGAGGCAAGGCCATATCTCTTCTGCTTGATCAGTCTATCTCAAATATAATTAGACCTTAACATGCCGAGATGGTGTAAACTGAGGTTTGGTAAAAACCTTTTTTGACATCTTAAAAAATAGCCTTTAGCTGACAAATATTTGAGTTTTATCCTCCTTTAAAAGTTGTGACACTTAAATTTGTATTAACTTAGCGCTGTTGATTATTATTAGTATTATTATTATTATTATTTATTAGTATAAGAGCCATAAGAAAATATGCCTGCCTGAAAAAATGCATGTCACTTTTCAAAATACGCTAGGGAAAATACTTACAACATTGTAATAGGCTATCATTTTAATAAATTATAGACAAAAGTTAAAATAGCTTAAAACAAATGTGTAGGCCTATAGCCTATCCTTAACGTGAATTTATGATGCAGAAATGTTAATAACTCAACGGCAAAGACTTAAATGCAGCGTATTTTAAAACTTAATTTGAACCTCTAATGCTTTGAAAATAAAAAACTATTAAAATGTTTTTTTTTTTATCTTTCCATTTTCGTATTAAAAATCCATTCATACGTACAAAATATTTATTTTTCAAGTTATCAATTTCATATTAATTTCACAAAGAGTCTTTTTGCGTCAAGTGAGAATAAGCATCCTTATAAAACCTATTAAAAAGTAGCAAGGCGATGTTTCAACTCAAATGCATGCGTTTCTCTTCAGAGACACACAGTCTACGTGTCACCATATAGTCCTCATGAAGATGCACGGGTGAATCTGCACAAGTGCAGGAAAAATTAACAACGAAGGTACAACTTTCTGTAAATAAGTGACTGTGCGCCACCTCCTGGGGATTTAGAGAAAAGTAGAAAGCTAAATCTCATTGTCCAAATCCTAGCGTTCATTTAAAACCCGTGGCAGAAGTGGTGATGCAGTTCTAGAAAGCTTGCTGTCTTTATACACTGTAAAAATGAAAAGATAGGCTAATCGAAGCACAATTTGGGATTCCTAAGATTGCCACACAATGGCGGAAAAGCTTTGGAAAACCTCAAAGTTCAAATAGGCATCTGTGGCCTGATAAAAACAACAAAAACAACACTGCTGAGTAGGCCTACCTAAAAACATTTTTGTAACTGCGAATAGTCCTTTGATACAGGTTGCCTAACAGTTTGACAGTCTAAGGAACCCCAAATGGTGCCTCAAATACAGGCTACCTTTTCATTTTACCGTGTTAAGTCCCCTGGAGCAAAACGGCACACGTATCCTGGTTCAACATAAAATAAGGCCTACAATTCACTGTAAATGCATTTCATTTTCTAACACTTACTTAAGGAAATGTATCGGATAAAAAAAGAACATTACACCAGAAGGCCTTTCCCCTTGCTGACCTTACGCCATCACATCTCATGGATAAAGACTGTAATTAGCGCGCTTTGACGGTGCGGGCTAGTAAATGTGGCATGTTCATTACCACCCCACTACCGCAGCCACTATGCATTTATCTCTTCTAGTAGGTCTTTCTCACCGCTTAGGCTCGTCGTGCAGGGTTAAGACGAGAGAGAGGGGCTAAAGACGGTTACCTTGACACCCTAATAGACTGCCTTTCCCCAACCAGTGCAATCGAGCAAACCAGTGGAGCAAAAATCATTAGGTAAGCAACATAATCACAATCAGATCTCCTGCTTCCATTGGTGTACTTTTGCCCTCTCTCAAGGATACTCTATGTTTTTAAACAATACTTTTTGGGCTTTTGCGCCACTCTTCTCGGAATCTTGTCACTATCCTCCTCGTATATTACATTCTCCAGTTAAAAGAGATGCTGACTTCACCGCTGTTTAATCTACGCGAGGTAAATGACCTCTCGGATGAGCTCGGGTCGCTATCTGCGGCTATAGAAGTATGTTATCACCGTTATTAGAGCACGTTAAACAGTGGCTGAGAGTGTAGAGACACCAGGCGAAATTGGAAGCTTATTGTGATTGATGGGTTCCTATTAGGCGCTCGCTGTTATCGCGGCGGATGGAGGGGAACGGGGCACTGAGTTGTAACACAACAGATTACCTGAGCCTGTAGTCTCCCGAAGGATGTTTAAATAAAACATAGTCGCTCCTTTTCTCTCTCCTTTTTCTCTCCACACCTTCATTTTCACTCACGGGCCACTCCACCTACCCAACGTCATGTGTAATTTGCTCGAGCCTCTCCACTCAATAAACTGACATCGCGCTCATATTTCCTTTTATTTCCCCGACGATAAAGGAGTGCCGTCGCGAGACTAGTACGGGGAGGGAATCGTATTTTGGTTCGCGCGTTTCCTCAGACTTTTTTTCTTCCCTTTTTTCCCTTTTTTGGCGCACTGTGCCAACATGATTGATTGTGACTCGCAAACCGGGTGTCCAGCTCTGCCCAACAAATGACTTTGGCCCCTACCAGTAGACCTTGACCAGACAGAAATCAATATTTCACCATTAAAATCTATCAAAGAAGAGTTAAGGCTGCAGCTGTCCAAGGCGCCCTTTTGAACATTAAATCCGACACTTGTAGTACACGGGTAATCAATATATAGTGGTTCACAGATCATTTGTGGTCACCTTTTTGGTCGTGATGGATACTTGGAGAAGTCGTGATTCATTTTGTCACCCCATTAAAGCGAACTGTGACAAGTCGTTCCTTCATTTCATCTGGAAGAGATTCCTATTCCTCAAACTATGAGGGAAAGTATAGCTATATGGGGGAAAGCAGCAAAGGGGGGGTTGTGGTGGTAAATGAAGAGCACCAGCCTCCAGGTTCCCATTTCAGTGGGAATCTATAGAGATTTTGTGTCTGGTGGAGTGTGAAAATCCCTTTGAGATAGAACAAACACTCTTGGAGACCAAACCACACGGCCGATACATACAGAATAGATGGCAGTTTACAAGCCATTACAGATTAGGTTTAACCATGGTCAAATAGAATTTCAGATATAAATGGTGCAACTGTGAATATAATCAGGCTGCGATATTAAGTGCATACTTATTTAGTTGCCTTAGCAGACAAAGTCAATTTACAAAACTTACATCAGTTATCAATATATTCTTGATTATTGTTGTGTGTGTGTGTGTGTGTGTGTGTGTGTGTAGCCTTGGTCCACTGCAAGCTTTATTTGGTTTGTTGTAATTGTTTTCAGGTGATCCTATACAGCAAAATAAAAATGGATGAGGTCTGTTTATCATTGAGGGAGTGGCATCTTTTCCAGTCAACCTCAGCCGCAGACTGCTGCCTGCATGGCATGATTACTTGTATTTGTACTCAATGTACTGCTAACCGTACTGCTTTTTTAAAACCCATCCAGTGGCTGAAGCAATCGTCCCTAGCTTTCTCAACCCATATGCTACGGCGTACCTGCTGCGGTGAAGATTATTAGTTACAAGCAACTGTCATTAAAAATGGATTTATTCATCCTCTGCGGGGAGCAGGTCTGCCCTCCTGATGACGAGTATCCCCTAACAGTATGGTGGGCTTTCTCACAATGCAACTCTGTACGCTTATTAAAAACTAATGTCAAAATGTATGTTGTGTTTGCAACATAATTGTTATATGGGACTTTTATATGATTCTTATACACATTTGTTCTATGCATTACATTGTCTTAAAATGAATTGCTGTCACACTTCTAGTGAGTATTCCAAGATTGCAACATTTCTAATGTTTCTGTACAGGACAATTTTAACAAAGATTGACTTTTTGTGAAAATACAGGGCATGTTGTCACATTATAAATTGTCACAATAGGGATCTGCCATTAAAAAGTCTTTGAAGTATTTCATGGATTTTCAAAAAGCGAAAAATAAAACCCCCTCATTTCACTAACCGGCCTGAACCAATACTACTAAATTTACCTTTATATTACTTTGTACAGTGGGTACACAGCAAGTAAGCATACTGTAAAAAAAAAAAAAAAAGTTCAACCATTGTTTTTGTCAAAAACAGAAAAACTCTCTCACTGGCATGATGACCAATCCTGCATTGACTTTGTGGCTTCTGCCATTTGTCAAAAAAAAAAAAAAAACTCTGTAAAATATGAGCACTCAATGTCCACTATGCACACAGTCATAACATTATTTACCTTACAAACATTGACCCAGAACATAAAAATCCTTATATAGTATATATTTGTATTATCGTTTTCAACATCCTGATATCAATGAATTCCTACTTCAAGACAATATGGTTCCAAATGCTTGTTGTGAGATTCATCGCTGCCAAGATAAGGAGATCTTGAAGTGACAATGAATATTTAGTCAGGAAGAGGCAAAACGGAGATGGTACTCCTGTCACATAGAGGAGGAGGGAAAAGAAGAGGCCGAAACGATAAGTGATTACGGTCGGACGCTCCATTCATCATCTGCTACTGTTTGCAGTTTCCAGGGTCTTCACCGTTATCAGCAATACATAGACCAAATGTCAGTGCCCCTGAATAAATCTTCCTCTCAGCGTCTACCTCGGACCGATTATAAGACCTTGGTCTTGCTTGATCATCAACCTCTCTTATGGCCTGCTGTATGGAAAATAAACCTAAACTGTATACACATATATGGGGGGAAATACCTTTATGCAACTGCCTTTAAAGGCAGGGTAGGCAATTTTCAGAGTGGCTAGCAATAGCAAGTTGGCTTAAAAAGCATAGAGATCCCACCCTCCCTTCAGAGCGTCTCCAAAGCCACACCTCCTCCAAAATAAATCCAACACGATCTCATGAAAATGCGTATAAATAGTACGAGTGTGCAATCTCGTAGAATGTATACGCCAAAACTCATTTTGCCGTGCACATGGTACGCCCGTTTTTGGCGTGCATATGATACGCACTTTATGGCGTGTATATGACACGCTTTTTGGGTAGGGTGAGGGTGGGGGTGTGGGGGGTTCGTACATATAATACGCCATAAAGTGCGTATCATATGCACGCCAAAAACGACGTACCATATGCACGCCAAAATGAGTTTTGGCGTATACATTCTACGAGATCGCACACTCATACTATTTATACGCATTTTCGTGAGATCGGGCTCAATAAATCAATGCACACAGCAGAGTCTGCAAAGCGTCACGAGACGAGAGATTAATCTACCTCATGTCTCAAAGCATATAACATTACAATAATAATGTACGTAACCAACTTAAAGGGTTAGTTCACCCAAAAATGAAAATGTAATTTATTACTCACCCGAATGCCGTTCCAGAACCGTAAGACCTCCGTTCCGATATTTTTGTTGAAATCCGATCTGAAAAGCTCTGACCTGTACCTCTTGACTGCTGCAGATTCAACATTGATGGTGTTGTCATTGAAAAGCATAAATTCGAGTCACAAACCACTCCGAGTATAACGTCATGGGTTTCCAACTCACCCAAATTACAGTACTTATGGTGTAAAAGCAGCATAAGCTCGTTGTTTTGGTTCAGAAGGAACTGTAAATAGTGGCTGCTGTTTGATTGTTGAGCTCGGTGACTGACATCTGTCTAACTCATAGATGAAATGCACATCTGACATGTAAGGTCTGCATGAGCAGGGTGCGTGGTGGTATGAAAATACACATGTTGACAGGCAGGTAGGACATTGTATCATTGCATTTTTGACCGAATACAATGATTGGATGAACATTTTATGGCCCTATGCCTTCCACAGACAATATATATAAATACATTTAGACCATATAAATACATGATAGTGATTGCTATCAGGATGTCAAGAGACTTTCAACCAGTAACCAGAAACACAAGTCTGCATGTTCACTCATTTAGAGGAAATTTAAGCTATCCTGGCCAGTGCTGTAATAAAGAATAAAGGAAATATCTGAGAGTTGATGCAACACATTTAGGCTTGTTCAAGGTTACTGGGTATACATGTGTTTTCTGGCCCAGTGGATAAACTAATGAGCTAATGCCAACTACGGCCTGACTTTGTTGCTCTTCACAGTGCTTTCTGCTCGTTTCACTTGATGGACGATACAGTTTGCAAGCCCATCCATTGCTATAAAGCAGCTTAGTGTCCTGTCACTCTGTATCAGCACTGGTGTGATGATACAGGTGGTAGCATGATGTATTTCTTAACCTCTCAAATTGCCTTCAGAAAGAAAATAGGCCATAGTGATAGTAAGAAACACATGCACTGATATGACTGATATTAATATATAAGGGTTAATTGGTAAACAGTACAGAAGAGACTATAAAGTATTATAATGATTTAAATAGTTTAGAGGACAAAATATCCTCATAAATGTCACAAATACGTTTTAATGGTAACAATTGCACCATTCGGCACCATATTGAATTTTTCAAGGATAAAAACCAGCCTGATGAACATTGTAATTTTCAAAACACCTTTTACAGAATAGTATTTTGTCTCCAGATATTTTTTTTTTTCAATTTCCCCGAATGTCAATTGAATGATAGACACCCTATATAGCCTAACCAATTGAACGTGGGCACTCTTCTCCCTCACCGCCTCGTTTTCATTTGCGAAAAATTAAATATGGCGTCTTGTCGAATAAGGTCCATAACAATGAGTTCGTATTGCAGCTGTGTTTGAAAGCTGGGGTATTTTAGTCACTGCAGATTCAGAATAGGGTTCTGCTTGCCTGCGCATCCACTATCTGTTAATTGAGGCGAGGGAGAGAGCAGTTACTAGACCTGTCAGTGTTAATCAAGCCTCATCTCTTAACACAAGGAGCGCTTTGCAACGAGCTGAAGATTAATATTCCGACCGAAACAGATGATAAATCATTTGTACATAATTAGCGCTAGGCAAGGTTATAGCTGACACGAATTTTTATCTTAATTACGGGGGAAATTTGTTCCATTAATTTAATTTGTCGCGCACGGACGCGCCCGCGCCTAACAAAGTTAATCTTACACCTGTCAGTGCGCTGCTGAGGTAGGCTGTGTCTCCAAAGCTAGCTAGCGAGCAAATTCGCTGGCTAATGCATCCTAAACAGCTCTCACCATTATAGAAGAACTTCACAAGTGTCTGATTTGAGATAACGATGGTCAAATCGAATTTGAATCTTTTCAATGAATCAGGCGAACGGCCGGTCTGAGCGATTCATTCATTCATTTATTAGGTTATTGTACTCAATCCGTCGAGGTTCTCGAGTCAACAACTCACTGAACCGAGAACCGACTCGTAATGAGCCGAGAACCGAGTGAACTAAGGGCTGGAGAGTAGCAAAATATTATACGAAAACATAGGCTACTAAAATGTTTTATTTTCATGTTTTGTTTTAACAATAACCAAACATCAACAAGAACAGGACACGGAGTTGATTTAAATAAATAGCATTTTATTAAAAAGTAAAAACGTTTTTCAAATCAATACAGATGATTTGATGTCAATGTAAATGTTAACCCTTAAATTCCTCTCAATCTTTATTACTGAAGTCTGTTCATAAAGTTTTATATAATGTTCGAGATTTCATTTAAAAACAAATGATGCACTTAGGCTATAGTGAATTGACATTTAAACAGTCAAAATCCCCTAAGGTGAAACGTAAACAGGCCTACCTCAGAAGGCTTGATCCGCAAATGTGGAACGTAGATCGACCAAACTCTGGGACAATACTGCCCTCTGCAGGACTTAAATTTGTAGTTCACATTCGTCTGCACTGCAGACTACAATATTGTAACTCCATAAACAGACAGTGTTTAAACGACTTATGACTTTATAGTTTTATCAGATTTTGAAGCTTATTAAATAGCTGCTTTGCGAAAACAGGTCCTCTACTCTTCAATTTTTAGGTTAGTAGAACTGATTCCTGTAGTCCACTGTTTTGTCCAACACACCTGCAGTGTTTTGGCGCCCTCTCCTGGTCAATGTTGTAGTCAGCGTTTTCTGTCGAATTAAGATACTCGAATGTAATTTGACTTTTCAACGTTCAATTTAATAGCAAGGTATTACCATATAAATCTTCCAAATACATGTTCGACTGAGAAAAAAAATGCATTTATGAAATATTGCAATACAGATTTAGTACAAACATGAAATAATGGAAAAAAATAAACACTTTTTTTCTGTATTCAAAAACTTGTGCAGAGTTATGTCCACTCAAATATAAACAAAGCAGCTTATATTATGCATTCTATGTAGTATATTAACACTTTATCATTTTGAAAATGATATAAGCTGTTATATATAGCCTATGCAGTTTGTGAGTTAGTGAACTTAAAGTTACCATTGTGAGTACTGCTAACATGGGAAAGAGTTTAAAGAGACTTAAACACCGAAGAAGAGAGTTGCACCATGAAATGAAGCTCTTGAAATTGATTTTGTTAAGTGCAATTGTTGAGCATATATAAAAAAATCTAAAATTTAGCATATTGTGATAAAAGTTCATTATTTTCCATAATTTAATGATAAAAATTTATCTTTCGTATAGTTTAGATTCATTGCACACCAACTGAAATATTTCAGGTGTTTTATTGTTTTAATACTGATGATTTTGGCATACAGCTCATGAAAACCCAAAATTCCGATCTAAAAAAAATAGCATATTTCATCCGACCAATAAAAGAAAAGTGTTTTTAATACAAAAAAAGTCAACCTTCAAATAATTATGTTCAGTTTTGCACTCAATACTTGGTCGGGAATCCTTTTGCAGAAATGACTGCTTCAATGCGGCGTGGCATGGAGGCAATCAGCCTGTGGCACTGCTGAGGTGTTATGGAGGCCCAGGATGCTTCGATAGCGGCCTTAAGCTCATCCAGAGTGTTGGGTCTTGCGTCTCTCAACTTTCTCTTCACAATATCCCACAGATTCTCTATGGGGTTCAGGTCAGGAGAGTTGGCAGGCCAATTGAGCACAGTAATACCATGGTCAGTAAACCATTTACCAGTGGTTTTGGCACTGTGAGAAGGTGCCAGGTTGTGCTGAAAAATGAAATCTTCATCTCCATAAAGCTTTTCAGCAGATGGCACCATTAAGTGCTCCAAAATCTCCTGATAGCTATCTGCATTGACCCTGCCCTTGATAAAACACAGTGGACCAACACCAGCAGCTGACATGGCACCCCAGACCATCACTGACTGTGGGTACTTGACACTGGACTTCAGGCATTTTGGCATTTCCTTCTCCCCAGTCTTCCTCCAGACTCTGGCACCTTGATTTCCAAAATGACATGCAAAATTTGCTTTCATCCGAAAAAACTACTTTGGACCACTGAGCAACAGTCCAGTGCTCCTTCTCTGTACTGTGCACGGTGGCTCTGGATGTTTCTGCGGGTCCCCCAAAGTCTGGAATCGGTCCTTCTCCACAATCTTCCTCAGGGTCCGGTCACCTCTTCTCGCAGTGTTTTTGCCACACTTTTTCCTTCCCACAGACTTCCCACTGAGGTGCCTTGATACAGCACTCTGGGAACAGCCTATTCGTTCAGAAATGTCTTTCTGTGTCTTACCCTCTCGCTTGAGGGTGTCAATGATGGCCTTCTGGACAGCAGTCAGGTCGGCAGTCTTACCCATGATTGCGGTTTTGAGTGATGAACCAGGCTGGGAGTTTTTAAAAGCCTCAGGAATCTTTTGCAGGTGTTTAGAGTTAATTAGTTGATTCAGATGATTAGGTTAATAGCTCGTTTAGAGAACCTTTTCATGATATGCTAATTTTTTGAGATAGGAATTTTGGGTTTTCATGAGCTGTATGCCAAAATCATCAGTATTAAAACAATAAAAGAAATAGTTCAGTTGGTGTGCAATGAATCTAAAATATATGAAAGTTTAATTTTTATCATTACATTATGGGAAATAATGAACTTTTATCACAATATGTATATATATATATATATGTTCAACAAGGAAACCATCAATTATTTGAGCCAAATTAGTGTTTATCGATTTGAAAGAGAGAACCTTTGTACCTGTAGAGATTTTATCAATCACAGAAATTTGAAATTTATGTCTCAAATCTTTTTATCAATTGTGAAGGATAACATATTTGTAAAATGACTCAATTTTGCCTTTTAGTGAGGCCATTGAACCTTTTTTTATTATTGTTTTTTTTTTTAGCAAATTAACCATCTTAAAAAAAAGTTTCATGTCTGCTATTATGTGAATATTATATTCTTTGTACAGTTTTAGCCAGATTATGCCCACAAATACCTTCCTCTTCAATATTCCTTGACACAACCAGATTGGCTAAGAGGTAAATACAGAGAGAGGTGTCAAACTTATGTTTGAATGAGAAAGAGTGCAGTATTGTACAGGGCTAAGATAGAGTTGTAGTCGCTGAGAGGTCCTACAGTGTGCTTGTTCTCCAGTCTCCAGTCTCAGAAAGGAGGACTCGCTGTCCTCCTCATATTTCGTTTAGGTAGAGGGTCACACTTGCAGCCTCTCTCTCAGCAGGAAGAGGCACTGATCTTCTCTGATACTTCAAGATCTGATTTGGCGACAAGGAACCGGAGCCGTCCTCCCCCCAGACGAATCAAATCCACAGCACTGTCAGAGACAGACATAGGTCGGGATTCAAATTTCAGGGTTAACAGAAACACATTTTCATGGCAAAGGATCATGCCTGGTGAAAATGTCATGGTATATTCGATTGCTGATGGTGTGTAGACTATATATATATATAGCCCTAACCTCTGATAATCTGCTCCTATGAGACTGGTCCCATTCACTGCCAGGATTCTGTCACCAATGCAAAGTCGCCCATCTGCAGCAGCCGGTCCATCTGGAATCAGCGTCCTGATGTAGATTCCAGGAGAGTTCAGAGGGGTGTGCTGTACAGAGAGTGAGAAAACAGAAAATATGGAATCATAGTGAAATAACCAGGCTAGTTTTAATTAAAGCTCATAATATGAATGATAATTTTGTTATTTTCTGTCTTTGCACCACTTTTAGCTGGCAGGCTAACGTATCATCCAAAACACAATCAAACATCTGTCCAAAAATAGTAGCTACATTGGATACACCAAAAATCGAATTCTTTTAGTTAGGCTCGTTTGGCTGTTTTATAGTAATAATACGGGTTTAATATACAAGTTCTGTTCCAAAACCTAAGCTGCCTGTCTGTCTAGAAATTATTTCTCTTAAAGTCCCCATGAAATCAAAATTGTTTGGCTTTTAGTATGAATATGTTAGTCTTACTGTTATCTATAAGCTAGTGTGCTCCAAAACAGTGACAAAATTTGCATTTAGTAAATATAAACATTCAAAACTCACTTCCACCAATATGGATCAATGATTTTCATGACATTACGGCACTCCAATCAAACACTCTCAAGAATCTACAGCGTCCCGCCCCCAAAAAACACTGAACCCACAGCTAAAATCGATCACTTGTTCACACATTTACCGTTTTCTACATGGTGAATGGCACATAGTGCACTTTATAGGGGATAGGGAATGATTCAGACAGTGTAAACACAGGGCTGGAGAGTAGCAAAATATTATAAGAAAACATAGGCTACTGAAAAATTATTTTTTTAAATTTTTAATTTTTTTATCTTAATACAAAATAATATTATCAGTATTGTCATAAATTAAATTAAAAGTTAAATTGTGTTTTTTGAGCCAACAAAGCACTCGTGCTGCTTCATAAAATTGAGGTTAAACCACTGGAGTCACATGGATTACTTTAATGATGTATTTTACTACCATTCTGGGCCTTGAATGTGTAAGTTGCGTTGACTCTCTATGGAGAGACAAAAAGCTCTCGGATTTCATTAAAAATACTGGACGGATTCATTTGTGTTCTGAAGATGAATGAAGGTCCTACGGATGTGGAAAGACACGAGGGTGAGTAATTAATGCCAGAATTTTCATTTTGGGGTGAACTAACCCTTTAATACTCTATCACATTTGAAAATTAAGAAAATAAAGTACTATCCTAAACCCCACCCTGAACCTAACCAATACAGTTAAAGTGATCGTTCAGCCAAAAATGTTTGGTCATCATTTACTCACCCTCATGTTGTTCTAAACCTGTATGAGTTTCTTTGTTCTGTTAAAGTCAAAAGAAGATATTTTGAAGAATGTTGGACCAGCAGCTGTTTGATCACCAACATTCTTCAAAATAGCTTGCGTTCAACAGAACAAAGAAACTCATACAAGTTTAAATGAGCATGAGGGTAAATTATGGCAAAATGACAAAAGATTTTTGGCTGACCTATCCCTTTAACGAAAGCAAATGTGAGCTAAAAATGCATGCTGCTGCAACCACGCTTTTTATCGTGACTTGTCATTCACATGAGTCGTACCTGAACGCTGAGCACCACAAGTGCACTGCTGTACCAGGTGAACTACCGAGCGGGTTTACTTTATCAGAAAAGTAATACATATGGAGCCATTATGTGATACAGACATCAAAATGTATCAATTTACAAATCATGCAATATGGTAACAGTGTTTTGAGATCATAACATATTATTGTAAAAGGAACCAGGTGAAAACAAGGCTTTATTAATCTAAAATCTGCTCCTGCAATGATAATTTGTGTGAAAAGAAATGAAAGTCATGGCTGTTTTACATTTAAACTGGAAACTGCAGTAAATTGTAAGTATAAGTACATTTAACTTTTTTTTTTAGAGCAAAATGTAGGTACTGGCACTTGTTGCAACACACTGATCTATGTTGCAACACAAAACAAATGTATGGTTATGGCCATAGAACATTGATCACCAGAGTTAAAAGTCAGAGTAATACAGCACAGACTCACAAGTCCATCGATAAGTCCCATTCCCAGGCCATACGGTCCTTTATCCAGGTCCACTACAAAGACGGAACAGATATCATCAGAGTTTGGGCCCAGATGAGAGACAGGGACAGGGAAAGGAAAACCACAACCACTCAAAGGGCCTGGAGTGGGGCAGGGACAGACAAACAAACAAACACACACAAGACTCAGTGCTCATTTGACACACACACATCTACAAACAGACTCCGAAGTTGGGGCCAATAAACAAAATCAGTGTTCACAACGGCCAAATCCATCTGCTGCACATGCAAACAAAGTTATTAAATGATGCAAAGAGTAAACACACGCAATACTGACAGAACTATACACATAGAGCTCTGTGCATATGTTTATATGAAATAAACACATGTATTCACACATTAACTCATTCAAGTGAAATAAAAGCGATGTACACAAATCAGACATGATTACATGTCCACTGTCGAATGACCAAAACTATTGTGCAAACACTAACAGGCTCATTCCTACTACACAGTACATTATGTCCTTATGCAACAATTGGATAAAATATTAAAATATATAATTTAATATTGATTAAAACTAAACAAAACCTTTTTCTTAGAAATATTAACATGCATTAGCCTGTTTATAATAAATAAATAAATAAATAAATAAATAAAGTTAGTTTTAGTAATAGATTTAATGAATTCTGTGGTGTTTTGTGGTATTAGTTGGTTTGTCTCAATTTAAGGCATTCCATTCAGTTGAATAGAAAAAGAAAGCACTGCATAACAGGAATGACCCAAAAGACAAAATCTAGCAGAAAGAACACACACATCCACGACCCAAAAGGCGTTTTGACTTGCCTTCAATGCCATTGCTGATGAAGCCATTGATTTTCTTGTGCTCTGGAGTAGAACGCATGCAACCATTGGACTTTGTGTGAGAGTGTGTATGTGTGTGCTCTTGTGAAGCATGCTCAGGGTAGTGGACTGGATTGGACTGCGTGTTTGAGTGTATATACGTGTGCTCCGGATAGAGGGGCGTGTTAGGTGGAGTCAGTATACAGGAAGAGTCTGTCGCTTGGGTTTGGTTGGCGTAGCGGACGCTGGTGCCGTTTCTGTGGTGAATGCTGTGTGGTGGCTTGTCTCGTGGTCGTTCCTCAGCTCCCGCTCCCTCTCCTCTCCCTCCGAGACCCACGGAGGAGCCCCGCACCTCCCCCTCTCCCTCCCCACGCGTAGGAGGTGCTGGATGTGAATTGGAGTGAGGCTGAGGAGGCTCACGCTGGAGAACAGAATTATAATTTATTAATATCAATATTTTATAACAGAGTAAAGCAGAGGAACAACCTTTAAAACGTCATCTCAAGGTCAAGTTATTCCTCTACTTCCTCTATAAGTCACTATGAAATCAAAATCAAAATCCCTAAAGGGACATGGTGAAGGAAAAAATATGAGATGGAGGAAAAAATATTTGTCAATGCTTTTGCATTCTCTCGCAAATGTTTTTGTTCCCAGAGAAAATTTTCATTCCCTCACAAAGAGCTCAAAACGTTTCGCGAGCGAATGCCACATTTCTCGGGGGGACACAAAACATTTGCGAGAGAACACAAAAGCGTTGACTTAATTTTAGTTTTCTCTTCTCCCATTTTTTCCCCATCATGTCCCTTTAGGGGATCCGTTCTTCATATTTTCAGAGAAGGAATTATTTAACTGTTCTATTTCTTTATAGTCCTGTAGCTCAAGTGGTAAAAATGGCACTAGTTTGGCTGCTTTGTATTTCAGCTAAAATGTAGTCACTCCATATAAATTAATAGGATTAACTGCCCTCTGCTGGAAACAAAAATACATTGGAGGAATTTTATTAACTTTTTGTAATGGGAATGTGCATTGGTGATTTCAACTGCTTGAATTATTTAATATGTCAATTAAACTGAATGCAAAAACCAATAAACAATTAAATAAGCCTTGGCTAATCCTTAAACAATGTCGCAACACCAGAACATTTTTAGTGTTTTTTTGTAGACTGACTCACACATGACCCGTAATTTAGCCAGCAGCTCGTCATTACACAGCTAATCTTGTAATCAGATTAAGAATGAATCTCATGTCTAGAATTTAAATCTTAGTGTTGTAAACTAGAGTCATTAATCTAGTTCACAATTTAAAGAATTACTTCGGCGGATTCCTGAATCCTGAAATGCCACACCGATTGGGCATAAAATTATTCGTAATATTGTGTTGGTCCCCCTTTTGCTGCTAAAACAGCCCTGACCCGTCGAGACATAGACTCCACTTGACAACTGAATGCGTGTTGTGGTATCTGGCACCAAGATGTTAGCAGCAGATCCTTTAAGTCCTGTAAGTTGCGAGGTGGGGTCTCCGTGGATCGGGCTTTTTTGTTATATATACTGTTTATGGTGACATTTAAGATGTCTATATTGTTACAAAAGATATAGATACAAATTTGTCATCACATGAATACATTTTATATTTAAATACATTTCACCTGGGCTTCCTGCCGGTCTGCGCAGCCATTAGTAGGATGGGTCTTGGTGCGAAGACCCCACAGGAAGTGACGAACATAAAGTAGCTGGCGGTATACACTGTCCTCCACACAATCACTCTCCAGGTCCACTTTGAATCCAGCACTCGGCAGCACAATAGGAGGGTGGTTTTCAAAACTCTCCAGTAGATCAACTATTGAAAGGACGCACAGTCACAATACACTAGCATACACAAAGTCTCTGGAAATAAAATTGAGAGTAGTCCCATTCATATACCAACCGGTTCTGTAGATATAGGCCTCATCTTCACTGCTGGGTTGCCAGATTGGTAGAGGACCGAGCTCAGCCATGAGCTGGTACTGTGTGAGGATTCTGTGTAGCTGGACAGGCTTCAGGGATGGGTGGTCAACACACAAAGATTTCCAACTCATCTACAGACATAAACACACAAAAGAGCATTTAATGCCCTAAACATGGATTGGTGTTGGTAATGCTTCTTTGAAATTGTAGTTGGTCAAGCTACTATGAGCTTCTAATAATTTCAAGTAGTTGAACTACAGTCAAGTTACCTGCTAAAAAATGATAGCTGGATTAAAAATTATCTGAAAGAACCAGAGCTGGTATATTTTGTTTAATGTTTAGTCTATTTTTGTTTGTATAATAATTAGCATATGCAATAACGCAGATCATTAAAGTTGTATTGTTTATTATAATTTATTATAAATGATTTATCCGTGAACGTCATTAATTTAATCTCTTCACTGACTTGTTTTTCAGCATGAGGGCAGGACAACCTGTCACTCACGTGAGATCACGGCAATAGCATACCACAACCATCCAATCAATTCCCAACAGACAAAATCAAGTCCCACCCTACAATTTTTTGTATTGTTTGAGAAACCATTTCACTCAGATATATGTCACAATAGAGAATAAACTTTTTTTGCTTACTTGCGTTTCATGCTGACGTTAATATGTACACAAAGGACAAAACCTGTGTAAACAACACAATTAGCTTCCCTGTGTTACCTGTGAGAGCTGTTGTGGGGGTGTGCCCAGGATGCTCACAGCACTACAGAACTTAGCAAAGAATTTCTGTGCAAGATGATTCTGCCCCACCCCTTTAGCCCAGTCCAGTAGTATCTTCACACTAGCCTGGATCTGCAGGACCCGAGAACGCTGAAACCAGCCACGTGCGGGGCCTAAGAACATACAATCACAACAAACCAGAATCAGAATCATGATATATAGTAATACTGGTAGTAGGACTACAATTAATTATTGTACATAATTCAAATGAAGAGTTCACTGCAGTACTGCAAGTCAAAATCACTCTTCACACTTTGTGTGAGTTTAAGTGGGTGTTTGTGTAAGGCCAGCTCTGATCCTCTGTCTATGACATAAAGAGGATTATGGGTGTCTGGAGAAATAATCTTCACCTGACCATGAGTAATGCACACATGTACACACAGAAATGGCATGTCTCACGCTGCCCTTTAAAAAAAGAAAACTGGTGATAGTTTGGCAACATGCAATACATACCAAAATGATTTTAAAAATCAACTATGGTCATGAAATATATCACATTTAAATATGCACAATACCGTCAAAAAGTTTGGAGTTAGTAAGACTTTTTTGTAAGAAATTAATACACTTATGCAGCGAGGATTGATCAAAAGTACCAGAAAAGACATTTATGATGTTAAAAAAGATTTCAAATAAATGCTTTTCATTTAAACTTTCTATTCATCAAAACAATCCTGACAAACAGCTCCCATAAAAAATGTAAAGAGTAAAACTCTTTTGAGTATTGATAATAATAAGAACTGTTTTTTTGAGCAGCAAATCATCATATTAGAATGATTTCTGAAGGATCACGTGACACTGAAGACTGGAGTAATGATGCTGGATTGATCACAGGAATAAAATACATTTGAAAATATATTAAAATAGAAACCAGTTATTTTAAGTTGCCATAAAATTTCACAATATTACTGTTTTTACTCTATTTTTGATCCAATAAATGCCGCGTTTGAATCCGCGTTCTGTGAATCCGCGTTCACAGTGACGCTGCTGATGTAAGACACACGTCTCCCTCAGACTACAAGCGAAGCTCTGGCGCACCAGATAACACGTCAGCAGCGTCTTACGTCAGCAGCGGGATTCAAACAAACACGGAAGAGAAGACATTGCTGAATAAAGTCGTAGTTTTTGTTATTTTTGGACCAAAATGTATTGTCGATGCAACAAAATAATCTAACTAACCCACTGATGACACATGGACTACTTAGATTTTTTTTTGTATACCTTTCTTCTTACCTTTCTGGACACGGACTGTATACTGTGCATACACTTTCAATAGAGAAACAGAAAGCTCTCGGTCTAAATCTAAAATATCTTAAACTGTGTTCCGGAGATGAACGGAGGTCTTACGGGTTTGGAACGACATTAGGGTGAGTCATTAATGACAGAATTTTTGGATGAACTGACCCTTTAAAAGCTACAGTATCTTACAGGTTTAGTGGACTTTAAATTTATAGTAAACATTTTATAGTCATTCTACTTTCGTTGCATTAGAAGAGAAGCCTGGACATTCTGCTAAATATTTCTTGTTATGTACCATGAAAAAATATAATTTGGAACAACATGAAGTAAATATTTATTCCCTAAGAATCAATGGAGAAAGTCTATTGGCTCAGAGTATCGTCAACACTAGAGGGCAGATCAAATACTTCTCTCATTTTCTCATCAATCTCCATTCTGATATCTTGTTTCATTGTATATCTCTCATCCTTTCTTTCATCTGCTTGCAATTGCTGACACACTACCTGTCTCCTGTTGTTGCCATAGCAGCCGTGGCTGCTTAATGAAAATAAATCACATGGTATTTGTGTGTGTGAGTGACTGAGTGAGTGAGTGAGTGAGTGAGTGAGTGAGTGAGTGAGTGAGTGAGTGAGTGAGTGAGTGAGTGAGTGTGCGTGCGTGCGCTAAACAAACCTTTATCGATGAGTTGATTGAAGAGTGAAACATTGGTGAAGAAGAAGAGGTAGGCAAACATTTGACTCTGAATCTCTGAATGAACCTGGTACTGCTGCAGCAGGTCTGATGTAGTCTGAAACACACTCACCACCCTGCGAACCGCCTCTGGCATCACACACACAGCACACACACACACTCCAACAGCCCGCCGGCACTGCTCTGATGAAGACTCCGTCCCAAACGGGTTACAGTCCAACAGGCCCGGCAACACAACGTACAAAGTCTGAAATGTAAACAACGGGCATTTGTTAAGACATGGATAACCAGACACCTACAAATACACAGTATTAATACACACAATTATTTAATAAATTAATTTTGTGTTATTAATTATTTTTTAAATGTTGCTGATGTGTAGCCATCAGTGCTGTCATTTTCCACTTTCCTCATTAGTCATAGTCACATGGCACTTATGGCTCAGCCAATTGGCTAAAAAATGCAAAATGACACACGACTACATCTTGTATGAAAAGAATCACTGACAAACTTGACAATAGGTTGGGACAGATACGATTTTTTTATGTTTTGAAAGAAGTCGTGTATGCTCACCAAGGCTGCATTTATTTGATCAAAAACACAATTTTTTTTCTATTTTAATATATTTTATAATGTAATTTATTCTTGTGATGGCAAAGCTGAATTTTCAGAATCATTACTCCAGTCTTCAGTGTCACATGATCCTTCAGAAATCATTCTAATATGCTGATTTGAAGAAACATTTCTTATTATCAATATTGAAAATGGTTGTGCTGCCTAATATTTTTGTGGCAGCTGTGAACATTTTTTAAAAATTCATTGATGAATAGAAAGTTCAAAACAACAGCATGTATTTGAAATAGAAGGAGGTAGAAGAGAAGATGACCTACAAGACATACAAGCAGCCACACACATTAAATAATTCATTCCCAGCAGCCCTGGTAACATCTTACAAAGGTGGCGCCACACATATAACGTAACACTACCCTTTACCTTAGTGATGTAGTAGACACACTGCTGAAAGGTGTACATGATCACTTCCTCCAGTATGGTCATAGCCTCTTCATTTGCTGATATTGTTGCTGAGAGGAGAGATTCTTTAGATCCCACTGCAATAAGAAACAGAAAAAAAAACAATTAGACCAAATGCATTCTATTATTTTATGCATTGCATTTTACATTTTATGTGTCTTTTATAACCTCTAATCCTCCTGTCTAGTTAATCTTGTTTTTAATTTGGTCTATATTGGGCCCCATAGACCCAGTGGGCACTGCAGCTTTGCAAGTCTAAAAACAATTGAGAAGGAAATTTCACACTGCACTTACACTGTTCTAAACACCGCTTTTAACCCCAGGTAGAGGAACGTTTCACACTTGTAATTTAAAAGTGAGTTAGGATCGCTTTTTACCCATGGTTATGCCAAACGTGTACAGTGTGCAACAATGTGGTGTTAAAATGTTACGACTAGATGCTTAGCAACTGACAACCAATCACGTGCCTCATATTCATGTGCTTTGGACAGTCACGGAAACATGAGGAAAATGTCAAATGCAGACAGAAAATGTTTGAGTGAAAAAGATACTGATTCATTCTTACCTTAATTTATATTCCATTTAGGAGAAGCGCAATAGTAGGCAATGCATGAGGACACGCAATGCTAGAGATTTTAAATAAACAGGTCGTCTGCTGTGCTCGTCAAATCAATGACACTGACACCGCAAATATGCAAATAAGAACATTCCCCCAGGCTTTAAGAATGTACAGTGTGAAACAGCAGTTTATTAAAACACAGGATTAAAGGCAGGGTAGGCGATTTATTCCAAACGAAAAAGAATGTTATGCTGGTGGAAAGTCTCTTCACATCCTAATAGAAATCACTAAGTTAATTCAATTCAATTCACATGTAATTGTATGACGCTTTTTTCACAATGTCGTTTCAAAACAGATTTACAGAAAATGCATGCATCTACATTACAATTTAGAGTGACCTTTTGTCAGTGTTGACTCTGTATTTCAGAAATGTTCATATTTAAATCACGTAGTTACCTAACAATGTATTAATTTAAACTATGTATTAATTTAATACAGAAACAATGAGCTCATTGAAGTAAAGTTGTTTACAGATGTTATTAACAAATGATTAGGATATATTGAAAAATGTAAGTGGTCTAAAGTTCAGTGGTCTAAATGTATTTATATGTATATCGTCTGTGGAAGGCGTAGGACCATAAAATGTTTGTCCAATCACTGCATTCGGTAATAATAATGGAAACCAGTGAAGTTATGCTTTGTTCGTGACTCAAATTTATGCGTTTCAATGGAAACACTATCAAATCTGAAATTAATCTGCAGCAGTCAGGTGGTACAGGTCAGTGCTCTTTAAGTTGTTGATGTAATGTTATGTGCTTTGAGACATGAGGTAGTTTAACATCAACCCTCATGATGCATTTTTGCTCTCTGCTGTTCATGTGTTTTGGAGGAGGTGTGGCTTTGGATACACTCTGAAGGGAGGGTGGGATCTTATGCTTTCAAAGCTAGCTCGCTATTACTAGCCTCTCTGAAAATTGCCAACCCTACCTTTAATTGTTAATCCTGGGTAAAGTATGAGCAGTGTGAAATGTGAAGCACAAGAAAACCCAGGATTCTGTTTAGAATGACCCAGGGTTAAAGGGATAGTTCATTAATAATTTACTTATAATCCCCCTTAAGCCATCCTAGGTGTTTATGACATTCTTCTTTCAGATGAACACAATCTGAGTTAAATAAAAAAATGTCCTGGCTAATCCAAACATTATAATGGCAGTGAAAGGCAGCCCAATATTTGAAGCCCAATAAAGTGTATCCGTCCATTATAAAAGTAATCCGCATGGCTTGGGGTTTAATAAAGGCCTACTGAAGTGAATCAAAACCCATCAATTCAAAATCTTTTTTTAATGGATGGATACACTTTTTTTGAGCTTCAAATTCGAGAGCCCCATTCACTGCCATTATAAAGCTTGGAAGATCCAGGACATTTTTAATATAACTCTGATTGTATTCGTTTGAAAGAAGAATGTCATATACACCTATGACGGCTTAAGAGGGAGTAAATCATGGGATAATTTTTGACTATTTCAAGGGAGAAAAGCCTAAAGCATTTCATACCTTTATCGTCCATGAGCTCAATAGTCTGCATGTATGCAGGGGACTTCTGCTGGATAAAATACAGTATCTCAATGGCATTGGACATCCAGAAGTAAATGAACTGGAGATCAGGTACTAGGTCTGAGATGCTGAGCAGAGACAGGGAGGCAGGATCTTGACTGTATAACCATACAAAAACACACAAATTCAATGGTTTGACTCAGTGGCAATGCTTTCAGAATTGGTGACAGCCTATTCAGCGCCATGTGACCTTATAGTGTCACACATTCAAAGTGCACGCATGTGCGTATTATAAGGCGGAACATGATACTCACTGCTGAGCTTGCTTCTGTGCCAACTCCTTTGTCTTCTCCTGCGAGACACAGACACAGACGGCAATTAATGTCATAAAATTTTGAATAGCTGCATGTAGGCGGTATAATACCTTAGAATCATTTCTTTTTCAACCTTTCCTTACTTGCTCTTTTCTTTGGCTGGTTAATATTGGGGCTGACGGTTGACCTTCTAAAATTGGATTTTAATTATTAATGAGTTCAAAGACAGTCATTAAATGCATAGTTTCATTGGGGCTATATTAAAGGGACATTCGCAAATTTCTGTAGTGTTTAAATCAACAAAGGCATATGCATTTGTCAACAAAGACAAAAGGGCATGTGAGGTGACTTACAGTACTGACTCTCACAGCAGAAAATCAATCAATGGGTCATCTGGGACTGATCCTCTTTATACAAATGCTTTTGCTATGCATTTTGTAAAAGAAATACACTTTCACTTGGACATGTGAACTTGCAGAAAGCTCTTTCATTTCTGATGTGCAAAACTGTAAATTGAACACTGGAAAGTAATTTTTCCAAAGGAAACAAGACTTGCTGTGCTAGCCTTTCCATAATTTTCTTCTCCCATAGTGAAAGACAACCAGTCTCTGTGACATGACATCAACTACAGCATAAAAGGGAGCCAAAGGAATTGTGGGAAATGTAGTTTGTTGGGTGACAGACAACTGAGTGGGCCAAATATGCATAAATCAGGGTATATATATATATATATATATACAGACTAATAAATATCCAATGATGACAGATATTGATAAATTAAATATCCAATATGGTACCAATATATTGAGCATCCCAACTTTGTAGGAAAATAAACCTATTCATTTTTATTTGTCTTTGCACAATAAATTGGGATGATATTATTTGAATATGGAAAAAAAGCATATTTCAGCTTTAGAAACATCTAAACGGTTGACTTGAGTAACGTTACTAACCCATGCGATGGTCTGAATCCTCTTGGAGATTTTCAGCAATAGTTTACCGAAGCTGCCAGGTGGAAATGTATTAGCTGAGTGCTTGATGCATAGACAAAGCAAATATGCTGGTGTCAGCTTGT
This sequence comes from Gobiocypris rarus, assembly GCA_023029165.1. Lineage (NCBI taxonomy): Eukaryota > Metazoa > Chordata > Actinopteri > Cypriniformes > Gobionidae > Gobiocypris > Gobiocypris rarus. Next base: position 8,783,561 of record CM040914.1, on the reverse strand, counting down.
GGTCATCCCCACTTGGCTCAATAAGTGTCAGCACCCGGTTCACCAGCGCATCCTCGTGAGCCCGCTCAAATTCCAACGTGAGCTTTCGCTTCTGTGCACCTCGTGCTGGAGCCTTAGAGCTGCGCCGAGACATCACTGGTTCATGTAAAACGGCCCCACACATACGACATGCCTCTCCTTTCTCAGGCACACCCCCCGACTCGTTATCGCAAAGTCGTGCCAGCGCCCGAAGTCGAGTGAGAGTTTGGGCAGGAAGAGGTTTCGCACTCAGTGGGTCTTTGTACAGGAAGATGTAATGAGCACCAAAGGACAGCAAATCCCCATGACGTAATGGAGTGGGCCGCTCAATACGCATGAAGTTAACCAGAACATTGCCATGGGCGACAGGTTCTAGAAGTAACCGCTGATCCGAGGATGAACGCCGTTGCACAGCACGACGTATTCGGCAGTGAAGTGGAAGCACATCCGGAGACGACAGGCAGATATTTGGTCGTGCTGATGCTGTTTCCTGACCAACTGTGTGTTGTTCTCGATTCAACAGGTAAACCAGGCAATCCTGACAAAAAAAAGCAAATGAATAAACACAACAAAAATAATAATAATAAAAATTTAATGGCCTAAGAAAGTTAAAACATTCCTATATGACACATCAAATAAAAGTTGACCAATTTATTTATTCTTATAATATGTTTTCACTTATGTTTTCATTATTTTCATTTCATTATTTCATTAATTATTCCATGTTATATGTAATATAACTTTTGTTATATTCAAAAGTTTGGCTAAGATTTTTAATGTTTCTGAAAGATGTGTCTTCTGCTCATCAAGGCTTCAGATACTGATCAAAAATACAGTAAAAACTGTAATATTGATAAATATCATTACAATTTAAAATAAGTGTTTTCTAACTGAATATAATGTAAAATGTCATTTATATCTGTCATGCAATGCTGATTTTCAGCATCATTACTCCATTCTTTAGTGATCCATCAGAAATAATTTTAATACATGTTAATATGCTACTTTTCCTATTATTATCAATGTTGAAAACTTCATATTTTTGTGGAAATGCATTTTTTTATGAACTCTTTGTTGAATAGAAAGTTCAGAAGAACAGCATTTATTTTAATATTATAATATTATAAATGTCTTTAATGTCACTTTTCATCTGATTAATGCATCCTTGCTTAATAAAAGTATTAATTTGATTAATATTGATATGTTGCTTACCTGTTGGTTGTACCCTTGAAGGAGCAGCAAGTGTGGCGATTGGTAGAGGGAGTGTTTAACTCCGCCACCATCTCGTTCTTTACGGATCTCAGCGTCTCGTGCAGAGCGTGTTCTGATTGGCCCTGGGAGGGTGGAGTAGTACCGTTTAGGTTCCTCACCAGGCAGTCCCACCAAGTTAAGGCTGGTTTCACTGAGGCTGCGGCAAAATGAGGAGCCGTGCTGGAGTGTCATTGTTCCTTTAGCACGGTTTCTTTGCAGCTTCCTTGCTTGAGCATTGATATCTGTTGTAGAGAGAAAACCACTTAGATAATTGTCACTCATTGTCCTTAACCACAAACTAACCATGTGGTTTAAATGAAAAGATAAGTTTAAACTAAAATTGCTATTATTAAACTAAAATTAGATTAACTAGAAATATCATAAAATACATTTAATAGTTTGTGCAGTCAGAGGGTTGCAGTGATCTTAAATCATGATGATACATCCAAAATGAAAACACACAAGTAGACTTTATTTCAAGCATTAAAAAACAGTACTCAAAATTTGAAGTGGATATGGGGGTGAAATGCAATGTCAATTTTGGATTTTATACCATGCTTAGTAACCTCAATTTAAGTTCAAACAATGCAACTTCAACTATAGTGAATAAGTCATATTGACAAATTGTATGGTACTTTTGTAGTTGTTTTTTTGTAAACGTTTAAAGCTCAACGGCCCGCATCCCCATTCACTGTATGGAAAAGAACAGAGTAAACATAATGCAAAAACATCTTAATTTGTGATTCAAGGAAGAAAAGAGCAAAGTATAGAGGCATGATAAAATAAGGATAATATTCTTGTGGGATGAGGGATACAGGGGGAGTACATGGGCATAGGAAGTCAACACTTGACTGGTGCATGGACGTACAATAATGGTACTGTATATGGAGGTGGGGTTGGTGGTTGACACCATACCTGAGGACAGTCCCCACCTTTTACAATAGTTGTACAGGGCTGTATCAAACGCCAGCCCCGGGGGGAGCTCCGATGGCATCTACCATGCCCGCTTCTAGTCAAGGTTGAAGATAGCACAGGTGAGTTTGTGTGAGTCCCTGGGCATGGGTAAACACCACAACAAATATAAATCACCAACAAAACCATGAAAATAAACATAATTCTATTTATTCACTCACTCAGTCAAGTAAGCTGTTCAAGCAATTTTGCCATTGTCCACCTTCTCAATGTTCCTGTGATGAACATTTAGAAGGTGGACCACATTTAAACACTGCAGTTGTAGCTAAGACTGAAAGAGTTTGGTTAGTGTTGTCGACATGCACATCCAAAAGATGAGGACGTGGGCTCGAATTGATACGGTAAAACCGATAGCATCAAAATAAAATTAGGAATAATAACTCTATCTTAATAACCATAACCCTAGCATAAAAGGGGCACTTTATAACTAGCATTCAATATGGTTTTGGTTGTATAATCGATTCTACATTGATTTTTACAGGTTATTCAAAAAACTGTTGATATAGGAATAAACTGAGAAGAGTTCAGTTTAAATACAGCTCTACAATATTGTGACATAGTGCTACTGCAGACTTAACTGTAAATTCTAAACCTGTTATAAAACGTGCATGTGTTGGTAAATACCTAGACACTATCCATAAAACCCCCAAGTAGCATCTGTCACCAAGAAATATGTGTGTGTGCAGATGGTGGTGCTGACTTGCAAATGTAATCCCCCAACCCTTCTTCACCTTTACTCGTCCATGACCTTCCTAAACCCTTGATGTATATGCCTCCACCTTCTTAACCATCACTGCCCTTTTGATTGACTGTGAAAAGCACTAGACACATTACATTTTTGAGAACAGTGCCAATGTGAGGATAAGCAGCACCTCTTCTCATGAAGAAACAGCAGGGCGCTAAGCCAAGTTTAAGAAAACCACTTTGAAAAAGCTTAAGGACTAAGATCCTCTGATAAGCCTGCAACATTAATTAAAATGCAATCACATGTAGACAAGAACTACAACAATTGTGCATGTACAACATTGAGAAATTATGCACTAAGTAATCTCACAGAAATATTCCCAAGATTCCATAATTCATAACCTGAGAACATGATTTTTCCAATAAGGCAGATTAATCGCTTCTAGGCTAGCACAATCCAGAATGAAAGCTTTAGCATAAGTTCTGCTAAGACTCAATTACTACGTCACTTATCGCCTTCACTCCAATCCAATTATATTCGCATGCTCACTGTATAAAAGCTACACATGTTTGAGTTCGCAGATACTGAAGCGACGACCCCATCCTCCCCACCACCACCAGGATGGCCCTGTCCATACCTCCCGGGGTCGGCTACGCCTGCCCTAATCTTCGGCAGAATGGCAGATCCGATACCCTCGGATTATTCATACGGACGGGCCTACGAAATGACTCTGTAGGCCTACATTATCAGCTTGCTGAGTTACTAATAAATACGCTTTGTCTAAATAATTCTCAGTCTTTCCTGTAGAACTAAAGTTTACAAGCTACATGAGTGTGTGGTAGCAGTTTATACACACACGTCTATTTAGCAATCTAAATTAGGACATTTTTATTTAAATAGAATTATAAATTAGGGCTGCAAGATATTGGAAAAAAACGTACAAATAATTGTTTTGTATATAAAACCAATTTCACCTGAAGATTTGAATAACTCTATTTGAAAATGATGATCATGATCATTCTAAAATAACTGAGGTGATTTTGTAGGGAAGTGTATCTGAATAGAAAATAATAAACAAATTACAACCATAGATAAATACAATAGAATAAAGATAGAATTGAATGTTTTCCAGGTAAATCTAACAGTTGAATAATCAAATGTAAAATAACAGTCTTCACTGTATAAATGAAATATAACTAAAAGAATTAATACAACTTATCTTTGTTGAAGCTACAAAAGTCATTTTCTCTTTCTCTTTTGTTGTTTGATCACCATTGGTGACACAAACAGCAGCGGGTATATTAGGCTGCTGTCCCTTTAAGACGAATGCACGGACCTAATATAAATGACTGTCACGTTGTAGATCTGCAGTCTCGTTCTGTGGTCTGTGTGTATGTGGTGATGTCATGTTAATTGTCACGTGGCCGCTGATCACTGATCAGCGGCAGCTGTGTTCTATCAGGGACTGCCTATTTATTCCCTTGTCTTTCGTCTCATGTTTGTCAGATCGTTGTTTGGAGTTCCCTGTGTGTGTTCCGCCCTTCGTGTGCATCGCCTTGGAGTTTGTTTCATCGTGTCTTGTCTCTGGATTCTGTTTCTTCGCTGGCTTCTTCACCTTTGATCATCTCTTCCACGGACTTCACCACGATCATCTCTTCCCCGGACGTCACCACGATCATCTCTTCCCACGGACTTCACCACGATCATCACCACGGCCCACCAAAGTCCCTGTGTCGCCGCTCTCCTGCTGTCTGTGTGTGTAGTGTATCCTGACCAGAGACATTAAATTGAGATTTGACTTGCACTTGCATCCTTCTTTATTTTCCCGTGACAGAACGATCTGACCAACATACAATATGGATGCAGCGCAGCGCATTAACGGAGTTTATCAACCACAGCATTGCACGGATGGACCAGCAGCAGGAGAGCATTTCCGCTACCGGAAGCGCCGTGCAGGCTTTGGTGACACAGGTGTCCGAGCTCTCCCAGCAGCTACAAGATCTTCGAGGTCCCGCTGTGCCACCCACACCGCCTGCTCCCTACACAACCCACGCAAGGAGACCAACCTGAACCACGCCTACCTACGCCTCAAACCTATGCCGGTGAGCCGAGTTTTGCAGAGCCTTTCTGAACAAGTGTTCACTGTATTTTCTCTACAGCCACGCACTTCGAAAGAGAGGAGTCCAAGGTGGCATTCGCTCTAACCTTGCTCACCGGCAGGCAGCGCTGTGGGGAACAGCGGTGTGGGAGAATCAAGATCCGTGCTGTTCTCGCTCCAGACACTCGCCGAAATGAGGAGAGTGTTTGACCGCGGTCACAGGAAAGGATGCAGCTCGACGGTTGGCGGGCCTCAAGCAGGGTGATCGACGGTGGCGGATTATTCCATCGAGTTCAACACTGGCGGCTGAGTGTAACTGGAACGAGGAGGCGCAGTGGGACATCTTCCTGCATGGGTTGGCCGACCGTGTCCAAAGGGAGATCTACGCTTTTGGACTTACCCCAGAGTTTTAATAAACTGGTTGATCTTGCCCTACGGGTGGACGCCGCATCAACCGCCTGGAGAGACTTCCTCGCCCGACCTCGCATCTCGGGGGCGGAGGCGCGAGGCTTCAGCACCAGAGACACGGTCGGTCCCTCTTTCGATCCGGAACCCATGCAGGTAGGGAGAGCTCGGCTTTCCGGGAGGAGAAGGAGCGGCGGAGGTCCCAAGGACTGTGTATTTACTGTGGAGGGGCTGGGCACTTCCTGAACACCTGCCCGGTAAAAGATCGAGCCCGGTAGTAACATTGAGGCTACTATCGGGTGGGATCTCCGCTGAGAAGTCCTCACCATCCACTCTTCTCCCGGTTAGACTGAGGTGGGCCACACACGCTCACCTGTCACGCACTGTTGGATTCGGGGGCTGAAGGTAATTTCATGGACACACAGTTTGCACGTCGCTTTCAGCTACCCATCATCCCTCTCACTAAACAGATTTCTGTCAACGCCTCAATGGTCAAGAATTACCCAACATAACCCTCACCACCACATCCATTACCCTCATCACGTCTGGCAATCACACTGAGTCTATTTCATTTTTTCTCATGGATTCACCCTGGCCCCCATTGTTCTCGGACACCCTGGCTCACTCAACACAACCCCAAGGTGGACTGGCGTCAGCACACCGTCCCTGGAGTGGAGCACTCAGTGTCATAAGTCTTGTCTTGGGTCTGCTTGTTCTTCTGTGTCTGTTTCTGTGTTACAGGAAAAGGCTGTGGATCTGTCAAACGTGCCCGCAGAGTATCTAGACCTGAAGGAAGTGTTCAGTAAGTCCAGGGCTGCTTCTCTTCCTCCGCATCGTCCCTATGACTGTGCTATAGATTTAGTTCCAGGTAAGTCTCCGCCTAAGGGCAGGTTGTACTCTCTGTCCGCTCCCGAGAGGGAGGCCATGGAGAAATATATTTCTGATTCGCTAGCAGCTAAATTCATTCGCCCTTCCTCTTCTCCGGCGGGGGCGGGGTTCTTTTTTGTGGGAAAGAAGGATGGTTCCCTGCGACCTTGCATTGATTACCGGGGGTTGAATAACATCACGGTAAAGAATACTTATCCTTTGCCGTTGATGTCTTCAGCCTTCGAGAGGTTGCAAGGAGCGCCTGTTTTCACTAAATTGGACTTAAGGAACGCTATCATTTGGTCCGCATCAGGGAGGGGGATGAATGGAAGACCGCGCTTAACACCCCTAGGGTCACTTTGAATACTTGGTCATGCCCTTCGGCTTTCCAACTCCCGGCGGTCTTCCAGGCACTCGTGAATGACGTGTTGAGAGACATGGTTGATCAGTTCATATATGTCTACCTGGACGACATATTGATTTTCTCCTCGCTCTCCAGGAACATATTCAACACGTCCGACGAGTGCTTCAGCGGCTGTTAGCGAATGGGCTTTTGTCAAGGCGGAGAAATGCGATTTTCATGCACAGTCTGTGTCTTTCCTAGGGTACATCGTCTCGGCTGAGGGAATTCGCATGGATCCTGACAAGGTTAAGGCTGTGGTGGATTGGCCAAGCCCAGATTCCCGTAAGGCCCTGCAGAGGTTTCTGGGTTTCGCTAATTTTTTACCGGCGGTTTATTCGCAATTTCAGCCAACTAGCCGCCTCTGACAGTTTGACCTCCACCAGAACGACGCTCAGGTGGTCCGATGCAGCTGAGGCTGCATTCGCCAAACTAAAAGTCGCTTTGTTTGCTCCCATCCTCATAGCCCCTGATCCTTCACGCCAGTTCGTGGTGGAGGTCGATGCATCAGAGGTGGGGTAGGGGCAGTTCTATCCCAGCGATCCCCCTCAGACGATAAGGTCCATCCCTGCGCTTTTTTCTCATCGCTTATCTCCAGCCGAACGCAATTATGACATTGGTAACAGAGAGTTGCTGGCAGTCAAGTTAGCGTTGGAGGAGTGGCGTCATTGGTTGGAGGGTTCGGGGGTACCTTTCATTGTTTGGACCGACCACAAGAACTTAGAATACATCAGGACAGCTAAAAGACTAAACTCCAGGCAAGCTCGGTGGGCACTTTTTTCGACGCTTTGATTTTTCTCTCTCGCATCGCCCGGTTCTAAAAACATCAAACCCGATTCTCTTTCTCGTATTTTTGACCCTTCCGAACGCCCCGCCTACTCCCGAGTGTATTCTTCCTGAGACATTAGTGGTCTCCACTCTGACATGGGAGGTCGAATCGAGGGTCAAATTGGCCTTAGAAGGGGTAACGCTCCGCCGGATGCCCACCGAACCGCTTATTTGTGCCGGAGGGGTTAAGGTCCAGTGTCATTAAATGGGGGCATTGTTCCAACGTAGCCTGTCATCCAGGGGTTAATCGCACCAGTTTTTTGGTCAAGCAACGATTCTGGTGGCCCGCCATGGCTCGCGACATTCGCAGTTTTGTTTTGGCTTGCGCGATTTGTGCCACTGGTAAGACTTCCAATCGCCCCAGATGGGTTGCTCCAACCGCTGTCTGCCCCTTCGAGACCCTGGTCCCACATTGCGCTAGATTTCGCCACCGCCTCCCACCCTCCCAGGGGAACACGGTTGTTTTGACCGTGGTGGACCGGTTCTCGAAGGCGGCACATTTCATCCCTTTACCTAAATTACCCTCTGCGAAGGAGACAGCGGTAACTGTCGTTGATCACGTCTTTCGGTTACATGGCCTCCCGATGGATGTGGTCTCCGACAGGGGGCCCCAATTTGTGTCCAAGTTTTGGCAGGAGTTTTGTAAGTTGCTGGGGGCGACGGTTAGTCTTTCTTCGGGTTCCACCCCAATCCAATGGTCAAACCGAGAGAGCTAACCAGGATTTGGAAAGAATGTTGCGATGTTTGGTTTCCAAGAATCCTTCCTCCTGGAGTCAGCAACTCTCCATGATCGAGCACGCACATACATTCGCTACCAGTGTCTTCCACGGGCCTCTCACCGCTTGAATGTAGTTTAGGTTACCAGCCACCTATGTTTCCCAGTCTGGAATCCGGTCGCGTCCCCTCCGCCACGCCTTCATCCAGAGGTGTCACCGCACTTGACAAGAGCCCGTGAGACTCTTCTCCAAGTGGGGCGCGCACCAAGGCTAAGGCCGATCGCCACCGGTCGAAGCCTCCCGTGATACGCTGCTTGGTCAAAAGGTGTGGCTTTCTACCAAGAACATTCCTCTCCGCTCCGCCTCCAATAAGCTTGCTCCCAAATTCATTGGCCCGCTTCCTGTCACCAAGATCATTAGTCCGTGGCAGTCCGACTCAAACTTCCTCCAGCGACAGGAGAATTCATTCCGCCTTCCATGTCTCTAAAATCAAGCCGGTGTTTTATTCACACATTAATCCGCCCACCCCGGTTCCTCCACCGCCGCCTCGTAGACGGGAACCTACTTATTCGGTCAATCGCATTCTGGACTCGAGAAGGAGGGGACGCGGATTTCAGTACTTGGTGGACTGGGAGGGTTACGGTCCGGAGGAGAGAAGTTGGGTTCCTGCCAGGGACATCCTGGATCACTCCTTATCGATGATTACAATCGACAGGTAGGTGTTTTGGGAACGCCGAGAGGCGCTCCTAGGAGGTGGGTACTGTCACGGTTGTAGATCTGCAGTCTCGCTCTGTGGTCTGTGTGTATGTGGTGATGTCATGTTAATTGTCACGTATGCGCGCTGATCAGCGGCAGCTGTGTTCTATCAGGGACTGCCTATTTATTCCCTTGTCTTTCGTCTCATGTTTGTCAGATCGTTGTTTGGAGTTCCTGTGTGTGTTCCGGTTCCCTTCGTGTGCATCGCCTTGGAGTTTGTTTCATCGTGTCTTGTCTCTGGATTCTGTTTCTTCGTTGGCTTCTTCACCTTTGATCATCTCTTCCACGGACTTCACCACGATCATCTCTTCCCCGGACGTCACCACGATCATCTCTTCCCACGGACTTCACCACGATCATCACCACGGCCCACCAAAGTCCCTGTGTCGCCGCTCTCCTGCTGTCTGTGTGTGTGTAGTGTATCCTGACCAGAGACATTAAATTGAGATTTGACTTGCACTTGCATCCTTCTTTATTTTCCCGTGACAATGACACATTGACACTTTTCCTTCTCATACACAAGCGACTGTGTTTACAAGGACACATGCCACATTTTGACTTGATTTTGCGTGCACATGTCCGTTTAAGATCAAAAGAAAAGAACTGAATTCGGCGTTCACGTGCTGTCTGCATGGCTCTGTGTGCGCGCACAGAAAACAGCACACGAGTCCTCTTGCACTTTATACCAGACTCAACTTAAAAACACATGCAAATGATAAACTTTCAGTCTATGATGGTCAAACTTTGCAATTAATCTGCAAATCACATGCGTTCTGAACCGGGGTGCAGCTGGCCCGTACTGATTTTTTTTTTTCAATTGAGAACATCCCCAAAGAAAGGGCTTCTGGGGATAATTTTCCCCTCAAAGTATAGCTACTCTTATAGAATCCAATACACACATGCATTCTCTCTATCCTACCAGGAAGAAAAGCAGTTCAACCTGAGGATAAATTATCCTGAGTAATGTGCCGGCTGATATTGATTTAACTTCCACCCTGTGTTTTGGCTCAATGGGCCACCTTGTTGAATTTGTAATTTAGTACAACAGCATCCAGGCACAAACAGAAAGAGAGAGAGAGAGAGAGAGAGAGAGACAGTGATGTTATGACTAGTCTGCAATAAAAGAGCACAAATAAAACTGAGTGAAACTGAGACCTCAATTCAACAACTGGAAGCCGGCCATACTACGGCAAACCCAGTCGTGCATTTATCTCTGTCACCTGCTCAGACATCTGTGTGTCGGCATGAGCGAACCTGAGTGGCCCTGAACGACAGAGAACAATTAAGATCTAGTGCCGGTTATCACAACATCTATACCACCGTGTTGATAGCAGTGATACGTTCAGCACAACTTTTATCTTTAGCTAGCACTTAAAAAGAGCGATGTGATAGCTGATTCGCTTCTGTTTCGCAGATGTGGGCAAACAAATGTTTAAAAACATGATTAGAATTAAAAAGTTTTTTTTTAATTTGAACAATTGCTGCATCCAAAATCGCATACTGTATAGAAGGTATTACAATTGGTTTGAAACCGTTTAAAAAATACACTATACAATGTGAATATGTGTCAATGAAATTCAAACGTACTACATTCGCCATGTTGTCACTGTCATGTGACCTACGGCATCAGCGTCACTTCACTACCAATCACAAATCCTCTACTGTGGCCTTATGGGATAGTTAAGTGTCCATTGGATTCACAAATCTTGCTGGATAATAATTGTCATCAGGATACATTTGACCAACTATTTCATGAACAATTCTGTGCATTTTGCATACGTTTCACACCCACTATATGATATGGAAGTGGACATATTTGGATTTGAAGATAATAATTAGTACTCTTCCCAACAGTTAAGGTAATACTGCATTCCAAACAACTTTTGAGCCTCATACTTGAAAATAATGACTGGCGCGATGCTCAAAGTTGGAAATCAATTCTACCCCGATCTCAGAAAGAAGTGTCAATTGACGTCATTTCAAAGATGGTGGCAAATGAAGGGCATCATACAACATTACATTCGTAACGTAATATATAACGATACCTTACTGTTTGCTTTTTTTAGGCTGTTTGTAAAACCAATGCATGCATTTATTGTTCATGACTTTTGTATTTGCCATTATTAAGGTAATAACACAAAATAGGACGCCATCTTGTGGTGTAGAAGGTCAAATTTCAAATTTCCCACTTCTGACATTTTCTGGAATGCGCCAAAAAATATCCAACAATACTGATTGAGTGGTCAAACTTGTAAGGTAAAAATTTTCGGGAATAAGAAAAACAAGAAAATCAACATATTTTTTTAAATCTCAACAGAGATTATTATATATTTTTTTTTATCTTCTGTTTGGAAGCTAACACTGCTGCATTCCAGGGGCCTATTGCACAAAACTAGGATAAGGGATTAAGCCGGGATATCTTGGTGATCCTGGCTCAATTTATCTGCTAATATACAGTTATCTTTCGTTATCATTATCATTCTTGGATTGAGTGTACCTTCAGGGTAAGTTTACACGACAGCGGTGTACTAAATTTTGCATACAGATGACAAGATCATCAAGATATCCCGGCTTAATCCCTTACCCTAGTTTTGTGCAATAGGACCCAGACAGCTTTTGAACTTTACAGTCTTGTACTTGGAAATAATGACTGAAACAATGCTTGAAGTTGGACATGCTAAAAATAAGAATTTGAAATGAAATAATTTAAATGTATTATATTAAAATTATTGTTATTAAAATGATTATTGTTACTAGAATTGTTTTACTTTTATAATTGTTTTTTAGGGTGGCCCAGTAGTGCAGCCTTGCTAAATTAAACCACAACACAACGGAATTAAACCACAACACAACGAAATCACCACAACACAACAGAATTAAACCACAACACAACGGAATTAAACCACAACACAAATAAATCGCCACAACACAACGAAATTAAACCACAACACAACGGAATTAAACCACAACACAAAGAAATCACCACAACACAACGGAAACGAGCCACAACAAAATCGCTCAACACAATGAAATCAAGCCACAACAAATTGCTACAACACAATGAAATCAAGCCACAACACAACGAATACACAACACAACGAATAAGCCACAACACGGAATTAAACCACAACACAGAAATACACAACACAACGAAACGAGCCACAACAACGAAATACAACACAACGATTAAACCACAACACAAAGAAATCACCACAACACAACGGAAACGAGCCAACAAAATGCATACAACACAATGAAATCAAGCCACAACACAACGAAATCGCCACAACACAATGAAATCAAGCCACAACACAATCATACAACACAATGAAATCAGGCCATAACACAACGAAATAAGCCACAACACAATGAATGCCACAACACAACGAAATCAAGCCACAACACAACGGAAACAAGCCACAACACAACGTTTTCGAATTGATATGTTATGTCGATATACAATGGTTACACACTTAAAACTGATTGTAGTGTTTATATCTTTGTAAGACTGGCCAATCTACAATGGCAAGGAAAACTTTATTGCACTCCGAGAGCCCCCTCGTGGTCGGAAGCATTTCCGTTGTGTTGTGGTGATTTTGTTGTGTTGTGGCGATTTCGTTGTGTTATGGCTTGTTTCCGTTGTGTTGTGGCGATTTAGTTGTGTTGTGGCTTGTTTCTGTTGTGTTGTGGTGATTTCGTTGTGTTGTGGCTTGTTTCCGTTGTGTTGATTTTGTTGTGTTGTGGTTTAATTCCGTTGTGTTGTGGCGATTTTGTTGTGTTGTGGTTTAATTCCGTTGTGTTGTGGTTTAATTCCGTTGTGTTGTGGCTTGTTTCCGTTGTGTTGTGGCGATTTCGTTGTGGTTTAATTTGTTGTGGCTTGTTTCGTTGTGTTGTGGCGATTTTGTTGTGTTGTGGTTTAATCTGTGTTGTGGTTTAATTCCGCTGTGTTGTGGCTTGTTTCCGTTGTGTTATGGCGATTTCGTTGTGTTGTTTAATTCGTGTTGTGGCTTGTTTCCGTTGTGTTGTGGTGATTTCGTTGTGTTGTGGTTTAATTCCGTTGTGTTGTGGCGATTTCTTTGTGTTGTTGTGTTGTGGTTTAATTCCGTTGTGTTGTGGCGATTTCTTTGTGTTTTGGTTTAATTCCGTTGTGTTGTGGTTTAATTTAGTACGGCTGCACTACTGGGCCACCGTAGTTTTTTTGTTGTAAAACATCTATGAACATATTCCATATAACATCAAATTATTAAATACCGAAAATGTATGTGTCATGGTCCAGTAATTATAATATAACAATTTTCATTCAGATGTCTGGAAAAGGTAAATACTAATAAAAGATGACTTAACAGAAAGAGCATTGTGCTTCCACTCCTTCTTTGCTGAATTTTCCTGTTTCATTTCATTAGGAAATAAAATTACGTAACAAGAACATCCTCTCCTGAGTGTATTTCTCAATGAATGCATTTGTGCATTACCTGCAGTGACTGTGTCCTTCTCTTTTGCTGCCAGTTCTTCAACCTCTGCTCTTCGCCTGAGCTCAAAGCGGCGAGAGTAACCCTCCTTTGGCTTCCAGAGGTCCTGCAAGAGGAGGGGCTTTTCGTTGTTCCCTAGCGCCCGAAGGCACTCAGTCCGCCACCGTCGGTCTGGACCCTCAAACCTTCCAATCACGTCACATAACACATAGCTACAGACCGAGGCCTTGTTTAGAGAATAGCGATCAAGCGCCTCTTTGATCAACTCTTGGGCGCTGGAACGAGGTGTGGCAAGGACGCTTTTGTAGTTGGCGCCAGCGCTGATTTCATCACCAAATATCTTCAGCACACCTGGGGCAGATGATTGGGTGGAAAGCTCAGCTGGATCATCCCGTACCTGTTCAGGTAGGTCGGTCACAGAGCGACGATCCCGATAACTCAGTGTCCGGTACAGAACCTGCGTAAAAGTACGACTCTGTCGCTTCAGGCGGTTCTTGGATGGTAGAGACATGCTGGCAGATGAGGAACCGTAGAACATGGTGCCGGAAAGTGCATTGGTTAAAAAAACCCTAGAACTGAGACAACAACAAATTCAAATAAATGCAACAGTGTTACTCTTCATAACCTTATTTGTGACCCTGGACCACAAAACCAGTCATAAGTCGCATGGGTATATTTGTTGCAATAGCCAAGAATACATTGTATGGGTCAAAATTATCCAAAAATCGTTAGGATATTAAGTAAAGATAATGTTCCATGAGGATATTTTGTAAATGCAGCTTTCAAAAGATGTATAATCCTCAATTTAAAAAAAATGGACCCTTATGACTGGTTTTGTGGTCCAGTGTCCCATATTTACTGAATATATAAAACTATATTGTGGATAGATAAGCAATAATGTATGGTAAGCTTGTCATCTAAATTCAATTCAATATAATATTGGTTGCAATTAGAGGCACATGGCTACTGTACAACCAGAGATTCAGATGAGTTTAATACACATAGCTAGTGTCAGAGAGACAGAGAGAAATAGACAGGATGGGCAAGGCTGAACTTTTGTGTAAAGCAAACAGGGATGTTGCCAAGCATATGATGGAAAATACAGCTTGATGGAAACTATGAGAATAGTTATAAAAAGCCATGTTACAATAATTTACACTATCCAATAACCCACTAAAGAACAATATCATTTACATAACATTAGAAAAATGAAAATAGTTAATTAGTGATTAGAGATTATGGGTGGTTGAATATATAATATATAGATGGGATGGATGGATGGATGGATGGATGGATGGATGGATGGATGGATGGATGGATAGATAGATAGATAGATAGATAGATAGATAGATAGATAGATAGATAGATAGATAGATAGATAGATAGATAGATAGATAGAAGGAAAGAAAGAAGGATAGATACACAGAAGGAAGGATGGATGGATGGATAGATAAATAGACTGCAGAGATGAGTGTTTTGAATGCTGCAGATATGAGAAACACCTTCTATAAGTGTGTGTGTGTGTGTGTGTGTGCGTGCGTGCGTGCGTGCGTGCGTGCGTGTGTGTGTGTGTGTGTGTGTGTGTGTGTGTGTGTGTGTGTGTGTGTGTGTGTGTGTGTGTGTGTGTGTGTGTGTGTGAGAGAGAGAGAGAGAGAGAGAGAGAGAGAGAGAGAGAGAGAGACTGCATCAGCTAAAATCCCCACTACTCGGCAGTCTAAACGGAGACCATCTGCCCGTGCGTGAAAATACTTCACCGTGGGCTCGTGAAGCCTATTCACAAACTGCATGCAGTTATAATCATCTATCAGTCTACAGGTACTGCGTACATCTAAAGTCTCCATTTGTTCTCTTCTTGCGTCCTGTTATGCGCACATTTATTTAAACAAAACGTTATGAGTCTTAAAGGTACAGGACATTAAATGAGAATGAATAATTTAACCTTCATAAACATTTTACACTATAATGTAATGTAACTGCGCGTGCATAAGATCAGCACTTTCTAACAGGCGTAGCTACAATAAAGAAAGTTTCGTTTTTGTTCTTGAAAAGACTTGAAAAAACATGAAACACAAGGTTGCAAAATAGTTCTTACCTGTCAATCGTGTTTTATTCTCCGTGTGCTGAAGAGACGCTCATTTGGAGGCATACATTTTAAAGAAGCGCGTCGGGCTACTGCGGGTCTCCACTAGCAACGGCGCGAGCCAACAAAGGCACCTGCTCGCGAGTCCTAATCCGCTTGTGCGTCTTAACGAGGCTCCGCCAGCCAGTCTCAGAGCTCTGATCCCTCACAAGCCGCTCGCTTGACTCCTGTTATTGACATTTGCCAGTATTTCTTCTTGTCCATAGGTTAAATTAGCTCTACGGGCCGGTGGGATACAGTTTAGGTCCGCCCAGTCACTGTCATGGAATGCGACAACGTCTACCTGTACAGTAATAGTGAGGTGTCAAACATAGGCTAAATATCAGTGTAGAGAAATCTATTGTTGATATGCTCGGAATGCCTTACCTGCTCATTTTATTTTTCGGCGCTGCATCTGGGCAGTCGTTGGAGCTGTTTATCCCTTTCCCCTTCTTTTATTTGGCCGTCTCCACTGACTACACTATAGTCTGCATGCTTCGGAGTCTGCATTCCCTCAGCCGACTGCAGCCGGAAAGAGCCGAACCGAGAAAATGAAGCTCGCTTGCGTATTGTTACGCTTGGATGTCTAGGCAGGGTGCATGCCATGCCATGTATTTTTTCGCGAATTAATCTGGGGCTCCTTGGGACGTACAGTCTGTTGAATGATTCGTAATTCAACTTTACTGTCGAGCTAAAATTTTGACACGACAGCCAGCCACTAAACGGACTGTGCATCTATCCGTCAGTCTCGTTTTCATTCGCGCAAATTAAATATGGCTTCTTGAATGCGATCAATAAAGAGCCCCCCTCCAAGCGCATTTTTTTTTTCTAAATATATCTTTTCATTTGTAAAACAATTATATGCTGACTAAAATGAATGTCAAAGATGTGATGAACTACCTGGTTATAGCACCTTTCTGAACTTGCGGTCCTTGAGAAAGAAGTGCACTTAAAGGGATGGTTCTGCCAAAAATTAAAACTTATAATGTCTTCATCCTCAAGTTGTTCCAAACCTGTATACATTTCTTTGTTCTGCTGTACACAAAGGAATATATTACTACCACAGCATCACACCCCAACCCCCAAAATGCAAAATGGCGACTTCACTGTAAGGGGACCCGCAGTGTATGGCGGTAAATGGCTCATTCAGGTAATAAAAACATAATGGTTCATTATGGTCTTTATACACCAATGAAAACATAATTATGTACATAATATTGCATTTCTGTCAATAGATTGTCATAAATATTACACACTGCACCTTTAAAGTACCTGTTAAGTAATTTTGTTTGAATAATCTTCAAAAGTCATGCTTTAAAGAAGTACACTTATTATGTTGTGCTGACTAACATATTAACCTATTTAAAGTACATGCACATGATGTTGTTATTTAAAACAAAACAAAAAACACTCTTAACGGATAGTTCACCCAAAAATGAAAATTAACTTACCCCGTGATTTAGGCTACTCACCCTCAAGTCATCCTAGGTGTAGCTATATGACTTTCTTCTTTCTGATGAACACAATTAGAGTTATATTAATAAATATCCTCAAGCTTTTGGCAGTTAACGGGGCTCATGAGTTTGAATCTCAAAAAAGTGCATCCATCCATCATAAACATATTCCACATGGCTCCGGCGGTTAGTAAAATGTCTATCTTCGGCCAGATTGCCTTCCATATTTAACTTATGGAAAAAGTGCAAAGTGGCGTGACATGACGTCTGACGTAGCGTAAGCGTTTTGAACTGCGAGAGGCGTTACAATTTCTTTGTAAGTTGAATACGGAAGGCTAGAAGCTAGATATTTTACTCTATGAAGTCTTAAATATGGATGTTTTTCTTACAAAGACACATCAATTCGCTCAATCGCAATTGAGCTTCAAACTCAATGGACCCCATCAATGCCATTATAAAACATCAGGATATTTATTAATATAACTCTGATTGTGTTAATCAGAAAAAAGAAAGTCATATACACATAGGATGTAGCCTGGATGTCAGCTATATGTTTGTATATGCAGTCACCTTCACTATTTCTCTCAGAAAGGATGATCGCACTGGCAAAGATCGTTTACACACTCATCTTTTTCTTCGAACGTTACTTAATGCAGACAGGGTTGCCAAGTTTTTTTGCAATGGCGCACAAAATTTTGCTACTCAAAACTATAGCCCAAAACAATCCCAATAGCTTTCCGGGGGGGGGGTTCTCCGGAAGAAGAAAAAAAGGTGTTTGTTTGGCAAAATATGTTATTTTGGCAAGGTTGGCTGATAAAATTCGCATTCCTGGGGCTACATATCACATAATTGGGGTCGCTCCAACCCGCGGACATGGAGAACAACCCGCGGGAAAAACACGGACTTGGCAACAGTGCAGTTGAGTTCTGTTGACATTTGACAACTGACGTTACGTGTCGATCTGTTGCTCTGATTGGTTGTAGGTCTATCCAATTGAGGTCGTTCCTGGTTCGGGTGAAACACGCCCCATAATCAAAGCCCAATGGAGCAGTTTCAGACTCATATTCTGACTAGAATTTAGTATGACCACGTCAGGCTACCTAGGATGGTTTGAGGGTGAGTAAATCATGGGGTAATATTAAGAACTAATCCTTTAAGTTCAACTGCATGCCATATACATTTTAATTGCAAATAATACAATTAAAGGAAGAGTACATTAACTACATTAGGTTCAATGCTAAAGTGCTAAAGCTTAATAATTTGTTACATGTAGCCTATAGCACTTTGCTCTGTGCTGTTACGAAGTGATGTGAATAGTTTCTGTTCACACAAAGCAAACAAAAATAACGACTTTATTCACTACGGTCATTCTCCTACACTGTTGACATAGTAGTGCAGTGCTTTGTCAGAACGCCGGCTTACCATTGGCAGACTCAGACGCAATGCTGAGCTGCCGGACCTAGGAAGAGCTGTACTGTTTTTACTATGTCAACAGCATAGGAGAATGACATAAACAAGAAGACATTTTTGAATAAAGTTGTTATTTTTGTTTGTTTTTTTGCACACAAAAAGTATTCTCATCACTTCATAACATTTAGATAGAACCACATGGACTATTTTAATGATGTCTTTAATACCTTTCTGGGCCTTAAAAGTGATAAGTAAATTGTCTATGAAGGGGTCTGAGAGCTTGCTGAATTCATCAAAAATATCTTAATTTGTCTTCCGAAGATGAAGTCATCTTCACAAGATGAAGGTCTTACGGGTTTGGAACAACATGAGGGTGAGTAATTAATGACAGAAACTGAATTTTTAGGTGAACTAACCCTTTAAGTAAGCCTTGACAATTGAAATATTCAAGCGCAAAAAGACACAAAAGGAGCTAATTTCGTTACTCGCGCTGTGGAAAAGTTTTGTGGAAAGTTGTGTACGCCCACATCCGAAGCATGGTCCAAAAAGCTGCATCTCAGACAGAGCACAAATACACGCAGCGCCGGATGAAATTCGATGATGTCTCTATGCGGGTAAATAAGAGGAATTTATGTTGGGTATAGGAGGTGTCACTGGTCCATTTCAGCTATAGGTGGCGGTAATGCACATATTTGTTTGCGATCCGCCGTAAAATAGAAATAAGAAGAAGAAGAAGAAGAAGAAGAAGAGCACAAATACTGAGCAGCTCTCGTTCATGTCTCCTTGCACTTGAGCAGATACTTTCACACAAAATTGTCAAGATAGTGAGTATAACATAATTGGTTATGTACCAAATGCAAACATTTGAGAAAGTAAATACATGTTTGCAGTATCAGTATATTGGATACATCATATCTTGTAAAGTATGGAATAGGGTTCGGTTTAGGATGGGAGCACTACAGAAAGATTCCGGCCAGAGAATCCTTTATCAGCTTTATTTCAAGAGCAGGATGCCAATATACAAGGTCAAATGTATGTGTGTGTGTGGTCTAAACAGAGAGAAAGAAAAGAAAAATGCAATGGTAATAATAACTGATTAATAAACAAATAAAGGAATACTATACTATGCTCATTGTCATCAATCACAACAGTACAGTACATAAACTAATAATTTACGTTAATACAGTACAACAAAATATGTCACTATATGCCCTTTAATATCTGTACTGCTGCACCTTTAAGTGGCTATGCAGACTGACACTGTATCTCTATAGCACTCGATACAGGTAGCACAAAATAAACAGTAAATGCACTGTACTTGAACACAGAAGCATATTTCTAAATAACTAACATGAATAAGGTCTAAATCGACATATATAGAGGGCTAATTATTGCATACAGCAAACATGTTGCGCGATCAACAACACGATCTGACATCATGACTACACTAATTAGTCACGCAGTTCAACAACTAAAACTAGTTCGTGAACATACATACATTTCACAATATTCATCACAACGCAGTACAAACATACAATAGTAGTAGGAACTTACTTGCTTTTCATAAAACGCACACTAATTAAAGAAAAGGGTCTCTGAATCTTCTCTCATCATCCCTGAACACAAAACCGTCTGAGCAGCGCGCTGTCTTTTCTGTCCAGGCGCAGTTCACGTGATAGAGCGTTCAAACGCACTTAGAAACCTCAGCGCTGAACAAATAGGCTTTCAGACAAGGCCGCCCCCAACTGTCCGAATGGCAGTTGAAAGAGTAGGAGAAAGTCTATTTGGTGGTCTCTTCTTCTTCTTTGTCTTCAAGAGCTGGGAGCAGAATGAGTCGGGCTACTGGACGAATGTAGGTGCGGTCCTTCACTTGAACACTGACAGTCCGTACGCGTCCATCTGCTCCTGGATGAGTCTGGGCAATCCGCCCCACGGGCCATGACGCCGGGGAAGTTGGGGATCCACGATTAAAACAACGCCGCCTATGGAGAGTGCCTTACCGTCTTTCCTCCACTTACTGCGCTCTTGCAACCCTGGTAGGTAGTGACTGATGAAGGATGACCAGAAACGATCGGCGATGGCTTGGCTATGCCTCCAACGTCTTCTCCCGAGGTCACTGGGGTCGAAACTGCTTGAGGAAGCGACGAGTCATGACGGCCCATGAGGAGGAGGTTAGGCGTGACCGGATCTGGATCAGAGGCATCTGATGACAAGTAGCCTAAAGGTTTCGTGATTCATTATGCCCTCGACCTCCACTAAGATTGTCATCAGGACAGGTTCAGGAACAGTCTGGTCTTTATGACAACGCAAGTGCAGTCTTGATAGACTTCACTTCCTCTCCCATGTGCCACCAAAGTGCGGCGCACTCGGAGGATTGAATCGGAAGGATATCTGCTGTTCGGCAAGTTGCTCTCCACTGAGGTGCCATGGCAGCGACGGCTTCGCTCTCTCTCTCCACCGACAAAGTTGGTACCATTGTCCATGAGGAGTTCGAACGGTCTACCACGTCGAGAGATGAATCTTCTCAGTGACAGCAGGAAAGCATCTGTATCGAGGCTTTCTAATAGATCCAGATGCACCGAGCGAGTTGTCATGCATTTGTAGACAATGCCCCACCTTTTTCGTGCGGCGACCGATCCTTACTTGGAAAGGTCCAAAGCAATCAACTCCGGTTGAATAGAACGGTGGCTTATGGAGTCGTAGCCGAGCTGGTGGGTAATCTGCCATCTTCGCTACGCCGGGTTTTGCTCTCCATCGCCGGCACTCCAGACATGAATGCTGATGCTTTCGAATGGCCTCTCTACCACGGATAATCCAGAACTTACGTCTGATCTCGGCAAGAACTCGTTCTGGCCCAGGGTGCAGTAGTGACTCATCGAAATCCTTGATGATAAGCTTCACACGGGATGGCTTGGATCCAGGATAACTGGGTGGATAGTATCCAGGTCTAGTCCTTCAGCATGCCTTAACCTGCCACCGACTTTGAGTAGCTCTGTGGATCTGTCATATTCTGGTGACAGAGATGCAAGACGACTGTCTGAAGGAAGAGTACGCCCAGCTTTGAGAGCTCTCACCCTTCAACAAAGCCGCCCTCTTGAGCCTTTTGTAACATCAGCTTCTCTGCTTGCAGAAAATCGGCAGCGGAAAAGTGCACTGTACTATTAGCATCAGCCGCCCCGTGAAAGGAGCTAGCAGTTTCCTTAAGAAGCTTTTTCCAGTTGGAGAACTTATTGGGGTTCGGAAGTTGTGTGGGCAAGCTGCTGGTTACAGTTCCCAAGGCAGACTTCCTTAACTCTGTGGTGTCTGGTTCTGCCTCAGATGAGGGCATGTTGGGCCACTCCTCTCAGACAAATAAAGGAAAGGTGGACCTTTATTCCAGCGATGATCCTGTACCATCTCTTGCAGAGTGAGTCCGGGTTATATCATCAGCCGGATTGCTTAGAGTGTCAACATACCGCCATTGAACAGGGTTAGTCAGGTTCTGGATTTCTGCAACGCGTGTTCCCACGAACACTTTATAACGGCATGATTCTGATTTGATCCAGTGCAGCACAGTTGTGGAATCAGACCAAAGAGTGATGTGCTCAGGTGGTACTACAAGCTCTGTCTCGATCACTCTAGCTAGCTGTGCGCCTGTAAGCGCGCACTAAGCTCGAGACGCGAATAGACAGCTGCTTACGGGCGCGACTCTCGATCTGGCAAACACAAAGGAGACGAGACTTGTTGACTGTCATCTGTCGCCTGCATGTAGGCTACTGCTCCATAGGCGCTCCAAGCATCACAGAAAATGTGGATGTGACGGGTTGCGCTGGCAGTATCGGCAGTGACTGGTGCATAGGGACGAGGCAGCTTAAGATGTTGCAAAGTGGGAATTTCTTGCACCCAACTCGACCATTTCTCCAGAAGTTCAGCGGTTGAATCTTGTCGTCCCAGCCAATGTTGGCCTTCCACATGTCCTGAACCAGCACTTTACATCTTGTCGTGAATGGCACAATGTAGCCCAATGGGTCGTAAAGCTTGGCAAGGACACTGTAGACGTTTAAGAGTAGCATCTGAAGATTCAGTATGGCGACGCTTTGTAATTCAGGGTGTCGTTCAAACAATCCCAGCAGAGTCCAAGCGTGGGCTCTTGGAGGTTATCACTGGCCTTGATAGCCATAGCTCACTGCTAGCCGACTGAGCTTCAGGAGGTAGATGTGCTACAACTTCAGGCATGTTACTAGCCCATTGCCGGATCTCGAAACCTCCCTTATTCAGAAGTGCTCGCAGATCATCGACTAGAACCTTGGCATACTCAGCTTTACTCACACTGTGAAGGCAATTGTCGACATAGAATGAGTGCTCGATCACTTGCATAAGAGGAGAGTCTTGTGGTTCGTGGTCTCTGACATGCTGTTGAAGGGCAAAGACTGCACAACAGGGGCTGCACGTTGTTCCGAATGGTAACACCTCCCATTGGAATATGAGTGGTTCAGATGTCCTCTGCATGTCACGCCACAGGAATCGTAGAAGTGGTTTATCACTGGGCAACAAGCGGATCTGGTGGAACATTGATTTAATATCTCCGCTGATGGCCACAGCATGACATCGAAACCGCATCAGGACTCCAATCATGGTCGGACCGAGCGTTGGTCCCGGCAGGAGTTGGTCATTCAGGGACAGGCCGTTAAAAGAGAAGGAACAGTTAAAGACTACTCTATCCTTTCCATTGTGGTGCACCATATGATGAGGTACATACCATGACTCTGTGGACTTTACTGCCTCTTCTGTAGAGATTTCCGACATAACCAGATTGAACAAGTTTATCCATCTCCTTGCAATATGAGGCTGCTCGAACGGTGTCCTTGGCCAACCGCGCGCTCAGTGCTGCGAGGTTAGGCATCGCGGCATTTTGCTGAGCACAGAGATGGATGACTGGCTGACGACGCAACAGTGGAGTAGCGTAACGCTGGGTACCGCCGACAGATACACGTTTGGAGGCTGTCTGTAAAAGGATGAGTGCCTGCTGGTCTTGCTTGGAACGCGTTACAGTCTTCTCACTGACATAGGGGACTGTGTCAATGTGCCAAAGGCCCACATTCCTGAGGAGTTCAGTATATGAAGACTCAGTGGCGATGTGCAGACAAGAAGATTGATGCAATGAAACTGGCATAATGTCAGAAGGACCTTGCAAAGACCAGCCTAGCCTTGTGCAGATGGCTATAGGACCGCCAGATGGACCTGCTCTGACTGGCTGTGTAGGAGTGAGAAGCTGAGGCATATCAGAGCCGATGAAGCAGAGGTTGGGCTCTTTGGATAGGCATTAAAGGAAGTCCTTTGAGATGCATAGCGCTTCTGGAGAGCTGCTACTGGGTACGTGTGCTCAGATAAACTCAGACTACTTGCAGTGAACGCATGTTGAATCCAAAACTTCTTGTTTGGCTTGAAGATTGGGGATACATGAAAACCAACTGAAGAACCTTTCAGTTCCTTCACCTCTTGCTGGACTGTCCTCAGATGAAGTGTCTCTGGATGCTGAGAGAGTTGTAGTTGCTCTACAGCTTGTGGGAGGATAATTGTTCTCTCCGAACCATCATCAAGCACTGCAAATGTCTCAAGAATGCGATCTCCATGATGCAGAAGCACTTTGACAACCTTCAGCAACACTCTCTGAGGGCTTCTGGGCTGCTCAATGTAGACAATGGGCTTCGGATTAGTGACCATCAGCACTCGCTGGGATGACTCTTGGATGGCGTCATGAAGGACTGTAAGGTGTTTCTCTTTGCAAATCTTACATGGGCGCTTAAGCGCGCAGGCTGTAGCTTTGTGGCCGCGCATTTCCAACATCGGTCACCGCCCTGGATCCACTTCTTAATCTCAGCAGTAGACAGTGTCTTGAAGTCATGGCAAGAGTTAAGGTAGTGTTCCTTATTGTTGCAGAATGGGCAATAAGGACTAAGTTTAAAACTTGGAACTTCGACTGAAAGGTCTCCTTGTCGGCTGTCTCCCAGAGCAGAGGAAGACTGATGCTGTCTTATCTTTGGGCTTTGAACTACGAGATCTCTCCTTGGAAGGGTAGGCCCTGTAGAGTTGTAGAGAAGAGTAGCTTGACTGGCGAGACGCTTGGCTTGAGCCTTCATCTGGAGCCACGCAGAGAGGTCGGACAAGGAGTAGGTGAGCTCTGAACCTGGCTGCAGGATGCCGAACGAGACAATGTTCCACAAATCCATCTCTGTGGGAAGGAGACATTTTGCTTAAGAGACGATCAACATGGGAACCACATCTGAGCTCATACCCAACAGGTCCCTCTAAAGTGCGTAGCATACCGACCAGCGACTGGACTGAGAGAGCGAAGGAGTCGAATGCCTCTGCGTCTCCTGACTTAATGGCTGGGAGTTGAGTATTGCCGCTAGTTCACTTTGAACCAGTTGCCTTGGCTGGCCATATTTGTCTTGCAGAGCTCCCAATGCAGCTGTATACGGTGCGGTGTCATACATATATGATTTGGCCAACTGCAGAGCACTCTTAAGCTGACTCAGCACTTGATATTTATAATGCTCGCTGAGATGAGGGTGACTATTCATCAAGTTGTCCATCTTCAAAAGCGCAAAATCACTTTCTTTGCCACTCAAGAAGGGAAGTTTCGGTTTAGGAATACCATAAGACGTAGCAATCAGGGTCTCCATACCCGGTAGGTCCAGGGTGGTGCCGCCTGAACCGATGTTGCAGCTGGTATACTGCAGTGAGCATACTGCACTGGAGGTGTCGGTGCCACTGTAACTGCTCGTGGTGGCATTGTGAAACTTGTACTGGTAGCTGGAGCCCCTAGGTACTGAGATGGTAGACTTGTTGTGACAGAAGACCTTGCCATTGGTGACGCTCCACCTGCCTGTACCGTGGACAGGACGGGAACGAATGAGACAGGTACAGATGGAAGTACAGAGACTGGTACTGCAATCGGTGCAGCGCTGACAGGAACACTGATCTGGGCACGAACGGGATTAGCAGGTGGTGCTAATATCTGAGTAGAAACAGTGGAGAAAGGTGCTGCCTGAACTGGCGCTGGATTTGGCTGTTGCACAAGTGGATGCTGCACAGGAACTGATAGCACCAGAGGTGGCTGTTGAGCCAATTGTGACGCCAGAGGTAGCTTGGAAAACGAGCGGAGCTGACGACGAGACAAGGAATCGCTGCTCGTTACATTGTCAGGTAGGTCTTTACAAGACTGGCAATTTGTACCTCCTTCTCGAGCTTCTTCAAGCGCCTACGTCTTCCCATCTCTCTAGCCATTCTCTCTTTAGCCAGATGTGCTTCCTCTTGTAGCCGCTGTCCTTCTCTGGCTTGTGCATCTAATACTGCAGCTTCTAAGTCAGCTTTCCTTTCCTCTTCTATTTCCTGCTGTAGGTCAGCTAGCTCCAATCCTTTGATCTCCTCCTCTAATGCAGCTGCTTGCATATCAGACGTACTTCGGAACAGATGGAGTCCGTAAGATGACTGAGAAGACCGCTGTGAATATGCAGCTGACCGGTAACTTGTCAAACTCTGAGCTCTGGTTAACTGAGCCTGGTCTGGTTGTCCTACTGGAATAGAGGAGGCTTGGGCCACAGGCTGTTGAGAGGGCAGAAGAGTGACTTCGCACTGGGCCAAATGTGCAGGTAGACGAGGGTCCCTCTTGGTCGGTCCGATGACACCTGCTGCTGACCATCAGTTGCTGACTCCATAGTGTCGGGTGAACCCTAATCCGGCTCGAAGGACCAATGTAAAGTATGGAATAGGGGTTCGGTTTAGGATGGGAGCACTACAGAAAGATTCCGCCAGAGAATCCTTTATCAGCTTTATTTCAAGAGCAGGATGCCAATATACAAGGTCAAATGTATGTGTGTGTGTGGTCTAAACAGAGAGAAAGAAAAGAAAAATGCAATGGTAATAATAACTGATTAATAAACAAATAAAGGAATACTATACTATGCTCATTGTCATCAATCACAACAGTACAGTACATAAACTAATAATTTACGTTAATACAGTACAACAAAATATGTCACTATATGCCCTTTAATATCTGTACTGCTGCACCTTTAAGTGGCTATGCAGACTGACACTGTATCTCTATAGCACTCGATACAGGTAGCACAAAATAAACAGTAAATGCACTGTACTTGAACACAGAAGCATATTTCTAAATAACTAACATGAATAAGGTCTAAATCGACATATATAGAGGGCTAATTATTGCATACAGCAAACATGTTGCGCGATCAACAACACGATCTGACATCATGACTACACTAATTAGTCACGCAGTTCAACAACTAAAACTAGTTCGCGTGAACATACATACATTTCACAATATTCATCACAACGCAGTACAAACATACAATAGTAGTAGGAACTTACTTGCTTTTCATAAAACGCACACTAATTAAAGAAAAGGGTCTCTGAATCTTCTCTCATCATCCCTGAACACAAAACCGTCTGAGCAGCGCGCTGTCTTTTCTGTCCAGGCGCAGTTCACGTGATAGAGCGTTCAAAACGCACTTAGAAACCTCAGCGCTGAACAAATAGGCTTTCAGACATATCTAATGGTGTATGTTAATCAAAGGACTGAGTAACTTTAAGGATGTTTGATCTTATTTTATCACTGACTGTTTACTTCTCGTTTATAATGTTTTACATTTATATTGGTTAGGTTATAGTTTTAGCTATGTTATCGAAACTGGAAAAGAGAATTGTGAATTTTCACTGGTCTCTAAAATGTTGTGTCATTAATTTATGTTGTGTCATATAATTAATTTGTTTTTGCAAAAACTGTTTCATGGCCATAGGCAGGTGTGGCAAAAAGTTAGTTTTAGGCCTGCATGTGCATATGCATAGCCTAGTTCAGCTCCAGTGAGCTATATTCAGATGGCTATGATCCATATTTATCTACACACTGATTCTGATAAAATAAGGAGAGAACACCCATGCTGTGAAAGAGAACACTCATTCAGAACATTCATATAAGACTATTAATTAACTATAGCCTAGGCCTACTAACTATAGCAATATGAAGTATTTTAATACCATGTTAAATGTTAGATCCATACCTTAATTTAGTTAAGAGGTAATGTAGGCCTATTTTTATTTTCAATTTACTGTGGCTAAAATTTAGGGGTTTATGAGAAACTGCAGTTATAATAATGTACAATGGTTAAAGAATATGTTACGCAAATGTTCCTAAAGGTGAACTGGGAATAGCAATTTAATGTAATTTGGTCACTTTACTGAAAATGTCTGTTAAGAACATGGCAGAACTCTATGAATAATTAATTCCAGTGGCATGACTAATAGTTCTGTTGTCTCCTGAGGGTGTAAAGTGGGGCCATCTACTGGGACATCCAGCAGCTCAGAAAAAAGCACACACTTATTCAAATCCCAGGATGTTTTTGGCTCACATTTTAGAATGTCAGTGTTTAAATCTGTATAGGTAATTAGTTGATCCCCGTCATAAAAGTAAGTAGACGCCTCATTTTGTAATCACAAAACATTGCCATTCTTTTAAAGCCTGTACTGAAAAACGTATCACAATGAAGTAAAACCAAACTAGAATTGCGACATCTGGTGGCGTGGTGGTGGAACTGCTGGCTGAAATATAACAACGATCTAATACAGCTGTTTGTTAATGTTGTACATGACCAAAAAAAAAAAAAAACATGATTTATTTTACACCATGATGAAATTTCAGGTAAAATGTGAAAATTGTCCTGTAACATGACTATATTCAACATTAATAGTCAATGTAAATGAACAATGTATTAAATAATCGAATGAATAATTGGGTACAAAATGGTGTTTATTCTTTGTATTTATTGATCAACCCACATACATACAAAATGCATAGAATGCAGGACTCAAATAATGCTTCAGAGAGAAGGAAGTTTCCTTGATAAAAAGCATTGGTATGAAATAACATGGTCTTAATACAAATACAAAAACTGGGGCAATACAAACATTGCAGCGAAATCACAATCACAAATACCTTCATGTGAAAGGTTCAAAAGCAGAATAAACCAGCAGAATGGCCAACAACACAAAGCCTTGAACTGTTCTGAAACACACCCAAACTAGAAAAGGCACAAATGATATTTACAGTGAGGTCAGGGTTAGGTTTCAAGTGAATTCAAATTTTTCATAATTCTCCCCAGAATTAAGGACAGGTAGGCAGTCATATGTTTGTGAATTTTGGTGTCAAGAATCATGAACAAACTACATAAAATTCTACATTATTTTAAAGGGTTTACCCCAAAATGAAAATTCTGTCAACATTTACTCACCCAAACCTGTATGAATGTTTCTTCTGCTGAACACATGAAAATATTGTGAAGAATGCGGGTAATCAAACAGTTCATGGTAGCCATTGACTTCCATAGTTTTTTTTTTTTCATATATGGAAGTCAATGACTAAAGTCAACCGTTTGGTTTACCCCATATACCCACGTTCTTCAAAATATTGTCTTCTGCGCTTAGCAAATAAAGAAATGCATGCAGGTTTGAGTAAATGATGACAGAAAATTCATTTTTGGGTGAACTGTCCCTTTAATTGATTTGTCATGATTTGTCAGGGCAAAATAGCATTTAATTATATGATAACTTGGTTGTAGTGCATTTTTGTTTGGTTTTGAGTCAAAGGTAAACTATAAGCTTTCTATCATTTCAACATGTTAAAACACGCACAATTAATCACAGCTTTTATCAAACATCAGCCATCCAGCAAATTCTAGTGACTCAAAAGTGAGAGGAAGGAGACTTTTGTACATTCAATAATAATAATAATAAATTGTGTTTTTTCATTCAAGGTCAAAGGAAATCTAAATATATAATCTCAGGCTGAGTGGCAGTGAAAGCTGTACGATGGATGTAAACTGTATATAGGAACTGCTCCTTCCGTGAATCCGTCTCAAGTAAACGTGAAGAATACACCAAACAAATATTTCAAAAAAGCAGTCAACAATGGCAAAAACAGAGAACACTTAATGAGCAAAAGTCATAACAACAATTCAAAATAATTCAGAAACAGTCATACTCATACTACCATTGGATTTAAAAAAAAATGTAGATTTAGATATTATACTTGCGTAACATCAACTTCCGTAACATTAACACTCATGTACTTACAGATAATTATATTTTTAGTTTAACTCATAAGTCAAAAATGAGGGCAAAAGCAATTTCAAGTTCAAACCTTTAGTCACTAACAGCCCTTACTATCAACTAAAACCCTGTAAAAAACGTACCTGACAGTGTGTCTGCAAGGTCATCGTGACTTTGCCAAGTAAGACATGTTCCTGGATCAGCAACATATGTCCAACATTCCTGCTCCTACAACAAAACCTAGTCCTATCCGTAAGTTCAGAGGGAAAAGATAGGTCAATAACACTGATGTAGAAGCACCTACCTAAACTGTAAACTTCCCTCAAATCTGATTGATTTGAATGTTGTTCCAGGACCAACAATGATGTTGATTTAGGAACATGTTGCACTTGAAATGAAATCACGTTCACCTTGTTGGTCCACTAAAAGCGTAAATACATGTTCACTGACTAAGGCGAGGTGTTTCAATATAGCATACACATTTCAGCTGAAAATCACTCGTCATGGAATAAAACTTATAGATACATAATAGAATAAAATACTTTTTTCAAAAATCACTAATGAAATCCTTGTGAAATGTATAATCTTAGCACAGCAAACATACATTTCAACATCATAATGCATTTAAAGCTAAATATGACTATGTACACATGGATTACAACTACTGACCAAACACTTCCTATATTCATAATATAAGTATTAGTTATTTTATGATGTAACGCGATATTAAATGCACAAGTCTTAGGAGTACATTAGGAGCTTTACATTATTGTAAAGGCCATAATAGACTTTAGTTTAATAGTTATAGAGAAATAAAAGCTGCAGACATAGTGAGCATGACCTTGGTTAATTTTACTTGACAATCTGAGGTTGTGAAAACAAACTGTGCACCTGATCACCTATTAGCCCTGATCAACATGACAAAAATACACCATTTCTACAATGTTCAATTTATTTTCAATGTATTAAAATATGTATGGCCTAGGGAACGCAACTAAAATGGAATGCTTAAGGAATCGCGATGGTATCAGCCAGTGATTTAGCAACCCTGAGAGCAAAAGCTTTGGCTGATCGGTCCTATGAACCGATGGCGAATTTACAAACCTTGAACATTGGTAATCAGATGATGAAGCTGAGCACACAAAAGTGCTAAAAGTGTATTATAATTCATCCAAAAGTGAAAATTCTACTATTATTTACACCCTTGTGTTGTTCCAAGCCGAACAAAAAAGAGGTGCCTTTTTAATGTTATTTAATTGTTTTATTATTTATGAAGTCAGAACGGCCCAAGTGTAGACTGTAAAATCATACGGGTATGTAACTAAATTTCAGTTTTTGGGTAACCTTTAAGTTTCAAGTTTTAAGAGATGAACCTGACTAAAATCAGTCCAGTATTCTTTAAATATAATTTTTACTCCTGTTCATGAAACCTTTTAAGGTAAATATACCTTAAAGTATATCTGTGTTTTTCATATCCAGTTAAGCAATCATTCAAAATGATCCATAAAATAACATCAACACCAGCTGAAAATTGAAATAATTAATAAAATAAATAAAACAATGGAATTGAATCCAGTTACATAGGCAAAAGCCTTTAAAGTATCCCTATTATGCTGTTTTAAAGCTTGCTAAATTAGTTTTGGGATCTCCTACAATACATCCAAAGTCAAAAAACACTTTTCAGGCGGCCCCGTCTGTTCTGATTGGTCTACCGCTTACAGCATGTGTCGGAAACTAAACGCCTACTTGGTGGCCACGTGTCCCCCAAAGTATTTTTAGCCAGCTGAAAAGGCCTAGCTGTGAGTACTTAAGAGCATTTTGGCCGCGCAGCATTGTCATTTCACAGATAGTTTGTTTCTTTATTGTTTCTATATAAAAATGTCGATACAATGTGAAGTATTTGCTCTGGCTCTTGTTTTCAATTATTTAATTCCATTATTATGCTTGTTGTCATCTGTTGAAGTTGTGCAAGCAAAACGGGTTGATTGGTCGGTGTTGTATTTGTCCCGCCCCTCCTCCACTGTGATTGATTGGCTGGGAAAAAAACTGACAGCGATGAGCGTTGCATTTGACCCAAAGTTGAACATTCTTCAACTCTTGGCAAGCGGTTAAAAACGGCTGAGCGCTCAGCGTGAAACAGATGCTCAGCGCTTCGTTACACTACTGGAGCTTTAAAAAACTGTTGTGGAAAAATATGCTAGCTGTGAAAAAACAAACACTTTTTGGTGGACACACAGCCTTACTGAATTTCAGCTCTGTGGGCTTCTTCAGAGCTTGTATAAACAGTGATACGGCCGATGTAACAATGGCGTCAGTTTTTCTTATAAATTCCAGCGTGAGTCCTCATCCTTTTGAAGTGCATGCAAATTCGCAGCACTGAAAACAGCGCCTTCTCGACATGTTTGAGGGCGGGTCCAAGTAGATGTTGTTCGTGGGCAGCCAATGAAGACTATAGGCTGGCATTATGCAAATGTGTTACATTGTTATGAAGGTATGTAACAGGAAGTGAGACTGGAATTGCTGATGACTCATTTTGGCAGTTCAGAATTTATCCTTTCTTAAAGGAGACAATAATTTTATTTGTCATGCACTTTGATTTTTAAAACTTTGCAGACCTTTAACATTCACAAACAGCGATATTACATACTGCTGCATGAAAGGTTTTGTTTGAAAAAGCATAATAGGGGCACTTAAACACCCCATGCAAGTCTCAATATAAATAATTTTAAATAATTTGCTGTGACCTAAAGCTTTTTTTGCTGAAACACTATTGTAGTCGAGATGATTTTGTAATTTAATATTATTTAAAATATTAAATATTATTTATATTTTAGTTTAAAGTGAAAGAAAAAATGAACACAATCATAATGTGGTACGAGTCAAAAAACCCTAAACTTATCCTTTAAGCCATATGGCCTGTCCAGGCAAATCTTTCCCTGGACATTGTCATCAAGCACTTGTGGTTTCCAAAGACATTACACATCCAAAAATGCAACATACTTACACTAGACTAGAAGCATGGAGAATCGGTACTGTGTACAGTAATACGAAATGTACTCATATTTCTGACAGAAACAAGAATATCTCCCAACTGGCAGTGGTAGAATTGGCAGAATAATCCCACATTAATTTAAAAAAACACTACAGAAATACCTGTAGTCAAGTAATTACTATCCAGGATGAGTGTTTTTACAAATATCTGGCAGTGATTTTACATTTGCTCAGTATATACCTTTTTAAAAAATTGTAAACCTTCATGACATGTAATACGTCCATAGACTTTTCCAGAAATGTTCATGTTCTGGATCCTTTATCAGTCTCAGGATTGCACACGGCTTCAGGTCCAAAATGACCCCTGCTGCCTGAAGTCTCACAAAGGCTAGTTGTAATTTCTGTTGTATGTGCTAGTTAAAGACCTATTAATAAGTGACAAGAGTTACATCAGTCAAACGGTTCGCTAGCAAAAACACAACAGAAAAAAAACTATATTGTTTATGCTTTAGTAGAATTTTAGCACTTTAGTGGCAAATATATATTCAAATGATTTTGTTGTTAGGTGTATGGATATGTGTGTCACCGGGCCGTACTGGTTGGTTGATTGAGAGGTATGTACAGGTACTTCCAGATGGCATAGTAATGGATGCCTGCTCCCATTGCAACAAAGAGATGCCATATAGCGTGAGCAAAGGGCACTATTCCATCACTTTTAAAGAACACAATGCCCAACACATAACATCCGCCACCAACCAGCAGCTCACACAGACCTGATCTGTCTGCCTATAAGGGAAACAGACAGACATTTCATTTGATTCTAATTAGTCTGTCAAGACATTTTCAACTAAAAGCATTCATTTTCTTACCATAGAGAGGATGACAAGGGCGGGAAAAACACCCATTGCTATGTAACAGATCAGCTCTACAACTTTAAACCTGTAACACAAATGACACAAAAAACACCTGTAGCACAGAAAATGTACAAATAAACACTATTTGTCAAATATGTGCTCACCTTTCATGGAAAAAGAATACATAGGCAGTTCCAACAGAGGCCATCACCCAGACAACCCAACGCATTTGGGCAGCCCATGGACCCAGCTCCCGCAGCGTCAGCCTGCCATAAAGCCATTAGATCCTTAATTAATGGTGCTTCGAAAGTCTCACTAATGTTAATTCTGAATGCACTGTAAATATGCAAATTATGTCAGACATACTCTGACCCAGTGGCCTTGCCATAAAGATTTGGCCCTTGTCAAAGTCTTTATTCCTGCTATTTCTCCTGCATCCAACAACGCATCTAATCCAGTATTTCTCAACTCCAAGTCCTCGGGACCCCCTGCTCTGCACATTTTGTATGTCTCTCTTAAAAAATTGGGCATACACTGTGCGATTTCCGTCCGATTTTGAGCCGAATTGTTACTTGTGCGACTGTTTTGGGTCGGGGCGATTTTCAGCTTTATCGTCATTTGTCGTGAAGTGTTCATGCAGTGTACAGGGGGAAACGAGAGGCGACAAACCTCTCCCGATCGGCAATCGGATGAATGTCTGGCGTGTCAGAAATTCTGGTCGCCCCTCATGAGGTTATCGCACAGCTGAAGCATAGCTACGAAATGATTGCCCTATTTCAACTCACTGCGCCTGCGCCAAAGCAGAAGTTTAACCATTTCATCTGTAATGCACCATTTCATCTGTAATGCAAAAAACGAAAAGAGGGAGATCTTTAGGTAGCTATCAAACAGCAGAAATTTAGCAAACTGTTGCTCCACCAGTTCGTGTTTTAAAATGGATATCCTAATCCAAGTCTTCCAAACCAGCACCTATTTTAATCATTCCGCTACTTGATCATTAATTTACTTGTTTTACTTTCAAACTTTATTTATTTATTTATTACCTATTATTTATAATTTTTATTTTATGATCACAGGAAATGTGAACCGTTTTCCATCATTTGACACAAAATGTCGTCGTATTATTATAATTTTTTAAATCATGAAGGCGAGTCAGTGGATATCACGCAATGTGAAAACTTAAATGTGCAAACGCAATGTGCACGAGAGTCTGTGAATTCTCAAAACCAAATATTCACTACAAAAAGAGAAAGTAAAATCTGACGAGCTTTCGGCGAATATTATCACAGAGACAACGAGAGATAATGGCGACTTTAACATGCTGATAACGTCGTAGCCTATAACTGTCTTAATTTATTATCTTAATATTTATCTTGTGGTAGTTGTTTTTGAAATTGCTCTTACTTTTCATTGAGTCTGATATTGTTGCAGTGTTCTGACATATTATAGACTGATAATCATTTTAATTCTAGGTCTATAATTCCTTATTTAATTGGGCTAATGTTTTTAAATAATGAGAAGTAAGCTACTCTATCTATCCTTTAATTATGCACCGTTCTAGTTATGCATTGATGCGTTATGAAATTGTTGTGGGGCAAATTAAATGTAATATCAATTTAAAAATAAAAGTAGGCCTACTTTTATTATTAAATAGATATTGCATTTAATTAATATTTTTTATGCATACATTGGAAGCGCTAAATCCTCTTTATAGGAGTAGCTGATGCATTTGATAGGCTATCTATAATAGCCCATGGTCTATCGTTGCAACACGGGGGTATTGACACTCTGTGTCAATTTATGACAGCCAAACACAAGCATTAATCCCTAATGCATTTCTTAAATTGATGCATAAACAACATTCAATCTGTGAGCTCACCAAGGTGTGTAGGATGCAGCAATGAAGAAATAGATCACCATCCTGTCGCACATGTGGAAACAGTGTTCAACCGATCTAAAAAGTAAAGTAAGATATCACTTCTGAAGCACTTGTGTAAATTAATAATAAAATGGTTTAATCAGTCAGGCCTAAACGATTTTTCAATCTATACTAGCTTGATTTCACGAAATGAAACCAAACACACACTTGCAACTTGTTAGACAAACATTCATGTTCAAGTGTCTGAATTCCCAGTACACAAACTGAAAAATGTACTGATCAAAAAGCTTATCTAATATGAAAGCCTTACCGGAGATGACTCTTTTTCCAGGAGACAGTATGGAAAACTGTGGATATGATGAAAAGGCTTGATAGTCCTGCCCCATAAAGCCATGCTGAAATCTCCTCCCAGTGGTCATCAGATAAGAAGTACAACAAGATCCCACCAACAATGCTGGGGATGATCCAGAGCTGAGAATAAAATACAGTCACAGATTATTTAAATAGAACAATATGAGCAAACTGTAGACTATAGGAAATAATTTCAAAACAAAACAAAACAAAAGTATTGCATTTATTTATTGTATACATATGTATATACTTTTGATTAAGTATGGACCTCTTGGACCTCTCCACCTCTCCATATGAACTACATCACTTGGACTCATTATACAGGCACAAGGTTTCTCCTATCATTGCTATGCTGATGACACACAGTTCTTCCTTTCATTTCAACCAGACGATCCCATGGTTGCTGCACAGATCTCAGACTGCCTGGCGGATATTTCAGGTTGGATAAAAGAACATCACCTACAACTCAACTTAGCGAAGTCTGCACTTCTCTTCTTCCCAGCCATCCCGTAAGTACAGACCAACTTTATTAGCCAGATAGATTAATCTTGAAAGACCAAATTCCTACTACAGCATGAACTACAGTTTGCACTGTACAACATCAGGAAGATTAGGCCCTTCCTAACTGAGCATGCAACACGCACTCAGGCCCTTGTCATTTCTAACCTACTGCTTATGGCTGGACTCCAACACAAGCAATCAAACCCCTACAAATCATCCAGAATGCAGCGGCTCGACTGGTCTTTAACAAGCCTACATCACACAACTGTTTATCTCTCTGCGCTGGCTTCTGGTTGCGTCTCGCATGAAGTTCACAACATTAATGCTTACTTACAGGACGGCAATGGGCTCTGCACCCTCGTACCTCCACTTTCTTTTACGAGTCTACAATATCTACAGTCTCTCAATGACAAATGCAGTAAAGTTGGTTTATGCGTTCATGACCTCAAGGTTACATTATTGTAATGCTCTACTGGGTGGTTGCCCTGCATGCTTAAGAAACAAACTCCAGATGATCCAAAATGCAAAAGCTAGAGTTCTTACTAAAACCAGGAAGTATGACCATATTAGCCCGGTTCTGTCAACACTGCATTGGCTCAACTTACAAAGCACTAAATGGTTTAGCTCCTCAGTACTTGATAAAGCTCTTAACACATTATAGTCCTTCACTTCTATTGTAATCTCACGATTTTGTCCAGTTAATCATATACTTAGAATAGCAAAATCAACTGAAAGAGGTAGATCCTTTTCCTATTTAGCACCCAAACTCTGGAAGAGTCTTCCTAGCGTTGTTTGGGAAACAGACACACTCTTTTTATCCTGGCATACTCACAACACATTATCAATTTCTATTTTTCAAATCAGTTAAATGATTGTTAGGTTGCATGAATTAGGTCAACCGGAACCAACAACACCTATAACACCCGATGAACTTGTTACATCGTAAGAAGAATGGCATGGCATCTACGCTAATATTAGTCTCTCTGTTTATCCCTAGGTTACCGTAGTCAGCCGGATCCGGTCCATATCCAGATCAGATGGTGGACCTGCACCTAGACACGACCGAAACGCAGCCCTGAATGTCAGCGAGGACCGTGTCTACTAGACAATCCCCTGTAAAGGCATCGTTGATGTGACAGCCATTGGCACAGATCCTCAGCAAAGACCACAAGAACCAGACAGGTCCTCTGCACAGACTCTATGGCCAGCTTGGGCTCCACATCGGCGTGATGAATCTGATCTTCAAGCAAAAGGAACTGGATGAATATCTGAATGCTACTGATCCTGATCTGAATTCTGACTTGTGACGCAGAGAACAGGAGAACTGCCCCCCCGTCATCTAATGGAGTTTGGGTTCCTTGCCACTGTCGCCTCTGACTTGCTTGGTTGGGGTTGGGGACACTTAATACCAATAGTCACCAATATTACTGATCTGACTGTACTAACGCTTTTGTATGAGAACTGCACTGAGCTGGGTGATGAGAATTTTTTTTTTCAGAATTGCTTTATAGATTAAATTAACTAATTTAATAATTTATGATCTTTAAAACACAGCTGAATCAACACTGAACTGATTTTAGCTGAACAAAATGCATAATCACTGTAAATCTGCTTTGAAATCTCTATTGTATAAAGCGCTAGGCCTATATTAATAAAGGTGACTTGACAGCCAAATACCTGAACATTTACAAGAAAAAGCTAAAACACTTCACAATTTCACCTTTACATAAAATCAGATATAGTAAAAGTATGCATATTTTGCGTGCTG
This sequence comes from Gobiocypris rarus, assembly GCA_023029165.1. Classification (NCBI taxonomy): domain Eukaryota; kingdom Metazoa; phylum Chordata; class Actinopteri; order Cypriniformes; family Gobionidae; genus Gobiocypris; species Gobiocypris rarus. The sequence goes on along the minus strand of CM040914.1, from coordinate 8,745,660 downwards.
TCCGAAGGGAGAGCTCCAAGCTCGGAATCTGGGCCAAACCTAAAGTACTCCTCCATAGCTTGTTGGGATAGGAAATGTTTAAGAGTGAGGAGTTGAGGTGGTGGAATGATGCTGTAAAACTGTTGTGGAATAGAGGTAGGTCGGCTATATATTTCCTCTCGTGGTAATTAGGTTGATTATCTAAACGTGCTGATCGGCATTTTAGGATGTTAAATGTGCTTTGGTGTTTGGTCCGGTCCATTTTCAACAGAGTTTCTCAGAAATCACTTACTGCACCTTTAATTGCAGCCTGCTGAATCCATCTGAATAATAATCCATTTTATCAGCCTGATGATTAAAGCATCTGCTAAATGAATACATGCATATGTTAAGACAGTAAACACACAACTCACCGCATGTGTGGCACAGTTAGCAGCGTGCTCATATTCTGTTGGCTGATATCTCTTGTTAGATGGTGCACGATTGTTCATAAATCTAAAAAAAAAAAATAAAGTTAAAGTCACCTTCATTTATATAGCGCTTTTTATAAAACAGTTTGCTTCAAAGCAGATTTACAGTGATTATAGGAAATTAATGGAAGAGACAGAAAGAGTTGGAACATGCAGGATCAGGTGAAGCTAATTAGGCTACTTACAAACTGAAAAAGAAATGCATAAAATGCTATTACCTACCTGCTTACTTAAAGTTGCAGTAATGATGACATTTGAGTTTGACTGTTACACACTTGGTCACACTTTAGTTTAGGATACAATTCTAACTATTATCTAACTATTATTAACTACACCTCATTGAACTCCTAATTACTGCTTATTAATAGTTATTGGGTATAACTAAAAGAATAAGGCATTAACACTGTATGTGCTTTATAAATACTAATAAACAGTTAACATCCCAGTTACATGCATGCTAATAAGCAACTAGTTAAAGCAGCAGTCCGTCATTTTTTGGGGTTAAAAATTATCCAAAATCAATTTTTGAGCAAGTACATAACCAGCCAGTGTTCAAAACTATCTGCTTACCTTAGCTCGATTTACAACGGTAAGCTTGTAATAATGTTTTTAATTCCAGTGGTACTGGTGGATTTCCGCGGGAGATTCAAGCATATCTATGCGTCATTGCGTCACAACTGTACGTACATCAATAAGAATTCCCGGCTAGTAGGCTATATTGCGTGTGAGGATGTTGAGGTGGAGATTTAGTCTTTTCTCACACTCACAGTGCTTGATATAATTAAACTTATCAATTTGATAGCGGATCCAGAAAGGTTGAAACCTCAATCAGTGACAGTGACATCTGGAGATTCGCCTGTTGTAAAATGCAAAGGACTTCGGACTTTCGGAATGGCTACAGAAAAAAGAGAGACTTCAACCGAGCCAAAACAAGGATAAAAAGGGGTTTTGAAAGAAAAACTCTGTGCTTTGAATGGGTTCAAAATGGATGCAGAGACAGTTTTTTTCTGCTGGACAGGTCAGACATTTCAATGGTTATTATGTAACAGTAGCACACTTCGCTTAATTCATACAGTTAAAGTTATGGAGTTTCCTTTGTTGTGCCTTTCTCTTTTTGCTACGTGCATTATGGTAAATATCCATTATTTTGTGCTAGCTATGAGAGGGAGCAGTTCACCTCTACTCCACATTAATTTGTTGATGACAATTAGAAATGAGACTGCACAGAAATGGAAACTGAACTACAGGTAACGTTAGTTCTAATACACATTAAGTGTAGTCACGCAATGCAGATGTTATTAATATTAAAAATTTGAAAACAAAGTATAATTTGCACGGTTTGACGTGATATGATAAGCGATCATAAGATTTAATCATCATGATTCATTGCAATGCTTTTCCCACGTAGGCTTAGTTGGTCAGCACAAAAGTGGATGTTAGCTGCTTACTTGTTCAGATGACATTCTTATGTTGGTCATCCGTTCAAACAGTAGAATCTGTGATACCGAATGACGGTATCCACACCGGCGCGGTGACTGACAGCCCTTCTCCTGACAGACGCACATTCTCCTCAAAACAAAGTATTCATATGCGCTGTGCGGTGCCGAGGCACGACTCACGTAGAGTTAATCATTCCGCGAATAACTGCAGCTGCAGATTTCAAACAGAGATGGCAACAAAGAGAAAAACTACGGACTGCAGCTTTAATTGTGAGAATTGGACTATAAATAAGTGTTACCCTTTTTTCATCAAATATGAATTATTGCATTGTTTTCTTATAATTGCTGATGAGTTAATCACCATATACACTCACCTAAAGGATTATCAGGAACACCTGTTCAATTTCTCAATAATGCAATTATCTAATCAACCAATCACATGGCAGTTGCTTCAATGCATTTAGGGATGTGGTCCTGGTCACGACAATCTCCTGAACTCCAAACTGAATGTCAGAATAGGAAAGAAAGGTGATTTAAGCAATTTTGAGCGTGACATGGTTGTTGGTGCCAGACGGGCCGGTCTGATTATTTCACAATCTGCTCAGTTACTGGGATTTTCACGCACAACCATTTCTAGGGTTTACAAAGAATGGTGTGAAAAGGGAAAAACATCCAGTATGCGGCAGTCCTGTGGGCGAAAATGCCTTGTTGATGCTAGAGGTCAGAGGAGAATGGGCCGACTGATTCAAGCTGATAGAAGAGCAACTTTGAATGAAATAACCACTCTTTACAACCGAGGTATGCAGCAAAGCATTTGTGAAGCCACAACACGCACAACCTTGAGGCAGATGGGCTACAACAGCAGAAGACCCCACCGGGTACCACTCATCTCCACTACAAATAGGAAAAAGAGGCAACAATTTGCACAAAATCACCAAAATTGGACAGTTGAAGACTGGAAAAATGTTGCCTGGTCTGATGAGTCTCGATTTCTGTTGAGACATTCAGATGGTTAGGGTTGGGAACCGAGAACCGGTTCTTACGCAGAACCGATACTTATTTTTGAAAAATACCGGAATCGCGCAAAATTCCTGAGTTTCGGTTCCGAAAACGGTTCTGGTGCAATGTGTGTGCGAAGCGCTGGGAGCGTATCCTTTAATAGTGGGCGACAGCTAACCTCATCATGAGTCATGACTATTAATTACGTTGCCTGCCGCTTCCAGAAGTGCAAACAATTAACTAGTGGTGGGTCGTTATCGGCGTTAACGTGCTGCGTTAACGTGAGACTCTTATTGGGCGATAAAAAACATATCGCCGTTAATCTATTCTCAAAGTTGGGTTGGGAGCTGGGTCTATACTAGGCAAGCTATGATGACTTTCACAGTGATATTATAGCGCGGATGTATAGCTACCTGGCCGAATTCCACTGTAGGGAGCGAGAACGAGTCTTCGAACCTGCGTGTATGCTGTGAAATTACCACATCAAGCGTGAACGCTGTCTTCCGAACTCGAGCGCACCCGCGAACCGTTCTCGAGTCCTGATGAGCGTGACTGACATACTGCAATCAGAGAGCTGTACATATAATTTCTGCTCGTCGTCAGCATTCTTTGGAGTATTTGCAGTACATCCGTGGCAGATAGACGCAAGTGCCATTACGCATCTGAAGCTTTGGTAACAAAACTAACGGTTCAAAAACAAAAATATTAAAGTTAGGTGAACAACGCTATTCATTCTGCCACCTCCTCGCTCGACGTCGTTACCTAATGTAGTAAACAGCTGCTGCTTTGATAACGCAAAGCACCTCGGTTTCGGACCGAAAATATAATATGAACACGGTCCAGGAGCAATCGAACTCGGGTGAAAGCACCAGTCATTATTTGGGTAGCACACACATTCTGAATGCCCTCGGCAGAATTCAAATGAGCCATTTTAATCTAGATTAATGCTGAATTACCATTTATTATTTACAAGTTCACTGAATAACTGAATTTCTATTAAATTAATATACAAATAACTAATAAATATAACTAATATATATAATATTTTTGCAAGAATGCTTTTAATACTGTAATATATGTAGAGTACAGGACTTTTTTGACATTGCCAACCTGTAAATGAATCAGAGATCATGTAATAAACACAAAAACGATTGTTTGAGTTGCGTATTATGCCTTTTTCCTTTACCACTATTTGTTTAATAATTTTAATGGAACCGGAATCGGAACCGAATCATTAGGCGGAATCGGAACCAGAACCGGAAGCGGAAAATTTCTCACAATTCCCAACCCTACAGATGGTAGAGTCAGAATTTGGCGTAAACAGAATGAGAACATGGATCCATCATGCCTTGTTACCACTGTGCAGGCTGGTGGTGGTGGTGTAATGGTGTGGGGGATGTGTTCTTGGCACACTTTAGGCCACTTAGTGCCAATTGGGCATCGTTTAAATGCCACAGCCTACCTGAGCATTGTTTCTGACCATGTCATTCCCTTTATGTTCACCATGTACCCATCCTCTGATGGCTACTTCCACCAGGATAATGCACCATGTCACAAAGCTTGAATCATTTCAAATTGGTTTCTTGAACATGACAATGAGTTCACTGTACTAAAATGGCCCCCACAGTCACCAGATCTCAACCCAATAGAGCATCTTTGGGATGTGGTGGAACGGGAGCTACGTGCCCTGCATATGCATTCCACAAATCTCCATCAACTGCAAGATGCTATCCTATCAATATGGGCCAACATTTCTAAAGAATGCTTTCAGCACCTTGTTGAATCAATGCCACGTAGAATTAAGGCAGTTCTGAAGGCGAAAGGGGGTCAAATACAGTATTAGTATGGTGTTCCTAATAATCCTCTAGGTGAGTGTAGGTCAAATGATCATGTGACTGATAATAACTTTTGCAGTTGTCTGGCAGTGGCTGGTAACCATGGAGAACCACAGCAGAGGAGTCTTTCATCCTTACACACATCCCTGCACAGTGCTGATGTCACTGTTGGCATGGAAACACATGAGACTGTGACTGAAAAGGAATGAGGCTGTGCGTGGTTTCTTTTTCTTCTCCTTTTGTACCACAAAAGTGACACTTTGAATTCAAGACCACTAGTTTGTTATAGTTTTGCTGTCAAATAGAGAAACTTAAAAAATGTGATGCAGAGGACATTATACCAATGAATTAGCAATATGGTATAAATTACTGCATGTTACTTAGAAGTTATAGAGTATTACATAATTTTCCTAAATGTTTAAGTTCAGAAGAGTAAGCAGCATTGTGAAGGTTAATAAAAACTGAAATATGCAATTAGGTCAAACAAAACTTATTTGGCTTTCTATGTTTTTTTTCTTAATGACCACATCTAGTTCAAAGCATATAACCCACATCTGTCCTGATTTCTATTGTTAGTAACCCAAATAGCTTGGCCTAAATTTGTTCTAGTATTCATAATAATGGTCAACACTTACTCATGCACCCCACAAAAAAGGGTGAATAAATCCTGTTTGTAACTTTTTAGTGATTTTCTTTAGCTCATTTTGTTGAAAACACACACAAAAAAAAAATCTAATGTAAAATAAAATAACTCAATGAATATAAAGGCAAAGTTATCTATATAATATATATTAGGGGGTTTCAATCTTTTTAGATGCCATGGCCCCCCAAATTTGATCATCTATGTGAGGTGTGTGATCGTGTGCGCATAACTTTTTTTAAAGTATTTATTTAGATCGAATTAGATAATTACCATTTTTTACTTTTTCACAAACCCAGTCGCTCATGCAGCCCACCCAGGGGGACCCCAGTTTGAAATAAAATATTGGTAGTCATGCTGGTTATACCACAGTGACATTTTAGACAAGTTTCTGAAATATATTTTAAAACAGACAGAAAAAAGTTTGCCTTTTTTTCTTGTTTATAGTTTCTGGTTAGTGAAACAGCCTACACATTTATATTTTACGAAAATAGTAACAAAAACAAATCTCCAGAAATTGAAAACGTGTTAATAATAGAAGGGGGAATCCAAGCGGCTGTCTGTACTAGTTGAATTAATGGTGGTTAAAGTTAGGTCTTTGAAGCCATAAACAATATTAAAACCTAAACCACTTGAAACTGTGGAAAGTGCCAGCAGTGCAGCATCACTCGTGTGGTCTCTTCCCTTTAGCACATCCTCACGAAGCCACGGATAATGAACAGAGCACATCCAGATGTCAACAGCTCGTACACAGTAATGAATCCCTAAGAGACCAATCTTACATGCACCCTTTACGTTTTCAATCAAATTTGAAGAAATGTTCAGAGTTCATAGCAAATACGCGTTAAAACATCATTTTCCACCAATCCCATAAAGAGCCAGGCATCACGCAAATCGGTTCAGGGAACATCGCGTTTTTATAGAAAATCATTAACAGTACAACGTAACTGTCAATAACCAGATTTCAAGATAAACATTTAAATTACCCACGTAACACTGGGTTTTTTTTATTTTTTGGCGCGTGGGTGTCACATCATAAAAGACAGCTCTAGACCGATAGAAAAACGACAACATTGACAATCCGCTCCCTCACTCCATTGAGACCCGTCGCTAATTCAATCATGTCACGATATTTCTCATCTCCTGCGTCGCCACATTTACTCACCTTACAAGTTTCATTTAAACGCGTAAAATCCAACAGTTGCGCGAGTCTAGATGAAAACGTGGTGTTTATACGAAGAGCTCGTCTCTCAGCGACAGTTGAATTTAACACGCGCTCTGAAACATCATTCGGATGTTGAACGACACAACGAGGCGATCATTATGAGCAATAATCCGGAAGTAGAGAGCATGTAACGGTCTCAGGACCCCGTTCTTCCTGTAGTCAGAAACGCCTTGAGTGGATCATCGGTCTAGGATGGCGGGTTTAGTTAACGCACTCCCTATTAGTTCTACCCACACTCAGATATTGGACGTTTGTCCTATTAGGGTCAAGCATTTCTCAGTTTTTAAAAACCTACATGAGGTTATTAGACCTCAATTGAGCCATTTAAGTGTCCTCAATTGGTTTATAGATATGTGAACTGCTCCAAAGGGGTTGAAGAAGAAAAGTCAAGGTTTTGATCAAAATTTTATTGAAACATTCATTCAAACATGTCATTTGAAGTGCATGAGTATATTCAGGGGTTCAGAAATGCATTTATTTGCACAGTGACACCCATGCAGAAACAAGATCATATACCAAACTTTGCCACGAGATGTACTTCTTGGTCCTCACATCTGCAAACAACAATTTAGGACGTTAAGTTGCACCATATTGAAGTGTACATTGAGTTGCCTTGCAACCTCAACCAGCCCAGATAGAGATTCTTTTTAGGATGTTACAGTGCTCAGGGAGAGTCAGACTCAATTTCTCAAAACATTTTATAGAAACCACCAGTTTAAAAATAATTAATTTTGATAAACTCAATGTTAAGAGCATCATTACTGTAGCTTTAGGCAAGCGGGTAGGCATTATGCATTTCTTTTTCAGTTTGTAAAACCATGGCTCAGGCAAAATACAAATATATACACATAGTAGGGGTGTAACAAAAACCTCCTGTCACAATACAATATTGCAATACTCAAAATATGGTAAACTGTTCATTAAAATTGTTAAATTTGGCATTACATTGGGTGGGTGGAAATGAAAAAGGAACATGCTTGGTGCTGGTAACAACGCACAGGACAATCAGAATAAATACAAAATTCAGTTAAACAAATATGCTTGCACTGTCAAGAGTCTAGAAATATTTGAAATAATGTAGGCCACATTTGACGGGTAATAAGACATTTGGCATTATCAGGCACCACAAATATTCCCATTACATTACTCATCATATATAGTTTAATGTGGTACTGACACTCTGTAAACCTGATTGTTCCTCACACAGAAATTATTTTGGGTGAACTACACTATACAGAATGTCCCCATCTATGATACGTATATTGTGACGGCGCTAATATATACACACATTTAAAAAGGAGAAAAATTAAGGGTCTCACCTCTTTTTTTGCAGTCTGGAACTTTAACATGCAAATCAGAGAAAGCTGATAGGGGAAAAAAACAGACACCACAGCTGAAATGTCATACCAGTTATGTATCTTGCCCACTAACTTCACATATTTACCACAAAAGGCATAAAAAGCCTAAATTCAGTCACATATATTAAGCAAAAGAGCCTCAGACTAGATTTCTTAATCAGCTGCTGAAAACAGCATTCATACGAGGTGTCAGAAAAGTAATAGAAGTCATCAGCGGCTCAATTTATTCAAAAACAGTGCATATCAGAATCCATTGTTTACAGTTCACTTACCACCATCTCTTGATCGCGAATTCATCGCGGTTTAGAATCAATGCGTCAAACGCAAATGTTCCAACGCCAGTGGCGAACATCCAAGGCCACGTGTGTTTCTCTACTCCCAACGGGATTTGGACTGGAGACTCTACAAAATACAAAGAAACGTTCAAATGCGGATCTCGTAAATTCGGCAGCGCCGAAGCGGTGTATGAAGAGCTGGAGTCGCGCGCCCGTTGTGCTTTTACAACAGACATTTTTCATGTTTAATCAGGTCTAGTTTCAGGTTAATTTTTTACTTACTAGTACTCGAAAAGATTACTCTTATTCATTTTTATTTTGGTAAATTCATTTTTTACTTGAAAAAAAAAGCTAATGGAGCACTTTCATTTTAACTTCTATAAAATAATAACGTATTTTACTGGACAGTTAAAAGCTCATAACAATTAATATTTTATGTTGCATCATGCAGTATTTGTGAGTAAATATGATGTTTGTTACCTCAATACATTTAAGGTCATTCCTATGTTATGTTTTATGTTCTATTTTATTAACATTAGAAGCACACTCTTTTAACGACTAAAATAACAGTTAAGGGTAAAAAAAATTAATTCCCAAAAATTTAAATGGAAAAAATGGAATTTGGGAAAAAATAAAACGGATTTTATAGGGCCCTACAATATTGTGTAGGCTAATCCTCAACAGGCAGTGATGTAGGCGCTTGCTTGCCTCCCTTTGACATCATAGATCCCCACTTTGAAAAACAGTTTTGACAGCACCAATATAAATAAAACAGTATATCAGTCTGGCGAGTAAACAAAAAATAATTTACTAGCCAATGGCAATTATGTGGCCAAGCTGTGCGTAGCGGGTTAAATTGTTATCTAACACTAGTACTACGGTTCTGAAGAACTAATTACATTACACTGAATAGGAACACTTAGACACACAAACAACTTTCTGAAGATGATTCCACACATGCTGCTGCACCACAACATTTTGTTCACGCAAAAGTTTACTGGACAAAGAGAAAGTGGCATGCCATGGTTTAATAGTTGCTGTTCTTTGCGACCCCCACCAGAGTATCAACAATCCGTTCAAAGCTCACTCATGCCCTCTGCTGGTTGGCCGAGTAGGGTATTGCTCAGGTCCTCCCTCAATCAAGTCCAAACTGTCAGATAAAAGGATAGTTCACCCAAAAATAAAAGTGATGTTTATCTGCTTACCCCAGGGCATCCAAAATATAGGTAACTTTCTTCAGTAGAACACAAATTAAGATTGAACTGTTACCATTGACATGCATTATACAACTGGCAGACTGTAATAGTTGGAGTAAAACATAAATAAAAAACCTCCATTTGCTCTACTGAAGCAACAAACACCTTCATCTTGGATGCCCTTACAGTAAGCAGACAAACATCAAATTTATTTTTGGATGACCTATTCCTTGATTCAATGATTACGCCATACTCAAATGATATTAATTTAGAATATGCATAGCTTACTATATAACGCACAAGCAAACAGCATCATTACTGTAGCTTTAGGCCAGTAGTAGGTAGTAGTGTGGTGCATTTCTCTTTCAGCTTGTAAAACCATGGATCAGGCAAACAACTTCAAATATACAATATTGCAATACTCAAATAAGGTCAAGTTAATTTACAAAAAAAAAAAGGAACTGATTTTGCCATTACATTGGGGTGGAAGTGAAAAAATGAGCAGGCTTGGACTTGGAGACAAGAATAAAAATATTCATGATTCTGAAGCTGAAAACACTGCATTTTTAGACATGTTTGCGCTGTCAACTGTTTGGAAATATTTAAAATAAATGTTAAAATAAATATTTAAAATAAATGTAGGCCACTTTTGACAGGTAAAAGACATTTGGCATTAGCAGGCACCACAAATATTCCCATTACATTAGTTTAAATGTAATACTGACACTCTGTAAACCTAATTTCTCCTCACAGATTCTAATTTTGGCGAACCACACAATACAGATCATCAATATATAGTAGTATTTTGTATTGCAATATTTTATGACAGTACTAATTTATACACATTTAAAAGGAGAAATTAAGGGTCTCGCCTCACCACATTTTTCCAGTCTGGAACTTCAACATGCTAATGAGAGAAAGCTGATAAGGAGAGGAAAACAAAAACAAAGCAACCTCAGTAGCTGAAATGTCATTCTTTAAATCCAAACCAATACAACTTAGAGTTCCCACACTTTGACTTTTGTAGCCACACAGATTGGGATTTAATTTATGGGCTTGAGGATAATTTCCAAACAAATCCTTTTCAAATCGTAGAACCACATTAGTACATACACTAAATATTTAACAATGGCTCTGGAACTAACTAGGCCTTGCACAGTCAAAGAGCCTATAAAATGATAAAGCTATTTTCAGAAAAGTAGTATCTTGCCAACTAAATTTAGCAACAACAAAAAAAAAAAAATCATGAACGTGGGAACCCTAAATTCAGTCACATATTAAGCGAAAGAGCCTCAGACTAGATTTCTTAATCAGCTGCTGAAAACAGCATTCATACGAGGTGTCAGAAAAGTAATAGAAGTCATCAGCGGCTCTATTTATTCAAAAACAGTGCATATCAGAATCCATTGTTTACAGTTCACTTACCACCATCTCTTGATCGCATTCATCGCGGTTTAAAATCAATGCGTCAAACCCAAATGTTCCAACGCCATTGGCGAACATCCAAGGCCACGTGTTTCTCTACTCCCAACGGGATTTGGACAGGAGACTCTACAAACAAAATACAAAAAAAGGTTCATATGTGGATTTCGTGTAGATTCGACTCAAGCCAACACATGAAAATATGGCGGGGTTAAATGTAAAACACACGCAATAAAGATGTTTGAAGCGTTGATCGCGTCACTTAAACTATTAACTCAGATAAGGTCTTACGGTAATCGTTATCTAACGATAGCACTGGGATTCTGAAGAACTAACGTAACGTTACACTGAAAAGAAACGACGCTTACACGCTTGCAAAGCCCAAGCAACTTTCTGAAGACCCACACATGCTGCTGCAGCTGCACCACAACATCTTGTTCACACAAAAGTTCACTGAACAGAGAGAGAACAACTCGTGTGCCATGTTTTTTATACGCGCTCTTCTTTGCGACTCCTACCAGTGTATCAAAGATCTGTTCAAAACTCATTCATGCCCTCTGCTGGTTGGCTGACAAGGGTAGAAGAGAGCGGGGTTAGTTTTTCTCTATATTTTTTCTATTAGATCACATAGCATTTTAAGCTGTCATATGGTCAGGTTTCAGTGGGAAACCTATGTGGCATGTTATCGCATTTCACTTCCATTCTTTCGTAAAAAATCAGGTAACTTTCAGCGGCGCGAGCAGCCAAGCAACCTAAATAACGAAAAGCAATCCTGTCTTCATTGGATGCGACGAGAGGCGTAAAATAAAAACTGATCACGCATTCTATTTCTGAAGTATGCACTTCAAGCACTATCGGGGGAGATTTTGCTTTATTCAGTAATATTTCAAATTAATATTGTGGCGAGGTTGACGAGCGAGAGACGTTGGAGGAGCAAGCGAGACTGGTGCGTGATTGAGAATGAGCGTCACCTGCGAGGCACAACGGTCTTGAGTCTTCTCATGAGGGAGCTCGGAGACATATAAGGATGTGCGACACCAGTGAAGGAGGAGAGAGGACCAGACCTGGTCTTTATGTTGTGTTTTTTTACGTTTTGTATGTGTGTGCGCAGGCTGCCTGTGGTAATGCCCGTGGCTGCCCCTATGGATGACTGACACCCCTAGCATTTGCCCATTCTGCCTGTGCTCCGGGCTGGCCTGACTAATGCGGTGGTAAGTGTTTTTTCCACTCCTCTTCTGAGTTGCTCAGTTAACTCGCTGTCTTGTCAATGCTGTGCCAGGTTGATTAAGTGCGAGCAAAGCTTCTTGTACGAGTCGCGACGTCACGCAATGTGACCTTGTAATGAGGACAGGTCTCACACCGTTTCACTCATTATCGGTGCCAAAATACTTGTTGTAGTCGAATATGAGGCTCAACCCTACATCAAATACTTGCTGTGACACCCCGGCGGCGCTAGCGCTACTTGCTATATTTCCAAAAAACCAACGAACATGAAATAACAATCACAGGTTATGTTGATGGATAATTTGAGATGGAGAGACATTACATGACCAATGCACATTACCAACAGATGAACTAACTAAGCTAAAACTATTTTAAATGTACTTCCTTGGACATCTCGGGGGAAAAAAGATTGTGGTCGGCTCGGATTTTCAGAGTTCAACCCTGCGCCTGACGTCACTGCAGGCACATGCGTGTTGGTTGAAATGGCCATCCTGACCTATTTTCGGAAGTGAACTGAATGGATTATTTTAATGAGTTTCCGCACTTTTTTCAAGTTGAAGTTGTTGTAACTCTTCTTACTTTGTTGTAATGGAGTTCTCTCAGCTTGACAACAATAGTTACTTTTAATTACTTTTAGCAGTGTACCTATTTGTATAATCATTATAATATGGGTGTAGGTCTAAATAATTTTCTCTGAAAAACAAATAGATTTTTTTGTTTTATCCTAATCCTAAATATGACTTGAAATAGGCTATATCATTATATCAACCCCTTCATTCTGTCATCGTTGCGGAGTCCTTGATGCAACTGTTTTTGTTGGGGTTTTTTTTGTTAGGGGGATGGTGGGGGCATGGGGTTGAATGGGTGTCCCTTATTTTGCCACAATGAAGGTGTTCACCCTAGACTGATAATCTCTGTTTTGATCATCGTTCTGAATCCAACCTGGATGTAGTCTTTGCCAAAAAAGGAATAAAAAAAGGAATACATGAAGCTAGAATATTTCGCACATTTCAGTGTAGAAAAACTGGCTGTAGCATTGTTTTTCTGAGAAATGAGTATGTGAACTCTTTGCAGATATTTTCTAAATATCTGCAAATATATTATGGTATTTTCATGCTATAGTTCAGTCAAAAGCTTACATACAGCACCTTTAAAGCAACTTAAATCAAGTCCACACCACAACGATTATATGCTACATCAATTTATTTGCCAGCTATATTGTCAGATAAGTCTATGCATAATGAAAAATGAGACCATACACACACACATACATGCCCTCATGCATATTATTGCAAAATACTATGAAAACAGAATTACAAAAAGTTAATAAGTTTAAGAACCTTTTGTATAATATAATGGTTCCATGAATGTTAAAGGTTCTTCATGTGATTCATACACACACTTTTAGCCCAAGCTATCGATCTCTTATTGACATGCATTAGTTAATAAGAACAAGCTGCATTTCCAGTAAATAGAAACTGAAAGTCATTTGGAAGTAAAGACTAAAAATACCTTCACTTTGCACAGTCATGCTATTTGCTGTTCATCACGAGGGCTCACAAAATAACATTTCAATTATAATACAACTGAGTTACAATAACAAATGAGCATCTGCGTCTGCTTTCCTATTTCATAGATAGCATGAGGTTGAGTAAATGTAAAACTTTTTTGGGGTACTACACTTTAATAGAAGTACACAGTCAATGGAATTGCAAAATGCAACCAAAATACCTTAGCAAAACAACAAGAATTGTCTACGATTTATATATATATAGTTTTCATTATTGTCTCCCCTTTTCACAAATATCCACAAAACAAAATATCTTTATATATCTTTATATAGATATAATACAGAACAAATACTCATCCTCACCCAAATTACATTTTTGGGACATCTAATTGAATCTGTTCAAATGCATTAATAACTGTATTGTTAGTCACTTTTAATGTCCAGCAATCTATCATCTGCATTCTGAACAATCTGTTCAAGTGCCTTTAGTATCAGAACATCAACATCATCCTTTGTGTCAATCTCATCATGGTAGTTCTTCACTGGGAAGATGTTTGACAGTGGCAAGCCAATTTTGACACTGCACATCTCCATCTGGACAGGAACAGAATGTTAGGTCAGAAAATTAGATGGCTATATTAGACATAAGCAGATCAACATGGGCAAATACTTGCAATATGTATATAAAATTGAAACGTGTAAGTATAACTGGATGATATCACATACCTTCTCTTTGATCTTCCCACTAGTGTAGATCTTCCTTAGATCCTTCTTGACCAGCGGACATGCTTCATCCACTTTGGTCATGACAATCACTTGAGGAATCCCTAAAGCAAATGCAGAGGCAATGTGAAGGTTTTAAAACAAGTTTTTTTTTTTTTTTTCTCAAAAATGTTTAGCAATTGTGGCAGTTTGTTCTACATGTGTAACTAACCCACAAACATTGTCTGGGTCAAATAAATAATTAAGCAGAAAAGTTGAGTCTTGAAACATGCCCTGTTTGCACTTGGCATTAAAATGCAGACTGTATCTGGACTTTGTCCACCCCATTGAAAAAACACACAAACCCAACTCACTTCATGCGACTTCTCTCTCATTAATGAAAATCATAATCAAGTTCAGGGATCAGTTTTACCCTTATCACTGATTCTCTGGCGGATGATCTTCAACTTGTCAAAAAGTTTATCATCTGTGAATTGGACTGTATCTGCGGCTATGACGTAAACCAGACAGAAAGACTGATCTGAGAGGGCAGGGTCACAGGTGTAATGTTGATCCTTATCAGTGAGTGCCTCCTCTTGGGTGAGCTAAGATTAGAAATTCAACAATGTCAAACCTATTGCACATATACAAACTTTATGTTAAAATGTTAATGTATTGGTTTATTACTTTATAGTGATCTTTCATATGGCCAAACACAGCATTGATGATGTCAGCTGTTTGCGCCCCAGCCAATGCTTCAGCTTCTAAGCCCATTATGTCCTTGAAGACGAAGGGCAAAGATTTTGTCCCACTTCTGATGGTGTATCCTTTGAGCTACAAATGAAGATTATAATATAGAAGCATATTTGAAAACAATTTCCAAGAAATCCTCAAATGATTAGCTAAATTGTTCAACACTCAAGAGTGGGTCAAACGACATTTCTGGGTCTTTCAGAAAACATTCAACTTCTGTATAGGTAACAAATACCTACCTTTTGTGTGAAACTATGACTGTCACCAGCAGATGTATTAACAAGTGCTCTAGAGGAGATCCTTCCTTTAAAGACACTATCGACAGAGTTAATAAAGCTGGACTTTCCAGCTCCAATTTGTCCAGCTACCAGGATCTTGATGTCCTTTACATCTGGATGACTCAGAGAGAAGTTTTCCAGCTTTTCTTTTAGAGCTTCTTTTTGTCTGTCAAATCAAAACACAATTTAACAGAACTTCACTTAAATCAGATTTGTTATTTGTGGCACAATGGAGTCTTATTTGGAATAGCATTACCACACTAATTAAATCATATAATGCTAGATCTTTTAGACCTTATTTAGATCTTATGTTAATTTATCTATTTCATCACTGTTTGTATAAGCAAGTATGACAATTTTTGGAACTTCACTACAGTAAAAAAGTACATTTGTTGAAACAGTTAAAACAAAGAAAATGTGAGAATTTATCATGTATGTGATAATACATGGCCTCCTGAGCACTGGCCCCACCATAGAGGCTTCTCAGCCAGTCAGGACCCGGATCACCTGCCACGGCCCTCAGAGACTCCAGAGTCCCATATTTTAATCAAATATGGTGGTGAACACATTTATTAACTGTGTCCGTGTCAGGATTAAGGAAGCTCATTAGGTTCATTAGATGCAGACAAGAATGTGAAGGTTTCTCATGCCGATTTGGTTTCCTGGGATTTCCCATTTTTATGTGTAAAATAAATTTGTTGGAATGTGCTTGAACTTTTACTTTTAGATTCTTTCACTTTGGTTTGTTGACAGCCTTCATTCCTAGTCACGCCGAGGCCTGGGCACATTCAGGCTCAAACCAATTCTTGTTCAAACTGCAACGCTTTGCTAAGGTTTCTGGGTTGAACGACATGTTTTATGGAAATGGTGTGCAACAGGTTTTGAGACATGCAACATGCATACACTCACCTAAAGGATTATTAGGAACACCTGTCCAATTTCTCATTAATGCAATTATCTAATCAACCAATCACATGGCAGTTGCTTCAGTGCATTTAGGGATGTGGTCCTGGTCACGACAATCTCCTGAACTCCAAACTGAATGTCAGAATGGGAAAGAAAGGGGATTTAAGCAATTTTGAGCGTGGCATGGTTGTTGGTGCCAGAGGGGATGGTCTGATTATTTCACAATCTGCTCAGTTACTGGGATTTTCATGCACAACCATTTCAAGGGTTTACAAAGAATGGCGTGAAAAGGGAAAAACATCCAGTATACGGCAGTCCTGTGGGCAAAAATGCCTTGTTGATGCTAGAGGTCAGAGGAGAACGGGCCGACTGATTCAAGCTGATAGAAGAGCAACTTTGACTGAAATAACCACTCGTTACAACCGAGGTATGCAGCAAAGCATTTGTGAAGCCACAACACACACAACCTAGAGGCGGATGGGCTACAACAGCAGAAGACCCCACCGGGTACCACTCATCTCCACTACAAATAGGAAAAAGAGGCTACAATTTGCACAAGCTCACCAAAATTGGACAGTTGAAGACTGGAAAAATGTTGCCTGTTCTGATGAGTCTCGATTTCTGTTGAGACATTCAGATGGTAGTGTCAGATCTTGGTGTAAACAGAATGAGAACATGGATCCATCATGCCTTGTTACCACTGTGCAGGCTGGTGGTGGTGGTGTAATGGTGTGGGGATGTTTTCTTGGCACACTTTAGGCCTCTTAGTGCCAATTGGGCATCGTTTAAATGCCACGGCCTACCTGAGCATTGCTTCTGACCATGTCCATCCCTTTATGACCACCATGTACCCATCCTCTGATGGCTACTTCCAGCAGGATAATGCACCATGTCACAAAGCTTGAATCATTTAAAATAGGTTTCTTGAACATGACAATGAGTTCACTGTACTAAAATGGCTTCCACAGTCACCAGATCTCAACCCAATAGAGCAGGGGTCTCCAAACTCAGTCCTGGAGGGCCGCTGTCCTGCAGAGTTTAGCTCAACCCAAATGAAACACACCTGAACCCGCTAATCAGTGTCTTACAAGGCCCTAGTTAGACACTGATTAGCTGGTTCAGGTGTGTTTAATTTGGGTTTGAACTAAACTCTGCAGGACAGCGGCCCTCCAGGACTGAGTTTGAGACCCCTGCAATACAGCATCTTTGGGATGTGGTGGAACGGGAGCTTCGTGCCCTGGATGTGCATCCAACAAATCTCCATCAACTGCAAGATGCTATCCTATCAATATGGGCCAACATTTCTTAAGAATTCAGCACCTTCAATGCCACGTAGAATTAAGGCAGTTCTGAAGGCGAAAGGGGGTCAAACACAGTATTAGTATGGTGTTCCTAATAATCCTTTAGGTGAGTGTATAAACCACGCAGTGTTAAAGAAACAATGGGTCCAAGTAAAGTCATTTACAAATGTGTCCGCTGCAGCTCGAGCGTATTTTGCAGTATTAATTATTTATACAGATTTCATCAGGCTCTGCAAATTTCTTAAAAAAGAACACAAAGAATGGCCTTCTCATGCAGCTGCAATAGTTGCAACTCTTGCGTATCAGAACAGGGTGTTCAACGCACCACCGTTTCTCTAAAAAAATTAGTAATACTTTACAATAAGGTTGTATTAGTTAACATTTAGTTAACGCATTAGTTAACATAAACTAACACCTCTGTTCAGCATTAAATAATCTTTGTTACGTTAGTTAATAAAAATACAGCTGTTCATGTTAGTTCACAGTGCATTAACTGATGTCAACAAGATTTTATTAATGCATTAGTAAATGTTGAAATGAACATTAACAAAGATTAATAAATGCTTTATAAGGGCAGTTCATCATTAGTTAATGTTAATGTTTTGTCTGGGCTGAACGCAGCCCTGGTTTTAGGACGAGTCTGGCACCCTCACTAGTGCTATCAATCGATAAAAATAAAAAAAAATGTTATCACACTTTTTTTTTTTCTGTGACAGTTAAGATTTTTTTTTGTGCTATTTTTCATTGTCATTTTCACTTTTTTTTTACATTAAGATATAAAGGTGCTAGGGTAGATATATAGCCTACATTTAGAAATATAAATAAACACCCTTACTTTATTTACTTTTACACTTTTGTTCACTTTTGTCTGCATTATGTATGAACATGTATCGCTTACCCCCAGGCAAATGTCCTCCATGGTTCATCCAGTTCTATGGAAAAGAAAATCATATAAATAATTCAGTTTAACAATAAATTGGTAGCATCTTTCTCTGAGAATGCATCAATGGTGTGTATTCTATTTAAATATGGGAGAGTCAAGGGTTATAACACAGGCTGAGATGTAATTCCATAAAGTAAAAATACATACTTACAAATTAAACATTTGTAATTGAAAAATGCCTTATTATTTCAATTTTGGTGTGAAAGGGCCTTTACATTTGCCCCCAAAAAACTTTTTTGTTTTAAAAAAAAAACCAAGCCCAGCCCATGAGAGGAAAAAGAAACGCAAAAGTAATGTAACACTAGTTTTCTTAGAGAGTAATGCAATTAGTTATTTTTAAGGGAGTAATGCAGTATTGTAATGCATTACTTTTCAAAGTAATTTTCCCCAACACTGGCTTTATGAAAGTGCCAAAATATAGATCAGTGGTGCACAAACTTTTGGTCCACTTTCCCACCTGAACACGCCCCCTCACTGGTAAAAGTGGTAAAAGAGCTTCTGCATGACTGGATTTAATAGGGTGAAAGGCTGAGAATGGCTCCAATTTACATGTACTTCCCCCCTCATGCTATGATCACCTAGAACCCCTAAAATCTATTTTATTTAAATGTCAATTCTCACTATACAGTAATATGTGTTTGATATAATTGGAAATGTCTCAGTGCAACTGGTTCAAATATCTCATCCCCACAGAAATATTCAAGAAGATAATAAGAGTTTTTAGAGATTAGAGATACTTTGCATATTTGGGTGTGGCTTCTGGAGCCATCTGGTCTCTTCTTTCAATCCAGGCAAATGGGACAGTGATTAAAATTAAATTCCCTTTGTTAACACATGTTTCCACTTGAAAGAAGTGACTGTCTGGTCTGAATACTTAAGGCAATGTGGCAGAACGTTCATGGCGCAAGGTTCGCCCATAATGCTGGATGTCCAAAGACAAACCCAGCGTTACGTAACATTCAGAAAGTCAGGAATGCATCTCTCACTCTTTACTTCAGAGTATTTGATGTTATGTATTGAGGATCTTTGAATTGATTATGTAATTGGCATTATACATTTACCTGCCTGTTAATAAATTGTTACACTTCGATTTATTCTGACTTACACTTATACTTTCCACAAAGGGTTAAACGGAATAATTAAATGTGTGGTTAACTATTAAATATAAATGACCAAATACCCAAATTGGCATTCTAATCTAAATCCGAAATTATGATAAAATGGAGTCAGATTAAGAGGAATTGGAATTAAATCCATTCTGAGGGTAATGCAGATATGACGCAATTGACAGGCAACTCCCTCACACGCGTACCGGTTCATTGTTAAAAATAGCGATTTTCTCACAATTTACAATTAGTTGGAAAGATTTGGGATATTGTAAGAGCTCAACTGAACAGAATATATAACACTGGCCTGGTGGTTTTTGGATATTTTACTGCAAAAATCCTACATAGTGCACCTTTAAGGAGAGCTTTTTAGATGCAAGATGTTGAAAGGCTGTAACGCCAGATTGTCTGGGAGGACAAGGGACACTTTTGCAAATGACATCACGCTGAGTGTATCAATGAATGGGTCTAATTTACATGTATTTACATGTAAACAGAAACGAATAGAGTGATAAGTGCTATTCTTTATTGGTCAAGTGCTGCTGGAAAAGAATATACCCAAAATCTATATGATCTAAAAATGAACAAATACTAAACAATATATATGTGTTTGATATCATTGGAAATGTCTTAGTGCGACTGGTACAAATATCTCATCCCCATAGAAATATTCAAGAAGATAACAATGGTTTTAAGAGTTTAAAGAGATGTTGCATAGTATGGTAGGTGTGGCTTTCAACCATTTGGTCTTTTGTCAATACAGGTCTGAGACAGTGATTAAATGTAAATTCCTTTGTTAACATATGTTACCATTTGAAAGAAGTTATTGTCAGGTCTGAATACTTAAGGCAGCGTAGCAGAAGAGTCAGGCGCAATATTGTTTTCAGATTCGCCCGTAACGCTGTGTCCAGCCAACGTTATGTAACCTATGGAAAGTCAGAACGCATCTCTTTACTTAAGAGTATTCGATGTTTTGAGTATCTTTGAATTGATTATGTAATTGGAATTATACCTGACTGTTTAATAAATTGTTACATTTTGATTTATTCTGACTTACTCTGAATTATAAACGATCTCTATGAGATCATGAATGGGTACTTTCCACAAAGGGTTAAACGGAATAATTAAATGTGTGTCTAACTATTTAACATAAATTACCAAATAACCAAATTGGCATTCTAATCTAAATTCTAAATTATAATAAAATGGAGTCAGATAAAGAGGAATTGGAATTAGATCCATTTTGCCCAGCTGAGAACACCGAACGCAGCAAATCCCTTCACCCGCTCTTCGCTGCCGCCATTGGAGCGATTTCAGCCTTACAATGTTTACATGGTGTTGCTGGATATGAGGGGAATTCCTCTTCTGAACACCAGAGACAGCTGGACATGAAGGGATTCAGACTGCTCAGAATCTAATTTCAGTCAATCTCTTAATTTTAGTTACCATCTTCGAACCACACAACTGTCCCCATCCACCCCCCACTCTCTATCCACAGTCTTTAGTCAACACCTAAATTATGTAATATGCAACCACAGCCCTTGAGTAGACATAACAGTCACGTTTCTATACACTGCAGTGCTTTTGTTTATATCAGTTATTAACTGTGAATAACATACATGTATGGTTATTTAGATAACTTCTATTTGTGTAATTTTCTTTATAAGGCTGTAGTTATTTGTGATTTATTTGTTTCAGAACCACACCCATATCTAACCATTCTTGCACTGTAACAATCATTGGGAGAAGTTCAATCCTTCAACAAGTTCTAACAGACACCTGGAGTTATTACAGCATTCAAAAAATGTACTTTTAAATGCAGTCCTTTAATTCTAAATACTGTAAATTAATTTAGTTAAATAGATACATTTGATGAATTTTGCATTTATGGACAGATCAAAATCAATAATAAAAAAAAAAAAGTTATAAGATGCAAAGTATGCAGTACTTACCCCCTGAGTCTGTTACAGGTTTTGATCCTGATCCTCCCATTTGTGACATACTTTTCTGTGGAATTGATTATTCATGTAAGGATGCGTGAATGTTGATCTCCTATAAAGGATATTGTTCCAATGTGCAAGTAATTGTTGTAAAAGGAAATCTGAATTTGAATTGTCATTGTTTCAATGGAAAGTGAAAAAGCAATTATGTTGATGTGCACACCATTTTTTTAGCGATCATCTTTTGTGTATATTATAAGGTGGAGGTCAAAATAATTTTCTCTGAAAAACTAATTTAATTTTAGTGTGATCCTATCGTTATCTGCCGTGCTTTTATTTCTCCTGTCTTTGCAGATTGGTTAGGTTAGTGTTTTACAACATGTCAGCTGATTAGAACAAAAATATTAGAAGAATATCAGGTAGGACGCTGGCACGATCACATTATGTTACCTGCTGAGGAACCAAGTCTGAACTCCCGGCCGTTTCAGCGGTACAGTGGTTGTGGCAGAGGGACGTTACGCCTCCGTTCCTTCCTCAGGGAACAAGGGTTACATACATAACCGAGACATTCCCTTTCGTTCAGTCACTCCGAGTAACGTCAGTGATAATCACACCACTCGGCTGCCTTCCAGTGCCCTGCATAAGGAGGACCTCTGGGGTACCATCCGAAGGTGGACTTTTAACCCCAGGTGTGGCAAGGCTTGCCAGGCCTGCCAAGGGAAAGACACCCACTCCGGGAGGCTTACGGTGGACATACACATGTGGGGGTCACCCAGAGGGTAGGCTTTGTCATAACAGACAAAGAGCTGGTCTGAGGTCCTGAAACAATGCGTTCTGTCTATGTAAGCGCGGAGGGCGCATACTGGACAGAGCAGTCTCAAGGCTGGGTCTTCCTCCTCCAAGGGCAGCGCTTGCAGGTTCACCACCTGGTCTCTGAACGGAGTGGTGGGAACCTTGGGCACATATCCAGGCTGGGGTCTCAGGATCACGTGAGAGTTAGCCGGCCCGAATTCCAGGCACGCTTCGTCAACCGAAAATGCCTGCAGGTTCCCTACCCTCTTGATTGAGGCCAACGGTCTTCATAGACAGGAACTTAAGGCTCACTGACCACAATGACTCGAAGGGAGGCCTCTGCAGAGCATCTAACACAACTGAGAGGTCCCAAGAGGGTACGAGTGGAGCATGAGAATGATTTAGTCTCCTAGCTCCCCTCAGGAACCTGATGACCAGGTCGTGCTGACCTACCTTTTTGTTGTCCAGGAGGTCGTGGTGGGCAGATATAGCGGCCACGTACACTTTAAGGGTGGAAGGAGACAGCCTTTGATCCAACCCTTCTTGGAGAAACGAGCACGGACCCGATCTGGCATTTCCAGGGTCTTCTTGGCGAGAAGAGCACCAGGTGACGAAGAGGTTGCACTTCAACGCATAGTCAAGTCAAGTCAAGTCAACTTTATTTATATAGCGCTTTTAACAATGCAGATTGTTTCAAAGCAGCTTCACAGTGTTAAACAGAAAATAATGCAACAGAATATATTTTGATTATCATACAGTAACAATGTGGGCTTTAGATTAGTAATTAGATAAGTAATTTGGTCTATATGGTTAATTTAGTTTAATAATTAGATTTATTTTGAAATATATTTGAAAAATAGTTTTTTCCCAATTGAGCAAGCCAGAGGCGACAGTGGCAAGGAAACCAAAACCCCATCAGGAGACCTAATGGAGAAAAACAAATCTTGGGAGAAACCAGGCTCAGTTGGGGTGCCAGTTCACCTCTGGCCAATTAACAAACAGCGTATTATTATTATTATTATTATTACAACTATTATTTTAAAGGTCAGAGGTCATAATCGATCTGAATATTCGAAAGATCTGAGGCAACACGCCGGACACGGGTTTATTGAGGATGATGTATCGATTAAATAATTATTAAAAATAAATAATTTGAAACATCATTACAGAGTCATTACGCCGGAGACAGGTTTTTATTGAGGATGTCGTATTGACTAAACAATTACTAAAGTGTAATATTCGAAAGATCGGCGCAACACATTTACAGCTACAAATTGATAACGGTCAGATAGGTATGATTTAAACCATGCCAATGCAGGTCCACTAATGCCTACATAATTTTCGAGTCTATTCAAAAGAATGTTGTGGTCGATAGTGTCGAATGCAGTGCTAAGATCGAGTAACACTAACAAAGAGATACAACCACGATCGGATGATAAGAGTAAATCATTTGTAACTCTGATGAGAGCAGTCTCAGTACTATGATACTGTCTAAATCCTGACTGAAAATCCTCACAGATACCATTTCTTTCTAAAAAGGAACATAATTGTAAAGACACAGCCTTTTCAAGTATTTTTGAAAGAAAGGGTAGATTTGAGATTGGCCTGTAATTGACTAATTCTGTAGGATCAAGTTATGCTTTTTTAATAAGTGGTTTAATAATAGCCAACTTAAAAGTTTTCGGTACATATCCTAATGACAAAGATGAATTAATAATATTAAGAAGAGGATCCATGACCTCTGGTAGCATCTCTTTAATAGCCTAGTCGGTATAGGGTCAAGCATACATGTTGTTGATTTAGATGAATTAAAGAGTTTAGCCAATTCTTTCTCTCCTATAGCAGTGAATGAGTTAAATTTTTCCTCAGTGACACTACGATGCTCTGTCTGATGTGATACTGTAGTAGACAGCTGCATGATTATAATTTTCTTCCTAATATTGTCAATCTTACATGTAAAGAAGTTCATAAAGTCATTACTGCTGTGCTGTTTACAAACATCAGAAGTTGAAGCTTTATTCTTGGTTAATTTAGCCACTGTATCGAATAAATACCTAGGTTTGTGTTTGTTTTCTTCTAAGAGAGTCGAGAAATAAGTCAATCTAGCAGTTTTTACAGCCTTTCTGTATGCGATCATACGTTGTTTCCACGAATTACGAAAGTTTTCTTCCAGCTGCGCTCCATTTTTCTGGCTGCTGTTTTAAGGGCCCGGTGTGCTCGTTGTACCACAGCATTTGACTATTTTCTTTAATCTTCTTTAAGCGCAGGGGAGCGACTGTGTCTAAAGTACTGGAAAAGAGAGAGTCAATAGTTTCTGTTGCAACATCGAGTTCCTCTAAGCTATCTGGAATGCTGAGGATATGATACTGATTAGGAAGATTATTTAAAAGCAATCTTTAGTCGCCACTGAAAAACGCCACCGGATTTATCATTTGCACTACATAACATTACATAAAGCACCAAAACTTCAAAGGAATTATATTTGAAACTAGACTTCTGAGTAATACTGAAGATATTATTATAAATTACAGCAACCCTCCCCTTTACCTTTCAGACGGCTCGTGTTTATAACAATAATCTTGTGGGGTGGACTCATTTAAAGTAATGTAGTCGTCAGGTTTTAGCCAGGTTTCTGTCAAACACAGCACATCTAGATTATTATCTGTAACGATATCATTAACAATGAGCGCTTTTGGGGAAAGGGATCGAAAATTCAGCAACCCAAGCTTTATCATTTGATTATCCGTATTATACAGTATTGTTCAAAATAATAGCAGTACAATGTGACTAACCAGAATAATCAAGGTTTTTAGTATATTTTTATTGCTACGTGGCAAACAAGTTACCAGTAGGTTCAGTTGATTCTCAGAAAACAAACAAGACCCAGCATTCATGATATGCACGCTCTTAAGGCTGTGCAATTGGGGTATTAGTTGAAAGGTGTGTTAAAAAAATAGCAGTGTCTACCTTTGACTGTACAAACTCAAACTATTTTGTACAAACATTTTTTTCTTGGATTTAGCAATCCTGTGAATCACTAAACTAATATTTAGTTGTATGACCACAGTTTTTAAAACTGCTTGACATCTGTGTGGCATGGAGTCAACCAACTTGTGGCACCTCTCAGCTGTTATTCCACTCCATGATTCTTTAACAACATTCCACAATTCATTCACATTTCTTGGTTTTGCTTCAGAAACAGCATTTTTGAGATCACCCCACAAGTTCTCAATTGGATTAAGGTCTGGAGATTGGGCTGGCCACTCCATAACATTAATTTTGTTGGTTTGGAACCAAGACTTTGCCCGCTTACTAGTCTGTTTTGGGTCATTGTCTTGTTGAAACAACCATTTCAAGGGCATGTCCTCTTCAGCATAGGGCAACATGACCTCTTCAAGTATTTTAACTTATGCAAACTGATCCATGATCCCTGGTATGCGATAAATAGGCCCAACACCATAGTAGGAGAAACATGCCCATATCATGATGCTTGCACCTCCATGCTTCACTGTCTTCACTGTGTACTGTGGCTTTAATTCAGAGTTTGGGGTCGTCTCACAAACTGCCTGTGGCCCTTGGACCCAAAAAGAACAATTTTACTCTCATCAGTCCACAAAATGTTCCTCCATTTCTCTTTAGGCCAGTTGATGTGTTCTTTGGCAAATTGTAACCTCTTCTGCACATGCCTTTTTTTAACAGAGGGACTTTATGGGGATTCTTGAAAATAGATTAGCTTCACACAGATGTCTTCTAACTGTCACAGTACTTACAGGTAACTCCAGACTGTCTTTGATCATCCTGGAGGTGATCATTGGCTGAGCCTTTGCCATTCTGGTTATTCTTCTATCCATTTTGATGGTTGTCTTCCGTTTTTCTTCCACGTCTCTCTGGTTTTGCTCTCCATTTTAAGGCATTGGAGATCATTTTAGCTGAACAGCCTATCATTTTTGCACCTCTTTATAGGTTTTCCCTCTCCAATCAACTTTTTAATCAAAGTACGCTGTTCTTCTGAACAATGTCTTGAACGACCCATTTTCCTCAGCTTTCAAATGCATGTTCAACAAGTGTTGGCTTCATCCTTAAATAGGGGCCACCTGATTCACACCTGTTTCTTCACAAAATTGATGACCTCAGTGATTGAATGCCACACTGCTATTTTTGAACACCCCTTTCAACTAATTCAACTAATTGCCCAATTGCACAGCCTTAAGAGCGTGCATATCATGAATGCTGGGTCTCATTTGTTTTCTGAGAATCTACTGAACCTACTGGTAACTTGTTTGCCACATAGCAATAAAAAAATATACTAAAAACCTTGATTATTCTGGTTAGACACATTGTACTGCTATTATTTTGAACAATACTGTATATATTGTTTATTTCTTGACATCAATTAAATTATTACCGTTGAATGGTTTTGATGGTTTTTGTAATTACTAATTTGGAACAGACACAGTCTCTATGTGATAATATCTAGGTAAAAGAGTTCACACACCTCTTTAATGTTAATTTTGGTGATCTCCGACTGGCGAAGTCGAACATCATTAGTGCCGACATGAATAATAATCTTAGAGAATTTACGATTAGCATTAGCCAGTGTTGAGAATAAATATTTGTTTGTGCATTATTGCTAACAACGCTTGTAGAAATTAATAATTAACAATAGTAAATTTAAGATAATATTAGCTTATGAAATGATTTTGCATTAAGACTATATGTACTTTCTGTTAGGCATAAGAGTCACGAGTGCAACAGCCAGAGGGTGTGGTATTTATAACCGATCCATATGAGAAGTTGTTTTGCTATGCATTTTGCTGTGCTCTTAGAGTACTTTTGTATGTGTTAACAAAGAAGCAGTCTTTTGTCCAGGAATTGGAGGTGATGTTGCAAACGAAGCACAGCTGACCAGAAAATCATCTGTCTCCCAAAGAAAGACAACTTATGTATTTTTGTGTATAAATATTGTCAGGGAAAGGCAAGTTTGTCGCAGACTGCCTGGACAAGCCTTGCATAAGATTCTGTAAATCAGGGACAGTTGAGACCCAGAGCTCTGTATGCTATCTTCATCTGACTTACTTAATCATTAAAAGAGTTAAACTATATTTTGTTCCTGCTCTCCTCATTCAACTAACACGCGGACTCGAGGAATTGATGCCGAGTCCAACACCAGCACTTTTAAATTTGCTTTGATGTCAGGCGCTCTGGCTCCCGGTAAACATATGACTATGGTGGCTGGTGTCTCTATTTTCACGCCCGTGTAATAGAATCACCAATAACTAGGGCACTTTCAACAGGATTCTCAGTGGGTGCATCACTGAGTGGGGAGAACCTGTTTGATATTCTAATCGGAACGGAAGAGTGTTTTTTGATCCGCGACTATGCCGCCTCACCGTTACCCAGTTTCCCTGCTGCGGGGGCCCTGCAGCCGGAACCGGAGAATGTACAGAGTTCACTAAGCTACTCGCATCCAAATCAGTGTCTAAAGCTGTAACATCCTCACTACTCTCAGATAAAGTCTGGATGCGTGTCTCAAATTCTGAAATCTTCTCCGTCAGCCTAATTATCTCTTTACATTTATCACATGTGAAGCCCTTCGACGGAGAAGCCTATACTAAACATGCAGCAAGCAGTGCAAGTGACAATGACAGGAGAAGATGACATAGCTTACCGTGTTTGTTGATGAATCCAACTTACCACAATGGTTTGTTGGATACTATTAACTATTCCAACTCACCACAGTTTTTAATGAACTCAGAAAACAGGAGACCCGGGTGCAGAGATGACAAGCTAACAGGCTAGCAAAATGCTAATGTGTGATGGTGATTTAGATTAAAAGCTAGTGATGTCAAATTTAATGTGATTGGCAATATTTAAACAATATATGGTGATAAGTAAGTTATATTTAGCAGTAGAACAAAGAAAATATATCAAATAGAGATTCAAAAGCAAGACTGTACAGAGCTCTTGCTACAAACACTAGCTGAGCAGGAGGCAGACAGGAGACTGAAGCAATCGATCAGGAACAATCGATCAGGCAGGAGCAATCGAGCCCAATTTGACATGCATAGGCATGTCTGGTAGACTCTGCCCTAGCGGAAGTGATGGTAGCCACCACCGTAGGTGGCAGCATACTCCAACCTGCCACATCCCATCCAGGAGCCACACGTGGAGGCTCCACAGATCGGGACGCTGGGTGCCAAGTGCCCGCCTCTGAGAAAGGAGTTTCTTCTCAGAGGAATAAGCCAAGGAGGGGCTGTCACAAGGAGTAAGAGTTCCGGGAACCAGGTCCGGCCGTGCCAATACGGGGCGACCAGAAGGACCTGCTCCTAGTCCTCCTGATCTTGCACAGTAGCTGTGCGAAGGCTCACTGGGGAAAATTTGCGCAGGCCCTGCTGCGTGCCCTCGGTCAGGAGTAAACGGGCGGCAGTGGGAAGAGTCGTGGAGGCAAACAGATCTACCTGCACGCCGCCAAACTGTTCCCAAATTAGCTGGACCGACTGGGAGTCGGCATTCCCAGGAGGGGACAGAGATAGCCCGAATGGGAGAACACAGATACTGATATGCCCGCCTCGAAGGCAAATCGTAGGAACGGTCTGAGTCGAGGTAGGATGGACACATGGAAGTAGGCGTCCTTCAGGTCGATCGCTGCAAACAAACCGGCTGAACGAACGCATTTGAAAAAGTGTTTCGCTGTCAACATCGCAAGCCTGTGAAGGGATCGGTTCAGGACGTGCAGGTCCAGGATTGGCCGTAACCCGCCCGTTTTCTTGGGTACAATGAAGTAGGGGCTATAGAAGCCGGAACCATCTCGCTGGACGGACACGCCGATCGCACTTTCGCCATCAGGGTGACAACCTCTCTACGCATGACTGGGGCATTGATCCCCGGAAGCGGGAGGAGCCTGAGCAAACGGAATCGCGTAGCCGAACCCGATGGTCCTCGCGACCCAGCGGGACAGACCCGGAAGCTGAAGCCAGGCTCCCAGGTACTGCACCAGCGGGTCATTCGGACAACAGGCGCACTCCTGAGTGGGGCAGCGAGGCAGCGCATCGCCCAGATGTGGGAGGCGAAGGCCCCGGTGTGGGGGCACGGTTAACAGCCGCGCCTGACAGAGGAGACCAGGAAGGACGCGTGCTCCATGGGGGTCTGTTTCTGCCAGGGGCTGGCGACAGAGAGGATGCGAGTTGCGGGACCCGGGTGGCGACACTGTCATCGCCTGGCTTCCTCAGCGCCCCGGTGGAGGCTGTTGCTTGGGTGGCGCACGAGGGGTGGGAGTCGCTGGAGGGCGCCCTCTGCGGCGAGCAGACTGAGACAGCGGGTGGCTGGGTGGAGGCATCAGCTGGCCGCCGGGGCAATATATGCTTAATAGCCTCAGTCTGCTTTTGAGCGGCTGAGAACTGTTGGGCGAAGTTCTCAATCAGGCGCCGAATAGCCCAGCCAGGGATATGGGTGCTTCAAGAACCGGGTCCGCCGCTAGGGTTGGGAACCGAGAACCAGTTCTTATGCAGAACCGATACTTATTTTTGAAAAATACCGAATCGCGCAAAATTCCTGAGTTTCGGTTCAAAACGGTTCTGGTGCAATGTGTGCGGCGCTGGGAGCGATCCTTTAATAGTGGGCGACAGCTAACCTCATCATGACTATTAATTACGCTGCCTGCCGCTTCCAGAAGTGCAAACAATTAACTAGTGGTGGGCGTTATCGGCGTTAACGCTGCTGCGTTAACGTGAGACTTTATCGGGCGATAAAAACATATCGCCGTTAATCTATTCTCAAAGTTGAGAGCTGGGTCTATACTACGCAAGCTATGATGACTTTCACAGTGATATTTTAGCGGGATGTATAGCTACCTAGCCGAATTGCACTGTAGGAGCGAGACGAGTCTTCGAACCTGCATGTATGCTGTGAAATTACCACATCAAGCGTGAATGCTGTCTTCCGAACCGGCGCGCACTCGCGAACCGCTTCTCGAGTCCTGATGAGCGTGACTGACATACTGCAAGCAGAGAGCTGTACGCTTAATTTCTGCTCGTCGTCAGCATTCTTTAGAGTATTTGTACATTCGCGCAGATAGACGCAAGTGCCATTACGTACTGAAGCTTTGGTAACAAAACTAACGGTTCAAAACAAAAATATAAAAGTTAGGTGAACAACGCTATTCATTCTGCCACCTCCGCCGACGTCATTAAGTAACGGGTAAACAGCTGCTGCTTTGATGACGCAAACGCACCTCGGTTTCGGACCAAAATATAATATGAACACGGTCCAGGGAGCAATCGAACTCTGGTTCGGTCCAGGCAATCGAACCAAGTGAGAAAGCACCAGTCATTATTTGGGTAGCACACATATTCTGAATGCCTTCGCAGAATTCAAATGAGCCATTTTAATCTAGATTAATGCTGAATTACCATTTATTATTTACAAGTTCACTGAATAACTGAATTTCTATTAAATTAATATACAAATAACTAATAAATATAACTAATATATATATATATATAATATTTTGCAAGAATGCTTTTAATACTGTAATATATGTACAATACAGGACTTTTTGACATTGCCAACCTGTAAATGAATCAGAGATCATGTAATAAACACAAAAAGGATTGTTTGAGTTATGCGTATTATGCCTTTTTCCTTTACCACTATTTGTTTAATAATTTTAATGGAACCGAATCGAACCGAATCAAAACCGAATCATTAGGCGGAATCGAACCAGAACCGAACCGAAAATTTCTCATGATTCCCAACCCTACCGCTTGTCACGCATATCGGCCAGGTTGAGCCACACGTGTCTCTCCTGGACCACAGCTGTGGACATCACCTGACCCAGGGAGCGCAAAGTCGGTGGCGGCACGCAGCTCATCTCTGAGCCCTGGGTCAGCACCACCCTTGTGCATGTCACACAGCAACTTGGATTGGTAAGCCTGGAGGATTGCCATGGCATGCAGAGAGGCTGCGGCCTGCCCCGCAGCTCTGTAGGATTTCACCACCAAGGTTGATGTGAACCTACAAGCTTTGGAGGGGTGCCTAGGATTGCCGCGCCAGGTCGAAGCACTCTGCGGACACAGTTGCATCACAACAGAACGCTCGACCGGGGGAATCCCGGTGTATCCTTTGGCCACGGCCCCATCGAGGGTAGTGAAGGCGGCGGAGGTCGCAAAACGGTCACGGGAAGACAACGGGACGGTGTAATAGCGGGTTCGGTGTAATAGAGGGGGTGTGGGCCGAGGCACTAAAGCGCCGGAGCTGAATTCCACACCATCACCCTCAGATCACCCTGGCCACCAGCCAAAGTGCAGAACATGACTCATCTACGAGTGCTGCCTGAGCGTGCCAGAGCCCAAGCACTTCGCAGTGCTCGTACCCATCAGAAGGCTGCAGAGACTAATCAAGACCCAGAAGCACACGGCGAGACATCCTGAAAAGGATGTGCCACGGTGTGAGCTCTTTTAATGAGAGGCAAACCTAGCAGGCAGTGCCGGCGCCCAGGGAAACACACACCAGCTGAATGCAGACCACTGGACAGATCAGCAGGCAGGAAGTATGCGATCGCTGAACGCGCGTAACACCAAAACCGACTGGAAGGCTACTGCCTCGAAGAAGCTGACGATATTCTCAGTAGGCTTGAGGAGTGAAGAGTTTATGTGCTCTTGGCTCCGAAGCAGAAACATAATTCGATCATGCCAGCGCCCTTCCTGATATACCCACGGGTGGGGCGGAGTCCGCTATGCAAATTCCGCATGCCCATGTCACTGGCACTGCCATTGACGCTTTCTAGATCTCGGTTGAAAGGCTTCTGCGAAACCGCCATTCGTCAGTCACTGACGTTACTCGGAGTGACTGAATGAAAGGGAAAGGCATTTAACTCTTTCCTGCCACCGACAAAAATTTCA
Organism: Gobiocypris rarus; assembly: GCA_023029165.1. NCBI lineage: Eukaryota > Metazoa > Chordata > Actinopteri > Cypriniformes > Gobionidae > Gobiocypris > Gobiocypris rarus. The sequence continues at coordinate 8,713,468 of CM040914.1, read as the reverse complement.
CTGTTACAGGGTGCTTGTCAGCGCCGTGTAGTAATAACTGCAAGGATCCAAAAGCGAGTCACGCAGTACGCTTTATTTTTAAAACACAAGAGATAAAGCATATAACCACAACGTGGAAATCATGAAGAAGGTCCGCCGAGGTGTGAGCAGGAGTACAGATCCGCAGACCAGGAACAAAGCCGGAGTCCCAGCAGGTCGTTACGGGAACCGAAGAGAGGCAGACACAATCAGAGTGGCGCAGGGACACAATGGGCAAACACAGCCAAGATCTCCGGGAACAGGAGGGAAGAGACTGGAGCGATCCAGAGCCACACGCATACGCATACGCACACACATGCACACACACACACACGCGCACACACACGCACACACGCGCGCACACACGCGACACACGCGCACACACGCGCACACACGCGCACGCACACACACAGGAAATGACGAACAGGAATGGGTGATGAGACACTATATAGGCAGGTGTAATGCGGTGCAGCTGGTGGTGGTGATGAGTGGTGATAACCAGTGACTCCGCCTCCAACACAACCATACAAACACACAGAAAATGAGCAAGTGAATTCATGAACCGTGCAATTACACATCTTCTGAAAGAGTACCGAATCTCCTGTTCAAAACAAAGCCAAAAAAGACAATATAATTTAAGCAATGGATGTAAAATAACGTGACCATCAACATTAAACTTTGAAAAAATAAACACTGCCAAATGTTACTGAATGAAATGTCAACCCATGAGCTAGGACTGTGCTGGGGTTTTTGATGGACTCGATCTACTCTGATGGACTGATCATCACTGTTTTTATTATCGTTCTGAATCCAATCTGGATGTAGTCTTTTCCAAAAAAAGAGGAATGCATGAAGCTAGAATATTTATTTTATTTATTTATTAATTTTAAAGCAGAGGCTCTGTTCTTTCTTTTGACATATTGCCCGTTCAAGCAACAACATCTTTTAGAAGCCATGGAACTTTTGTGAAAATGATCAAAAACGCTGGCGGTGGTTGGTAACTTCAAAAATGCTGGCATGGAAAGAGTTAAAATGCACTTATTTCCAGGATTTCACATGATGGTTTTAGTGTGTGACTGAAAGCTTTGATTTATCGTGTTTTAAGACGTAAAATAAGAACATACCACAGAGAAGTCTTATGAGCAAATTATATGTAATTTAAAATGCTTAGGCCAGATTTACTTTATCTAAACTGAGAATAATTAATAATAAGTTTAAAAGTGTTAAGATCAAAGTATACAACCCTAAAAAAGTTGCTTCCACTGTTCTCCTGATTTGTAAATCGCTTTGTATAAAGGCATCCGATAATGTGAACCTCGCCGACAGAACTTCCTCAAGGAAACGCATCCAGCCTTTGCTACCCGAGACGCAGAGAAAGCCAGTCGCATAGCAACGCTGACGCTTGATTCCAGAGACCAGGAAACGGCACATGAGGCTATATCAGGCGAAGCCACTCATCCATCCAACGAACCCAACGCTTAGCCTCGCATGCAACATCACCTGCCTGCCAACCAATCAGCACCGCAGCAACCTCATCCAGAGAAAGAATGGATCCCAGGAGCAAGCAAACGCAAGTACAACTTTTCGTCTGGGTTGAGCTGGTGAAACTTTGTCTAGCAGACAAACTACAATTAAGTTGCTAAAGTGGTGATTCTCTTCAGGTGATGGCCGTGAAAAGTGTCTAACAATACCACATCTCTCTGTACCGTCTGTACTCGTGTGTCAGGTTAGTTTATGTGTATTAGAATAGAAAAATAAATATTTTTTTCAGTTTTCATCTAGACAAGTCTCTTGTGCTTTGTTGTTCATAAGTTACTGCCTCAAACTTACGATTTTGTTACCTAATCTCACCGACAGTGAACATAAAGTTAATGATATTATTTCCGTTGGCCACGGGGAGTATCACTAGTCAAAATTGATAAATACTGTTATTTCAACGATTTTGGTTGAATAGTTGATAAAGTGGTAAATATTAATTTTGTATAATATTTATGTAATATGGTTCTTTTCACTGTAATTCAATACCCCGTTGAGTTATTTGATCCGAATCAATACCTTACACCAGTCAATCTCGTCAAAATCAAGATGCTTAAACCATACGCGTTACTGATTGGTCCACTTAGAACAAGAAATTTTAAACGCTTTTTTAAATCTTGTTTGGCCCAACCAGGCATTGGTAGGCTGAGCTAGTGTGAATAGCATTTGCCAATAAGGCACACTATTTGCACCGATATATAGGCATTTACCACCCATCCAGACTATACAAGTTGTTCTCGAAGCGAAGACCAGGAGACTCTGATGTATCTTCAACAGGATTCTTTACTGATGACACGTGCTGTTGGTAGCTGCAGTCCATCTTAAGTCTACTAAGGCAGTGTGTATTTTAGTTTGTATAGATTTAAGGGAGAGGGGAGACAAGGCAAATGGGAAACAACCTTTAACAAAGCATGCAAATGAAGTATCCAGATATATGAACCTACCACAGACTCTAGAGAATCACCAGTCCTAATCCAATCAGCATAACTATTCAAAATGGGACAGACATTTCCAAGAGCCATTAAAGACAAAAGGTGAGATTCAGTAATCTCACTGATTGACTTTGATCCTCCTTTTAAAATATTGAATACTTTTATTTTTTGTATAATATTTTTTTTAAATATAAAGTACGTAAATATTTTCTGTTTTGTGTTTGATCCTCCCATTTTGTAATTTTCCCCTCTTAATATATTTATATCAGCTCTACACTCAAAAAAATAACTTGTTTTTTATTTAAAAAAGCAGCATCAAGTGGTTCCACGCAACTATATTGAGTCATTTTTACAAACAACAATTTAGTCATATGAACAAAAGAAAAATCAAGTAAAGCTGACAAAATTTCTTTGCCACTTTTACATAATATTTATATGTGCAGTTTACTTAATAATGCTATGTTAAATTTATAAAAGTTTATGTTAGGTCAGGGGTAGGCAAGTTCACTCCTAGAGAGACGCTGTCCTGGAGAGTTTAGCTCCAACCTTAATCAAACACACCTGAACAAGCTCATCAGTGTCTTCAGGATTAATGAAGCTACAGGCAGGTTAGGGTTTTTCAGGGTTGGAGTCAAACTCTACAGGACAGCAGCTCTCTAGGACCGAACCTAAAGGTGCTGTATGTAGGAATGACAGCTAGTGGTTAATAAAAATAAAAAATATATATACTTTGCCCCGCCCCTGCCCCCCTTCTCAGACTCGATGTTCACACGTTGCCAGTTTTAGGTTGTGTCTGTGATCTCTCTCTGACCCAGTTTGTTTGCTGGCTCCATGGCTGCAATACAAAGTTTCCACCAACTGGCAACCTGTGGTGTCTAAATACAATTGGGTAAATTGGCGCTATTGCACAGACCAAAACAAAAACAGACATTCTGACACGGAACATGCATTTAGTAGAATAACTGGCTGTAGCATTGTTTTTCTGAGAAACGAGTATGTGAACTCAGCATGTTTCCTAAATATCTGCAAATAAATTATGGTATTTTTATGCTTTAGTACAGTCAAAAGCTTGCATACAGCACCTTTAAAGCAACTGAAATCAAGTCCACAAAACAACGGTTATATGCTACATAAATTTATTTTCAGCTATATTTCAGCTATATTTGTCAGATATGCATAATGAAAAATGAGACCATACATACATACATACATACATACATGCCCTCATGCATATTATTGCAAAATACTATGTAAACAGAAATACAAAAAGTATAATATAATGGTTCCATGAATGTTAAAGGTTCTTCATGTGATTCATACACACACTTTTAGCCCAAGCCATCGATCTCTTATTGACATGCATTAGTTAATAAGAAGCTGCATTTCAGTAAATAGAAACTGAAAGTCATTTGGAAGTAAAAAGTGTAGCCACAATGACGGTCTGTTCATCTGGCAAACGGCCAGATGTCTCGCGCCTCTCGGGAGGCGCGTTATCAGATCATACTAATCCCAGGCCATGTTGCGCTATCAACATACCAATACAATTGATGGCCGGAAGGGCGCCACAATGTCTGAAAGGAACGATCAGCCTCTTTGATCGCCCTGGAGAGATAACTCACCAGCTCTACGTGATGTGACTTTTATTGCCCCAAATGGCCATGCCTGATATCGGACACCTCACAAACACCTAGGCACACACACACACATAGAGTTCCACTAGTATCAGAGGAATATTAAAAGCCACCTCAAAACGTATTAAATGTACACTTTTCCGTTTGAAGTGTTTTTTATGTGTCTGTAATAATTAGGAGGATTATATGAATGTTAACTCAAGCTGTGTACGACAATAGACAGTGGAAAACCTGGATTTGTGTGTTTCCACCTCTCAGACCAGTGGTTCATGGTACCATTAGAATCAGAAAAACTCAATAGTACTGAATCTTGTAAAAGAATTTACAGAAAATGCATTATTACAAAATACCAGCTTTGTAAGGAAAAATGCATGAGCATGTCTTCCCCGGATAGTAGCCAGGAGGAGGAACTCAGCCGAACAAAGAACTTTGTTTCGCGCCGAAAACGCTCAGATTGATTGGACCATCCAGGAAATGGGCGTCGCTCTACCTGATCTACAAGTACCAATGTGACCCTCATTCCTTTGCCTTTTGCTAGTGCATTGCATTGCAATCCGCCACCCGCTTTCCAGCCCCCGAGGGCATTCTTCAGAGAGGAGGAAACAGCAACTTCCAGAAACAGCCCAACTTCCAGCATTTTCCAAGAGACCCGAATCCGGCGAACTTCTTCTCTGCAAACCGAGAGACACACCCAACCGACCTCGATAAGAACCACCGGACGCGCGGGACATTTGAACTCAGAATACACGCCAAAACCAAAGCAAGTATTCTTATTTCTACAATCCAAACTGCTGTTGAAAGGTTGTGTTATTCCCTTTTTGGGACGAGATTAACTCCTTGAGGGCTCTGTGTAACGAAATGAAGTGAACGCTGTTATCTTCTCTCTCTTTATTTTTGTTTTCGTTTCAAATCTTAAACTGAGCTTTCCTACAGATAAACAGGATTTGTATAACTATTTCAGGTGTTTTAAAAATGTTTAACCGGACAAACATTCTACATAACTTAGTGGAACTTTTAGAGTGGGACAAGCAGGATAACATAAAAAAAGAGAGTTGAAGCTTACTTCAGTTTGTACAGTTGAATTCCAGCAGGAAAAATAAATTATGTAACTCCTGAAAATGGTCTCAATGGAATTGTGGTCTTTTTTGGCAGTTGAGAAAGGACATACTAAAAGGGTGGAAGATGATTTAAGGGACACAGTAAATGAAGGCAATTGTAAGAAAGAAAGATGATTCACATGATTTATATGTATGATTAGAGGTAGTTTAGTCTATTCTATAACATAATCTAAACATATTTTGAGTATTTTATCATTTCATGGTTTATATTTCTTGAGGAAGTCGATTACTTTGCACAGAGGACATGATAAAATTGAATACATATATCAACAAAATAATATTTTTAGTGTCTATTATATTTGTTTAAGCGATAAATAATACCTAAATATATAATTTAAGCCATTTATTATGAATATGTGACTCATTTTATTAAAAATATAAGAATGAAAATAACAGACAAAAAAGTTACTGTAGGCTATAACAGGAATGACCCAGGTGTGTGTATTTTGATGTTGCTTTAATAAAGCTTTAAAAATATGTGACAGATACAAGTAAATGTGCATTTACTATTCAAATTAAATCTAAAGCCTCACAAATTAAATAAAAAAGCTAAAGACATCAAAAAGTAAAACGTGTGTTAGTCTAGACGAGTTTAAGTTATTCTCTCATTGTTTGCTCCTTACCTATTTATCTGAATGCCTATCAATCAGGCAAAACTAACTCAGACGATTTATCATATTACACAAACATATTACACAGAATTTACAAAAATTCATTGTTTTGAAAATGTGAACTGACTTTTGCAGTTAATGATTAACATTGTAACTAGTATCGTTTCGAAATAATCCATGAAACAGGTTGCGATTTGAGGAGCGTGCACTAATATTTTCAGTTCCAGTCGTTTGCGTTGTCTCAAGACCACGCCCACAACAAGGGAATATCATGAATATTCATGTATACTCCACCCACTGGAACAGTTTTTCATAGGAACCAGTGCGGGTTTTAATGGATGGAAGGCCTGGCCTATCTAAATACTAAATATGTTTTTACTGGATTCCACCTGTTAGGATTTTTAGAGTATTCTTCACAAAAAGAACAAGCACTGTTTTGAATACTCAAAGGCAGAGAGTTGAGAGCGAATGATTAGTCTGAATTGCGATTTGTGACATAGCACAGAAGCTGATGAAGCACCATCAGTAGCAATAATGCTTGACAAAGTCTCATATATGGCTGTGTCTCCAAGCTCCTCGCTCTTAATTAGCAAAGTAGCAATTCCTTTGGACCCAGTTCGCCATCTGTGCCACTGCATGGTGCAAACAGACACTTCTTTCCTGACATTTTGACCTGATCAAACCATCTCTCTTTGTTTTGAAAGTACTTATCCCTAGAGTCGTATGGTTAAATCCTCCACAACAACTTCAGAAAGCAGCAATAACACTGAATATCGACGGTTTTTAATGCTTTCCTTATCAAACCACAAGAAGTGTGAATTTTTAAAATAGAAGAATCCAAAATTTAAAATAATGGTAACTAATTTTAGAACACCAGATTCAGCCACAAAATGGATCTGACTAGACATTCACAAAGTATTAAACAATACTGTCATTATAACTCCTTATATCTTAAAGCTGTATTCCGTAGTTTTTCCTCTTTGTCGCCATCTCTGTTTGAAATCTGCAGCTGCAGTTATTCGCGGAATGATCAACTCTACGTGAGCTGTGCCCCGCAACGCACAGCGCGTATGAATACTATGTTTTGAGGAGAATGTGCGTCTGTCAGGAGAAGGGCTGTCAGTCACCGTGCGGTGTACTGTTTGAACGGATGACATAAGAATGTCATCTGAACAAGTAAGCAGCTAACATCCACTTTTGTGCTGACCAACTAGGCCTACGTTGGAAAAGCATTGCAATAAATCATGATGATTAAATCTAACGATCGCTTATCATATCACGTCAAACCGTGCAAATTATACTTTGTTTTCAAATTGTTAATATTAATAACATCAGCATTGCGTGACTACACTTAATGTGTATTAGAACTAACGTTACCTGTAGTTCAGTTTCCATTTCTGTGCAGTCTCATTTCTAATCGTCATCAACAAACTAATGTGGAGTAGAGGTGAACTGCTCCCTCTCATAGCTAGCACAAAATAATGGATATTTACCATAATGCACGTAGCAAAAAGAGAAAGGCACAACAAAGGAAACTCCATAACTTTAACTGTATGAATTAAGCGAAGTGTGCTACTATTACATAATAACCATTGAAATGTCTGACCTGTTCAGCAGAAAAAAAACTGTCTCTGCATCCGTTTTGAACCCCTTCAAAGCACAGAGTTAACGCCACCTTTCAAAACCCCTTTTTATCCTTGGTTTGGTTCTCTTTTTTCTGTAGCCATTCTGAAAGTCCGAAGTCTTTTGCATTTTACAACAGGCGAATCTCCAGATGTCACTGTCACTGATTGAGGTTTCAACCTTTCTGGATACGCTATCAAATTGATAAGTTTAATTATATGTAGCCACAATGAGGATGTCTGTTCATCTGGCAAACGGCCAGATGCCTCGCGCCTCTCGTGAGACGCGTTATCAGATCACGATAAGGCGATTGATGGTAGGAATGGCGCCACGATGTCTGAAAGAACACTCTTTGATCACCCTTGAGAGATAACAACCAGGCTCCGGAGTGACTTTTATTGCCAAATGGCCCTGTCGCGAACTTTGACACCTCACACACACACCTAGCAACACACAAATGGAATGTTCACCAAGCTCATGGAAGAATAGATGGTTAAAAGCCCCCTAAAAACGTAATAAATGTATACTTTGCTGTCTGAATGTTTGTATATGTGTCTGTAATAATTAGGAGGATTATTCATATAATATGAATGCTAACTCAAACTATTTAGGACAATAGACAGTGAAAAACCTGGACGTGTGTGTTTCCCACCTCGCAGACCAGCGGTTCATGGTGTCTTTAGAACCGAGAGAACTCCCTCGTACCGAATCTGGTAAAATAATTTAAAGGACATGCATTATTACAAAGATGCCAGCTTTGTAAAGAAAAATGCATGAACCTGTCTGCCCCGGATAGTAGCCAGGGGGAGGAACTCAGCCGAACAAAGAACTTTGTTTCGCGCCGAAAACAATCAGATCGATTGGACCATCCAGGAAATGGGTGTTGCTCTCTTATCGATAAGTACCAATGCAACCCGCATTCCAACGCCTTTTGCCTTTGGCCTTTGGCCCTTTGGCCTTTTGCCGTTGCATCGCAATCCGCCACCCGCATTCTTCGGAGAGAGGATACAGCACGCTTCAGCACTTCCAAGAGACCCGGCCGCATCCAACCACTTCTCCGCAAACCGAGAGCCACGACCAACCGACTTCAAAAGGAACCACGGAACGCGCTGGACATTTGAACTCAGAATACACGTACACGCGAGAAGCCAAAACCAAAGCAAGTATTCTTATTTCTACAATCCAAGCTGCTGTTGAAAGGTCGTGTTACATCCGCTTTGGGAGAGATTAACTCCTTGAGGGCTCTGTATAACGAACTGAAGTGAACGCTGTTATCCTCTCTCTCTCTCTCTCTTTATCTTCTCTCTCTCTCTTTATGTCTGTTTTCTTTCATTCTTTTCGTTTAGGTACCATTTTAGTTTCATTTCCTATCTATATTTCTACTCTCTTTATGCATATTTAGTATGTACTTTCTGTGTGAATTGTAGTGTTATCTTTAGTCTGTGTTTATTAAACTTCCAAAAGATATTTTTGAATTGAAGCTGTTATTCTTCTACATACACGAAGTCAATGAAACTTACAATCCTAACGTTACCTAATGCTGCCTAGTGCTACGATTTTAGTAACATAACTGTACGAACATACGAAATATTAATTTGTCCTGATCAGTAAAGTTAATGCTTCTTATGCTCTCGTAAAGCAGTAATCCCTTATTGAGAATTGATTTGAAAGTCTATAACTAATTTGCAGGACAAACTTAGTAAGATAACTTCAAGCAATTCCTTAAAGGTTACTTGTATTTAATTAAACATTTTCCTTATCGGAAAATTTTAATAAACGTAATGAACGACTAGCAAATTATATTCATAAACTCATGAATATTATATCCCTTTTGAGTTAATTATTCCCCGAGATATCAGACTCCTAGTCGATATTGTTACATATATCAAGCACTGTGAGTGTGAGAAAAGACTAAATCTCCACCTCCAACATCCTCACACGCGATATAGCCTACTAGCCGGGACTTCTTATTGATGTACGTACAGATGTGACGGAATGACGCAAAGATATGCTCGAATCTCCCGCGGCAATCCACCAGTACCACTGGAATTAAAAACATTATTACAAGCTTACCGTTGTAAATCGAGCTAAGGTAAGCAGATATTTTGTTTAGCAGTCCAGTTTTGAACACTGGCTGGTTATGTACTTGCTCAAAAATAGATTTTGGATCATTTTTAACCCAAAAAAGTTACGGACTGCAGCTTTAATGTGAAAACATTAGTAATGTCAACATTAAAATGTCAACATTAAATCCCTTGTCTGACTTTTCTACGATTAAGGCGATATAAGAATTATATCTGCATAAAATAATATTTGCATAAAAACATGACTGGACCTCAAGAAATGTAAATAAATTTAAGTTATCAACATTCACATCAAAGACCAAGAGCTCTTGTGATTCTGAAATGTGAGATTGTGTTGAGAATAACCCAAAATTTTGTCCGAAAGTAATTAAAATTTGTCTAAATTTATCCATATAAGTCTGAGCATGCCAGAAATGAAAACAGAATCCTCTAAAACCACTAAAACCACAAACATATTATAGAAATTGGCCATACAGTGCAAAATATGTGGTCAAAATAAACGATTAAGCTAATAATGCAAATTTCTCCACATATGCAAATTAGCATCCGGCAGTTTCTGTATGATGGGGACCCATACTTCACATTTCTGCAATAAAACTTTGGTGTACTGTGGGCTGGCTACTAGACTATAGTGTTTTCATCCATCTCAGAGTGTGAGGAGCCTACTGTGGAAGCTGGAGGAGCTGAACACGCAGTGCCAGTTAAAGCATGGGATCTGATCCTTTGGGGGTGGGTGGGGCAATTAAAAAAAATTTAAAAAATGATACAGTAAATAAGTTATACAGTAGGTGGCGGTAATACTCCAAAGGAGTGAATGGCCATATAACAACAAGAAGAGAAAACATGAACATGAGACAGAACCCAAACACCCCGTGACACTCTTAATTTTTAGTTATTTTTACCCCAAAACAAGACAATGATTTTTACTTGTCTAGTAAATGTTTCTTAACATACGATTTTTTTTATTTTGACTAGAAACAAGACAAAAATACTAAGTAAGAAAAGCATTTTTTGCAGTGCACCTCCTACCATTGCTGTACCCCTTCTAGCCACAACACATCTGCTCCTTTTTTAAGGGAATTTCTGTGGCAGAATTACAGCGCTATACACTGTTTTTGAGTCGGTTTCAGTGCTCTCGTGTGCACGTGAATATTTCTTGAAATGAGATCGGATTGGGAAAGCTCTGGCTTCGTGTGGACGGGGCCTAAATCTTACTTGATTGTGCACGTGTCTGCAGTTCATGTAGATGAGCTCTCATAATACCAGAGAATAATACAAATTAAGTTAGCAATCGAGTATTTATCCAATGTGATGCAGGAATGGATTTCTGCGGGAAATTCAAGCATGTGTTTGCATCATTACGTACATAAAGAAAGAGTCCGGCTAGTAGTAGTACGCACATGAGGAGCATGTTCTTCAGCGGATCATTTATTGCCTTTTCTCACAGCAGCTCAAGAAATTAAACTTAGCATTTTGATGGTGGATTGTAATCCAGAAAGGCATGCCATCATCAGTGAAAAATGAATGAAATGGCGATCCCGGGCGAGCTGTGCAAGCTCTGGGGGAATGATGAACTCGATCTACTCCATATATGTTTTGATCATCGTTTTGAATCGATCTGGATCTTTGGTTAAAAACAAGATTTTGCTCAAAATGTAGCTTTTTTATATAAAACCCATATTCAAGTGTTGATAAGAAAAGGAATGCATGAAGTTAGAATAAAATTTTAAAAAAGAAAGAAAGAAAAAGCAGGTGGTCTGTTCTTTCGACATATTGCCTGTTCATTCAAGCAAATAGTCTTTAACCGTTTTCAAGAACACTTTTCCGTCAACACTTGACCCATTAATATTAACACTTAACTAAAAAAACACCTTGCATGTACTCTGCTAGACTAACTGGGACTAGTGACAGCACTTGCCTATTTTTGGTTGTGATTGTGTTGTATAATATCAAGGAAATGCCATTACCCTGCCTCCTTGCTTATTTTAGATGCCTTTTCTCCAGTAGCAGTATAATAACACATTTGAAAAAATATTACTGACTTTAATGCGTTTTATTGATTTTTAAAATATCACAAAATTAGGCTTTTTATTTAGGATTTTACGTCAGTATAGTTGATTGATTAATCTGTCAGTCATTATTGGAGGTGTCACAACACACAACTACATGTTCCGCAACTCAAGGTGCAGATCCACATGTCCGTGCCATACTTCGGTCACGCCGCACTCCACTTTATTCCTATGGGTGACGTGTCTGTATAGCATTCCGGGAAGGTGCCGCTGCATTTGAAAAAATGCTGCGCGTCAAAAAAGCTGGCCAAATCCCATCTTATGCAAATGAATCCATTGAACACAAAGCGACTATCCAATAGAAGTAGAGCACATGGAGACTGGGGAAAGTCTCTCGCAGGTCCTTTGTTTTTCATTCCCCGCTGGCTCAAAAGCATGCCCATAGCAATAAACTTGAGGAACGTCCATCTACATACACATGTGGGAAAGCGTCACAACACCACGCTTCAGTCGTGTCACAAAAGTGGATCGCTAAGGTTATTCCTATGGGTTATTCCTGATAAGCTAGACCCACATCAAGATGTTGGGTCTGGGAACACACCATTGGCAGGACTCAATCCGAGGGGCTGGATAAACAGTTGTCTTTTTCACGCAATAGGATAGCACTACAACCAACCAGAGCAATGAAGAAGGTGATGTAGTCATAGCGAAAGTCCTTTTTTAAGAATGACTTCAGTGCCGTGCTTTGTTCTTTTCTTGAAGAAAAGCTTAACTCCAAGACATCCAGAGTCACAGCTAAAGCAGTTTTGAAAGACCGCTGTTCGCCAGTAGCAGCCATCTTCTTTGTTTTCAAGTAGCAGGAAATTCATGCAGAACCGTCGCAACGTTGCAGCTTTTTATGTTAAGCTGCCCGATGACTCTATGCACGATGTGATTGGCCTGACTAGAGTCATATGGTTCAACCTACATTACATTTGGAACTTCGCTTTATCTTTGCATGCATTCTTTATGCAGGGTGCACAACAAATCAAATGCATATACACTCAACTAAAGGATTATTAGAAACACCTGTTCAATTTCTCATTAATGCAATTATCTAATCAACCAATCACATGGCAGTTGCTTCAATGCATTTAGGGGTGTGGTCCTGGTCAAGACAATCTCCTGAACTCCAAACTGAATGTCAGAATGGGAAAGAAAGGTGATTTAAGCAATTTTAGCGTGGCATGGTTGTTGGTGCCAGACGGGTATTTCACAATTTGCTCAGTTACTGGGATTTTCACGCACAACCATTTACAGGGTTTACAAAGAATGATGTGAAAAGGGAAAAAAAATCCAGTATGCGGCAGTCCTGTGGGCGAAAATGCCTTGTTGATGCTAGAGGTCCGGGGAGAATGGGCCGACTGATTCAAGCTGATAGAAGAGCAACTTTGACTGAAATAACCACTAGTTATCACCGAGGTATGCAGCAAAGCATTTGTGAAGCCACAACACGCACAACCTTGAGGCGGATGGGCTACAACTGCAGCAGACCCCATCTCGCACCACTCTTCTCCACTGCAAATAGGAAAAAGAGGCTACAATTTGCACAAGCTCACCAAAATTGGACAGTTGAAGACTGGAAAAATGTTGCCTGGTCTCGATTTCTGTTGAGACATTCAGATGGTACTGTCAGAATTTGGCGTAAACAGAATGAGAACATGGATCCATCATGCCTTGTTAACACTGTGCAGGCTGGTGGTGGTGGTGTAATGGTGTGGGGGATGTTTTCTTGGCACACTTTAGGCCCCTTAGTGCCAATTGGGCATCGTTTAAATGCCACAGCCTACCTGAGCATTGTTTCTGACCATGTCCATCCCTTTATGACCCATTCTCTGATGGCTACTTCCAGCAGGATAACGCACCATGTCACAAAGGTCAAATCATTTCAAACTGGTTTCTTAAACATGACAATGAGTTCACTGTACTAAAATGGCCCCCACAGTCACCGGATCTCAACCCAATACAGCATCTTTGGGATATGGTGGAACGGGAGCTTCGTGCCCTGCATTCCACAAATCTAAAACTAATATAAAACTAATTTGTCATATTGTAGGGTGTGTGAACCAGTTTAACATTTTTCCGATCTTATCAACTTCTATGAGGCTGTAAGTTTGTAGGTGATTCAATGATAACATTGGATGCTTCACAAGTCATATTTTTTGATGGCATTCCAAAGCACTCGCTAGGGGGAAAGTGAGAGTGAGTACAGGAGGCCCAGAGCTATTGGGGTTCCAACAGGGGCACCCCAATGGACAATGGTCCAAAATAACAATGGCATAATGTACCTGACAGGAGGCTAAATGGAGAATGTAGGTCCATTTCTCTTAAAATCCCTTCAGAAAATTCTACATTGATAAAACATCCTATGTTATTATAAAGTAAAGAAAGGTTAGCATTATTATGCATGCAAAAAACCTGACCAGCCATAATAGCAACCAATGGAATTCATTTGGGGTGGGGCTATCTGTTTGTCCAACCAAATTTACATTTGCTAAACAGTACCGAAATAGCACACAGCAGCCAAGGTTTTTTTTTTCTTTGGTGTATGGATCTTTCAGGCAAGAGTAAAACATCTAAAAGTGAAACATTTTGGTATTTTTTTGGATATTACACTCTAAAAAATGCTTGGTAAAAAACAACCCAATGTTGGGTCAAATATGGACTAACCCAGCAGTTGGGTTGTTTTAACCCAGCATTGGGTTGTTTTAATCCAGCGATTGGGTTGTCTTAAGCAAACATTTAACCCAAATGCTGGGTTAGTCCATATTTGACCCAACATTGGGTTAAAACAACGCAGCATTTTTTTAGTGTATTTTAGTTTAGAGTGTATTTCTGGAAGACAATTGCATATTATTATGCACATTTTAAGCCACTTTAAATAAAAACATAAAAAGTTTATCAACATTTAAACCAAAATATAATGTGAAATAATATATGGCCAATTATAAAATGCTTGACAAAACTCTCAGATGCCACTATGGTCATATTCATAACAATTTATTTATATTAATTCCACATATTCTCAATGCTTTTTACATGGAAGAGGTCTTTGATGATTTTTTCACCAGGGTCAGACAAACACATTAGCCATCTGAAGGTTTTCACAAAATAACAACTGATTATTACACAGTTTTACACTGTAAAAGGTTTTATACTCCAACATCTATTCCATTGACATTGCAGGGTCATAATCAAGGACAACATTGTCATGATTGTCGGAAAATGCTCAGTTCTGTTGTATCCCAGATGGCTGGTTTTAAAGTATCACTTATAAAGCTAAATTAATAACATGGTACATGGATAAAAAATATTGCTCTGTAGTCTTATACATCTTGCAATGACAGTATTAAATTATCTAATTTTAGCCACTTGTATGTAATATGCAACTTCTGTCAACAAGTCTTTTTTGTTTGCATGACAAAATAGGAATAATTCCACTGTCCAAGAGAACAACACACTCAGCCCTTACAATAAAGTACTGTGGTGGTGGTGGTACTGTGGTATCAGATGGTAATACAACTGTACTTGGTGCTGTACCATGGTATGGTATAATTACCATATTCATGTACTGTAGAACATACAATACATGGTCAACCAAGATACTTCAACAATACCTTAGTACCATGTCCAAAAACATGGTACATTTTTGTAAGAGAAGACAAACATACCGTCTCTTTCCTAGAACTATTAACACACACTTCATATTCTCTTACTTTCAAACAGACCTCCTCTCCAAACACACAAACAAACACACACACACACACACACACACACACACACACACACACACACACACACACACACACACACACACACACATAAACACTTATCAGAGCACATTAGGAATGAGCAGGTGTCTGTAGCATTCCATATTGATGCATTCCATACTCTAGACTATCAATGATAACTATAATCTATATGTCATATATACACTACTCTTTCCAACATCTTATTCTGTATTCTGTCTATATCTATGTATTACACCTTGGGCAGGGTGGGATTTGTCAATGCAAAAACTACACTACAGAGTCAAACATTCACACACACTGACAACAACAACAACAACAACAATAACAACAGCAACAACAATAATAACATACATAAAGATTACAATATACCTCTTTAAGTCCAAAGCTTTTCTTCATTATACTTCAAGAGATTAAAGAAATAGTCCAAAAAAGTCAGATTCATCAATTTCAGGGTCATAAATGGGGCTGTGCTCTTCATATTTACTTTAGTCCAAACCAAGTGTTTTTCAGTAACTTGTCCAGCTGAAGACCACAAGGTGAAGTTCAAAGCTCCCCTTTACTTGTGGACAAGCTCTCAGCAGAGATTTGGAAAAGAACAATACAGCTTCCTAACATAATCAAAGAGAATATGATGTACTTTTACTGCTTTTAGCACTGCCATTAAAATAAATATTCATCAATATTCAACTCTCACCCCACATATTGTACGCACATATACACACGCTCACACATATTAGCATTTCTCTTCTTAATGATAGTTAGAAAGCTTGTCGCATAGTCCCTAATTGTGCTTATCTCTGGAAGCAGCATGACAGCAGGCCGTATTTGCAGGTCAGGATATGTACTTGCAGTACCTATTCTGGCCACTAGATTAAGACGAAAGGCTGGTGGAGAATGAACAGGGAACAAGAATGATGCTAGTCAAAATTTAGATCTTAGGCTTTTCTCAGAGAAGCTTAATTGTAGTTTAACTTTTACACACGTTAGAATGGAAGAGCTTAATTTGCCCTATCAAGACTCCAATCCTGCTGAGGCATCCAAGTTGGTTTCAGTGGTCCACACTGAGACATTTCAAAAAGCTTGAGTGTTTCACACTTCCAATGGAATCATATTTCACTTTTAATCTAACATGGCCTCCAACTGGTCTGCAAGGTCATCAAACATGCTGCCAATGTCATCGAGAATGTTAACTGTGCTCTTGTTGTCCACATTGGAACTGAAGAAGAAAAGAAAGAGAAAGTAGAAGAAAAAGAATGGTAGAGTTACAACAAGTAACATAATCATCATGCAATGAATAGACTTCTTTGTGCCAAGGAAAAAGAACAATTGTTTAAGTGTCTAAAAACATCTACTTATATACCTGTCATCCTTCTTAATCTTCTCCTCCACTACTTCCAGTGCAGCAGCCAGGGATGCACTGGTCTCCTCCAGTCTGAGTTGCACCATGTTACCGGAAGTAGGGCCCCCTGTTTCAGCAACTATCAATAACCCTTGGCTTTCCACATCTGTTTTTCCATCTCCATCTTGTGGTTCACCCTCTACTTGTGTCTGTCTGGCTACGCCTACCTTCTTTCTTCTCATTACCACCGGTTCTGCACCCTCCCCTGTCTCTTTGAAATGACTCCCTGCTGAGGAACCTGAAATCAGGCCTTGTTCACCTTGAAATGTTGGATCAATCTGGATCAGACCTGTCCTTTCCATTCTAGCAATTCCAACTTCCTCTACTCTTTCTTGTTTCCTCGCTTCATCTTCCTCTCTCTGTTTCTCTACTTCTCTCAGCTTCTTTTGCACATCCAATCCAGTCAGCTCCACTTCCAAAGGACTTGGTATGTCCACTGAGAGACCGGCCATGGAAGACCTAGGGGGCTTCACTGGAGCTGAACCTGGTGTAGAGGGTGTTTGTGGGGTTTGGGGTGTCTGGGGTGTCTGTGGGCTCTGAGCTGGAGAAGTTGCTGGATGTGGAGACAGCATGCTTCCCTCCATTGGTTTTGGGGTGACTGGACTCAAAGTCTGTGGTGGATGTTCCAGTTGCTCAATTGAAAAAGGGCTGAAGGAGGCACTGGATGGGCTGAGAACATCTGCCTGAGGAGAGCCAGGAGTTCCAGTGGCATGAATTGGCTTGATTTTTACCGGCTTGGGCAGTGTAGGAGGCGGACTTGGCTTGGGAGATACTGGAGGAGGGATTTTCCTAACCTCCACTATAAAGAGACAAAAAACCATGTAATGTACAACTTAATAAAATCAGGAAGGTCTCTGTTTCCATCAAGCTAAGCAGAGACCTGATTTCCTTGAACTGCTGTCTAAAAATACCCATGCATGCATGGATTTTTATGTTGGCTTGCTAGGCTGATTTATGCTTGCTTGATAGTTTGCTAAAAATATAAAACATTCTTACCTGGACTATGTTGACCTTCTGGTCCAGGTAATGGAACCCTCCTTGAAGGAGTTGGGGGATCGAGTTTTCGAAGGGCCATTGCTGGTTTAGGTGAAACTGGGGGTTTCAGTATTTGTCTGGGAAGAGAGCCAAAGCCATCGTGTTGCAGTTCTTCTTCCCTACCACCATCTCCAATGCAAGCTTCTGATACAGGTCTTCTCCGAAAGTTCTCTGGCCCATCTCCATCAGTGCCGTTTCTCTGCGGTGGAGCCAATGCTTTGGGCCTTCGCTTTATCGTACTAGTTTCTGTCAGAATAAAATGTTCACCATCTGCGTAATGTGGTGGCCGTGGTCTTCTCAAAGTTGCTGTGGCATCCATCCGTGACCACTCCTCTTGTGGCAGAGAAGAAACAACCCCTTCCAGATGAGTGATCATGGAACGTGGACGTGGCTCAGGGGCCTGTTTAATTGGGAGGGATTCACAAGGTGCTGGTCCATGATGTGCGATGTCCTGCATGGCTCGGCTCAACTCAGCCTCTTGGACATCACTGTCAGGCTGCTTTTGAGAGTCGTAAAATTCACTGATTGTGCGCCGGCGACTATCTGCATCAGAATTCAGAACTTCACGGTTCTGCCGCAAGAGGTTTTGGCTTGCCTAGAGAACAGGTAAAACATCAAAACTCAGTTAGCCGTCAACACATGCGTAAGCATATGTAAAACATTTAACTTATAAAAATGAAAGCAGGAATTTTTCAAGGAAGAAAATAGGGACAATTTTGATAATTATAAATAATTTTAAATAGTAATAATTGCTCTGAATCTTAAAGTTGACCACAGAATGTTTGTCTTATTTTGAGAGTAACTGTTTAATTACCTGCAAATAACAACTTCCTTTACCACTGCTTCCAAGATTGGACATTTCAAGCATGGCAGCAATGTCTCTAACACTGCCCCCAGATGAAGTTTTTTCAGAGGCAATTCCACAATCGCTACGTCTGCGCTCCCTGTATGTCACATTGAGTAGCAAATTGTTAGCCCTATTTTCACCAGACCTTACATCATCAGCCCCAGCCTCATCGGCCAGGTTACCAGTGGAAATGGAAGAGCACGAGCGTTTTGGTGGAGTTGGAGGACGAGTCCGTCTGCGAGGCCGAGCTGTAGCGAATGACTGACTGCGATTGACACTGTTGATGTCAAGGGTTTCACCAGAGGCTTTTGCTGAACTGCTGGGATTGACCCTATGTCCACCTAGTGTTGCGTATTTCACAGAGGGGTCTGGCATGGGTAAGTCATGCTCAGCATCAGTACCGATATACTGTCCACGTCTTGGCTGGTATGGAGTTTGACCATTGCCCTCTTCGGATTCTCCTTCAGGTGGTAGGCAAAGTAATGGAACGGTACGAGCGTGAGCATGTGAACGGGGAGAGTCACAAGGCCCTCTGGCCCTGCTCTGCATTTTTTGTGGGGAGGAAGGGATGTGGGAAGGAGAATTTGAAGCAGAAGATGAGGTTCTGCCTTTAGTAGGAGTGTGTGGAGGTGTTGGGGTGGGACTCTCAATTGAGCCAGGTTTCCTCAGAGGAGGAGGGGCATTAGATCTTTGTATACCTCGCCCATGGGTGCTGTGCCGTGGAGAGCCACGGCCTTCTGTTCTTTTGCGTATACGAACTGAAGGAGCGGAGTTCACATCTGGTTCTATGCTGGTTTCTAATGATTGTTTTGAGTCTGTGCTTTCTTCTATCTGGCTCTCCTTGGTGGGAATGTCTGTCTCTGGAGATTCACTCAATCGTTTGACGGCTAACATCAACTTCTTCTGGTGCCCTTGGTGGGAAAGAAAAGGATGGACAGTTATTATTTTTGTTGAAAAGGTGTTGGTGAAGTTCAACCTGTAATTTTTCCTGCTGAAAATAACAGCACTACCAGAATTGAAATAAACATAGGATATAAAAGAAGACACAAAAAAACTATATCCACATTAACATTTAGCAAACGCTATTATCCAAAGTGACTCAAAAGTGATCATCACAAACAATTTATCAAACAAGATTTAACAGCACTTGCAAAACAGTTTCTAAAGTACCATAATACAACAGTCTAAAGCAGAAGCAAAAAATATATAAAGTAAGAGAAAAACTTGTTTAGGATGTGCATTTCATTATGGTTTAAAGACACAATATGTATAATTTTTAAATATCCCAAAAATATCTAAATATCCACAAACCACTAAAACAATGTTATATATTTTGTTGACTTGTGTGTTCCAAATGTTTCCAAGAATGTTTAAATCCAGAGAACACGGACACCCTCAATTTATTTTATTTTTCAGAAACCATGGAAAAGGGCGACACACGGATGTGGTCACACACAGACGACACACATTTTATACGTTTTATTAGACAGCTGAACAACTGTTTGAATTCATCGACAGAAAGCTAATTATTTTTATATAGCTCAACACAGTTAGTCTTATTGTTTAAATCTTGTTTCCATGATTTACTGCGAGTACCATGTTTTACCATGCCTAATATCGATCTAGCTTACTGTAGTGTGCAACAAGTGTATCATAGTAGCCGCTGAACAAACGCACAGAGTAGCATTATAACATAACTTTCAAAACATTCAAATGTATCTTATATAATAAAACAGCTCTGTGTCATTACCCCACATGACTGGAAAAAGCAGAAACAGTTGTCTGCGGCATAATAAAAGCTCCACGAAATTAACGTGTCATCAAGCTACGCCTTTGTTTTCAATCAACCTCTAGCGGCGAAAAATTACATATTGTGGCTTTAAGTAAAGTGCTAATGGAAGAGTTGACCACCACAGAGATATTTTTTTATGACTTAAACTTGTATAGGATATCTAACTTCCATTCAATTTCTGTGCACTCATTCAAATGTCCTCTTCTTCCTCAGGTGTTCAATAGCTAAATGTAGTTGGTGAATGTGGTAAGGTAGACGAGCGTGAGATATAGGAGGACCGAGAGAGACCAGTGCGTGATTAAGAATGACAAGGCACAACGGTCTCGAGTCCTCTCATGAGGGAGCTCGGAGGCATATAAGGAATACATTACATTTATTGCATTTCTTAGAATAAGGAGGAAGGAGGCGGGAGCCGGCGAACCCCTTCACTGGTGTTGCTTGTCCTTATATGCCTCTGAGCTTCCTCATGAGAGGACTCGAGAGTCCTGTGCCTCGCAGGTGACGCTCATTCTCAATCACGCACCGGTCTCACTCGTTCCTCCCACATCTCTCGCTCGTCTACCTCACAACAGTGAAGCTGCTTGATCAAGTAAGTGTTGCTGTTTAAGTTAGTTAAGATGCCATGTTGGGCACACCAACACATGTATCCTCACTAGAGACCACCCAAAACAAAATATACTGGTGGTGACCAACTATGCCAATCTTTTCAGCAGGGATATCATAAAAAAAATATGTTTATGTGTAATGTACATATGAGTAGTATACATACCTAATTTAGTGATGCCAATCTCCTTTAGGTCCTCCAGAGTAATATCACTAATGAAGTCCATGTTGTCGTAGCCGTTCTGAACCAGAGTCTGGTAGTATTGATTCAGACCAATTGCAGACAGCCACTCGGCCAGACTGGACTATAAGGTCACAAAGATATGTATTAACCAATATGAACATTAAGTTCAAAAGTTGTATTCATACATGTGTATAAATACATACAGTGGGTTCCAAAAAGTCTAAAACCTAGGTAAAACAGGCTAATAGTAATTAGATAATCAGCAAAACGCTTTATATAAAAAATTTAAATACATTTCAGAATCAATTTGTTTTTCTTTTCAATAAACAACTTGCATCAAACATAAAACCTTATAATTATGTTCTACGCTATAACTTCACAAATGTGCTTATTTGATGTGAAACAGAAATAGTACAGTATCATAAACATATCAAAATATTCGTTTTACATTAAATTGTTTTTCACCATGATAAATATTTGTTTTTATTTTTAATAATAGTTCTGAATAATAATATTATGAGTTCCACACTCTCAGAACCCAACTTTATTCCTCTTACAGGTTTCTCTTGAGGTATCCAGTCTGGGATGTTCATTTTGCTGATCTCTGAAAGCATTTTCTTCCTGTGCCCTGGTTTTGTCACCCCAATAGCAGTGAGGTCCTGTGGGGTACACACACACACACACACACACACACACACACACACACACACACACACACACACACACACACACACACACACACACACACACACACACACACACAAACAGCTAAAAATAACTGTTGAAAAAAAGTTAATATATGAAAGCTTAAGTTGACCATAGCTTAAGTTATTTTTTAAAGCAAAAATGTGTTACGTTTCTGACTGATCTGACTATAGTTATAATGAACAGTGGCCCCAAAAACAATTTGAACACTTCAAGTCACTCAAAAATATAATGCTATACACCAATCAGGCATAACATTATAATCACTGACAGGTTAAGTGAATAACACTGATTATCTCTTCATCATGGCACCTGTTAGTGGGTGGGATATATTAGGTAGCAAGGGAACATTTTGTTCTCAAAGTTGATGTTTTAGAAGCAGAAAATATGGGCAAGTATAAATATTTGAGCGAGTTTGACCAGGGCCAAATTGTGATGGCTAGACGACTGGGTCAGAGCATCTCCAAACCTGCAGCTCTTGTGGGGTGTTCCCCGGTCTGCAGTGCCAGTATCTATCAAAAGTGGTCCAAGGAAGGAACAGTGGTGAACCGGCATCAGGGGCATGGGCAGCCAAGGCTCACTGATGCACGTGAGTAGCGAAGGCTGGCCCGTGTGGTCCGATCAAACAGATGAGCTACTGTAGCTCAGATTGCTCAAGAAGTTAATGCTGGTTCTGATAGAAAGGTGTCAGAATACACAGTGCATCGCAGTTTGTTGCATATGGGGCTGCATAGCTGCAGACCAGTCAGGGTGCCCGTTCTGACCCCTGTCCACCGCTGAAATGCACATGTGCATCAGAACTGGACCACGGAGCAATGGAAGAAGGTGGCCTGGTCTGATGCAGCATGCTCTCCTTTACATTAACGTGGATGGCCGGGTGTATGTGAATTGCTTATCTGGGGAACACATGGCACCGGGATGCACTATCCCAGCATACATTGGTCCAACGGCAACGTGGTGTCCCTGGCCAAAAATAGTCGCAGTAGGATGGCATAAATCAGTAAAAATATGTAACAGAACATTTCCTAAAAATCCTTTCAGATACATCCGTTCAACTTTAATTTTGGAACTCTTTTTCAACCATGGCAGGACGTGTCGGAGGAACATCTTTTCAACGGTCATTAAACATCCAAATGTTTGCTGGGATGGGAAGAAGGCAAGCCGGCGGAGGTAGTGTCATGCTTTGGGCAATGTTCTGCTGGGAAACCTTGGGTCCTGCCATCCATGTGGATGTTACTTTGACATGTACCACCTACCTAAGCATTGTTGCAGACCATGTAAAACCCTTTCATGGAACCGGTATTCCCTGGTGGCTGTGGCCTCTTTCAGCAGGATAATGCACCCTACCGCAAAGCAAAAATGGTTCAGGAATGGTTTGAGAAGCACAACAACGAGTTAGAGGTGTTTAATTGGCCTCCAAATTCCCCAGATCTCAATCCAATCGAGCATAATATGTGGGATGTGCTGAACAAACAAGTCCAATCTATGAGGGTCCCACACACACACACACACACAAAAATGATCTGCTGCTAACATCTTGGTTCCAAAATATCCACACACACACACACACACACAAACAACAATAATAAAAAATCAAGATGACAATATACCTGATCAGTGTATTTTAAACATTAAAATACCTTTTGAGGCCACTGTATTTTGAAAGATGGCAGCTATTTATGGTGGTACAATACAGCAGAAAAATAAATGAATGAATAAATAAATAAATATAGAATGAAACAACTATCCCATCTTTAAAATAATAAATAATTATCATTTTATTACTTTGAATCATATATATATATATATATATATATATATATATATATATATATATATATATATATATATATATATATATATATATATATATACACACACACACACACACACACACACATATATATATATAGTTTGTGTTACCTCTGGTGTCATTCTGCTAATGGTCTGCAGGTCATAACCAGCCGTGAGAAAGTTTGCTGTATAGAACTGCAACTGTGCACTAGTGAGCCATTCAACAACAGCCTCCGAGCTCTACAACACACACACACACACATGCACGCACGCACACAGTATGGCAGGGAAAGACGGAAACACATCAATAATTCAGGTATTGCTTTGACAGAGTCATGATCCAAGTCTTGATATAAAAGTGTGTCAAGTAGTACACACTATAACCACTGTGTGGCAGCAAATGGTATTATTGCAACAAAATCACATTTCATTAACCAAAACATAGTAATACTGTGGTTTTGGGGCATGTTTTTGAACATATTCTTTTAAACACTTTCATGTCATACACAAGTGACTAATTTATAATGCATTTATACAAATATTTGTATAATGCAGTGGCAGCTGGAGGGTTTTAAAAAAGAGGAGACACAAGCATTTTGTTTGTTTGTTTAACTGCTTTAAAATGTTTTCTTTGTTGTTGTCACTTTTAGAAAGTATAAAGAAAACGACATGCAGCAAGACAATATAAATATAATTTTTCTCACCTATCACTTGAAGCACTTTTAACTGTGTTAAAACAGCACGTTTGGACATTTAGTGAAGCCGATTGCTGTAGTCTACAGTATATCCAACTACACATGGAATTTCTTCATTTTTAATGTGTTGTTCGCATGGTAGCTTGGTTTTTTTGGTCATCAATATACAATATCTCTACTCTCCATAATTAAGGTAGTTTGTACATTATCAGTGGAAGCAGTTCAAACTAATATCACGTAATTTACGTCACTACAATGATTGGTTGATATACCAAGGGAGACTAGCCTCGTCTGCAGTGTATTTTTCTCAGCACACTCTTCCTGCTGAAAGTGAAATTCTCAATGGTGATTGGTTAATTATTTCACCAACAGAGGTAAAAGTCTCTGGCTATGGATTTGCCTCTTTCCAATTCCATCGGCAGATTCAGCACTTCCGACTTCAGTTATATTTTTATGTTGTTACAGAGGTGAAATTACAAACAAAAATGACACATTCTGAGACATGAAATTAAATAAATAATTGGGAATTTTGTTAACATTAAATCGTCCGTCTCCCATTTTCACCTCAAAATTTTGGGTAGGTTGTGCCTCCCTTGACGAGCCATCACTGCATTTATAATGTTACAAAAGATTTCTATTTCAAATAAGTGACCTTCTATTCATCAAAGAATCCTAAAAAAAAAAAAAAAATTGTAACATGGTTTCCACAAACACAAACAAACAAACAAACAAAAAACACTGACAACAATGCTTTTAACACTGACAACAATAAGAAATGTTTCTTGAGCACCAAATCAGAATAGAATGATTTCTGAAGGATCATGTGACACTGATAACAGAAATGAGGCTTTGCCATCACAGGATTAAATGACATATACAAATATATCCAATTAGAAAACAATAATTAAATTGTAATAATCTTTCACAATATTACTGTATTTTTGAACAAATAAATTGAGATGAGCATAAAGTACTTAAAAAAAACCTTCTTACCAAACCCAAACTTTTAAACATGATTAATTTATTAATCTAGCTTTACTTTTAAATAGTCTTTCTCATTAAAACACCAACCCAGCAAGTATCTGACCATACAAGAGACAGATATAGGCACATTATGATTCGCATAAACAAATCTGGGCCACCACACAAACACTTGCCTTAGTTTCAGCTGAAGCTTCATCTTTCCTCTGCAGCAATGGATCCACAAAGGGTTTCTTCTTTTGCTGACGTGGGGCAGCAGATGCAATCTGAGTGCGCTGAGATGACACTATAGCAAAAAAGTAAATAAAATATAAAACAAATAACATTTCATATTTTTACTTACCAGGGCTTTGAATACACTCATGGGCTAATTAAAACATCTCGTGGCATAGAACAATAGACATATGAGATGTGTACAAATGAGACATATGAGACAATCCTGTATTCTAAGATGAGTCTAATATTTGAATGTAAGTAGGGCTTTAAATGCATAACAATTACCCCACACACACACACACACACACAAACATTTGCACACACAAAATATCCAACCAAGTCCATTTATCATTAAGAAACCCAACAAACACACTCTTCAAAAATGATAAATAGATTGTTTTGCTTCCTTCATACATCCCCTGAAATTCTCTGTGACACCAGTAATTGAGTATGGAAAAAATAGAAAAGGGAAGTTAGTTCTGAGAATGTTGGTATACATATCGTAGTACCTGAATTAGGATCTAAAGACTGTGATTGGTCCATAAGATGTTCTTTTGCTTTGGCTGACTGGGACAGCACCGTGGCCAACAGCTAAAACACACACACAAATGCACACATACATGATCAGTAATGTGAGAAATCGAGAGAAAGACAGACAAAGAGATATTTTACACATCTGTCCTCATGTGCATCTATGGTTTTTGTGTGCGCCGCACCTTCACGCCCTCGGCCTGAGCATGCAGTCCCGGCACATTGAGGCCATGCGTGTTAACTCCAGATGAGTGTGTGGGGGTGGTCGGCACGGGCACTGGTGAGTTGGTGAGGTGAGCATTGGCATTACTGCTTTGTCCGCTAGTAGATGAACGTCCACTGGTCAGACTGCCTGTGCTGCCCATACTGCCTGTGCTGCCCCCTGCTGGCACGTAAAAGTTATCATGCAAGAAACCAGAAATAAAAACCACTGTCTCCATGTATGTGAATATGTTTTCATTTAATAGTACACCGACAGACCGCCTTCCATATTCAACTTACGAAAAAAGCATAACTGGCGGAAGCTAGATAAAGTTTTAAATATTTATATTTTTTAAACCCATTAATTCACTTCAGAAGGCCTTTATTACCCCCCGGAGACGTGTGGAGCACTTTTATAATGGATTGATGCTCTTTTTTGGTCTTCATATTTTGGTCTGCCTTTCACTGCCATTATAATGCTTGGATTAGTCAGGACATTTTTTAATGTAACTCTAATTGTATTTGTCTGAAAGAAGAATGCCATATACACCTAGAATGGCTTTAGGGTGAGTAAATTATGGGATAATTTTCCTTTTTGGGTGAACTATCCCTTTAATATCTGCTACACTTTATTTTGATGGTCTCCAAACAGACTTTCTTCTGACTATAAGTAGCTCTGCACATGTACATGTCAACTTAATCTACTAACCTTACCCTAACCTAACAGTCTTCTTGTGCTCCAATGAGCGTCAGTTGACATGTATTTGCGAATTAATGAAAGTTAGTTGACATGTATACATATTTGCAAATGAATGAGGGTTAGTTGACATGTAGTTGCAAAGTTACTTATGGTTAGTAGAATGTCAAAAGTGGACGACTGGAATAAAGTGTATCCATATTTAGGTTGTTGACAAATAACAAACAAACTTCTTTGAATTGATATGAATGTATAAGGTAAAGTTTTTTGGATCTTCTGTTGTATCAAATCTAATTTGTAGTTGCACTCATTTCAAAACATTCAAGCATATTATGAGGTATTTTAGGGTCACAACATGCTTAAGAGCCACATATAACATTCACTCATTCATACAATCATTCCTGTTGCGACGGCTGGCATAAATACATAAAAACATCATAATTGACTGTTCTGACTATCAGAATAACATACAATAAAACTTTAATTCAACAAGGACACCTTAAATTGATTAAAATATATATATAGTAAAGACATTTATAATATTACTAATGAAAATAAACAATGCAAATTGTTTAAACAATCCTGAAAAAAATAAAGACCAAACTAGTTTCCACAAAATATTCAGCAGCACAACTGTTTTCAACATTGGTAATAATAAGAAATGTTTCTTGAGCAGCAAATCAGCATATTAGAATGATTTCTGAAGGATCATGTGACTGAAGACTGGAGTAATGATGCTGAGAATCCGCTTTGCATCACAGGAATAAATTACATTTTAAAATATATTAAACTGTGTTAATATTTCACAGTATAATTATTGTAAAAACTCCTGTATTACTGTATTTTTTATCAAATAAATGCTTTTTGGGTGACCATAAGATACTTTTTTACTGACTTTTTTATTTTTAAACGTGTAAATATTCCATGTAGTCTCCAAATTATTGCGAGACCATAAAAGCTGCAAACATAATAAATACAATTAATTTTAGATGAAGTATAGCATATCACGCTACAGGGCGCTGCTCACGTCACATTAACTGTCCATTGAAAAACTGTGTATTTACCAGCTAAAGGTTTTCTCAGTACCCAAATCTCCTCATTTGCGCCGCTCTGCTGGCCGCTGAGGGTTGGAGAACCATGAGGGCTGGAAACGGATCCCCTCGAACCTGAAAGATATCACACAGACACACAAGCATAGTAAGGTAAGAATGAAATGCATTGCTTTACAAACTCCTAATTGGCAAAAACAGAAACACACAGAGGGAGCAGATAGCAAAGGGATCATTTGGGGCAGTTCAAATGGACTGTAGCATATCCAACAGTAATATGGGATCCTTGCTGATGAAAATGTCTTTTTTGTTTGTAAATCTAGTACCGAAAAATATTCAGACCCCTTGAATGAATTATAAAACCTTAGTTAGCTGTGAAATTGTATGACTAGCACTGAAACAAAAAATGTATACATATATATTTTGATGACTGTAATATAGTCATTTCTGGAGTGTTACAAAAAAGCTGCAGTACAATTAGTTTTATTTACATATGCATAAAAACGCTAATACGCTACTGATTATTATACATGATCCTTCAGCAATTACTGGGTAGGTGCTGAAGAAACATTTCTTTGTAAAATTCTCACAAAAACGACTCCAGAAAGTCTTAGTAGCGTATTTATATTTTAAAGAAAATCTAGTTCCTACATTATTTTCCTATACATTTGACTCACTTGGGTCAAAAAACATACAAAAAAAAGTTGTCATACCAAGGCTCCAAAAAATGCTAAATTTAATAATGGACTGTTTCTTTTCTTTTTCTTTCTTTTTAAATTTTATTAGGCCTATTTTTATTATTTTCTTTGTCGAGCACCCAGTCTTGAGCATTTTTTTGCCAGTGATGTGCGTGCGTGCGTGCTTAATGTCCTGCTTAATTTTTTTTTTTTTTTGTGGAAACCGTGATACGTTTTTCAGGATTCTTTAATGAATAGAATGTTCAAAAGAACAGCATTTATAAAAAAAAAAAATACTGTCAATTTTGATCAATTTAATTCAGCCTTGCAGAATAAAAGTATTAATTTCTTTAAAAAAATAAACCTATGAATGGTAGTGTATTTAATCTATAATTATATTCATTTTCAAACTAATTATGAGCATTTTTGCACTATATAAAAAGAGAATATTGTAAAGAGAATTGAGGCAAAATACATTAAACGGACATAATGTCAGCTGTAAAAAGATTATTTAATTTTCTTTATGGAAAACATAATTTTCCCCCTTTTGTAGGGTGAAATATGTCCTGGACTTGATCATTTTCTAAATATGTTTATTTATTTTTTAATTTTTTTTACATAAATATCTCTGATACTGTCATTTTTTGGTGTTACAGATCCAACTTTCTCAAAGACATTCAGATTCACATCCAGTTTACTGCATCTTAATATGGTCATGAAGTTTAAAAAAAACAAAAAATCCAGGTATATGATACGATACACTTATGATGGGTAAATGTGTATTTTTCTGACTGTGTATGTGTGTTTATACCTGTCTCTTTTTGTGGCTCCTCTGAGCAGGAGGAGGCTGGTTCATACCCAATTGTGCTGCAGGTAGGCATATTATAGCCAAATGAGGTGAAGAGGGGCTGATGGGTAAGGGGCAGGGTGGGTGGGGGAGTGAGGGGCAGAGAAAAAATGTGGGAGCAGTCACCGTTCACCATGACAACTGAACCAATTGCTGGCGGACGGATCTGTATCTTAAGATACTGTTGGGTTGAGGGACCTGGGTACAACAGAACAACAGGCGACACCAAAAAAAACACAAACAACAACAACAACAAAAAAACAGGAAAGGAAACACAAAACAAAACATGTTCAAGCAAAAATATCTAAATCTACAACTAAGCTTAACTTTACCCTATAAGTTAACATGCAAGGTAAAAATTAACTTATGTACATTTAAATTTAGAAAACTAAATAAACAAAAAAAACTATACTCATGCATACTATTTTCACAAAACATATACTTGCAATGCATTCCCCAAAAACACCAAATTTATAGCTGATCTATGTGTTATGCATGCAAACTACATTCATGCATGAAAAGGGAGAAAAGGAGGATTTGTTGGAATGTGTACATCAATCAGTATATGTTACATTTCAGTATTGGTGCATTTCATTATTGCAGTGGTGTAAAGTATTTGAGTAAATATAATTAGTTACTGTGCTTAAGGCTGCAGTCCATAAGTTGTGCCTCTTTGTCGCCATCTCGATTTGATTTGCGGAATTATCATCTTTATGTGGTTTGTGCATCGGCACGGGTACTCAGCACAGATGAATCTAATGTTTTGAGGAGTATGTGTGGCTGTCATTCCTTAACCGCACCGGTGTGGATGCTGTAGTTCGGAATCACTGATTCTACATCTTGGAAGTATGACCACAATAAGAATTTTCACCGGAAAATGTCATCCGAACAAGTAACATGTCTGCCACTTTTGTTCAGACCAGCTAAAAAAAAAGGTATTACAATGAATCGTTCTACCAATGGTGATTAAATCAAACGATTGCTTAGCTCATGTCACATCAAACTGTGCAAATTATTATTATTGTTATACTTTGTTCTCAAGTTGTCAATGTTAACAACATCAGCATTGCGTGACTTACCAATAGAAGTGTAGATTTCAATTTCTGTACAGTCTAATCTTTTACTTTTGACTACAGGTGAATCTCCAGTTTATGTCATTTGGATGATGTCACCATCAAAATGATAAATTAAATTATTTCAGCTGCTGTGAAAAAAGGCTATAAATGATCCGCCACCTGCAGTATCCTCACATGCGATATAGCCTACTAGCCGGACTCCTTCTTTATGTATACAGATGTGACGTAATGACGTAAAGACAAACGGCGCCATGGTCGAATTTCCCGCAGAAAGCTACCACTACCACTCAAATTATCACACATTGTTACAAGCTTACCGTTGTGAATCTGGCTAAGGTAAGGAGATAGTTTTGAACATTGGCTGGTTATGTACTTGCTCAAAAACTGATGTTGGATCATTTTTCAACCAAAAAAGGTTACGGACTGCAGCTTTAAAGGGCACCTATTATGCCCCTTTTTAAAATATATAATATAAGTCTCAGTTGTCCCCAGAGTGTGCCTGTGAAGTTTCAGCTCAAAATTCCTAACAGATCATTTAATATACGAGGGTTGAAGAAAAATGAGCTTTTCAGTGTGTGTTTCCCCTTAAATGCAAATGAGCTGCTGCTCCCCACCCAGAGGGCAGAGCCTTCACAGCTCGTGAACACCAGAACACACGAATGAAAACTGAAACATGATATCTGTGTGTTTTGATGATCATATCTATCACAGACATGTTCCGTTCTTAATCATCATGAAATATTATCATCTGCATGCGTTTTAAAGCCTTTTCGCTATCAACTTAAACACAAACACATGCTCCTGTTATATGCGCAGCTGGATGTCAGCACATCCGTGAGTAGTCATTAAATTAGTTCTTTTGCATATGTTATTGTGATTAAACTGCCAAATGCTCACTAGGTAATGAAAACAGTTGGTTGTGCACGTGCACGTATGCAGTTACAGAAGTCTGGTGTGTATATTAGATCCATCTGTCGTTACTAAAGTGAAAGCAGTTTAATACAGTATGTATTGCTCTATCTGGTGTTAATATGAACCGAACAACAGAAAATCACTCGCTGCTCTTGACTGACTGAACTTTAGTAGCTTTAATAAGAACACATTTCTTACTTGAATGCTGCTGTTAATGCTCTAGTGAGGAGATAAACATGGAGGACTGTGAACAGCTCTCTGAGGGAGGGGTCTGTGCTAGTATGTCAGTGTCCATCAACACTTGCGGGCGGGGCCTCTGCAGTGTGACATCACAACAAACAGCTTGTGCTGAGACATTGCTCATGATTTATGGGGATTAAAAAAAAATGAGTGGGTGGATTTTTACCATTATAGGGTGGTTGTGTGCACACACTGCCAACACACATTTATGTTCAAAACGCCTTATAAAAGTGAATTTTGCATAATAGGTGCCCCTTAAGTATCTTCTTGGCTACTTTGTACTTTAAGTATCAAAGATGTGATAGTAGTAAGTTCTACCAGGAAGACTCTAACTATTAGGTATAGCCAATCACTGCTTGACACTTGCCATATATCAGTACTGAACTTTCTCTTTTGCATTCACAGGAAATGAGGCTGACATTCCTCTCCATCCTCCACGCCACTACCAGGTTGGTCCCTGTCCATCTGTCTGGGGTAGGCTCTGTCCCTTCATCTTCAGACAGGATCTGCCTGAATCTGCTTCCCCCAGGATCTAGATTGAGGACAGGGCCTACACCAAATAACTTTTCTATTATAATAACTAGATGATTGTAGCTTGCATCTGTTAATCCTTTATGGAATAAATATTATGTAAATGTTTGCCTAGTCTTTCTGGTAGAAATGGTCAACTTTTACTCTTTACTCAACAACATTTTTTAAATACACTATATTGCCTATACACAAGTATTGGGACACCCCTCCAAATCATTGAATTCAGGTGTTCCAATCACTTCCATGGCCACAGGTGTATAAAATCAAGCACCTAGACATGAAGACGCTTCTGCAAACATTTGTGAAAGAATGGGTCGCTCTCAGGAGCTCAGTCGATTCAAGCGTGGTACCGTGATAGGTTGCCACCTTTGCAATAATTCTATTCGTGAAATTTCCCTGACTACTAAACGTTCCACGGTCAACTGTTGATGATATTATAACAAAGTGGAAGCAATTGCGAACAACAGCAACTCAGCCATGAAGTGGTAGACCAGAGCGGGGTCAGTGCATGCTGAGGCACACAGTGCGCAAAAGACGGCAACTTTCTGCAGAGTCAGAAGCTACAGATCTCCAAACTTTGTGTAGACTTCAGATTAGCTCAAGAACAGTGCGTAGAGAGCTTCATGGGTTTCCATGGCCGCATCCATGGCCGCAACAGCTGCATCCAAGCCTTACATCACCAAATGCAATGCAAACATTTACATTTAGACATGTTCTCTGGAGTGACGAATCACGCTTCTCTGTCGGGCAATCTCTGCTGCAAATCACCCTTCTCTGTCTGGATGAGTCTTGGTTTGGCGGTTGACAGGAGAATAGTACTTTCCTGACTGCGTAAAGTTTGGTGGAGGGGGGATTATGGTGTGGGGTTGTTTTTCAGGGGTTGGACTTGGCACCTTAGTTCCAGTGAAAGGAACTCTTAATGCTTCAGCATACCAATACATTTTGGACAATTACATGGTTTGTGGGAACAGTTTGGGAACAGTCATGTGCATGTAAAGGCAGGTGTCCAAAAACTTTTGGCAATATAGTGTAGTTGCTGAATCGCAGGTGTTTCATATATGAGATGAGGACGTGGCTGCAGCCCGTGATTAGGCTTTGAATATTTCATTCTGCTTAACATCATTCATTTTATTTATCAGTTATATATCCTTATATTGGTTTATCTCCTTTCAGAGCACTTGTGCTTAACTGAGGCTTGAGTGTAGACGTTGAGGTTGTTGTGTCGACAATTGATTTATTGCAATGTTTTATTTCAATATTAGAAAATAGGCATGTGGTTTTTATTTGCTCTCCTCACAAATCACAAATATCTTGTTTTTCAATGACATGTCTTTTAGGAGTTGAAGACTTGTGCATCTTTAATCCTACATTCTGTATGAATAAAATACTTGATACTCTATCCCCTGGTTTCACAGATAAGGCTTAAACTAGTCTCAGACTAAAATGCATGTTTGAGCTTTTGCCAATGAAAGAAACTTGCACTGACATATCTTAAAATATGGCTTAATCTAAGCCCTGTCTGTGAAACCAGGCCTAAGACTTTTACTCAGATGGCATTGGATTTGAAAACTTGTAACTTCTAATAGTCATTTCTACTTTTACTTTTAAGTATGGTTTTCAGGTACTCTACACCAATATTAAAGTAAACATAGAAAAGTATAAAGAATAATGGATTTCATGGACACACAGCCCATAGAGATCCACTGGGAGTCTATGGCACATACCCGTATTACTGATTTTAAGTGATGTGAATATTGATGTTGATCCAGCTAGAGGCTCTAAACACACTATTTTTCTCAGACTTCAATGGAAGTTTATGAGAAAATGTATGTGTGATTATATATCGATATGACTAAAAAAAAAAAATAAAAAAAAATATTAAACAAAATAAATAATAGTATAACTATTATCATACAGTAATATTTCACTGTAAAAAAATGGGTATTCAAGAAAAAATGTTCAGCGGTACACAAGCCGACTTGTGCTAAAAGAGTAACCCTTGCCACTGAACCATTGACGCATGTGTAATGATGAACGCAGAAGCACAAAGAATAGAGCAAATCAAAATGTAGCATCGGGGTTACTCTTTTAGCACAAGTTGACTCGCACACAGCTGTCGCTGGAAGCTAGTTATTTATCTATAAATTCTATAAAGTTTTAAATATGGATATTTTTCTTACACAAACGCTTCGCTTCAGAAGGCCTTTATTAACCCCCCAGAGCCGTGTGGAGCAGTTATATGATGGACAGATGCACTTTCATTGACACTTTAAAAATGACATAACTATTCATTGCCATTATAATGCTTTGAAGAGCCAGGACTTTTTTTTATATAACTCTGATTGTATTTGTCTGAAAGAAGAATGTCATATACACCTAGGATGACTTGAGGTTGAGTAAATCATGGGCTAATTTTCATTTTTGGGTCAGCTGGTTTATAAGTGCTTCTCAAGTTTGGGAAGATTGTTGGCACATGCCGTGTTCCCAAATGCATTTTAAGTGACACAAACTCAGAGCAGAGGATGAGCCGCTCCGAAACACGAAAAACCCTGGATCATGAACTCCTTATGTGTAACACAGTGCCGCACTTCACTCTGAAACATGCTGCCCATATATTTATATAATTAATCTAATTTATATAAAAAACCTTTGTGATTTATTAAGTGCAATAATTAATCATGGAGCCCTAATTTTAATCACAGTCATTTTTATCTTGACTAGAAGCAAAGCTTTTCTCGAATATATATATTTTATTTTTTATTTTTTTTTAAAGCAAATTAAAAACATCAGAAAAAAGTAAATCTGAGAACACATTAACATCGTTAAGTGATGTTGTTTCTTCACTCTTGAGAAGCAGCAGCCGCCACTGATCTGCATGTTTAAATGTGTGAAAGCCTGTTTGCATGTGCGAATGTACAGACATGTGAATCCACTGATGTGAGTTGAAAGGAAGTGAAGGGTGGCATGGAAACGATGTTACAGGTGGACCCAGAGACAACAGACCGAACAGTGACGGATAGATGAGCCACTCTCATCTGCCCTCTTTTTCACTCCCTCTCTTTCATGTCTTCAAGATGACACCTCTAATTAGAATCACTTGACTCCTGATAAAATGCAGGACAGTTGGATATTGAGCAGTGTTGCCAAGTCTCTGGTTTTCTCGCCGACTTGGGATACTTTTACACAGTTGTTTTTGTAGTCAAATCGGGTTGAAGCGACCCCCTCCCTGGAATGCGATTTTTACTCCCAGGGACGTGGTTTTTATCACATAAACACAATTGGGCTAGTTTTGGACATGATCTAGAAAGTTTTGATTTAGAAATTGTGCTGTTTTTTTTTGTACAGACCTGGCAACCCTGATATAGAGCAAATGAACAGCCACTCACACATCCACACAAATATATGCTATATTAGGCTTGAGTACTCATGTATTAAAATACACAGAATACAGAAGACAGCAGCTCCATCAATGTAACTTTA
The DNA here is from genome assembly GCA_023029165.1 of Gobiocypris rarus. Classification (NCBI taxonomy): domain Eukaryota; kingdom Metazoa; phylum Chordata; class Actinopteri; order Cypriniformes; family Gobionidae; genus Gobiocypris; species Gobiocypris rarus. The sequence goes on along the minus strand of CM040914.1, from coordinate 8,677,623 downwards.
TAATCTTTCAGGGAAACTATTGTCTGATTACTTTGTTCAGCAAGCTTTATAATTTGAGGTTTCATTTATGTCAGCAGCACAAACAGCAGTGTGGAAGTTCAATAGAGTGTAACAGTCGGGTTCCGGCGTCCTGAAATTTCGTCCTACCCATCAGATTGTCCTACCAGGGCTTACTGCATATGCGCACATCAATATTTGATATTTATTTTAAAAATATTTACATAGTTTTAAGGGTAGGTGTAGGTATGGATATTAATAAAGCCTCAAATCACATTATGCTGGTAGCACAATCTACCAATTTTTGCTGTCGAATTGTGCTACCCACTGTTTTAATGGGAGGTAGCAAAATCTGACACTGTAGGACAAACCGACAGAAAACTGGAAGTAAAAACTCCATTCTTTTTCTCCATGGGGAATTGATTTTGAACAATAACTTATAAAGTTTTAAAGACCTGTGAGCTACGAGGTTGTTACTTAATGGTATTTGCATCAAATGAAGCATTATTTCAACTTATTTTTTTAAATAATCGTAATTAACAGCGGAATTCCTGGTTAAAAACTACAATACCCATGATGCTGTACAGAAAATGACACCAATCAGACAGTCAAAAAAGCAACATGTGCCAAAAGATCTTGTTAGTTCCTTTGAAACACTGCAAATGATGAAATAAAAATACTTAAATGTTTTTATTTTGCAATAAACTTAAAAAATATTGTTTTATATATTCACCGATCAGGCATAACATTATCATGATCACCTTCCTAACATTGTGTTGGTCCCCCTTTTGCTGTCAAAACAGCCCTGAACCGTGGAGGCATGGATTCCACAAGACTCCTGAAGGTGTGCTGTGGTATCTGGGACCAAGATGTTTGCAGCAGATCATTTAAGTCCTGTTGGTTGCGAGGTGGGGCCTCCATGGTTTGGATTTGTTTGTTCAGCTCATCCCACAGATGCTCGATTGGATTGAGATCTGGGGAATTTGGAGGCCAAGTCAGCACCTAAAACTCGTATATATATTTTTAATATATTTTATATGTTTTTAATTTGATTATGCTTATCGCAATGCTTCATGGGACTGTAGTCATTTCCCCTTACTAAAGCTGTTAAGTACACAAGTTGTCTTGTACCTTTGTATTTATTTATTTTTGCTTCAAATCAAAGTTTGTAGTGCTGTGATTCACCCGAAGCTGATTTACTTTTATAATATCCCTATGGGAAAAAAGAAAGGAAAAACTACTTCCAGAACCAGTGCTGCTTAAAAAGGGGGTGGGTGCTATACTTAAACTTAGAGGTTTGTTCCAATAGTAATAGTGATGTGTTGTCCCTACTCAGTTTATTTATCATTGAGTACTCAAGAAGACGAAATGAACAAAATGTCCATCCCTAATCTACACAACAATAAATACACAAACACACATATACATATACATATATACATATACATATATATATATATATATATATATATATATATATATATATATATATATATATATATATATATATGCAGAAATGCATGCAGTAAATACAAACTATGAACATACACACACACACACACACACACACACACACATGAACATTTAAGTGCCAGGTAGATGAGCTTCAGATTGGTCTTGATTTTAAAGTGTGTTAAAATGTGCATATGTGTCACATGACATCCTAGAAGGCTCACGTGACGATGCGATGGCACACCTGCCCTTTTGATGACTTCCACCATGTTGGACGGAAAGTAACCCACGCGGTCATTTCCTGTGCGGTTGTCATGGATGCAGCCCTTCCATTGTCCATTAGAATGCTGCTCCAAGACCTGAGGAGCAAAGAGAAATGTTGCAGAATATGCCTGTAGTAGAAATCAACCAATGCATTGCACTACAAAACTAAATAATTTTGCTTTAAAATTTTATTTTTCCCATTTGGTGTTTTATATTTTTTTTAAATAAATTGTAACACTTTACAGTAAGGTTACATTTATTAACATTAGTTAGGTAATGCATTAGTATTTATGAACAAACGATTTTCAAAGCATTTATTAATAAAGTTCATAATATATTGTAACATGTATGTTCTGTGTTCGCCCTTTCATTGTGTTTTTGGTTCTGTCCTGTGACCTAGTTTTCCACAGTCTGTTTAATTAATCATTTAATTCACCTGTGTCTTGTTAATCAACGTATTAGTTGCCTTTCTTTGGTCATGCTTATAAGCCTTCAGATATCCCTTCGTGTTTGTCGGTTCTTTTTAATGGTAGCATGTGTGATTTGCTCCTGTGGTTATCCGGGATTTCAAAGTATTGCTATTTAAAGTCTCTCCTATTGTTCCTTGTCTTTGTGTGCTTTAATACCACATTCCTGATCCAAACTTTTAAATAGCAGTATATACAAAGAACAGCCACTCTGCTTAAAAAGAAATATGTGCACGACATCCCAGGGTGTAAAGATAAGTTAAACCACAAAAAGTGCACAACATGCTGTATTGCTATAGTAAAATAATCGCTTCTTTACCGTGATGATGTCGCCTGCTTTAATGTTGAGGCTTGTAAGGTCATAGTTGTTGCAGTAATCCTTCAGAGCCCTCACTTGCATGGCAGCCGATGCATCTGCATGCAGGAACACATGCAAAGAAACTTGTGAGTTCAAAAAGTCTTGGGTTCTATCTTTGTGAATTCATGTTTTCAAAAACTCTCTCCCACTGTACCTCTCAGCATCTGTTTGATCTCCTTGCCGGCTTGGGTAGTGGTGAACTGGTTAACAATATCCAGCGCTGTCTGACAGTACGTGTTCCTCACTCCGGCACTGATTCCACTCTGAAGACAAAAGGCAGAATACACATTCACAAAGTACATAGTGATTACACTGTCAATAACAGACATGCAGACATTCATATATAATGAACATAACATAATAGCAGACGCCCAAACACAACCAGGGACCAAAATGAACACTGCAAAAGCACCAAATGCAAGTAAACGTCGGCTTTGTCGAGTAAATGATACATCAAGATTGCTGCAAAATAATACATGGTTCATATCAAACACAAAGCCTAGAAGACATCTAATACGACTTTTCTATTCTTGTGTAAAACTTTACCTCAGTGGAGCATTAAGATTAAAGGCTTATATTTCCTGAAGTTTGCCTAACTTGATGTTGCAACAGAGAAATGAAGACTCATCTTGTAATGCATGTGACTCCGTGACCTCCGCTTTTTATCACTACTATGCAAGGGGGAAAAAATCTATTGTTACAGTGAAAGTTTTTATTAAAATGTTGTATTAATATTTTATTTGGCAAGGAGGCGTTGAATTGATTTAAAGGGACAGTGGAAAACATTTATCATGTTATTATGTATTAAATGTCCATTTCTGATCAATTCTGTTCTTTTGAAAGGGGAATCACTGTTTCCACAAAAATATTAAGCAGCTGTATTTAGCATTGATTATAATAAATAAAGGTTTCTTGTGCAATAAATCCTCATATAAGAATGATTTCTGAAGGATCATGTGACACTGAAGACTGGGGTAATTATGCTGAAAATTTAGCTTTACCATCACAGAATAAATCTGAAATAAAAATATTACAACAGAAAAGATTTTAAATTGTAATAATATTAGAATATTACTGTATTTTTTTTTTTATCAAATAATGATCAAACAATCTTACTGACCCCTAAACATTTTGGTAATATATATTTTGAGTATTTTTGTCTGTATATTTTATATATTAAGCTTTTTTTTTTTTGTCATTGGTGGCAAAAAGTTCATTTTGGACACCTCACCTAATATAATGCATATAATAATGAAATACTCACATCCAGCAGCAGTCGTACAGCCTCGATTTTCCCGCAGAGAGCAGCTTCATGCAACGCTGTGCCTGATTTAGTCTGTCGGTTTATATCTATACCAGCCTGGATCAGTAACCTGAACACATACAGACAACAAACACATTATAAAAGCTTTTTTTTTTCAACACAGTTATGGTCTTTCCTGGAGATGATGGATAAACATACAGAGAACATCAGATTTAGTTTCTGCTCTGATAGCCGCAGGACCACGCCGAATGCTGTAAGTGTGTGTTAGAAATCAGCAATGGTGAGAGAGAACATTGTGCTTGGTATGTTTTTTGTCTTCAAACCAAACTTAGGACTTCAAACGACAAAGTTTAAATCCTGTCTGACTAGCGCACATAATGTTTATGCATTAGGTCAGTAGGGGGAGTAGGCGGTCTTTTGTGTCTGTTTGAACACATCTGACCACATGAGTGTCTACACTACGAAAGCAATCAGTCGAATGTGTGTTTGGCTACCTCGGGAAGTGGTCAAAAGATGACAAACTCAAAGCGTTTTATTAGAAGCCATTTACACCTGAATTTAGCGTCGTCCACTGGTGATCCGTTCGATTAAAACACATCTTAATGCTAGTTGTAAACAGTGCCTTTGTCTTTTTAAACAAATATTAATCTGGCTGAATAAAAAATATATTCATTCCAGTACAATAGGTGATGAAATGCACTTTTTTAATAGGTCTTAAAAGTCGGCATGAAATCAAATGTTACATTTTGTATTTTTATATTTAATATTGTAGTGTTTACTTTAATCAAATACATTAACCCCCCCCTCGAAACGACTCTTCTCTCCCGGTCATGTGCTATGGCACGAGGGCGGGGCTATCGTGCTCTGTCTCGTTTCTGCGCCGCCTCTCAGACACCTGTCGCTGACAATTCCGGATGGAAGAAATCAAGCCCCGCTCTACATTTTTTCTAATTTCAGAGGCCATTTCACTCGGATATACGTCACAATAAGGAGAAAAAGACGATCTCAACTTCCGTTTCATGCCGACTTTAAAGGAGATCTGTTATGTTTTTGGTCCTCTGGTCCTCTTCGGTCAAAAATTACGTTTTTGATATTTAATTTTTTTTGCTTCACCAGAATGGGATGACAATTGGGGACTTTTGTCCCATTAGCTGTGTAAACACACAAAAAGATCATGGAGATGATTTGGATATGTTAAAGGGTCAGACCTTTGCAGTCAAAAATGACCGACATAGGAAATTAATAGGAAATACTTGTATAATAAATAATTGTGATTGGTCAACCGCTTCAAGTGTGTTTTGGAAATCTCAAGCCCCTTGCCATTACTGCGAGTTTCAACACTACTAATGCAGTTAAACCAGGCCTCATCCCCTTTATTTTGTGTATGACTTTTGGGAGGGAATTATTTAAATTAGGAATATTGTGACTTGTTCATTCCCGGAAGAAACCTCAAGACTACAATTGAGACTACAATTCTGAGTTCAGAAACAGTGATTACTTATTAGAGAATAACTCCCTTTGGAGGGACTTTTTGCTTTGTAATTTTGCAGACCTTTCTCATGCTCAAACAACAACATTACACACCAAAGAAATTTGAAAATGTAAATAGCATAATAAGACATCTTTAAAATATAATAATTCTTTGCTTAAAACTAAGGTAGATGAACTGTGGCCAGGAGAACTGTTTGCTTTGTCCAGATTTGTGCAGCAATTGAATCAATTGGAGGACTGTATAAAAATGATTTACAGGTCAGATTTGGCTTGCTAGTTGAGAAGCGGTGGTTTAGGAATTGATGTCCAGAATGGGCATTTAAAATGTGTCTTTCATATCCGTCAATCCAAACACACAATCATACTGATCCATAAGCAGCCTAAAATGCGTGATGAATGATGAAATCACTAATTAACGACGTGCGTCACTAGGCAGTGACGGCACTGTCCATCAAAGGGAAAAACGAGGACACTCGGTTTAAATGAGTGTGTGTGAATCTAATGAATGAAGCCTCCAGGGACTGATCGGACAGCCCACAATGCCTTTCATATCTCTCATCATCCCCGATCCCTTTGCTCCTGACCTGTCTTACCACATCAGTCATGCAACAGAGACAGTTTTGTGTCACTGAGCTAAATGCTGTGTGAGGATTTTTTGCCGTCATTGTCTGTCTCCTTGTACAGAATGTATTACTGCTAAATGAAAGCAATATAAAACAATTTCTCGTAAATAATTTAACATCCTCACATAACCTCTTCTAGTCAGAGTTTTGCAGACTTTGCATATATTCTACATAATATTATGTTTATATACAGAATTCATGTGAGTCCAAATTGTAAAAGGGTGAATCTCACCAAAAAAAGTTTTTTTTTAATTCAGTGTATAAATTAAAACCATTATTTTCATCAACATATTTTTCTATTAAAATCTGCATAAATTACAGGTAGTTCCACAAAATACTACTATATACATATTATACAATATACTTTACTACAATAAATCACATTACGAAATAAAGTTTTTCTCAAGTTCACATTGGTCACAATTATTGGCACTCAATTATTGCAACGTCCTTTTTCCAAGATAACAGCTCTGAGTCTTCCTCTATAATGCCTAATAAGTTTGGAGAACACCTGACAGGAGATCAGAGACCATTTCTTCATACAGAATCTCCCTAGATCCTTCAGATTCCCTGATCCATATTGGTGCTTCTTCTCTTCAGTTCACCCCACACTTATTTTCTATAGAGTTCAGGTCAGGGAACTGGGATGGTCATGACAGGATCATTGTCTTGATGGAAGATCCAGCCACGGCCCATTATAAGATTTCTAGCAGAGGGCGTCAGGTTTAGATTTTTTTATCTGTTGGCATCTGCTAGAATCCATGATACAGTATCATGTCTCTGAACAAGATGTCCAGGACCTCCAGCAACCCTCTTAAACGTCTTGTGGTATGTAGGTGCTGTTTGATACATTTTTTATCACTAATCTAAATCACAACTAATCTCAGCAATTCTCCAGCTGCGATTCTTCGAGAGGCTTTGGCCACTTAATCTCTCCTCTTCACCATGGATTAGGAAAATATAGACCCAAGTCATCTTTTTAACATCATTAGTTGATTGGTTATTGCCTTGATGGTGGAAATGGGGATTTTCAATGCTTTATTTTCATACAGTCACTTTCTATTTTGTGAAGCTCAACAATCTTTAGCTGCACACCAGAACTATATTCTTTGGTTTTACTCATTGTGATGAATGGTTAAGGGAATTTGGCCTTTGTGTTTCCTCATATTTATACTCCTGTGAAACAAGAAGTCATGACTTGTCAATTTAATGCTCCCAGTCACCCTGGTGTGCTAAAAAAATAAAAAAAAAAAATGTAAATATGATTAGGAATATACTATAGAGATATTTTACTCATAAGGATTTCTAGGGATGCCAATAATAGGGGTCAACATGCATTAGAGAAAAACATTTATTTCATTATGTGAGTTTCAGCACAATTTTTAAATTGTTCTACTTCAATGAAAGTAGAATTTTTAGATTGTTTAAAAAAATAAAAAGGTCAAAAGGAACAATGCAGATTTATTTTCACAACTGCCTTTGCTCATTTACCAAGGGTGCCAATATTAATGGAGGGCACTGTAAACACTTTAAAGAGGCACTAGGTAACTTTTGCTCTCGGGCTCCCCCTACAGTTGGGAAACCGCATTGTCTACTACTGTCGTAAACTGTCATCCTACATCAGGGGATGCACGTGCATTTGTTGACATGACAACCACGATAGCCCTGAACACTGCAGGAGGAGTTCACATGCAGGTGTTCTGCTTGCGTCGCGTGTGAAATGTCTTCATCCCAGGTATAGTGGCATATGTTTCAGCATGTCATATGAATATAATTCCATGTTTTTTTTTCTTTTTCAAACGCCAAATGATCGCGATGCTCACGTTTACAAGCCAGCGTCATTATAGTGGCCTAGTCTATTGGTTACCGTTTTACGGAATCTATATGATACTTCAATTCAATGTTTGAGTGGTATGTAATAACCATATATCGTCAATATTATATTATCAAGCTACCATAGATGAATCTGCAAATTTGAAAAAATCTATTTACATTATAGCTTGAGGCAAGACAAATAAACAAATATCACAGACATGTTAGGTATCCTAAAATATGATTTTGTTCGCATGACAGCCAAGTCAGCATTGGTCGGGCACCCCTCCTCCTCCTTCAGCTCACGCCAACGAGCAAACGCTGGCCCAATGTTGATCCTCGTCCTGCTTTTAATACGATCACTTTCTTGTGTCCTCTTTTTGCATTCCTCCGACAAAACCTTTGCTTTCTTATTTTTTTGTGCTGCCTCGGCCATTACTATAGCATTCGGCAAACAAAGGATAGCTGGACTCGCACGTCCAATTTTAAGGAAGTGGGGGTGATGGTGGAAGTGACGTATATGCCGTAAAGCAGTCGAATTTTGTAGTTCTTTTTTTTCTCGGGTTACTACCTGAAACCCGAAGTTTAAAAGTATGATTAAAAACGATACAGGCCCCGTCAGGCTATGGCAGACGTGTCATTCAACCTATTGTAAGTCGATCTATCATCACAAGAGTCTTGAAAATATATTATGAAGGTTGAAAAGTTACCTAGTGCTGCTTTAATAATTATGTCCACACTTGAATGATGAGGCAACTAAAAAAGCCAATGCAGTTAATTAAAGATGACAACTAAAAGATAACTTTACAGCTGTTATTACATCAGCATTTTTGCTGAAACTAAGTGGCAAGAACCAGGTTGTTGTAGTTGCAATGCCAAGGAGTCTAGTGAGCACCTACTTGATGATCTCGATATGTCCATTCTTGGCAGCCAAATGGAGAGGGCTGATGCCATTGGGATCGGAGGGCTTCGGTTCTAACATAGCAGCACACATGTTACTGCTCAGGAGCAATTGCACCACCTGTAAAACACAGAAAACATGCATGCATTCACACACAGCTTACACAGGTGTACAGGCCTTATCCCAGAACAAAAGGCAGACTATGGTAATACCATGGTAAAGTTATTTTATCCGATTGAAAGATACTTTGATACCTTGGTTACAAAATGATGACATACAGCAAGATATTTACACTACCATTCAAGGATTTGGAGCCAGGGAGGTTTTATTTTGTTTGTTTTTTAAGACAGAAATTAATAATTTTATTCAGCAATGATGCATTAAATTGATTAAAATGAGTGACAGTAAATTTATTATTAAATATTTCATAATAATGTTACAAAAGATTTCAAATAAATGCTGTTCTTTTGAGCTTTCTATTCATAAAAGAATCCTGAAAAAAGAAAATGAATTATGATTTATGAATGTAATCTGGATATACTACATTCGCTATGTTGTATTATCATGTGACCTACCAGTGTCAGTTGCGTCACTTTAATGCCATTCATAAATCCCATGGCCTCATGGAATAGGCCATGGGAGAGGTGTCCATTGTATGTGCACTTCAGAATCTCACCGGAAGAATCCGGTTAATTTTTGCCTACTCTTTTATGTGTACAGTCAATTTCTGACATTATTGTCACCAAAGCTGCATCCAAAATCTTGTACTGTACCATGTTAGTAGGTACATTTGAATTTGAACTTACTTCACAACCGTTAAAAACTATGTTCTATACAGTATGAATGAGTGTAGTGTTAATGTAATCCGGACATTCTACATCCACCATGTTGTTGTTATCACGTGACCAGCGTCAGTTTCATAACGCCTCCTTCATTCATAAATCCTCTCCCACCGCCTCATGGGATAGTAAAGTGGCCATAGTATGCACACACCAGAATCTCACCAAAAGTAGTAAGTCATCTAGGTACTTTTTGCCTACTGTCTTTCGAAAACTATAAATTTGGATGTACTACTGTTGTCATACAGTTTTTCACTTAATATATACTGTATGTGATTTGGAATGCAGCCTTTGTTTCCATAGCTGCCTTGTTTGTTTTGGCCCAACCAGTGAGATGGAGGATTGCAGCGGGTTTCTGCTTCAATTGCTCTCTCTATTTTGAGATACAACCACAGCTTTTCACCACAGAACGGCGCGTCGCCTTCATGATTTCCCTGCTGTCAGGATGAGCTCTCCGGTGGGTGCAGCCTGGTCACAAGCTTATTAGCCACATTTACCAACCATTTTAAGGAAGTCTTCGGCCAAAATGCCTCAGTATTATCTTTACATGATCAGCTGTTCAACCTGCAACAAGGTAAAGCTTCTACCAGTGCCTATTCCTTGCAATTCCGTACTTTAGCAGCATCTAGTGGCTGGAATGAGTGAGCTCTACTTACCGCCTTTCGTCAAGGGATGAATCCAAAGTGCGTCACCAGATGGTCATCTATGACGCCACCATTGGTCTGGAGAGTTTTAATTCAAAACGCTGTATGCATCTCACAACGATTGTCTGCCTGTTCTCTGGATCTGCCTGCTCCGCATCCTCCACCTACCAATCCATCTGTCGGCCTTCCAGCACCTGAACCCATGCAGGTGGACTCCTATCACCTGTCCTACACGGAGCAATAAAGAAGATTGCTCAACCGGTCACATCATCACAAATTGCCCAATACGACCCCCACACCCAGTGGTCAATACACTCCAGTTCCTTCCCAAAATTGCACCTCTAAATCGTACTCCTGTCCAAAATATAACCCCTAAACTTCTCGTTCCAGCGCAAGCGCTCATCGATTCAGAAACAAGACTCAATCTCCAGAGAAAACGCTGCCCACAGGAGATAACCATCCACATCATTCTCTGCAAACCACTGGGTCGTGGTTGTGTTCGTCCCTTCTCCCCCACCATCACGCTCTGCATCGGCTGCCTGCATGAGGAGAAGATCTTGTTCATGGTGCTGGAAGGTTCAAACCGCTGACATCATCCTGGGACGACCATGGATGACTCAACATGAAACCACCATCAACTGGAACACTGGAGAAATTCTACAGTGGAGTGAAGCCTGCTTCAAGAACTGTCTGTTATCTGTTACCAAACCATTGAGACGCAGGGACTGCCAACATCACACCATCTGTTCAGTTCCTGGGGTACATCATCAACCAAGATGGTATCCAATTGGAACAGAAGAAAGTGGACACCATCCACAACTGGCACCAACCTGTCACCGTCAAGGAACTCCAACGTTTCCTAGGATTCGCCAATTTTTATCACAGGTTCACCCAGAATTACAGTCTCCTCAGCTCACCTCTCAATTCACTCCTCAGGAACCAGCCCAAGTCTCTGTCCTGGAACCCCTTCGCCACCGAAGCCTTCCAACACCTCAAGAATGCCTTCACAACTGCTCCAATCCTGGTTCATCCCAATCCAGAACTCCCATTTGTGGTCTAAGTCGATGCATCAACTACTGGGGTTGGAGTGGTACTATCCCAGTGGCAGGGTGAGTCTCCTCGACTCCATCTATGTGCCTTCTAATCCAAGAAGCTGTCCCCAGAGGAGCAGAACTATGACATCGGAAATCGTTTCTCATCATCAAGCTTGCCTTGGAGGAGTGGAGACATTGGCTGGAGGGAGCACAACCCCACTTGGAGGTCATTACCGATCAACGGAACCTGGAGTGCCTCCGAGAAGCCAAATGACTCAACCCTCAACTAGCCCGGTGGGCACTCTTATTCACCCGGTTTGATTTCACTATTACTTACCAACCCGGTACCAAGAATTGCAAAGCGGATGCTATATCCCATCTCTACCATCCTGAACCTGACTCCAATCCTCCTGAACCAGCTCTACCTCCAGCCATGGTGGTTAGCCCTATTCAATGGTCCCTCGAAGATCAACTACTCCAGGCAATCCTCACCGAACCTGCTCCGCTGGAAGGTCCTGAGGGATGGTTATACGTACCATTTGCCTGCAGTCTGTCTTTCATGGACTCAGCACATATCTCTCCGGGCTCCAGGCACATACCTCTCCGGGCCTACCTCGTTGCCAGGTCCGTTAGCCGCCAGGAGCCGGCTGTGAAGGAGGGGGTACTGTCACAGAGTCAACCACACCATCACAGCCCCAATCATCACCCAATCACCAGGACCCGTCCACTCGTTCACAATCACCAGAATACTGACTGGCTGCACCTGCACCTCATCAGAGACCTTCACTATATATTCACCCAGTCACCATTCGCTCATTGTCTGGTCTCATCTCAGTATACACTGTTCACGTCAGACTCCTTACCTATTCTACCTGCCTGCGATCGTCTCGTCTCCTGTCTTCAGTCCTTCTGCCTGGTCCCCCAGTCTCCTGTATTCATCTTTTTGTCACCTGCAAGATCCAGCTTCCGGTATCATCACCAGCTGAGTCACCATCCTCTTCCCATCACCTGGTTCCCACTGATTCACCATCACTCTGCTTAATAAACATCTATTCTATTGCACTTACCTGCCTGTCTGTTCACTTGTGTTGTGGCAGTTAACCCCTTGTTTCCCTGTGTATTTATACCCATTTGTTTCAGTAGTCTGTTATCAGTTGTTGCCTGTGAATGCTTTTGTGATGCTGTTGCGTTCTTGTTTCTTTAGATTTTTGTTCCTGATTTTGATTATTTTTCTTTGTGGTCTTGAATAAACTTTGCTGATCCTCATACAGTTATTTTAAATTGTAGTAATATTTTACAATATAACTGTTTTAATCTATTTTAGATCAAATTAATGCAGCCTGTGTGAGCATAAGATTTTAAAAACATTACTGACCTTTTTGAACAGTAGTGTAAATAGTACTTCAGTGAATTAATATGATGGTATATGTTGTATTAGCATGCAAACCATAGTAACTGCAAATTGTTTAAACTATAAAAGTGCATTAGGATCAGTATTTAAGAGTTTATAAATTTGTATTATGTATAACTAATAATATTTATTATTTTTACACTGTAAAAAATACAGTACATCAGTTAAAAGTGCTGTAAATATATATATATATATATATATATATATATATATATATATATATATATATATATATATATATATATATATATATATATATATATATATAAATATATAGCATGCAGTATATCACTGAAATCATGAGACATCACACCTTTCTCTGTGACATCTTTATGCTCTGTGAACAACAACAAAAAAATTTGATCACTATTGTTTAGCCAATCAGAGAACTCTAAAGCTCTCACTGCCTGTCAGTCACTTTGAGCGTTGAGGGTAAGCTGATATCCGGTTTGCTGACATGTTTTTGAAGCAAGATATTTTGGAGAGAGGGAGTGATCTAATTCAGATTCTGAGTCTTGCTGGAAGTTAAACAGAACATCACTTACAGTATCTTAAACATAATTGTAATTCATGTACTAAGAAATTATTTAATAAGACAAAAAACACGTCAACAAAACAATATGTAATGTATCAAATAGAACTAACATGAATAGTAAGGAATAGTTCCCTCAATGACTCACCTTCATTTCGTTCTAAACCCATATTAATTTATTTCTTCCACAGAACACCAAAAAAAGGCTTTTAAGCTTCAAAGGGATGCCAAACACCATAAAACTATCATTAACTCATAAATTCACATATAGACTCTTGAATAGTGCAAGACATCTGAAATTGATAGGTTTATGTGAGGAAGAGATAAGTCATTTTTCAATGGATCCAGACATCTGGCCATTGCCCAAGCTTTCCTTGCAGTGTTTATGAGCAAATTATGAGCCATTCATTAGTGAATGAATCATCCTTTTGAGTGGAATCTCCTAAGAGAATTGGTTTCTCCACTTCCCAAATGTGGGCCGTGTCTGAAAACTGACTTGTCGCCTCGCTGCCTTATCAGCCAATGACTCTGAAGGCAGTGTATGGAATGTGGAAGAGGAAAATGTTGGTCCAAAATGTACATTTACACACAAACTGACCACCAACTGCAACTTTCAGATGCTATCTTAATTGTTTAGCTGTCAAAGAATTGAAAGCACAGGATTGTGGGATATCAAAGGCAGTGAAGGATTCATCTATGCTGCCTTCAAAAATCCATCAGATGAAGGTATCTTAGGAGACAGGAAGCTAACATTGGATTCAGGCATTCCTTGATGCCTTCCTACCGTGAAATGCAGCCTCCGAAGGCAGAACTTTTAAATTTTCAGATGCAGCCATTCTCAAATCAGACTGATTCAGTTCACTGAATGATCTCAGTGAACTGAATAACCTAATTGCAATAATTAACAAGGGAAGATTATTAGTGAATAATGATTACATTTAGCTCTGTTTCTCACACAAAACCAGTAGCGGCTCCTGGCCATAAATTTAGGTATTACATTTTGGCGCTAGCTAACCATTTTGTAAGCTTTATATTCTAATCACTGAACACACTCTAATGATAACTGACAGACTTTATTACACAACAAACGTATAGAGTCCCAACTTAGATTTGACTTCTGAATATTGCTTTATTATTAATTCAGTAGAAGTCTATGTTTGGATGAATATGTTGGTGTGTCTCTGCATCCTTCTGCATACAGAACTATAATGTGACTTCATAATATTTGAAGTAAAGTGTATATTGACATTTATAAATACATTTATTTTTATTTTGCATGAAACGAGGAGATTTGAAATTTAAAATATATATATATATATATATATATATATATATATATATATATATATATATATATATATATATATTAGGGCGGACTTTAAAGCGTTAATTAAGATTAATTAATTGTGTGACTTTAACGCGTTAATTAAGATTAATTACGCAAAAAATAGATAACAATTTTAACTTATTTTTGCACCACGGAACGTTTTTAAATGAATGAGTTTCGACGGACCGATTATACTGGAACACCAACTAGCGCTTGACTTCTGAACACAACAAACCACAGTGAACATGAGCGAAGAAGCTGAACAGACTGCTTTGCTTGGCCCGTGGATGGGAAATTTTGTTTTAAAAGCGAAAGGATGGAAGCGTCGACAAGAGCATGGTTGTGTGGAAGCTATGCAACAAGGAATTTGCGTATCGAGCCTCAAATATCACCTCAACGCAAAACGCTGGACACAAATAAATAAACAAAATTTTGTTGATTAAGCTTATGTAGTCAGTCATTATTCAATGGTATACTAAAACTCCATGTGAAAAAATTACTTCTCACTGTTCTCAGGTCAAATATTTATATGCTATTCAAATGCGATTAATTTGATTAATTAATTACAAAGCCTCTAATTAATTAGATTAATTTTTTAATCGAGTCCCCGCCCTAATTTATATATATATATATATATATATATATATATATATATAGCATCCAGTACAACATTCTACTTTTGTTCCATGGAAGAAATAAAATCATATAGGTTTGGAGCAAACTGTCACAAGTCTCTTGTGCTCATTTGCAAGCAGTGGAAAACGGAGTGTGAGCGCATGTGGGACTTCCTACATTTGGCTGAGAACCTGAGAAGAGGGGTGGTTCCCACAGGGAAGCACCTCTTCTTATCCATCTATCACAAAACCCCTGCGTACACGCAGACAGACACACACAAACACTGAGTAACTGACCGTGACTCGTCCAAATTCGCAAGCCAAGTCTAGAGGGGTTTTCCCAGCGTGGTCTCTGAGGCAGGGGTTCGACTGATGTTGGAGCAGCATCTCACTCTGCAAACACACAGTACAGTACAGTGAGGATGTGTGTGTGTGTGTGTGTGTGTGTGTGTGTGTGTGTGTGTGTGTGTGTGTGTGTGTGTGTGTGTGTGTGTGTGTGTGTGTGTGTGTGTGTGTGTGTGTGTGTGTGTGTGTGTGTGTGTGTGTGTGTGTGTAACATGTCTGCATAAGCAAGCGAGTCTGACTGGTAATGTGTTTTTACTCACTCCTTCATAATGGCCATGTTGTGATGAGAGGTGTAAAGGAATCTGTCCCTCATCTGATTGGCTGTTGACTGATGACCCTGCCTTGAGCAGCATTTTCATTGGTTCACACTTGCCCTGCCAAGCAGCGTAATGTAAGGGCCGCATCCCTTCCGAAAAAGAGGCGGTAGTTTGAATGAGAAACATATTCACTACCATTCAAAATTGTTGTGACAGTATACAAGGTACTGTGTGTGTTTGTACCTTGATGATCTTTGATGTCAACGACGGATTGTGACTCGAGCAACAGTGCAATCAACTCCACGTTACCATTAAGAGCAGCATGATGCAGGGCAGATAACCTATACAACAAAAGCACACAAACACAAGATGCATCAACCATTTCTATTGACATATAGAATCTGCACATTTTTTCAGCAAAAGTTACCAGGGGGCAAAACCTTTGGAATAGATTTAAATATGGTAAAATGCACTTTTTTGAGCTTCAAATAAAGCTGGGAAACATCAGGATATTTATTATTACAACTCAGCATGATCATATGAACAATATGATTGTGTTCATCAGAAAGAATAAAGTCATATACACCTAGATTGGCTTGAGGGTGAGTAAAGTAAAGTGAACTAATCCTATAAAGAAGGAGAAATCTTTTGGTATAAGAAATATGGCAAATATGGCATTGTAAGGCCGCTGAAATCGCTCCAATGGCGGCAGCGAAGAGCGGGCGAGGTATCTGCGTTCGGTGTTCTCAGCTGGGCAAAATGGATCTAATTCCAATTGCTCTTTATCTGACTCCATTTTATTATAATTTAGAATTTAGATTAGAATGCCAATTTGGTTATTTGGTCATTCATATTTAATAGTTAGACACACATTTAATTATTCCGTTTAACCCTTTGTGGAAAGTACCCATTCATGATCTCATAGAGATCGTTAATAATTCAGAGTAAGTCAGAATAAATGTAAACATAACGATTTATTAACCAGGTAAGAAACATCGATCAAACTTCAATTCAAAGGATAAAAGCATCAATCAATCATATATAGAAACAATAATTCAAGAATCAAGGATTCCAGAAATCTTTACCTGGTCGTGAAAGACTACACACAAACAGTGTGGGATATCTAGATACAGACTCCTCGAGTTTAGTGTCACTTTCCTTTAAATACCCAGATAATTCAATAGATACCAAATGGTGGTTTACTGTGATTATAATTAGGTTTTGGCCCCTTATTCAGGGGTCACAAATGGGCAATCAGAATTTGTGTTTGAATGGGTTCTCACCATTTGTGAAGGAGAATACTTATTTACATACAGGAGGTATCCTGAATTAGAGATCTGTGGGGGATCACCTCCTTAACGTCACACAATATTTTCTCAACTTATAGAACTTCTTGGAGGTTTGTATTCTGGTTTGGAGAATGAGACCATTTTACCAGACGCACTGACACGTTTCAAATGATACTAAACATGAATGGTTACACACTGTACATATTTAGCATTGCATAGGTTCAGAATGGGTTTTCAGTGTGGGAGCAAATGGGCAAAACAGTGGGTGATGGGTAGATTGTGAGTGTGAGGTGTGTGTGTCTCAGTATGGTGTGTTTTGGGTGTGGCTGTTATGTATTGAGAAGAGTGTTCAAATGTTGATCCTTAGAAAAAGTCCTTTGTTCCCAGGAAGTCATCGTTTCTCATGCCAGACGCCCTGGCAACTTCCTTACAGATTTGCCCCTTTTGGCACCGTGAGCCATTCACAAGGGTTTCGCTGGTGTCACTAGTCTTGTAAGGTGGGTAGTTGCAGGGACTGAGGGCCAAGATAGCGTGGTGGATGATTTCACAGATCTGATGAGATGTCTGAAGTAACAACATTGGAATACTGTGAGGAAGAAGATGAGGGCACTTCCCACAGCACATCCTCGAAGTATCCAGTCCCACCAAGAGTATGCAGTCTGTGCCGATCGAATAGATGAGCTAGTCAGAATCTGTGCAGTCTGCGCCAAGTTTGTCTCCACTTGCGCTTGAGAAAGGTGGTACTCTGTTTGAAGGATGACTTTCTGTACCAAGTCCATCGTCTCGACCAGTGCTTGTGTTCCGTGTTCATAGAAGGTGTCATCCCACCATGGAGAGACCTCTGCCCCCGGCATCCTTCCAAGGATGTCAATCTGACCCATAGAAAAGTCCTCTGTCACTTCCAAGCAAAAGGAGTAATTGGCAGGACAGGTCATTCCTCCATATGTGAAAGAATTCATCTCACTGATGATGCACCACTGTGTATGAGACACTTGAACAGCATTCGAATGGCCATGCAATGATTGGACATTCACAAGTTTGTTATCATTGGGAGAGAAAGGTTGTAATGTGTTACATGTACAAACAACATAATTATGAGTTTCTTGACAACAAGTGCGACTGGTAAATAAGGTCTCAGTACCCTTCAAAGTCATATAATCAGTGAGGTGGTCCCATTTAATTACCTGATCTTTAACTACCATGCCGATGGAACGGATAGTAGTGGAATTTGGATAAACTTGGTCTGGGTGGATCAAAGGAAAGGTGGCAAAAACCCAATGCAACCAGTACATTCTTTTCCAGTATACATCATAATTGTAGATAACAGTTCTGAATATCTTACATTTTTCATTTTCTCCGAATAGAACCATCTATGTAGGTCTAAAATCTCAATCAAATCGTTTAAAACATGTCTTGGAGTTTTATGAAGACGAAGGTCTAAAATTTCCTGTCTTGTGGCAGTGAACAAATCTTGTGTATATGATCTACAGGCTAAGTCACGCTCGATGGTACGGGTCTGATTGAACAATGTATGGCTGATCGTTAGAAGCGCCTGCGCTTCGGATCTAACCGCTTTGATTAGGTTATCATTGCTATTGGTGATGTGTTGAAACCCAGTGGCCATCTGGTCCATCAACCATGTTGAGAATTGTGATTGTTTGGTTATTTGGTAGGTGTTAGCTGCTGAATTAATTGATCCGAATAAGCCTGCTATGTTACTAAGTAGGTCTCGCTTTGAACGAGCAGATGGAATTTGGACAGCAAGTCTGTCTTTGTAATCAGAAATTAAATCATCGATTCGTGACTGTAGCCATGCATATGATTCATCGTTGGCATTACAATGTTTTGTATAAGCAGAAAAAATATTGGAAATGTTGTAAGTTCCATGCGTCATCACCAAATTTACATCATGTAATAGAGTCTTGTTAAGGTTCCTCTAATCAGTCCACCAGGAGGAATTGGGTGTAATTTTGGACATTCTTTGATTTGGTGTATCCACAGGTGGTCAATTCAAAATTTTTAGATGTCTATGTACAATTTTGTGGATTGGTGAAATTGTCTATGTTATTTGAACATTCACCTACACAATAAGTTATCGGTATATAATAACCACTGTGTTTGTTCAGGAATCCCATATGTTATTAATGCAGATCTAAATATGATTAGTCATACAATAATGGGGATTGTGTGTGTGTGTGTGTGTGTGTGTGTGTGTGTGTGTGTGTGTGTGTGTGTGTGTGTGTGTGTGTGTGTGTGTGTGTGTGTGTGTGTGTGTGTGTGTGTGAAAAAATGGGCAATAGATCTTTAGTGAAGTACACTTTTAGACTCTATGCCATCTTTATCGCCTATGATGTGTAATGTTCAGCCTGAATAGATTTGGTCTATTCCAGGTGATGTTGTCGCGCGTGTAGGGTGTGTTCTATGTTCATGTTTGGGAGATGGGTGGAATCTAATCAATATCAATCAGTGTTGCATAATTTAGTACCAGTGGTACACTGGGAGGTCGTAGTCATATTGTGAGATGTGAATGACCCCATCATATTTATATTCGCACCCATCTCTCACATCTCAAGTTCTGACAATTTTCCGTTGCCCTGGCTCTGATGCAGGGGGAGGGGGACTTTTGGTCGTCCATCCTCCAAGGAATTGCAATTGTCAACCTGAGATAGAAACAAATTTAGAGAGAAACAAATTTGGAGAGAAAACAATTTAGAGAGAAACACAGTTAATTTCTGCTGTTGTTTCAGTTTTTTAACACTTAAAGCTGCTCTTGCAGTCAAGCCTTCACAATCTGCTGTGTTTGAGCATTATGAACTCCAGTTCTGCTGGAGAATTTTTCTTTGTTTTAGCATTATAAACTCCAGTTCTGCTGGAGAATTTTTCAGGATTAATCAGAAACTTCTAGTTGCTCTCATTACAGTTAGTTTGAGTGAAGGATGAATTGGTTTTCTATTATCCGTGCCACACTTCTAGTTTTTCTAGTTCTGTAGGCATAAGATAATATCACAACTCCTCCATTTTGGCACTGGGAATTGAACCAATGAAAAGTATTAGAACTTGCTCAAATTAGAAATTGCAAAGGTCAGAGTTATTGAGTCCTGTTGTGATGGAAACATTTTCATGGTTAGTGCAATTGTAATTCACACTGTAGCCAGACGGCAATTCTATGCTCCTGTACATGGTTTTACTGCAGCTATATGGGAAATAGCAGAGTTTCCACTCAGAAGACAAACAAATTCAACATAGACAGACACACATGCAACTTGAAATTGCTATACAATTCCAGTATTGCGATTATTCCAATTTACACAAGATACGTGGCCTAGAATGCGTAGCATCTCTACAACCTTTACCTAAGTGTTGAATGCAACATTTACAGT
Organism: Gobiocypris rarus; assembly: GCA_023029165.1. Lineage (NCBI taxonomy): Eukaryota > Metazoa > Chordata > Actinopteri > Cypriniformes > Gobionidae > Gobiocypris > Gobiocypris rarus. The sequence goes on along the minus strand of CM040914.1, from coordinate 8,657,322 downwards.
AAAGCAATCATGTGTTTTAAAGAATAAACTTAACTAGCCTATGTGCATCTATTAGCACAAACAACTATAATGTGTGTTCTATGCGCACGTGTTTAGTACAATTACAAATTTGAAAATACAGACAGGATCATTGCAATTTGGATGTTTTAATTATTAAACTCACTGCTATTGACCACTTTAAAGAGATCAATAGCTGAAGATCTCGCATGAACACTGCAGTTGAGGATATTCATGTCAAATCTTTTACATTGTGTTATACTCAGCAATCAAGATTCCGATAACATTGAGCCTCGCACCGGCCGGGTTTACGATCTCTTGCCACAACTCGTCAGTCTTGGTCATTAAGGCAGAGGTGACACACTGATATTCTGGACGTCCGTTACCACTGTGATCATTCCAGAATATTTTTATTCAGTTCTCTTGGATCTGACTTCGCTTAATTAATGCAAAATTGTTTCCAATCAGAGGCCATGACCATTATCAATGAATTAAGCGACCAACTTGTTATAACTCTAATGATAACTTTCTATAATCATGCCGTGGTTTTCCACGCTTACGTAATTAGAACAACGTTACAATAATTAGGAATTGAGGTTGCCCTATTTAGATTGGTCTAACAATTTATTATTGTTCTAAACGGAATAGACTCGCTTGGCCTATCAACTTCTTTCAGTCCAAGTATACGCACTTAAGCGCAAGTGTTAGTCGGAGCTCTAAAACATCAGTCTGGTGTGTTTCACCAATAACCGCATCTTAGTCCGTAACTAACCTGAGCGTAGTTTGTGGTGTCATGGACACAACATGATCTACTGAGTTATTAACACAACATACATCATAGTAAGTTCAAATGTATAAAACAAATCATTCCATGTTACCTTGTTATTTGAGCTGGCTCAATTAATGAAAAGGTTTTTATTGATTTCCAATACTTTACAAATATGAATAAACGTTTGATTATTCTACTTAACTCTTTACATTTATTGAAATCGCTCATTAGGTTCTCAGAGTCGCACAGGGTCCTCGCACTTTCCATTATGCGGGCCCACGATCACATAACGTGTCAGTCTTGGTAATTAATGCCAAATGTTAGGCGGAGCTCTGCAATCTCAGTCGGTGTGCCTCAAAGCTCCACCCCAAACCGGACTGCAGTCCGTTACTAACCTGACACAGATATGCGGAAACAATGGGTACACATAATGCACTAAAATCAATACTTTCGAGTAAATCAGAGCGAAGTCAAACGCAACAACATATTTGTCAAAGTGTATTAAAGACCGTGATTTTGGTTTGGCCCTGCAGTCACAGCCGACTGGCATGTTCATTGCATGCACAACAACAGTCAGGATTAAGGCCAATGAGAGGACTCTGTTGTCGTTAACATCCAATGAACTAGCAGCACATGCTGGGTGCAGTCCAATCCCTGCTCAAATTCTGTTTTTGAGAGTGAAGTTTCGTATTGTATTTTCGTGTCATTGCATTTGAATATGAAAAGGCTGTGGTTCAGGGATGATGTGGCACATTCATTGTATCTCTTTTTAGATTTCAAATGCCTATTTGCTTGATTTAGTCTATTTAAAGACTAACCTGCAAGATGGCACAGTGGCAATTTTAACTGATTTACAAAATGTGATAGATTTAGCTTGTGTTACTTCTTTGGCTAAACGCTCCCATGGAACAGGGAGAGAAAGTGTTCTCCGAGTGGGCGTGGTATGCCCCGTGGGCTCAGATGAGCCACTCAGAAACATTAAATCGTGCGTTTTCTTGACAAAAATAGTAACAAACATCACTATCATTCTGTTTATCAGTTTTAGATTTTAATCTTACCGCCTCTTGATTATTTTTGTCGAGTATTTTCGATTTTGTAGCAGTAACAGCAATTGGTCAAACAAAAGGTTTTCTTAGCTTTAACACATTGCATTGCATCACCCCTGTTTCTCCCCATTTTGCTTTTCATAAACAAATGCATTATCAAATCGCATGTTTTTTAATTGTTTCTGAACTTAGATTTTTCATTCTATTGTCTGATCGCTCTCATCGCGCGATGCACATAGTTAATGAGACAATGGAGACTCATTTAGCTGATTTTATCACATTATAGGCTCTCTTCGTCGAGTCTCAGAAAATAGATCGTTTTAGTTTAGTTTCAATCTCTTGTTGCGCGAATGCCGACAAGGAGATATTTAACAATTAATAGCAAGAGTTTTCATTTCTTATCTGCGCTGTTGTTAACCATGTCTGATATGTGGTTATGTCTATTCAATAAATTCACAAACTCCGGATTTACACGGTCAAACATTCGGTTATCCCAAAACATTTCTAAACAAGACAGAATGAATTTGACTTACCACAACAGCTGAAGAAAGAGAAGCTCAAACCTCTTGATGATTTTAGAATCCAATACTTCGCTGAAAAACATGCTGCTCGTTGTTCGAGCACTGCAGCATCACGTCGCCGGGTCACCAAGCTGTAAGACCGCTGAAATCGCTCCAATGGCGGCAGCGAAGAGCGGGCGAAGGTATCTGCGCGTTCGGTGTTCTCAGCTGGGCAAAATGGATCTAATTCCAATTGCTCTTTATCTGACTCCATTTTATTATAATTTAGAATTTAGATTAGAATGCCAATTTGGTTATTTGGTCATTCATATTTAATAGTTAGACACACATTTAATTATTCCGTTTAACCCTTTGTGGAAAGTACCCATTCATGATCTCATAGAGATCGTTAATAATTCCAGAGTAAGTCAGAATAAATTTAAACATAACGATTTATTAACCAGGTAAGAAACATCGATCAAACTTCAATTCAAAGGATAAAAAGCATCAATCAATCATATATAGAAACAATAATTCAAGAATCAAGGATTCCAGAAATCTTTACCTGGTCGTGGAAAGACTACACACAAACAGTGTGGGATATCTAGATACAGACTCCTCGAGTTTAGTGTCACTTTCCTTTAAATACCCAGATAATTCAATAGATACCAAATGGTGGTTTACTGTGATTATAATTAGGTTTTGGCCCCTTATTCAGGGGTCACAAATGGGCAATCAGAATTTGTGTTTGAATGGGTTCTCACCATTTGTGAAGGAGAATACTTATTTACATACAGGAGGTATCCTGAATTAGAGATCTGTGGGGGATCACCTCCTTAACGTCACACAATATTTTCTCAACTTATAGAACTTCTTGGAGGTTTGTATTCTGGTTTGGAGAATGAGACCATTTTACCAGACGCACTGACACGTTTCAAATGATACTAAACATGAATGGTTACACACTGTACATATTTAGCATTGCATAGGTTCAGAATGGGTTTTCAGTGTGGGAGCAAATGGGCAAAACAGTGGGTGATGGGTAGATTGTGAGTGTGAGGTGTGTGTCTCAGTATGGTGTGTCTCGGGTGTGGCTGTTATGTATTGAGAAGAGTGTTCAAATGTTGATCCTTAGAAAAGTCCTTTGTTCCCAGGAAGTCACCGTTTCTCATGCCAGACGCCCTGGCAACTTCCTTACAGCATTCATATGGCAAAATGACTGTGCCATTAAATGACTCAAATTTAATTCAAGGCGTTATTGTTACAATAAGAGTGGTTGGGTGTGAGTGTAAGAAATAAAATTGATAAACCCGTTGTATATCAAACAAATATTTAAGCCAATTTCTGTCACAATAGAAAAAAGTCATACTTTTGTATTCATTATTATGTCAAAGCTATATAGAGCATGTGGGGAATTGCTATATGGGGAGCCATTTAGAGAATTGCTTTAACACTTTTATTTAAAAGTCAATTCTTTTAGCATCTGTCATTTGTGTAAACGTCCATCCAACAAACTAAAGATTAGATATATATTACTATGGATTCAAAGATAATAGAAGTTCAGGCAGCAGAATAAAAGTACTGGACTTCACAAAACCTGTTTCTGATTAAATTTCTCTCAAAAGGCATTCATCTTTCTCAGTTGGAGACAGAACTATGCATGTGTCTTGAAAATTTGATAAATTGCCCCCGTAATCACCTCTACTGCCCTGTTATTGATTTCATTTAGAATAGCCAAAAATAATAACATTGGATGTTAAACAACCCGTATTCAACATGTATTAAAAATCGCAATTAAATATGGGAATACAAGAGTAGTGTGGAGCAAAAACAGGGACACGCATTACTATTATGCAGAAAATCTTGAGGTGAATCTGTGTGAGTCTACTAATTTCAAGGCCTGTTCTTATTACGTGGTCAAGCTATCTTTAAAAAAAAAACAAAAAAAAACAATAACAATATCCTAATCCAAAAAGATTAGGAAAGAAACAAATAAACAAACAAACAACTTTAATTGTTCTCATGGCTACATCACAGCATCACCCCTTTTCTCAAATTGGTTTAATCCAGTTTCTCTAAGCCCCTCCTTTCCGAGAGCATACTCTGCTTTGATTGGTCAGATGGCCCAGTCTGTTGTGATTGGTCTACCGTTTACGGCGCATGTTGGAAACCAATCACCCATTAATATATCTGAATGTTTTAATGTTTAAGCCTACATTCGAGCAGGAAGTAAGACTGGAATTACATGACGACTCATTTTTGGCAGTTCAGTCGCTTCTTTCTTTTGGGAGACAAACACTTATTTTATCATGCACTTTGTACTTTGAAAATTTGAAGACCTTTTACATTCACAAACAGCTAATACACACTGTTATCCGAAAGAGCACAATGGGGCAGTTTAAGGCTTATGCATAACTTTTTAGAGAGTCCCTGATCGGACTTCATTTCAACTAACTATGCCACTTTGCTCCGATCCCTCACTGTCTAACAGAGCAGGAGGCTATGACCTACTTCCATGAGTACGAGATTTTTTCTCTGCCAGAGCCCCAAACCACGTGCCCACACACACACACACACACACACACACACACACACACACACACACACACACACAAGCACGCACGCACTATCTCTCTCTCCTACTCTAGTACACTGCAGCATTCTAATAACAACTTTAGCATAATTTGCACTGTAAGAATCTTGGGAATCAGCCTATATCAGCTGATTACTACTGAATGTAATTGATGGACATCATGTCATGTCACTGTACTATAGATGAAACTCACCCGTCTGTGTCCTGGAAGTTCACATTCACCTTCTTAGCAGCACCCAAGAGCTCTGCAGGAGAAAGCAGAACATTTTGATCTCTAAATAACCAATAGTAATTTTATAATTGTAAATGAAGATGCTCCATTAATCTGGCCAAACTGACACATTTGTTAATAAAACAAGAACATTCTTGGCCAGACATAAAAAAATAAATAAAAAGAAAAATGCAATGATTAGATATGAAAAGATGGCATGAAAATATAGTCAATCATAAAAGGCATGCTTTGTGTACTTATAATAAATAAAAAAATAATTTTTAAATAATAATAATAATTGTATAATATAATTACAATTTTTAAAGAAATGTTCTTTTTCAATTAAAATGTTTTAAATATAATACTATTAAATATGTAGTCTACTTTTCAAACTTTGCTCATTTTTAATGTCTCTGCAAATATCATGAAATGTTGAGTGTTTAATGCTGAAAAATTACAAAAATCACACAAAAAATTGCACATTAAGGGTACGTTTACAGGACAACAATGTACTAAAAACAGAAACATTTTTCCATAGCTTTTTTGCGTACAGAAGGCCACGTTGTCAAAACAATCCCCATTCACAGAGATCCATGATAACGATCCAAAAATAAATAAATAAATGCTGTATTATTCATGCCAAATGAATATGTAATACGATGGGCATGACCTCACAGTATTCACAAATTTGTGTTTTTGTCGTTGACATGGAGACAATAATGGTAGATTTGCCTCATGGGAAAAAAGCATTACAATAAATTGCTCTACCAACAGTGATTAAATCTAATGATCAATTTGCTCATATCACATCGAACCATGCAAATTATTATTCTTGTTATACTTTGTTCTCAAATTGTTAATGTTAACAATGTTAACTTTAGAATTTCCATAGAGTCCAATTTCCATAGAGTCTAATCTTTTGCTTTTGACTACAGGTGACTTTCTGGATTATAAACCATCATCAAAATGATACGTTTAATTATTTCAGCTGCTGTGAGAAAAGGCTATATAAATGATCCGCCACCTGCAGCATCCCCACATGCGATATAGCCTACTAGCCGGACTCCTTCTTTATGTATACAGACGTGACATAATGACACAAAGACAAACGGCGCCATGCTCGAATTTCCTGCAGAAAGCTACCAGTACCACTCAAATTATAACACATTATTACAAGCTTACCATTGTGAATCTGTCTGAGGTAAGGAGATAGTTTTGAACACTGGCTGGTTACTTGCTCAAAAACTGATGTTGGATCATTTTTAACCAAAAAAAGTTACTGACTTAATTCCTCTCTGAATGATGTCATTCGTTTGTATGGGACTTATGGTCTGTTTGGATGGGTTTCGTTCTGTTACGGTTGTTCATTTCAGTATTTAGAATTTTGTTTAAGACATAGCCTATATTAACACTGCTGCAATTAGATCCTTTTCTCACATCTGTGCACCTGTTTGTGACAACTTTAAAGAAGGATTCTAATTAGCAGGTATAACATACTTGCCCACCATGTTTATATTGAGGACTAAGGTCAAAGCCAGAAGTGGATCAGTCACAGAGGGGATTCCTCTCAGCCAAAGCCAGCAGGTATAGTTTCCATTCATTAAACTCAAGCAAAACTGTTTAATCACAGCTAGTTATAAGCCACCCATTCCAACAGCAAAACACTGACAATCCTAATCAAAATCAGAGTTGTGCATTCAATTTGGGGTGATATATCCACCAAATGTCTATGGCTTGAGATATTAATCTCCAGTGTGTGTGTGTGTGTGTGTGTGTGTGTGTGTGTGTGTGTGTGTGTGTGTGTGTGTGTGTGTGTGTGTACGCTAAATGAAAGTGGTCCAGATGGTAGCCTTCTCAGAGGGTGAGACAGGAGAGTGTAGAGACAGACAGAAAGTGAGATAAATTTAAAATGCAGAAAGAAAATCACTAAATGGTTAAATAAACAACCTGTATGTGTGTGCTGCTCATTTGACCTTAATAGCAGTCTTATTCTACTAAACATGCTTAAGAAGCTATTCATTATGTGTAAATTATATTATTATTCATACCCGCTGATCACAGCCTAATCAATTATGCTTATGCGGGGGTGATTATGATGAATTAGTTCATTCATTTCCCTTTTCAGCTTTATCTCTTGCAAACAGTAAATTAATAGATACATAATTATTGCACATTTAATATACAACAACTAATTAAGCATCTCATTTTCGACAAACACACTCCCAGACATTCAATCAAAGTCACCTTCAGAAACACCACGAAATGCAATGAGAAAAACGCAAATGAGCATTTCCATGACGACTCAATGTCACTGTGATGCTAATTAGAGAATGTGACAGAAATACCATGGCAACTCCTCACCTGAAGTCTCTCTAGTAACGGTGGTGATGGTATCACGCTAAATGAAGCAGTTTAGGGCAGAAACATACATTTTGCATACATACAAACGGGTGCACATACAGTCACACAGCATGAGGTGTTTTGGAACTCAGTCATAATCCTTCCATGTGATAAATTATTCATACCATTATCACTGCAACCTCAATGGTGCCTGTTGCTATGGAAACTTTGACCTTAACCATGACAATAAAAATCAGTGTTGCCCAGCCCCTGCTCACGATCTCCTGTGTTTTAAACATTCTTTATTACTCATCTTCCCTTGGACCTTCTTTCAATAATGTATTCAGTTTATTCACAGCAGACCCAGCTGGAGTGTTTCACAATGTGCAAGACTTGGAAATCTACAGAAGGTTAAAGGTTAAGATGATATAATCCATCATCTGTCATGGAAAAATTCTGAAATCATATTTTCCCTGAAACCCAACAAGACTTCTCACCAAGTAATGCTCAAAAGGAACTCAAATCCCTGGCATTATACTGCCATACAGTTTACGGTCTTTTAAAGGTGCAGTCAGTGCTTTCTGGTAACCGATGTTGATATTTCAAATCACCAAAACAAACATGCCCCTATTTTCAAAGCTCCGCCCCACACATACATAACCCAGGCAAAGAATCTGTGTTACTATGGTAATCCAGGTCGAATGTTCAAGGAAAGAGTCTTCCCTTCCATCCCAAAAACACAAACAGTTCTCATGAGCAACTCGATCACGAGCACGACAGTCCAACTAACGAACATATTACAATTATGACAAGATTAGATGGATATTGATCACGAAAAGAGGAAACAAACATATTAGAGGAGAATATTATCTTACTTGTCAGACACACTTTGGGAGTTGACGCTTGAAACATACAGTGAGGAGGTTTAGACGCTCCAAGCTTATACAGTGTGGAAATGAACGGGTAATTATCATCGCTGAAGTGAACAACAATACATCGCTGTCATCACTCAGCTAATGTCTGTCATGTGTCGTGTCTTTTGAATAATGACGTGCACTGAGCATTCTCTTCTTCCGTCATTAGTAGACGTGCCCCTTCTCTCCAACAAAGAGCTGCTTTTTTCACGAAAGTTTGGATGCTGAGAGTAAGGGAATGCTTTTGAACTTATGTAGGAATTACAGCAAGACTGAGCCATCAAGACATGAACCATGTTAGGTGCATTAGCTATGCACTGCACTGATAAATCACAAAATAAGTCACGGCAGGGAAACATTAAAAAGTGCTCGCATAGTTCATAATTAACCTCTAATTACAGCAATTCAATAGAACTGGGACCCCTTGATAGCCATGACTCTAGGTTCTGTACCTTCTCTGGCTTTTGAATATCAATCTCTTTCCCACATGAAATCAAGACAGATGTTAAAACATCCAGCCAATCTCGGCCATAAGCTCCTTCATCTTTAACAAAAAGAACCTGTAGCACTGCGATTTCATGCTACATATAGTGGATACAATTTAGATGCCCTCATTGCCCTCTATTAATGGTTAAGAAGCTTTTTTTAATTATTAAATTAGGCAAAGTTAGGCTGTGGGCCAAAATTACCATATGGGTAATTGGGCACATGCCCACACAGCATCCACAGGACAGTCATTATTTTTGCATTTACAGTTGGTGTTAGTTGAAGAGAAATTACACACTTTACTTTCAAAACACAGTTTTTGTCTAGCCTGTTCTGGACTTTCTAATCCAACTCTAGTGCTGGATAATAGCCTATAAATTACCTAGGCTCTCACATCTTGTTAACATTTATGTCTTCTCAAGACAAGCACAAAAGCAGCAGTTTTAAAGCCCTTACATTGTACTTCCTTTTGTTAGTAATTAAGTAATCAATTAATTGACAGCCTCCGACACAGACGCCTAGACAAGCATGTGACTGACATCAGCTCCACAATCACTGATCAATTCTACAGCAAATGCGTAGCCCGAGGATTCCAGATCCAAATGACTTTAGTGTATCAGGATATTGATACTTCACTGTAATTCACCCGGTGTGGCTTACAATAGGAACATTATGGATAAATGCGCATCAGTGTAAAGGACACTTTGGGTTATGAAGGAGAAGGGTTAATATGGTCCACTAAAACAAAAATCACAACAACAAAATTACAAAAACTTTAACCAACATTAAAATAAAAACGTAAAATGTAAAAATAAAAATGAAATTTAAATTTATTTGAAACTGTTTAGTTAGCAAGAAACTTTAAAATATGGAATGACATGAGGGTGAGTAAATTAAGACAGACTTTTTTATTTATGGGTGGATTATCTTTTTAAAGGGGTCTGTTTCGAAGATTTAGTTGAGGACTGTATTTGTACTGGAGGAGGTGGATTTGTATCCGCACTGGTGTGTCGGCAAGAACACATTAGACTCAATTGAAGCAGAGTTGGAGTTTACTGATGATTCAGTTGGAATGGTTACAGTGAGTGGTCTGAAATATCAAAGAATAACAATAAATATTATATATATAATTAGGGCGGGACTTTAACGCTGTTAATTAAGATTAATTAATTGCGTCACTTTAACGTTAAGATTAATTACGCAAAAAATAGATAACAATTTTAACTTATTTTTGCACCACGGAACGTTTTTTAATGAATGAGTTTCGACGGACCGATTATACTGGAACATCAACTAGCGTTCTTGACTTAACACAACGAACCACAGTGAACATGAACGAAGAAGCTGACGAGACTGCTTTGCTTGGCCCCGTGGATGGGAAATTTTGTTTTAAAAACGAAAGGATGGAAGCCGACAAGAGCATGGTTGTGTGGAAGCTATGCAACAAGGAATTTGCGTATCACCGCAGCACATCGAGCCTCAAATATCACCTCAACGCAAAATGCTGGACATAAATAAATAAACAAAATTGTGTTGATTAAGCTTATGTAGTCAGTCATTATTCAATGGTATACTAAAAATCCATGAGAAAAAAATTACTTCTCACTGTTCTCAGGTCAAATATTTATGCAATTTAAATGCGATTAATTAATTACAAAGCCTCTAATTAATTTGATTAATTTTTTTAATCGAGTCCCGGCCCTAATATATATATATATATATATATATATATATATATATAAATAATCAGTAACATTAACATCCTCAAACTCGGTCCTGGAGGGCTACTGTCCTGCAGAGTTTAGCACCAACCCTAATCAAACACACCTTCCTGTGATTTTCTAGTGATCCTGAATACCTTGATTAGCTTGCTCAGGTATGTTTGATTAGGGTTGGTGCTAAACTCTGCAGGACAGTGGCCCTCCAGGACCGAGTTTGAGGAACCCTGACATAGGCAATAAAACTGGTTACATTATTAAAGTTGTTGCAGTACTTAGTTAGTCCACAAGATGGCGTATAGAGTACACACGTGAAGTGAGTTATTGTGAGAGATGCCATTATAGTGTCATTATAGGCAGTAACGGCCAATACAACAAACAGCACATAACGTAATATATATACAAATATAGACAATAACAATATAAATCACCATCCAGATATATTACTCACACTATGAAAGTACTTAGGCATTCGTTATATGCCACATTACGAGCGGGAACTTTGACGTTTAGGCGCTAGCGGGAGCTGACGCAACGGCAAACAAACGAGCTCGTGATAAAGTAACGTTACACAAATCTGCTTTTAAACACATCAAAATGATCACAGGATAATGGGTAATAAACAACTTACACTAATGTCAATAACTCGATCACATAAGTCCACTACTAAAGGAAAAAAAGGAGATATTAATCTTCTGCATTGGATCATTCAGTTCGTCCTTTGCTGACTGCTAGGCATTGACTTACATCACTTAGTAAACAGCGCTCTGATTGGATGAAACTTCTTAACGGGGTCCAATAAGTAAAATAAGTTTCTGATGTCCCCAGAGTGTATATGTGAAGTTTTATCTTAAAATACCCCACAGAGGCTGACCAAAAACACACCGTTTTTGAGTGTGTCCCATTAAAGCTGCAGTCCGTAAGTTTTGCCTCTGTGTCGCCATCTCTGTTTGAAACCTGCAATAGCAGTTATTTGCAGAGTTATCTTCTGTATGTGAGTTGTGTATCGTCATGGCTCCGGGGTGCGGATGAATCTATGTTTTGAGTATGTGCGGCTTGCTGTCAGTCCCCAGTGTGGATACTCTACCTCAGAATCACATATTCTACGTCTTGGAGTATAACCTAAATAAGAATTTTCACAGGAAACGTCATCTGAACAAGTAACATGTCTGCCACTTTTGGGAACAAAACATTACAATAAATCACTCTACCAATGGTGATTAAATCTAACGATCACTCATATAAAATCAAACTGTGCAAATTATTATTATTGTTGTACTTTGTTCTCAAATTGTTAATGTTAACAGCATTAGCATTGCATGACAACGTGTATTTAATGTTTATGTAGATTTCAATTTCTGTACAGTCTAATCCTTTGCCTTTGACTGCAGATGAATCTTCAGTTGTCACTAATGATGTCATTTGGACCTTTCTGGATTACAATCCGCCATCAGAATGATACGTTTAATTACTCCAGCTGCTGTGAGAAAAGGCTATAAACGATCCGCTGACGATACTACAACCAACTTATGCCACATATGGACTACTTTGATGATGTTTTTATTACCTCTCTGGAAAGGGACAGTATACCGTGCATACATTCAATAGAGGACCAGAAAGCTCTCGGACTAAATATAAAATATCTTAAACTGTGTTCCGAAGATGAACGGAGGTCTTACGGGTGTGGAACGACATTAGGGTGAGTCATTAATGACATAAACTTAATTTTTTGGGTGGACTAACTGCTTTAAGCCTTTTATGTTCAAACTGGAATCAGACCATGATGGAGAGACTCAAAAATAAGTGACAACATGTAGAATGCAACAGGTAATTTCTGAATGGTTAGTTGATGAATTTATGTAGCTGATGTGGAGTAAACTATAGTCAAGTCTTCGATTAGCATGTTGTGTCATGATAATCTATAAATCACTGTGTGGGAATTGTTGTAAAATGCCTTCAGACCCCGGTAATATATGCTGCATGGAGATAGACATATTAGCAGTATATCAGCATATTAGCAATAGTTTTGTTTAATTATGGTTATAACTTATGCTAGCATTTGTGTTATGTACTGTATTGCTATAAATGTGAAAATACGGAAGCGACAACTTGAGCAGACTCCCAAATGTGCTTTACCAGGTTTCTTTTAAAATGCCCCCATTATGCTAATTTCTCCAACAAAATTTTACGTGTATCCAAGGTAAAAGAACACTTACATTTTCTCATAATATAGCCTGTATTGCACATCCCCACATTTCTCAAAGAATTTGAAAACAAAGATTCAGTCTCACTAAACCCCTCCTTTCTGACAGCCTGCTCTGCTCTGATTGGTCAGACGGCCCAGTCTGTTGTGATTGGTCTACCAATTACAGCGTGTCGCTTATTACTAAATCTGAATTTCAGCTCAAGAGGCTTCTTCAGTGCTTGATGCAAATTTGTTCAATTGTTATGTATGCATGTATCAGGAAGAGAGATTGGAATTGCTATTTTGTTGGTCCCACTTTTGCTGCCAAAACAGCCCTGACCCTTTAAGGCATGGCCTCCACTCGACCCCCTGAAGGTGCGCATCAAGTTGTTAGCAGCAGTTGTTGTGCTCCTCAAACCATTCCTGAACCATTTTTTTGCTTTGTGGCAGGGCGCATTATCCTGCTGAAAGAGGACACAGCCACCAGGGACAAAGTAACATCCACATGGATGGCAGGACCCAAGGTTTGAGTTAAGCATTAACTTCTTGAGCAATTTGAGCAACAGTGGCTCATCTATTTTATTGGACCACAAGGACCAGCCTTCACTCCCTACGTGCATCATTAGCCGCGTTTCCACTGTCGGGCCAATGAGAGCCAGAGCTTTCTATGGGCCGGACTGGGCTAATAGCCTCAGACCTGTAGCACTGAGCCCAAAACCTAGCTTTCCACAGTCGGGCCAGAAGCTCCGCATCGCTTCACTAAAACCTGCCTTCAACACACCTCTCTGGAACAACGTCACACAAGTTTACCACACTTTTACAATAATAAGTGATACATTGATCATAATGAATTAATTTGTGTCGAGATTGCACATTAGTCACACAGCACTAAAGTGGTAAGTACCGTTAAAGGTTTTGTTCACCCAAAAATGAAAATTAGCCCATGATTTACTCAACCTCAAGTAATCTCAGGTGTATATGACTTCTAAAATAAAACTAAAATATCTAGCTTCCGGTGGTCATCGGTGTGCGAGTCAACTTGCGCTAAAAGAGTAACCCCCAACACTACGTTTTATTTTGCTCTATTCTCTGCACTTCCTCATTCGTGAATACGCATGCGTCAAGGGTTCAAGGGTCAAGGGTTACTCTTTCGTAAATCGATGCATACAGCAATCCAACTGAAGTTAACACTGCTGTCTGAAAGTGAGTTTTAAGCTAAAATGGTTTTAATTCTGATGATCTGGTGTGTGAAATCATTAGCGCTGCCGGCGCTGCCGTCTCCAAATTCAGGTAAACTCTGCCTTTGTTCATAACCACTCCTCAGCCCAAGCTGACCCGCTTTGGACCAAGGTATTTGGCGGGCCAAAAAACCCTGGCCGTTGGCCCTGAGGAAGCCCCGAAGAGGACTGATCAAGCCCCGGAAGTGACAGTGGAAACGTAACAGGCCCTGGCACGCACTAGCACTCCCACTTTTGGCCCAGCAGTGGAAATGCGGCAAATGACCCTTGGCCCATTACCTTGTCGCCTTGCAACCAAAATGTAACATTGTAAAAAAAAATTGACATAAAGGTCTATTTATATAGAAAACAGGCTAATATATTTTTCCTTAAACTCTCATATTCAATAATTTTAAAATAAGGGTACCCTTATCAATTACTTGCTCATACCTTGCTTGTCTTTACATCTAATGGTATAAATCAGTGGTTTTATTTTTGAAAACCGCATAGTTAGTGTGAAGAAATGTCACATTTAATACTCAAGGGCCTCGTAATGTTCAACATTCCAGTCAGATGCAGCATTAATCTGTCAAGCTGCATGATATTGATGCTATACACGGGATAGGGTGAACACAGAACATGACTTACTGAGCTTCAAATCCCCTGCAGGGACGAGCTAAGACTTATCCAGCCTTATCACTGGTTATGAAGATGAAGGATACAACACAAGTTCAATACAAAAGAGGTGCAAACCTTTCATGGAACTTACATTGAGGTTAATATTCACAATTCAGGATTTGGATTAAGGTTACCCAAGTGTACTCCGACAAGAGGAAATGGAAAGGGAGTATAATTTATAGTAGAGGATAAGGTTCAGTCTGGAAATGTGATATGCTTTATGGGTGAATCCTGTCAAGAACCTGTCCAGGTCATAATTCACAACAAAATCAAAAAAGAAGGAGAAAAAAAAGAGCTGATAATTTGCCCTGATAAATTAAAGTCATTAAGACCTTTTGCTTTGCAATTTAAAAACTATATAAAAAACTAAACTATATAAAAACTATTATTTAATTTAATTGTAATGAGAATATAATGAGAAAAGTCATATTTTAACTTATTCTCATTAATGTAATGCTAAACAAATTCTATATTATTTCAGTTATGTTAATACATTAATTTAATTGGTAACACTTTACAATAAGGTTCATTAGTTAACATTAGTTAACTGCATTAGTAACATGAACTAATAATAAACTGCACTTTTAAAGCATGTATTTATCTTTGTTAATGTTAATTTCAATATTTACTAATGCATTATTAAAATCTTGTCAACATTTGTTAATGCACTGTGAACTAACATGAACAAACCGTGAACAGCTGGATTCCTATTAACTAACGTTAACAAAGGTGAACTAATGCTGAACAGAGGTGTTGCTTATGGTTAGTTCATGTTAACTAATGCATTAACTAATGTCAACTAATACAACCTTATTGTAAAGTGTTACCAATTAATTGAATCGTGTTTATTTTATGCAACAAATAATGTAAAAATATAATCCCTCATTTTAGACTGATGTGAGATTGGCCTTTAAAAACAAAGAATCCTAACCAAATATATAATTCAGAAAGCATGTGTATAATAATGGCATTCCACCATGGCTGTTTTTTTTTTTTAAAGGAAGTCATTTAATCTCTCAGCACTGGAGCATAATCTGGGGCAAGCACAGTAATCTGAACAACACACACACACACACACACACACACACACACAGTCTCCACCCCCCTACCCCCTATTCTCAGGCTCTAACCCACAGCTATAATTATAGATATTTAATGATTATCATTTTAAAATGACCCGGAAGCATGTGCACTATATATAAGTGGGAAGAAAGGCAAAACACATGCTGAACATATACTGCCACATTTACCACTTTACTCCTTTTGAATTCTCGAGTTATATTTGGTTCTTTGTGTCAAAGTAAATGTACCACGGTCTCTTCAATACCACCAAAAAGGACTCGTGTGCACTGCATATTTACACACACTCTCACAATACCCACACACAAACCCTCAGCATCCCTCAGCATCATCTAACTGTGCTCAGTTTAAAGCAGCCATGGCCTGAAGCTGAAGCAAGCTGACTGTGTAAAGAAATGAGAGAGAGAGAGAAACATGGAGAGGACAACCATTTTCTTCCACTAGTTTGGTCTCACATGACATACACGTGACTGTCAGTTTCACACTAGACTCTAAAAATACATATGATGGACCCATAGAATAGAAAAATCACAAATCTTCAAAATCTAAATCGTTCCCACTAGACAGCACTGCGATTAAATAGAGACTCCAGAGTTATCCAGAGAAAAATATAGATAGCTTTATACTTTAACTATATGTCCCATTTATGTCTCATCTTAGACAAAGTTAGTATCTCATCCATGAAAATCCAAAAGTTTTTGTCCAAAGTAGGCACGAAAAGCTGAGATGTTGTGCTGCATAGCCCCGTCCACCATGAAATCTCATTGGTCCAAAATTCCTCTCCACTCTATATAGAGTGCAACAGTCGGGTTCCGGATGTGAAAATCCTATTTATTTTCTCCATGGGTGACTGATTTTTAATAAAATAACTGTTAAACCATTAAAGGCAGACCTACTGTAAGCTCTGAGGTTGTTAATCAATGATATATGATTTTGTTGAAGCCATGAGCATTTTTTCAACTTTGTTTTTTAATCATCATGTTTAACAGCAACATTTTTGGTAAAAAACTACATTTCCCATGATTCCCATGAGATTTGTGGCAAGCGCACCCATATATATATATATATATATATATATATTTATTGCCATAAAATCAAGCACCTAGGCATGCAGACTGCTTCTACAAACATGTGAAAGAATGGGTTGCGTGGTATCGTAATAGGTTGCCACTTGTGTACTAAATATCCCACGGTCAACTGTTAGTGGTATTATAACAAAGTGGAAGCCATTGGGAACAACAGCAACTCAGCCATGAAGTGGTAGGCCATGTAAAATCACAGAGCGGGGTCAGCGCTTCCACTTTGTTTTCTGAGGCACACAATGCGAAGTCGCCAACTCTCTGCAGAGGCAATAGCTACAGACCTTCAGATTGGCTCAAGAACAGTGCATAGAGAGCTTCATGGAATGGGTTGTTCATGGCTGAGCAGCTGAATCCAAGCCTTACATTACCAAGTGCAATGCAAAGCGTCGGATGCAGTGGTGTAAAGCACGCCGCCACTGGACTCTAGAGCAGTTTAGACATGTTCTCTGGAGTGACGAATCACGCTTATCTGTCTGACGATCCGATGGATGAGTCTGGGTTTGGCGGTTGCCAGGAAAATGGTACTTGCCTGACTGCATTGTGCCAAGTGTAAAGTTTAGTGGATGGGGGATTATGGTTTGGGGTTGTTTTTCAGGGGTTGGGTTTGGCCCCTTAGTTCCAGTGAAAGGAACTCTTAATGCTTCAGCATACCAATACATTTTGAAAAATTTCATGCTCCCAACATTGTGGGAACATTTTGGGGCCTTCTTGTTCCAACATGACTGCGCACCAGTGCACAAAGCAAGGTCCATAAAGATATGAATGAGCAAGTTTTCTATGGAGACACTTGACTGGCCTGCACAGAGTCCTGACCTCAACCTGATAGAACACCTTTGGGATGAATTAGAGCAGAGACTTCTCATCCAACATCCGTGCCTGACCTCACAAATGCGCTTGTAGAAGAATGGTCAAAAATTCCCATAAACACACTCTTAAACCTTTTGGAAAGCCTTCCCAGAAGAGTTGAAGCTGTTATAGCTGCAAAGGGCCAGCCAACTCCATTTTAAACCATACGGAATAAAAATGGGATATCATTAAAGTTCTTGTTTATGTAATTTTTTTTGGCAATATATAGCATATATGCCTGTTTGGCAATAAACAAAATATAGTGATGTTGTATATTTGTTGTTGGTTTGGTTCCTGACTCTGACAACTTTTCTAACAAAGACATTTTATAAATACCTATGGAAAAAATACACAACTGGAAAAGTGTGCACTGTTGCACTCTATTAAATGGTAAACTCACTAAGCAGTCTCACAGACATAATGTACATAAAACCGATCTCCGGTTTTAGCAGGAACAGTGTTGTCGTGCTCCTCTGGTCATTTCTCGTCACCTCAGGGATTAGCCAACCCCACCAAAAAAACACAGACAGACACAGACAAAGAGCCTTAAGAGGATAAAAAAAATGGATGTGCAATATGTCGATGCCCAGACACACAGATCTAGTCTTAGCCAATACAGATGCTCAGCATTGACATGCTAACTCAATTGACAAATAGTTTTATGCATAACCGTACATGTACACTGTCTCCACATACACAAACACCAGTTGTTCATCTCAGATGTGAGAAGAGCAACATAAAACATGGAAGTGAAAAACAATGAGAAAATGATTTCATAGCCTTAGACCTCAAATAGTATTTGAGTATAAAATATATTTGAAATATGAAATATATCCTAATTACTGGAGGGACTGTTGGTTGCTTATATACCTTGTGTGGAGAATTATTTGAACATGCTCCATGTGTTTTTGATTGTAATCTCCCTATGATATAAATCAGATTGATAATATAATTTAAGTAAATAAATTAAAGTTATTTAAGAGACAATCCCAGCTGAGGACAAAATCACAATTATATGAGATTATGAAGTTTCATGCATTGTTATTGTTGCCATTTCTCCATAGCAGAATCATCCAACATAGTTTAAAGCTTCCTATGAAGTCAGCATCAAATGGAAAAGTCTCACCCAAACCAAAAAATTCTGTTATCATTTACACAGCCTCATGTTGTTCCAAACCTGTATGGCTTTGATTCTTACATTAAAGGCTAAAAGAGAAGCAGAACATTGACGCAGGTATTTTCCATTCAGTTAAAGCATCAGCTGTGCGTACAGTAAGTTACTTAACATAGCCTGATGCACTCTTAAAAAAAAAAAAAAAAAAAAAATTCCCATTCTTGGTTCAGTGAAGAACATTTAAAATCCAAGGAACCATTCCATTGCACATTTCATTGTTCTTTATTGTGGAAAAAAGTTGGTTGATGAAAGGTTCTTTTAAGAACTGCTCACTGAAAAGTTATTTGAGGATCTTCTATTTCATCACTGTGAAAACCCCCTTTTTGAACCTTTATTTTTAAGAGTATATTTGATCACTGAAGGTATGCAACATATTATGCAAATATACATTATTTATGGAGAGCTTACAACCAACTAGTTACTTACTACCTTAAGTGCAAAAATGGTGCAATCAAATTAAAGTCCCCATGAAGACTTTATATGAATATGTGACTGTTATCTATAAACGAGTGTGCTCCAAAACAATTCACATTTCAAATATTTAAGAATTCAAAACTTAGTCTCTCACTTCCACTAATATGAATCAACTATTTTGATGACATCATTCTGCACTTCATCTTCACATTAGATTTTCTGTCCAATCAAATGCTCTGTAGAATCTGAAGTATCCCACTCCTAAACTATAAATAGATGCTGGAGCTGCGGCTGAAATCGGTCACTTGTTCTATGTTCTACATGGTGAATGGCTCATAGTGCACTATACAGGAGATGAATGATAAATATGCTTTCCATTGGGGGCAAATGAAGTCTAGTTTTACGCGATCCTCCACAGCTTTCACACAGTTTGCTCAGGTACCAGAGACACGATAGCACAGAACGGATCATATGAGCGAGTCAGCACAGACCACAAAACATATATGTCCTGTTTGAATTCACAGAATCCTATATTTTAAAGCGATGGAGGAGATTAGCAGGAGAAATGGTTAGACAGACTCAGCATTGGAAACAGCACAGATGAGTTGAACAGATAACACCGGTGCAATGCACCAACATTCCCACATTTTTCAAACTCAGCATGATTATGATCACTGTTTTGCTTTAGTAACAGTTTCATATTAAATCTAAAGGGGGAATCTATAGAGACAGTGGCTGTCATAAGCTGTCAAACGAAGCTTTGCCAAGCTCAACAATGGTCTAGCGGTGATATAAATGAAACACTATTGGTTATTTTTAAAAGGAGAAGGAGCAACTCAATATGTCCCACGCAGTCTTTCTGTTTCAGTGGAAATTACGTCAAAACATTTAATAAAGCTGCACGTTTCAAGGCAATTCAGTCACATTAGCTTGGGATCTTGGAACTTGCACTGTATATTCATATTCAAATTTCTGATCTAGCCAAGTCAGAAGTCTGACAAATGAAAACATTTGTTAAAACAACGACGTTAGAATATAATAAAATAAGCTAAATCAATGAAGTTAAGTCAAACAACACTCTTATTAGCATTATTTCAGCATATTTTATATAACAATATTTCAAATAATTGTTCAAAGATGGATATTTCACAATAGTAAAGCAGCTGCTGACATCAAGCTATCTTTGAAAGGTGTAACATTAGCTTGCAACACAAGATCTACCATTGTAATAATGCCAAGCCACATACATGAATACTCAACATACAAAACACAACAATGGTGACCCTCAACAAATAATAATAATAATAATAAAAAAGATAAATTCTGAACATTACAAAATAAACAAACAACAAAAACTGCTAAAAGTGAACCAAAAATAAGTTCAACAGCACGGGTAAAACCAACAAGAATCAAGAAACTCCACAGCATAATCTATTCATGCCGCACTGCATGCTGGGTACCTTCATAGTCCATAAAGTGCAGAAATTCAGTTAGATACAAGAGAAGTTCTTCTGTGGAATTACTGTGAAAGTCATGCAATTATTAACCTGAAATATAGCTACTGTAATTTCACACTAACATTTGTACCAGTGTAGTGAGGAGTTTACGTTCCAATTTAAATAAAAACGTATGAAAGTCTGGTGCAAACCTACCCAGGCACTAACAAGTTGCAAAAAAGCAACATAAAAAGTACATTTTGTGCTTAATTTCCAAGTATACGATTTTCTGTGAGTAGACTTTCTAAAATGCTCACATGCATGTTTGAAACAACATGAGGGTGAGTAAATGATGGCAGAATGTTTATTTGGGTGTGATGTTTCAGATGTTCTTTTCCAAATCCCAGAATAAACCCACAACAGTTCAAAATGACACAAGCGGAACCAGCACAACAAGTCATTTTACTGAATGCCTGCCTTGTTCTATTTTCATCTCCAAGACAAGACCTGTCAAGCTCAGCTCAATGCAGCAAAAACCTGCGCTGTCCAGACTCCAGCTGGCCTACCATGACCTCTGAAATATCTTACTACGCATTAACATCAACAGCTTCAGGTGCTGGACAACACGCGTACCATTTAGACACTGCTGCGTTTGTGCACGGAAATGTATGCATTGTTTTCTGATAACCTTTACTTCTACAGAGTAAATAAAAAAATGTATGTGAGTCTTTTGAATAATCAACTTTATATTATTGCCTAATTTAATAAGGAACGTCATCTGATTATGTAAAACAAGCTTGTTTGTTATACAGGGTTATTGTTAACTATAACTATTAAAAACATTTCTGTTAATTAAAATTAAGCTTGAATAAAATAAATATTAGTGGAAAAACAAAACAAAAGTTAGAAATGTTGCCTTGGCAATAAACTGAAAAAAATGTTGAAGCACTATAATTATTAACTAGAAATAAATTAAAAAGTATAACTAACTCGAACTTAAAATGAAATAAAAAATAAATGACATGTTTCCTTTTCTTGCTCGAATTCAAGATGTGAGGGAAGGACTCAAGGATGGAGTTATTGAATCAAGTGAAATGACATATCCTCGCTCTCTTTAGCATCACATAATGATGACTCTACACAAATGGATTCTTGAACATTAGGGATAATTATTTATATTGTAATAGTTTCAACCTTCACAAAATACCACATTTGTCCATATTTTTTTATATATTTTTTATATTACCAGTTATTATTAACAATGATTTATTCCCAGTTATTAAAGGGATAGTTTCAAAAATGAAAATGTTATGTTTATCTGCATACCCCCAAGGCATCCAAGATGTAGGTGTGTTTGTTTCTTCAGTAGAACACAAATAAAGATTTTTAACTCCAAAAGTTGCTCGTGTAATGCATGTCAGTGGGGTCTTTTCTATGGCGGAGAAGGTCAAAACTGCGGCGCGGTCATAGATATATATTTACATAGATCCCTCCCTCATTCGACCGATCTTCGGCATCTGCGCAGGCACTAATGAGACACCTATAAATATCTGATTGCGCCACTGTTTTGACCTTCTCCGGCAAAAGTAATGCATTGGGAATACTAGATGAGGTTCGTGTGATATATGGTAAAAAAAATTATACAAATACTGATCGGTTTCTCGCAGAAACCAATCGTTTTGTGTCTTACGACATCAATGTGTCACCATGAGCCACAGGGTTTAATATTGATTCACATGTCTTTGTGTTTTTACTCTCATAGTGGCTCTCATAGAAAAGACCCCACTGACATGCATTACACGAGCAACGGTTGGAGTTAAAAATCTTCATTTGTGTTCTACTGAAGAAACAAACACACATCTTGGATGCCCTGGGGGTAAGCAGATAAACATCAAATTTTCATTTTTGGGTGAACTATCCCTTTAAATGCTTTTTATTTGTTGTAAAGTATAACAATTTGTCAATTTTTAAATTGTTTTATTATTATAATGTGCTTTGATATAATTCTGCGACTGTCCTACACGATGGCTGAGCTCGATTGGTTTCCGGGTCATAGGAGGGAGGACAGAGGAGTGAGGAAATGAGGAGGGATATATCCATCCGTCCTCCATCTTGTAGGACATCTCAACTCTCTAATCGCACCACGAGGAGGCTTCCTGAAGAGGCTTCCTGAGGATTCATGAGCGAGGATACAGCGGTGTATCCTTTGCGGAAGTGTTTTAACGACTAAACGTGACACACGTATAAATTCTCCTCCCCCTTCACATCTTGCCACAGTTGATTAATTATTTTATTTTAATTATTGTTTTATGCTTTGACTGCTTGCAAGCAGAAAACCACTAAATGAAATACATCTGCCATCAAATGCTTCATCTTAGCCATGAAAAGGAGCAGCTGTCACATATCAATCAGCAATTTAAGGGAATAGAGGTTGCTACATTAAACTTGTAGGCCTACTGAATGATGTTCTTGAGCCATTTCACCTTTATGATTTAAATAGATATTTGGAAACAGGAAAAAAAACAAATTTTTACTGGAACATTGACACACAGAACGGAGCAACAGCAAAATGGTAAGTGTCCTTCTCAAGGTCACAAGGTCTCTGGTCAAAGGAAACCGTGTCCCCCTGTTGAAAGTGCAGGTTGATCCTGCAGATCCGCACACACTTGGCCTTGTACGAATCTTCAGTGTTCGCATTCTCAGCTCCACATTTGGCCTCAAGTCCAATGAAACCTCCTTGTCTGGGAAAATTACGGCCCAACCAATCAGTGTCAGCTGCAACTGCGGACGGATCAGTTCCAGTTTACAATGCAAAGCTCTGACTATGACATTGACAAAATCAGCACAGAGAAACCAACATAAAAAAAAACACTTTTAGCACTGGGTTTTAAAGATTTGACAGTTAATGACAGATAAATGCATTGAAAGAGCTGGATTAAAACTTTAATAATTCTAGCTGGATGTAAGTTTAACTGCTGCTGCACTCTCGCTCCATCTTCTGATTTTATCAAGGTCAGACACTACTCAAGGAACCAAAAACATAAAAATACACAAGAAATGCTTGAATGAACAAGGCTAACCCGTGGCCTTACAACTACAATTTTGGCTGAATAACCGAGCTGATGAAAGCATCAATATGGAATGTCAGCACTTTAAAGAAAAGACCCAAGATGGAAGAATTAACTGTGATGCATTTTCAGAACACAAATGTTCACAAAAAAAACTCCATCCTAATCAGTTTATTTTGGTGTTATATACTAACTATATTATTGTATTCATTAATATTTTCATTTTATTATGTGGTTTTGTCATTTTTATTAGTGTTTATTTAGCTTTATTATTTCAGTTTTAATTTTAGTACTTCAATTAATTTTATTTCAGTTAGTTGCCAGGCAACATTTCCAATTTCTGTTTTAAGTTCAATCATTCGTTTCAGATAATATTTATTATAATTTTTTCACCTTTATTTCAGTTTCAAATAACAACATGAATTTATTTAAACTTCTAAACACAATTAATGATTCCATATCTAATATTCCGAAATGATTCATTCAGAGCGAGTAACACATCTGTAATGGTCGCCATGCATCCGAGAGTTAAATACAAGAGATGTAAATGTAGGGGTGTGTAAATGTACGAGTCTCAATCGAGGTGAATAACTGTAGCGTAGTGTATAAAATATTCCCTGGATGTGAGATATGCTTAAAAGTTATCTCTGTAAGGTCCTGCGTGATCTCATGTATTCTCCTTTAGGCTGAGATAAATGGTGTTTCCTTCCCTGTCTCTCCCTCCCTCTTTCTTTTTCTGAGAGTGCATTGATGTTCATGGCTGGTTGAGCTGATGTGTTCTGGCATTTTCTTTTCGCTGGTTTGGGAATGTCCTGCTCACACCATACACGGTGGCTAGAACACACACACACACACACACACACACACACACACACACACACACACACACACACACACACACACACACACACACACAAACTGTGCAGAGATGAGGCCCTGTGAGGAGGCACAGTTGCAGAAAAACAGTTACACATGAACACGAATGAGGTAAGTTTCTGTTAAGAAATGTAACTGCAGTCCAAAAACATCATTCATGTTTGGGAATCTACAAATCTTTAACACAATGCCTGTTTTCACCTCGAAAGGGATTTATCTGATAAGGGGGATGCATTTCCAATTGTCAAGCATGAGTTTCATTTTGTTTGTGTATGTGATAATGAATGAGTTAGGTTTAATATTTTGCTGACTGCTCAATGAGGTTGTTATCAGATGCAGAAAGCAACAGCGCATTTTCTGCGTCTCGCTATCTGTTGATATCACAAAACAAAATTCAAACAAATGTACCGCCACTGCTGATAAACATACACAAATACAAGTTTGGTTCATTAAAATTGAAAGATTAGAAAACAAAATCCTTCATACACAAAGTGATAACACTTGAATAAAGGATGTCATCGTTTCTAACTCAGGAACTTTCATTAAAGAGGACCTATAATGCTTTTATGCCATATTTTTAACTTTCTTTAGTGTTTAATGTTGCTGTTTGAGGTCTGCAAAGTTACAAAGCATAAAGTCAATCAAAAGGGAGTAATTCTCCATATCCGTAATCACTGTTTCTGAACTCCCTGAAAGTTTTCTTCCCAGAAATGTCCACAACACAATATTCCTCATTTAAATCATTTTTGAATTTTTGAATTTTAAAGTTTTTGGCGTGCATATGATACGCACTTTATGGCGTATTATATGTACGAACCCCCCACACCCCCACCCTCACCCTACCCAAAAGCGTGTCATATACACGCCATAAAGTGCGTATCATATGGACGCCAAAAACTCATTTTGGCGTATACATTCTACGAGATTGCACACTCGTACTATTTATACGCATTGTCATGAGATCGTGTTGGGTGAGGCCTGGTTGTGTTAGTAGTGAAACCCACGGTTATGGTAAGGGCCGTGAGATTTCTCAAACACACAGAGAAGTGTGATTCGTCACTCCAGAGAACACGTCTCCACTGCTCTAGAGTCCAGTGGTGGCTTGCTTTACACCACTGAATCCGACGCTTTGCATTGGATGCAGCTGCTCTGCCATGAAAACCCATTCCATGAAGCTCTCTACACACTGTTCTTGAGCCAATCTGAAGGCCACATGAAGTTTGGATGTCTGTAGCTATTGAAAGTTGACAACTTATGTGCACTGTGCACCTCGGCATGCGCTGAGCCCGCTCTGTGGCATTCATGTGCGATTTTTACCAAGGAAACTTGTATTTACGATAAGTCCAATAGCACGTGAAGGCAGCATAAACATCTAGTGTAACATCAGTTCTGGCAGATCATGTTAGTCAAGCTTGCATCAGCTGACTGTCAGCTGACCACGTCTACCTATAGGAATACGACGTCTATCACAGCATGCAAATAGCTCCTTCAGTGCTATATATATGCTCATTTACACTCCTCATTTACTCATTTACCCTCCTCCACCTCCAGCTCCTCCTCTTGTGCAGTCAGGATTTGGTTTTCTGATTCCCCTTGAATCAGACTAAATTCCTGAATTATTTTGTACATATAATATCAACATTAATGATATCTGCAATACATTAAGCTGGTTCTGTCCTGTTCACCCCAAGGGGGGTTATAGCTGCTCTAGCATGGATAAGAGCAGGGAGTTCTTGCCCAACCATTCCGGCAATCCAAAATATACGCTAATAGTCAATCAATCTTCTTTGATGATAGTGGACCTGCCAGAAACAGAATTACTGAAGAGAGGTTCTGCAATAATGAAAAATATCTGAAACCCCAATAACAAAATCAAGACATTGTAAAAGGCCATAATATGCTCCTTTTTTAAAATAACTTTAGCAAACATTATTACACTTAACTAAAACTAACTTCTTTATTAAAAGTCCCTGGACAATTTTTTTTTATCTTGTTTGGTCCAACCAATCATTAGGCAGAGCTAGTGCACTTGGTGTAAATAGATACTCCGTAAATAAAATAAAAAAATTGTAATAAAATTATATATATATATTTTTTTTTTCACATTATAGTCCACTGACTCAATGCAGTACTTCCATGGACTCTCACAGGACCCCCCAGTTGAAAAACGTCACGCAAGACAGATGATTAGTTAATATTTGCCATTCAATCCACTATATCCAACTCCACTGTTCCCGTAATATCTTAAAGTGACACTCATGCATATAACCTGTCAGAAAATTCACTTTCCCAGAAAACTAACAATCCTCCCAAGAAAACTAGCCTCAAGCCTCAAGCTAGTTTTCTGCAGTCGGATCTTATGATGCAACAATCCATCTTTCATTTTATGGCTTCACTTTAAATGCAACCACAAACCAGCATATATTCTAGATATAAAAATGACCATTTAAAGTAAAACTATTACAAATGCTGTTAGCCGGTGAATTGTCAAACATGTGATCCGCTTGGATTTTCTTTTATCTCTTAAGACCTTTCGGGAAACATGATAATTAAATCACTGTCAGAAATATACAAAAAAATAGGTCAAACTACTAGTTACACTTACTTTATATCAGGTCAATTACTGTATATGTAAATCTACACATTCATTCTTTAAAAGAAATACAAACTATTATTATTACAGATGCTGTTGGTAAATGATCAGACATCTGGTCCACTTGGGTTTCCTTTTATCACTTAAGACCTTTGGGAAACATGTGAAAATGAAATCAGTGACAGAAATATACTAAAAAAATAGGTCAAATGTGCCACCTCGTGCGATTTTTGAGAATCATTTATGCTGTGAAAAAAAGAAAAAACATTTCTGAAACGCTTGGATTTTTCCTGGCTTTCCATCTGCTCTGCTGTTTGAATGAATCTGGGGTGGCTTGTCATTCATAAAATATTTAGAATAACATGAGAAGTGATGAATTGTTTCACAATCTCTAAATATATATACATATATTTTTACATTTTATTACAAACAAAAAGTAAAACTGAGTGTTGTTGCTTAATTAACCTATTTTTAAATTACATTAATTTATGTATGCGATGTAGTCAGGTTAATTTTGTCATATTAAATCACATTTTAATAGGAAGATTCTTGGAAATGCTCAATCGGAACTGAAAGCTACTTACTGCTCTATATGCTAATCACAGTAGCAGGTGCTTTAAGTGGCCTGGTGTCAACGATCAGTGGTTAACTCCCCATGCAAGAACAACATTTAACTGCTCTAGAACAAGAGGAAGGAGTTTCTGGAAGCCGCAGTGTCAAATCAACATGCTTGTATATATTATACTCTTACAGGCACAAATTTAATCTTGGATGAGGTACTATATGGACAACTACTTTACTAAATTAATTTGTTCAGATACTGGTGAGGATCACATGTTGTTAAAAAGAGATTTTGGACAGAAAAAAAACCTAGAAATTAGTTAAACATACTTTATGTCAGGACTCTGTAAATTTAAAAAATTACACAAATAACAAAAAGCAGACAAAGCTTCAAATCAAATATTTAGAATATACCCAGTATCGCCAACCAATTTAAAATCAATATTCATTCAATATAAAAATAATGACCTAATGTGAACAAGGTTTGGACTGATAAGTATACTAATCAGGTCCAAACCTGGTTGCCTTAAGATTTTGAGTTCAATGAAATAAAAATTTTCAGTTAATACAAAAGAGGAGATAATCAACAGAAACTCAAAATATTATGTTATCTGATCCACATTAATTGATTTGACAAAAGAAAAAAAATAATCAAAATAATTTTATACAGTGTAGAATTGCTAACCTCCATAATGGTGACATCAAATAACAGCATAAATTAGCACATTCCAACATCAACTATTTACAATCCCTATAAGCCTCTTGTTTTTTTGCCCTTCCTAATTAAATATTCATATGCAATTGCCAATGGCCACTCCCTCAAACACCACAGTTGAAACTACTCCTTTTATTTCTGACCAACTTAAACACAAATATGTAGAGAGGTTGTATATTAAACCAAGATATTGAGTGTGCCTGTGATATATTGCCAAATGTTCCTCCACACCAACCTTGCTCATCCATGTTTTTTTGGACCTTGCTTTGTGCACTGGTTTGCAGTCATGTTGGAACAGAAAGGGACTGTGGCGAGCAGCGAGGCGGAGGGACCGTAAGAGCGGGACGAGGCTGGTTGTTAATGATAATGAGCGACAGCTGCGCGCTGCACCGGCCTCGTGTCTCATGAAGGAGTGATGGGAGCATAAAGGAGGAGCGACGGGAGCATAAAGGAGGAGCGACGACAGTGAAACAAGGCCGGTGCAGCGCGCAGCTGCAGGGGCCATTCCTAAACCGTTCGCACAAAGTTGGGAGCATGTAATTTTCCAAAATGTCTTGGTATGATAAAGCATTAAGAGTTCCTTTCACTGGAACTAACGGGCCAAGCCCAACCCAAGAAAAAGAAAACCACACCATAATCCCCCCTCCACCAAACTTTACACATGGCGCAATGCAGTCAGGCAAGTACCGTTCTCCTGGCAACTCCCAAACCCAGACTTGTCCATCAGATTGTCAGACAGAGATGATTGAAGTGTGATTTGTTACTCCAGAGAACACATCTCCACTGCTCTAGAGTCCAGTGGTGGCGTGCTTTACACCACTGCATCCGAGGCTTTACGAGTCTTGGTAATATAAGGCTTGGATGCAGGTGGTCGGTCATGAAAACCCATTCCATGAAGCTCTCTACGCACTGTTCTTGAGCCAATCTGAAGCCACACAAAGTTTGGAGGTCTGTAGCTTCTGACTCTGCAGAAAGTTGGCGACTTCTGTGCACTGTGTGCCTCAGCATGCACTGACCTCTGACTGCTCTGTAATTTTACATGGCCTACCACTTCATGGCTGAGTTGCTGTTGTTCCCAATTGCTTCCACTTTGTTATAATACCACTAACAGTTGAGCATGGAATATTTAGTAGTCAGGGAAATTTTATGAATAGACTTATATATGTATATTATTGTAGACCAATCAAAAGAGAAAACTTTGTGCTAAATTTACTTTTTCAGATTTTTTTTATCGGCATAAGGGAGATGGTATCAAACAAAAGTCAAGGGGGACAAAGTTCAAGGATGTCATGTAATAAACCTTTAGAGAACATACATTTTAATTTATGAGTCTTAAGAGATGACGTAGCTTTCTGAGAACATCAACAGTCCAACAGCAGAACATGTTGGACATTGATGTAAAGGTGTTAGCCAGGGTTTAGCAACAATCACAAAAAGGATGTATGCAGTCTGACATACCGACACATCAACCGATCCTCACTTTTACTACACATTCAGAGGAAAACAGTAACTACTGTCTTAAAAAATATCTACAAAGGTATAAATATGTTTTGATTAAGCACACCCAAACACTATAATTTTGTTAAATTACAAGTATAAATAAAACGTTCAATGCTCTTTTTTTCTAAAGATGATAGTGCCTACGCACTAGAAAAAGGTGACTGTTACTTTACCAACACAATGAAAAGAAGGGCATCTTCAGTATAGCTATTATTGTAATACTGTCTTGCACACACACATACAGAGAGACAGAGAGAGAGACAGAGAGACAGAGAGAGAGAGAGAGAGAGAGAGAGAGAGAGAGAGAGAGAGAGAGAGAGAGAGAGAGAGAGAGAGAGATAGAGAGTGGCCTGCTTTCATTTCAGGCTGCCCCTCCATAGCAGGAGATGCATCTCACCACCTGGGATTTTACCCAGCACTGGAAGTAGTAATTGCATTTCAATTATAGGAATGTGTGCGCATATGTTTGTGTGGTGTGTCCCTGATCTTGAGCAACAGTCACTGTATGTATAGTATATAACTGTTTGTATAGGATTCATTGTATAAACAAGAGGAAAAGCTATTCCAACTGAGCATGATTTTTGACCAACCAAAACAGTCAAATACTATCTGCATGCTTGAGACAGCAATGACAGTCTGTTTTAAGGCCATTTTAATGGCTGTGTACACTAATGATGATAACTAACAACTAACAATATATATTAAATGGTTTTATACAATATTATTATAAATATAATTCTAAATGTAAAGGAATAGCAGAGTTCACACCACAACTATAATGATAAGCTACAGAAGAACAAAATCATTGGAATCACTTTTAGATGACTTTTCCAGCTGATGAACGATAAAATCAACAAATCAGAATCCATTCAACTTTTAAGGCCGTGAACGTTTAAAGTGGCAGATTACAGCAGCGCATTCTTATTATAAACAGGAGGTTATCATGCATCGGTGTGGAACGACTCGTTGTGGAATGTGCCTATAGGTCAAAGACCGCCTCTGCAGAAGAAGATCAATGCCAACTTCATCATTGCAACTTTGGCCCCACCCACTAGCGTGTTAGTGAGATGATGAGGAGAGAAGAGCAGGACCTCTCGACAAAAACATTACCTTTCAAAGGATCCAAATGCTAGGAATGTGGTTATTTATTTTCAACAATGTGAATGTCTCAGTTGATAATTATTTATTTGTATTCTGTACATTTCACTATGGATCCTTTGGTAAATCAGTCGCAATTTCGACACAGGCTTTGCAAGCAGACTTTTACGGTATGGACTCAACAGTAATGCCACAACATGTAAGTAACCATACTTCTAATGCCTGATCTGTGACCAGTGATTCTGATATGTAATGATTTATGTACAGTCAGATATTCTTTGTTTATGTGTCTGTAAATCAAACCAGTGACCAAACGGTCAACTTCACATTGTTTCTCTTAGTAGGATAATCTAAAAAGTCAAATAAAAAGTAAAATAATCTGTTATTTAATAATCTGCTCCCTTTACTGGAGCTGTCAATCAAACACGCCAAAACTTGCGCTATAATCAACAAACCTCTTATTTACATTATGTTTGCACTGTTTTTTTTAAATGTACAAATCATTAGTGCACCCCAGGAAACATTATAAAACAATAAAACAATGCAGTTCATGACCCCTTTAAAAGCATGTAGTAATACAATCCGAAAGGTTCACTAAAAACAAGCTGCATAGGCCTACGTCAATAAAAGTATGGCACCTAGCAATATGTTCACCTATAGCAACCAACAGTAATGTGACCTGGCGACCTCCAATGATAAAATCGCTGTCAGTGTGAACGCCCCTTTACACGTCATAATGGACAGACGCCCAAACAGCAGAGTGAGTGGCCTCTCACGCTCTCTCTCATGTACTCACACACTTTATTACTCTGACATCTGGCGCTTTTCACTAATATAATCCCCCTTCCTTTCCCGAGCCTAATGCTTTGCAACAAGGACAAACAAGATAGATAGATAGATAGATAGATAGATAGATAGATAGATAGATAGATAGATAGATAGATAGATAGATCTATCTATCTATCTATCTATCTATCTATCTATCTATCTATCTATCTATCTATCTAAATTGAAGAACAGGTAGCTGGAAATAAAAAATCTGAACGGAATAACACGTAGGCTACTTTGACATAGATGGTATCTACTATCTATCTATCGACATAATAAATATGTAATATGAAGAACAGTCAGTTACTTAGAAATGGCAATATCCATCTGCACATGTTTCCTTCAATACTCCATATCTTTAATCTTTGACGATCTTGAGCCACCTGCCATGAGCGCGCGCTCATCTGGACATCAAAGCGGATTTGGCGCGGCCCGCCACTTTCATGCCGTTACACACAGCGAGCATCAAGTATTGACAACCCATCTACACTGGGCGACGCGACAGAAGTGGGACGCGTCCGTTACAATAAGCGAATGTCGATATCTGCGCTGATAATAACTAAAAAGAACCGACTCACTCGAGAGTCATTCGGGCGACCCTGCCGCGCGGTATGATTTTGAGTCACTGAAAGGAACGGGAGAGTCGTTCGTTTAGAAATCGGACTGGACGTGCATGGTGCTCCGACAAAATGCACGAGAACGGTTCGTCAACGTCACAAAAATCATTTCGTTTCGGTACGTTTTAAAAATTTAGGCGGTTCCTAACCAGAAACGATTCTCGGTTCCCAATCCTTCCTAGACGCGTATAGCCTACGACACTGCCATGCAGAAGGCCTGCAAAGTCATTTTTATGCATGCTCTTAAGAGGGAATTGGTTGCAAATGCACGAAATTGTTCAGCACACATTTATTTATTTCGCAAAAGCAAAGTGTTTTGCCATATAACATGACATATGCAAAAGCCGTGCCTGCTTAAGTGGTCATTGAAGCAATAGCAAGGGGGTGTGTGGAGGGTGTGATGAGACATTTAAAGATCGGTGGGTGTGATACTCACTCGCTTTGCCCTGTTTGGGTCTCTGGAGGAGCCGTTGGACGGTAATCAGATCCTCCGTCTTCACCGCCTGCAAGAGTTCCTGTTCTTTCCCCATCCTGTTCAATCACACACTCAAGCACCCTCTCTCACACATGCAGTCATGGCTATACTTTTACATCCAGCGCATCTTCAGGGGACCAGGCGACCATAACGGTGCCGTTAACGCCAGCACAACCTCGCCGTTCATCGTAAAAAGGTCGAGTGCGCAGAGATGCGTTTACATGCCCGGTGGAGTGACCAGCAGCGTCCACGCAGTCGCTAACGACGAAAAAGGTCTTATTGCGTACTGAGGTGACAGAATCCAATCGTTTTCAGGTTAAAGGGACGCGGAAACCTTGCGCGTATTTACGCACGGTGAAATGGCTCGTTACAAAAATATCAGATGTTGAGTAAATCAAAACGGAAGTCGTCTCTTTGACCCTAAGCTCGTAGAGAGACAGTATATATTACGTAAACATCCAAGCAGATGTGCGCGCGGGCGCTGGAGGTTGTAATCCGCTGTCGCTTTCGCATGTGCGCATGTATGTGTGTGTGTGTGTGTGTGTGTGTGTGTGTGTGTGTGTGTGTGTCTGTGTATGTATGGCAAGCCCTCTTAACATTTATTTTATTTTAGGCTTTTTTGTTAATGACTAATCTTTTTCAGTTTTACTGAAAAGCACATTATTGTCTATAGCAGGGTTCCTCAAATCTTGCCCTGGAGGGCCCATGCACTGCAGAGTTTAGCTCTAACCCTAATCAAACACACCTGAACATGCTAATCAATGTCTTCAGGTTCATTAGAAAATCACAGGTAGGTGAGTTTGATCAGGGTTGGAGCTAAACTCTCCAGTGCATTGGCCCTCCAGTGCAATATTTGAGGAACCCTGGTCTATATTCCTGGTCTATATAGGTCTTTATTCAATTAGTACTAAAACTAGAATATTGTCTTAGTAAAACCACAAACAGGTACCAACAAAAACAATTTAAAGCATGGTAGCTGGATGTGAAAAGGTGGTATCTGAAACAAAGAACTTAGAATTGTATGGCAAACAACTGCAATTAATCCGTCGATCTTTCTGAGCTACAACAAATTCCAATTAAATTATGTTCAACCAAAAAATTACTGTGCAAAATGTACAAATTGTACAAATTACTGTACTTAGGGGAACTTAATAATTTGTAGCATAAACACAAGTATTTAACTCTTTCCCTGTCATTGATGGACATCTCGTAATTTGTGAGACAATGTGTTATGGAAATTTCCAGCTTTCCGTGTTTCCACTGTTATACAGTAGGGGGCGTAATACGCATCTTCTGAAAGATTACTGAATCTCCTGATCAAAAAAGGTGAAGGAAATGCAGAAACAATCAATATTAAGCAGATGCATGTGTAAAATAATGCAATCATCAACATGAACATAATTAGGCAGCAAAGGTCCCTATTGTTACCGAAGGAAGTGTCAACTCTGGAATCTACTCCATGTTTTGATCATCGTCCTGATTCCGATCCAGATCTAGTATTTAACAAAATTGAAATTTTCTCTGCTTTTTGCTCACAGTGTTGCTTTTTTATTTTATTTTTATTTTACTTACATACATTCAAGTGTTGATAAAAAAAGGAATGCATTAAGATAGAGTAAAACAGATATTTGTTTTAAAGCAGAGTGTCTGTTTCTTTTGATATTGCATATTCAGATATTCATACAACAACCTTTTTACTTTTGTGAAAATTGTCAAAAATGCTGAATCATCATTTTCAAAAAGTGACTGCCAACTTTTTCAAAAAGAGTTAAGATGATTACTCAAATGAAATGAAATAACGTGTTCCAACTAACTGATTTGTGGAATGGAACCTTTACTCTTATTTATTTAAGCTAAAAGCATAAACATACTAACTTATTTAACATATAAATCTAATGAACAAATAAAACATTACTTGTCAACGCTGATATCGTGGTCATTGCTCAGTCATTGTAGTGGATACCTTCATGTTGCCCACAACCTAACCATGCACATGCACTACTCTTCAGCACATTGGTAAACACAAAACTTCAACATTACAGAAAGAATTAAATAAATGCATTCGATTTTTAACTTGCAAGCAACCATTTATTTAAGGTGCAGTAAGGGGTCTCCTGGATATCTTTTTAGAGTGTAGTGATGAATTTAAAAAGGGAGTCACCAATGGATGACATACTAGTACTATTAACATAAAAACACATTAAAGTTATAAATGTTAAAGCAGCTTGCCACATAGTGTGTGAGCGTGTGTGTGTGTGTGTGTGTGTGTGTGTGTGTGTGTGTGTGTGTGTGTGTGTGTGTGTGTGTGTGTGTGTGTGTGAGAGAGAGAGAGAGAGAGAGAGAGAGAGAGAGAGAGAGAGAGAGAGAGAGAGAGATTGCTTGGTTAAATTGATGGTGCTGCATCAATCAGGGGCCATGACTAAATAGAGAGAGAGAGAGAGAGAGAGAGAGAGAGAGAGAGAGAGAGAGAGAGAGAGAGAGAGAGAGAGAGAGAGAGAGAGAGAGAGAGAGAAAGTGTGTGTTGTGTTTGTGTGTTTAGTGTGTTTTTGAAGAGAAAGGTCACAGGACAAATTTCAGTGGGTTAGGTACTGACCTTGTACACTGAACCAAAGGAACACGGCCCTTTTAAGAAGGGAGGAACACTGTTAAATGAATGTGTCATCCAAACAACAACAACAACAAAAAATAAAATTCAGTCATTGTTTAGGCTACTCATAGCTGTTCCAAACCTGACCTTCTTTCTTCTAGCTGAACACCAAAAGGGAACATTTTATGACAGTGACCACAACCTGCCAAGGTTAACAGTAGGCCTAGTTTGCAACTGCCGGTGAGCAAAAGAGCGTTGTATTTAGGTGAAAACCATAATGTTGCAACACATTTATGTCAGTTATGCAAATTATGTTCTAGTATGGTTCCAGAGGAAAGAAGTTTTTTTTTTTTTTTTTTTAAGTGAGCTGTTTCTTTAAATCTCATCGGTGGCCCTCAGACACTGATAGCCATAGTGTTCTGATTATTATCATATAATTTAATCGCTATTTTGCTCTCTTTATGTAATTTCAGACATCATTTTGGTGACAATCATACAATTAAAAGTCTGTGATATGATACATTAGTCCCTAAGGGTGTCAGCAAAACCAGAGCAGATGTCTAATTTGGGCTCCATTCTAACCCACATCAGTCAGTGGGTAATTGGCCGTTCTTTACTTATTTTGCACTGTCAGTTTTAAGGACTGCAATAACTAAATTTATACTCAGTT
Source organism: Gobiocypris rarus (assembly GCA_023029165.1). Classification (NCBI taxonomy): domain Eukaryota; kingdom Metazoa; phylum Chordata; class Actinopteri; order Cypriniformes; family Gobionidae; genus Gobiocypris; species Gobiocypris rarus. The sequence continues at coordinate 8,621,048 of CM040914.1, read as the reverse complement.
ATCTGCGAGGTAAAACTTCTTATCAAATTAACCGCAAGGAAATTCCCCTCCTGGATCTGTTCAACATGGAATCTGCTTCATTTGTGTTTGCCACCTACTGCAGAACCTTAATCACTAGTTCATCAACAATTTACTCCTGGAGATCTGGCTTCCTGCAGAAAATAGTTCAGACTGTAATTAAACACAACTGAATCAAATAATTCAGCAGGTGTGTTGAAACCCTTCCAGAAGGAAAATATCCAGGAAAAGGGTGCCCCCCCCCCCCTTTTTTTTTGCATGATAGTGTGATGTAGCGTAATGCATCCAGATGTCGTCACCCCAGATGTCGTCACCCCCCCCCATATTATTCCTAATGTGGATTTTCATTAGATTATCATTACTGTAATACAATGATTGATTGGCAGTACAATAAATACTATGTTACAAATATATTTTTTTATTACAGTAATGAGGGCACTTATTATTCTGCATTTCATTAATGATAAACGAGGGCATTTTAGCATTGGTAAACATAGCAAAGTCTTATCTTCCCCAAACTTTTCAAAGCATTAAAGACAGTAGTAAGCATTGCAAAATAAAAAGTATCAATATAATAAATAACTTTAAATGAGAGACAAAAAGTCACTGGAATGGTTTACGCAGCCATTATTTAAAGAGATAGTTCATTCAAAAAGGAAAACTCTGTCATGAATTACTCACCGTCATGCCGTTCCAAACCCGTAAGACTTTCGTTCATCTTCAGAACACAAATATACATCTTTTTGATGAAATCTGAGAGCTCTCTGTCCCTCCATCGACAGCTACGCAACTTTTATTCACTTTATAAATGTTCATCAACTCACATCAGTTGTGGTAAACGGAAGCTCAAGGATGTTCACTTGACGTGCAAGAACTAATGGTTGCAAACTATGTGTTTATCAATGTGTATATGTGAATAAAAGCCTAGATTCAATCTGTTAATCATTAATCGATCAAGTGTCTTTAGAAAATTGGGTAAAAACCACTCAATTCATATGGATTATTTTTGCGATCTCTTTATGAACTTTTTGAAGCGTCAAAGTGGTAGTTGTATAGCTGTCAATGGAGGGACAGAAAAAGATCACATTTCATTAAAATGATCTTCATTTGTGTTCCAAAGATGAACAAAATTTTTATAGGTTTGGAACAACATGAAGGTGAGTAATTAATGACAGAATTTTCTTTTTTTTTCTGGACTATCCCTTTAACACGGCCAAGGCCAAAATAATATGATATACTCGATAGAAATACTCTGGAATACAGAAGTCAGCCAAAGACTTGTTGAATAAGCGACATACCAATATGCTGTAAATTAAATGAATTGCTAAGAGTTTTCTTTAACTTTATCTTGGGTCAACTGTGATGCATTTTGCCAATACTCCTTCCACACTGTCAAATAAAGTACTGCTGATGTAAACAGTGACGCCAAACACTAAAGGTATCGCTAGTAAGTATACTTATGTCTATGTGTAAGATTGATGCTGATGGTTAGTGCATGTGTGTGTGTTAATGGGTAGCACCAGTGAGTGTTTAAGTAAATTATTCACTTTGTTAAGTGTGTCTGGGGATGTTTTTTAGACTCTGACAGTCACATTAGGTTAGTTAGATCACACGTCTAAATGCTCTGATTAAACGTTTAAGCATGTGTGTGTGTGTGTAGCCATGGGTGTTTGTCTCTATGTGCAGGTGCATGTGTAAGTCTCTGAAACCACAGCAAGCAGCAGGGTTTGTGTGTCTTCAGGGATGTGTTTCATCTGCCTTGTTGTTTTCATGTAGGTGCAAGTTTGCTTCATTAAACTGATGTGTTTAATGATCAATTCACACACAGAGCTGACTGACCGGAACACCTTGTGTCTTCCTAGCCTCTTTGCTTTGTCGTCTTAGTCTGTGTGTAGTGTGTGTGAAGGCAGGACATGGCGTCTAACTCTACCACAAAATTTGTTGCCCTTTCCCAGTCTTTCAGCGTATCTGATATCATTGTAATCGGAGCATATTTTTTGTTGAACGTCGCAGTTGGAATATGGGTGAGACGTATTCATATATTTGTGTATTTATGTATATTTGTATTTGTTGTTACAGTGTTTTTACACTCTTAGAAAAAAAAGGTGCAGTGGGGTTCTATATAGAAACCTAAAGTTCTTGATTTAATTTCATAGAACACTTTTTGCAGAAAAAGGTAATACATAAAAAGAAATGTCTTCAATTATTGCATAATACTTTTACATAAAATCATTATGAAATTTTTTTATTCTAGTGATGAGAATTGTTTCATGTAATTGAAATTAAAAATGAATTAAAACTAAATTAATGAACTAAATAAAACTAAATCCATAATTATCCTGTGATGGGAACCTCTAAAAGGTTCTGAAGCATCTGACAGAATCCTTTAAGATTCTATAGAACCTTTTATTCCAAGAGTGATATTTAAAAAGAAAAATAGATCACAAATGTGTTTAAGAACATGTTGATGTAAAGTGTGGAATTACAAAGGAAGAATTATTTAAAATTGAACAAAAGTGGGAAATACCTCATTTAAATTTCGGATAAACTATTATGTGTTTCAGTCATCTTGCAGAGTGAGTCGAAACACACTAAGTGGATATTTTCTGGCTGGCAGAGACATGGCTTGGTGGCCGGTAAGTGATAATTAATGTAAGCTGATGCAATATATAAACATAGCTATGTACAATTATTTTAATTTTATACGGTTAAAGCCTGATAATGAGCAGATCAATTACAAATAATCCTTTTGGATTTTTTTTTTACTTTACAGCATTACAGTAATGTAAACTGCAAAGGATAAAATGATTGTCAAGGCAAATGTTTTATAGACAATAATTTTTTCAATGCCCAGATTTTAGGTCAGAATTCATATACAGTGGTGTCCAAAAGTCAAACCTGAAAACCAAATTTAAATCTATAAATAAAGAAACATATACGCACCTATAGACTGAACACATATTGCATGCGCATATGCACGTCACAGTTTTTACTAATTTGCATTTTTGTAGTTTACACAGAGACAATAACGGTATCGCTTTCAAAATCCTGCACTTTGAATATAGTTTTTAAAAGTTTGCGTTTTCAGGACTCCTAAACACTGTTGTAATATACTTGCATTAGTGCTGTCAAATCAAATCGATTCATCACGATTAATCGCATCCAAAATAAAAGTTTGTGTTTACATAATATATGTGTATATATATATATATATATATATATATATATATATATATATATATATATATATATATATATATATATATATATATATATATATATATATGTATATATATATATATATATATATATATATATATATATATATATGTATATATATATATATATATATATATATATATATATATATATATATATATATATATATATATATATATATATATATATATATATATATGTGTGTGTATTTATACAGTACACATTGATAAATTATGTAAACAAACTTCTATTTTGAAAGCAATTAATTGTGATTAATCCATTTGACAACACTAATTTGCATTGTAAGAAACATTTCTGAGGAGCCATTTACACAACGCCGTTTTCAACTAAAAACAGACCATTTTTTACACAGTTCTGTTGTTCATTTACACGACGGCGTGTAAATGATATTATTAACATTGTTAATCATTATTAACAATGTTGTGCTGCTTAACATTTTTGTGGATACCATGATACACTACACCATTTGAAAACTTTGGGGTAAGAAATGAACTAATACTTTTATTCAGCAAGGATACATTACATTGATCAAAAATTACAGTAAATACATTTCTAATGTTTAATACATTTATAAAGCTAAGTTCATGCAACTGGAGAGCCAGTGTGATTAAAGCAAAATATGGACACACTAAATACATAAGGCATTAAAATGAATGTTAATTAAACCTTTTGCTCATATTATTATGAATAATTTATCATTTAAAAAAAAAAGCCTCAAGATGAAACATTTTACCAAGTGGTTTGAGACATTGGTCCTTCTCAAAAATTAGCATATTGTGATAAAAGTTAATTATTTTCCATAATGTAATGATAAAAATTAAACTTTCATATATTTTAGATTCATTGCACACCAACTGAAATATTTCAGGTCTTTTATTGTTTTAATACTGATGATTTTGGAATACAGCTCATGAAAACCCAAAATACCTATCTCAAAAATTAGCATATTTCATCCGACCAATAAAAGAAAAGTGTTTTTAATACAAAAAGTCAACCTTCAAATAATTATGTTCAGTTTTGCACTCAATACTTGGTTCAGGAATCCTTTGCAGAAATGACTGCTTCAATGCGGCGTGACATGGAGGCAATCAGCCTGTGGCACTGCTGAGGTGTTATGGAGGCCCAGGATGCTTCGATAGCGGCCTTAAGCTCATCCAGAGTGTTGGGTCTTGCGTCTCTCAACTTTCTCTTCACAATATCCCACAGATTCTCTATGGGGTTCAGGTCAGGAGAGTTGGCAGGCCAATTGAGCACAGTAATACCATGGTCAGTAAACCATTTACCAGTGGTTTTGGCACTGTGAGCAGGTGCCAGGTCAGGCTGAAAAACAAAATCTTCATCTCCATAAAGCTTTTCAGCAGATTGGAAGCATGAAGTGCTCCAAAATCTCCTGATAGCTTAGCTGCATTGACTCTGCCCTTAATAAAACAGTGGACCAACACTAGCAGCTGACATGGCACCCCAGACCATCACTGACTGTGGGTACTTTACACTGGACTTCAGGCATTTTGGCATTTCCTTCTCCCCAGTCTTCCTCCAGACTCTGGCACCTTGATTTCCGAATGACATGCAAAATTTGAGCGACAATCCAGTGCTGCTTCTCTGTAGCCCAGGTCAGGCGCTTCTGCCGCTGTTTCTGGTTCAAAAGTGGCTTGACCTGGGGAATGCGGCACCTGTAGCCCATTTCCTGCACACGCCTGTGCACGGTGGCTCTGGATGTTTCTACTCCAGACTCAGTCCACTGCTTCCGCAGGTCCCCCAAGGTCTGGAATCGGTCCTATTCGTTCAGAAATGTCTTTCTGTGTCTTACCCTCTCGCTTGAGGGTGTCAATGATGGCCTTCTGGACAGCAGTCAGGTCGGCAGTCTTACCCATGATTGCGGTTTTGAGTGATGAACCAGGCTGGGAGTTTTTAAAAGCCTCAGGAATCTTTTGCAGGTGTTTAGAGTTAATTAGTTGATTCAGATGATTAGGTTAATAGCTCGTTTAGAGAACCTTTTCATGATATGCTAATTTTTTGAGATAGAAATTTTGGGTTTTCATGAGCTGTATGCCACAATCATCAGTATTAAAACAATAAAAGACCTGAAATATTTCAGTTGGTGTGCAATAAATCTAAAATATACGAAAGTTTAATTTTTATCATTACATTATGGGAAATAATGACCTTTTATCACAATATGTTAATTTTTTGAGAAGGACCTGTACATGTATGTGTGTATTCTAATATAATATATTCTAATAATCATTAAACACAAAACACACACACAAATTATGTAAACACAAACTTTTATTTTGGATGTAATTAATCACGATCATTTTTTTGACAGCCCTAGTTTAGATACATTCAGAAAACGAATCATTGTTATAAAGCCCAACACAGTTAATCGTATTCTTAAATTTGTGAGTACCATGTTTTACCATGCCTAATATCAGTCTAGCTTACTGCAGTGTGCAACACGTGTATTATAGTAGCCGCCGAGCAAATGCACAGAGTAGCATTATAACATAATGTTCAACACACTCAAATGTATCATACATATGAGCGAAAGAAGTGAAAGCTTTTGGTTTCCTGCGGCATAATAAAAGCTCTGCAAAATCAAGCTTGCCTTTGCTTGGAATAAGCGACCTCTAGCTGCGAAAAATTACATATTGTGGCTTTAATTAGTCATGCATAATGACATACATTTTTAATTGATTAAAGTATTATAATTCCACATAGTATCAATTAAAATGAGGACACAAAAAATAAGGTCATAGAAATATAGGCCTGTATATAATAATTATACATAAGTCATTATAATAATTATATGCAAATATATTTTTTATAGTTAAACTTGCATGTCATGTCAACTATATCTTGCAAATACTGAGTGTGAAGCTGATTGTTGTAAATCAAGTTGTTTTACGTTGTCCTCCTTGAGAATCTAACATGTAGCATGAATGTGTGCAGATCGGTGCCTCTCTGTTCGCCAGCAGTGAGGGTTCAGGACTGTTCATCGGTCTGGCTGGGACTGGAGCAGCAGGAGGGATCGCTGTTGCTGGATTTGAATGGAATGTGAGATATCATTTTTAAACGCCTCATTTCCCGTTTATAAAACAAATTAAAAAAAAAAAAAATCGTCATAAATCGTCATTTATCATTACTTTTAACACGAAAAATTTAGCCGTTAATTTAAATGCACCAGCATTTGATCAACACTAGGGGGAGACCGACTTCTGTCTTAAAACAACATTATGGGTGCTGGAAATTCGGTTGCACTTTATTTTACAGTACGTGTACTTACAGTGTACTAACCTAAGAAAAAAACTGTAATATAAGGTGACTACAGGGGTTAAGGTTAGGTTAGGGGGTAGGTTCAGGGTTTGTACCTATAGTTATCCAGTTACTGTAATAAGTAGGCCTAAATTATCTGTGGTTAATGACTAGTTTGCATCTTAAGAAACATTTCTGAGGAGCCGTTTACACAACACCGTTTCCAGCTAAAAACAGACTATTACAGGACTGTAGAATAAAGTTTTACCGGAAATTCTTTGTCTTGTCAGTAAAAATCTTTTTTTTTTTTTAAATGTACAAGATAAATGTACCGGGGAACAAAAGTACAGAAGAAACGTTTCCGTAGAATTTGGTTTAAATAGTATTTGTCTTTTTACTTGTACATGTTATCTAAATTTATAGAGGTGTACTGTATATGTGAAATGTAAAAAATTAAATAAATAAAACTTCATGCTTCTGACTAAAGTTAGACAACTTTGACACTTAAATTGCACTTAGAGTTATAGTTCACCCAAAACTGATTCATACACCTTCATGTCGTTCCAAACCGGCATGGTGTCTTAGTGTTTTCCTTTTCTTTCTTTTCCTTTCCATACAATGAAAGTCAATGGTGTCCAATGTCATTTTGAACCACAACTTTCATTGTGTGCATGTAAACAGTTGAAATATTATTCAGAATATTTTCTTTTGTGTTTTGGAAGAATGAAAGTCATACAGGTTTGGAATGACATGAAGGTGAATAAACTAATCATTTTTGAGTGAACTATCCCTTTAAGCTGTTCAGTGTTATTAGATTCGATGACAAAATATAAAAATAGATGCGTCTTAATATATAATTTTCAAAATACCTTTTAGGTCCACTATATATTCAATGCAAACACAATGTCATATCTCATGCAGTTTTGCCCCTCAAGTAAAATATTGTTGTTGTAAAATGAGATGTTTAAATATGTTTTACTGGAAAATAAATAGATACTGATGAAGAAATAGATTTTCCACATGCAGTGCACTAACACTTTCTTTCTCTATTAGGCAACTTATGTCCTGTTGGCTCTTGCCTGGGTCTTTGTCCCAGTTTATGTGTCTTCTGGGGTGAGTTTTAGACATACACCGAATCACTGTCGCCAGCTGAGCTATACAGTATGTCAATTAATAATTCAGAACTTATGTTTAATGCTGCCATGTGTTATGGACTCACAGTCTCTTCCTCTCACACACAAATTCACCACATGTGCTACTTTCCCAGATTTGCCTATTAATTTGCGTAAATCATGCCATTCCCTTCTGCACTTCCTCTCTCTCTCTCTCTCTCTCTCTCTCTCAGATTGTCACAATGCCAGAGTATCTAGGTCGGCGTTTTGGAGGAGAACGAATTCGAACGTACTTGTCAGTTCTCAGTTTGATGCTGTCTGTGTTTACCAAGATCTCAGTGAGCATGAAAACACACATACATTCCCTCACGTTTTTTGCCGTCTCATTCACACAAAGCTAAAAGTCAAACATTAATCTACAAAGGCTTCATTTATTGAGCCCTGTATTGCTGTGCTGACATGTTTCTGCACCCAAGGAATTTGAAGTTGTGAAAGTTTAACTGTTTCAACATCTGTTTTTCCACTGTTTTTCCGCTGCTGGCATACAAAAACACGCACACCCAAATGCTTGTGCTTCCTTGTTGGCTTGCTAATAAACCATTAATGATAGATATCAAAATTTGGCACAAAAAACACATAACTTACCACTTTATTTACAAAATATTAGTTAATGCAACAACGTCTGCCGTCTGCTCTTGCGTCAACACAACACGAATGCATCATGGTGCTCGCATGCATTGTAGATATTAAAGTGATAAATTATGTAGTTTTTTGTTGTTGTTTTTTTTCACAAAGCAAGCACTCGCAACGCTTCATAAAATTGAGATTAACCTCTGGAGTGACATTATTTACTTTTATGATGTCTACTCCTTTCTGGAGCTTTATTGGTAGCTGTGTAGCTGTCAGTGGAGGGGCAGAGAGCTCCCAGAATTTAATGAAAAATCTTGTTGTGTTCCAAAGATGAACGAAAGTCTTACGGGTTTGGAACGGCATCAAGAGTAATTAATGACAGAACTTTCATTTTTGGGTGAACTAACCCTTTAAATGTATGCCAACAACTGTCTTTTCTTTATTAACAAGTTGAAACACATACAGTATAAATATTTTAAAAAGTTGCTGACTTAAATATTTGGTATCGTTTTACTTAAAGCCTTTATGTATAATGCGTTATAAAAGTATTTTTAATGCATTCATTATGCCTTGTAATGCGCCTTATAATACATTGTATGGTCTCATTAACAACTAATTGTTACCAAGTAACTATAATACATTATAATACACTTTTAGAAAGTATAATGCATTGTACGCATTACTTATGCTAGAATTATATGAAAAATATATAATGCATAATACCATATTGTGAATACCTTTATAATGCATTATATATAAAGTAATTTTAACTTAAATTACTGACTTAAACTGACATTAGACTTATTAAATGAATTAAATAAAAAAAAGTAGGAAATTGCTGAACTTGCATATTTTTATGAGTTAAAGCAATGTAAAAAACATATGTTGTCATAACTTATTGATCATATTTTTTTTTTTTTACAGTGATGAAAAACACTTCACAATTAAGTCTCCTATATCTAAGAATGAGCAACCTGTGTTCTTAAAATTCTGTATGGTTTGCAGACGGATCTGTATTCTGGAGCTCTGTTTGTCCAGGTTTGTTTGGGCTGGAATCTCTACCTCTCCACTGTGCTCATGCTGGTCGTCACTGCCCTCTACACTATTGCAGGTTTGTATTTCCGTTCAAAAGTTTGGGGTCATTAGAATTCTTTTGTGTGTTTTGAAAGACGTCCTTGATGCCCACCAAAGTTGCATTAATTTGATCGAGCTAAATTAAAATGAATAATATTGTGAAATATTATTACAGTTTAAATTACCATTTTCTATTTGAATATATTTAAAAATGTAATTTATTCCTTTGATGTGAAAGCTTAATCATCAGTCTTAGAGTCACATGGTCCTTCAAATCATTCTAATATGCTGATTTGCTGCTCAAGAATCTTATTATTATCAGTGTTGAAAAGAATTGAGCTACTTAATGGATTATTTGATAAATAGAGAGTTCAAAAGAAATGCATTAATTCAAAAAAAAAAAAGAAAAAACAAGAATCCAAACTTGAGAGTGGTAGTCTATTTACAATAAACAATAGTTTTAGAGCATTTATTAATATAGGTTACTGTTAATTTCTACATATACTAGTACATTTTTTTTATCAAGTGTAAAAAAAATATTTGTTAATGTTTGTTCTAGTGCTGTCAAATTGGTTAATCGCGATTTATTGCATCCAAAATAAAAGTTTGTGTTTATATAATATATATATATATATATATATATATATATATATATATAACATGCATGTATATATTTAAGAAAGATTTGTTATAAAATATAAAATAAAATATTTATATATAATATAAACGATATAAATATATCTACAGTATATACATGCAAATTAATTGTGATTAATCGATTTGACAGCACTAGTTTGTTAATAATACATGAATCAATAATGATCAATAGTATATTTATGACTTCACATCAATCTAAATTAATACATGCTCATAGTTAATGATGCTTTTTGTATAAAGTGGTACCACTACATGTTTCAGTAGTGAGCATGCAGTTGTCATAATTAGCATATCCAATAAACAAGCTCTTTTTCCAATAAGCAATAGTGTAGCATGACAAAACAGCTTTTGATGCCACACCGTATTTTGATGTCGCACAGATTTACAGCCAAGCAAACTGATGCAATAATCAATTGCACTCTTACAGAAGTGTCCTCTTGCACGACAATGTTGTAAAACTTGATAGAGTGGCATAATGGTTAAAACTCTTGCTGGTTTGAGTTGTTGACAGTGCAAATAATTAAATAGAAGAGTCCTCGAGCGAGGTACTTAACCACAGGTTTGAGTAGGAATGTGAATTGTTTGGATAAAAGCTTAAATGATGACTTATTTAAACTTTCTCGCTGAAGCTTAGTGGTTCAGTGACAGTTCATTTCTGCAGCAGTAATTATGGTCTACGTGACTGATTCCAGCATAATTGCATAATTACTTTAATCCGCAGCTCTGCTACAAGTGCTGATTCAGACTTGACCCCGTTGACTCATATCATAGTAAACCATCATGAGAGAATTGAGCAATAGTCCTGTTTCTCCAGGTGGCTTGGCAGCCGTGATCTACACCGACACTCTTCAGACCTTTGTCATGATTATTGGAGCGGTCATCCTCACCATTACAGGTCAGTCGATCTCAGGCCTCTTCTTTTATTCTCCTCTGGCAGTGATCTCGTGTCAGCTGTCACTAGGGAAGTAAGAACATCCTGCATTGTGAAAGTGCCACTGCTGAAAACAGATGGCAGATGTAAGAGAACATCTATGACAGGCACATTGTGGTTTATAACCATGCATGCACTCCATGTCATGTGTTCAGCATCAAGTCCTAAATGCAGATAAAATAAGTTTTAGCTTGACTTACCATGTGGTCGTCTATAGGTAAAAACATTATAGCCCGGTTTCACAAACAGGGCTTAGGCTAAAGCAGGATTAAGCATTAGTTCAATTAGGACATTTAAGTAACTTTTATAAATGTGCCCTAGAAAAAAACATTACTGGTCTTGTCAGTGCAAGTTTCTTTCAAATAAAACAACTCAAACATGCATTTTAGTCTGGGACTAGCTTAAGCCTTGCATTGTAAAATGATTGATGATGAAAATACTCAAATAAATAATAGTAATAAAGGTGAGATAGCGAAACGTGGTTCAATTATTTATCTATTTTCCATATAAATAGATAAATATTGTTCAAATAAGAAAATAGTTAATTAATAATTAATCAATGATATAAATACCTCTAAACAAATAGCATGGACTGTTCAAATGTTTGGTCACTTTAGATTAGGGTCCAATTCTCACTATTAATTAGGCCTAACTATTAACTATGACTTTTGCCTCAATAAACCCCTAATTATTTATTATTAATAGTTAGTAAGGTAGTGGTTAAGTTTAGTTATTGGGTAGGATTAAGGGATGTAGAATATGGTCTTGCAGAATAAGGCATTAATATGTGCTTTATAAGTACTAATAAACAGGCAATAGGCTAGTGAATGCATGCTAATAAGCAACTCGTTAATGATGATTTTAGACCCTAAAGTGTTTAAAGTCTTTTTTAAAAATGTTTTTATACATTTTCCAGATAGCCTACCACAAATGGTAACACTTAATTTTAGGGTTCAGTTATTAACTATTATCTAGTTGCTTATTAGCATGCATATACTAGGTTATTGCCTGTTTATTAGTACTTATAAAGCACATATTAATGCCTTATTCTTCAATCCTACCCAAGACCTAAACTTAAATGCTACAAAAACGACCTTACTAACTATTAATTAGCAGTAAATTAGGAGTTTATTGAGGCAAAAGTCATAGTCAATAGTGAATATATGTTCCCCATTCTAAAGTGTTACCAAACAAATACTAAATAATACAAAATTATATTTGCACAAATGCATAAAATGTAACACCATTAATTATTCTTAAAATGCATACAATTTAAAAAATTCACCAAATGTGAATATTCAGTGCAAACCAGAACTTCAAAAACAACATTCTAACACTAAAATAAAGGTTCCAAAATGCCATAGAATATTTATTTTGAGTTCAATGAAGAACAGTTCTTGAAATAACCACTTTTTTTCTTTGTGTGAAAGACATTTTATAATCTAAAGATCTCCTTGTTCCACTGTAAATAACCTTTAGAGCAATGGAAAGGTTCCATGGATGTCAAAAGGTTCTTGATGGATGCCAATAAAGATGAATAGGGCTATCAAGATAACGATCAAACTATCACCTTATGATGGAATTTGCCATCCAGAATTTATCTTTTGTCAGTGAAAGTGAAAACGCTACTCAATGCTGCACAATAAAAGTCAAAAATAACAACATATTTGGTGTAACGTGGAGCAGATTTCACTGTGGCTGTAACAGGCAACAAACAAAATGTCCCGTAACTCATCACAGCTGTTCAGTTTGAACAAAAACGCACCTCACATTTTTGTCAAAGAGAGAAGTTTTAATCGCACCAGTCTGGTTAGGACACATTAAAAGACTTTAATAACCTGAATAGCTGATCTGCATGGAGATGTGGAAAAATCCCATGACTGTCTTTACCCACTTACAGAAACCATCTGTAAAGGTTTTAATGAACCGAAATTTAAATGGAAAAAATACGCACACACATAATGACACACACAAGTCTAAACAAGTTAGAGAAATTTAAATAATATTTTTAATTGGAATCAATTCAAAACATACATTGCTTTTTGACGCCGTGTTGTTTTGACTTTAATAAGATATATTTTTATGCCAAACCTGTACTTTTTACCCCAAAACCGTAGTAGATTTAGCTGATATGTATTTGTACGTTACAGCATTCAATAAAATTGGAGGCTACAATAACCTGGAGAGCGTGTATTTGAAAGCAGTGCCATCTAAGATCATCCCAAACACAACATGTCACCTGCCCAGACCTGATGCCATGCACCTGTTCAGAGACCCTGTTCATGGAGACCTACCCTGGCCAGGCATGACGCTGGGATTAACAATTCTTGCAACATGGTACTGGTGCACTGATCAGGTATGCTGAAACATACACTTACTCTCAAAAATAGATAATTAGCCTAGCCTGGTCCTCACACAATGTAAAAAGCTTCACGTAGAGGACAGTGTTGCAAATGTGTTTTGCATTGCGAGTTGCATTCTGCTATGAGATATGTTTGCTACAAAGACTACAGTTTAAGGAGAAAACAAAAAATCAACCAAGCCTGAAATGGACCCAAGTCAAAGACCCATCTAATTTGACGCAATGAAAACAAGACTGTGAGGTACAACTGCCCTGACTAAAGTCTAAGTTGACTCCTGCGTCACCAAAAACATAACTAAATGATTCAAGTATATCCTGATAGAAACTGTAGGAATCAGTGTGTACTGACATTAAGATAATTTATTTAAAAACATAAGCAAAATGGTTGAGACACTTTAAAAGACCGTATGTAATAACTAACGTTATAACACTTTCCTTCTTCAAAGTATAGTGCACATCACATCCCTAAAAAGCATTTTTATTTCCAAACCTCCTAGGAAGAGAAAAAAAAAAACATCAGAAGAGAAATTATTAAATTCCTAAAAATACTGACAGAGTTGGAGTCCCCTCAAGACCCAATAAAAGTTTTGGTCCGAGTCTTTTTAGCGTTGGTCCTCTGGTTGGGGGCTCAAATCTTAAAAGTCTTGTTGTGGGTCTAGGCTAAGGGCCATGGCCACAGTTCACCACTGCACAAAGTGGCTCTGTATATGAAATGAATGCTGCGGTAAATTCAGCATTTTCGGAATAAGAAATAAGGTTTTGGTCTGGATGTTGAAGGGTTTGGTTTTGACTCCAACTCAAAAGCAGAAGGCCTGGTCACACCAGTACAAATGTTTGGCATTGAAAAAGTGGTCAAATTTTTTTTGTGCATTTTATTTCTATGAAAAAGCACGTAGGTGGCGCTTATGAAAAAACTGAAATACCCAGGTTTATTTATGGTTTCTAAGCAAAACTGTCTGTTTGTGTAGTTCTCACATACAGTCATTCGTAGTTTTATGTAACAGCAGCATCTCTCGGCATGTGACCTAAAGCGCAAACCTTTTAAACTTCAATGTTTTTTTGTTTTTTTTGCAATGTGATGGAAGAGATGTTAGTAAAAAAATAGCATTGACAGCAAGGAAATGTTCAAATCAGTGTGAACAGATGCATTAAAAGCCGTTCATTAACAAATATTCACACACAACATCTGCTCTGGTGTGAACAGGCCTTGATCTCCTCTGATAAAACCAGGGACAACTGCAGACTCAGAATATTAGTATGTGCGTTGTAAAAAATAATTCACTTTCAGTTCATACTGTAACAAACTGTCCTTTTCCCACAATCTGAAACACTAATAAGAGGTGAATGTGAAATCGCCATCACCATGGTCATAAATCCACCACCAAATTCCCGTGCAGATTACTCAAAGGCATGACAATAGACAGTAAAGCTTTATGTAACAAGTGCTCCTTGCCACGGTCCAGAAAAAGTCAGTGTTTGTGTGCCACTGTAACGCTTGTGTCAGTTTAGATCCAGTTGAACTCCAGTTGAAAATCCTATATCAGTGGAGACTGGTGGCTACATTATTACACATTCATGCCTTTGTACTCAATACAAAGTTGTTGTTTTTTTTACGGGAAGAAAGCCACTGCAAATCAGTTAATTTTCATTGCGACTATGTGTCAACAATTTATCCCCCAAAGCAAAACCAGACGTGTTCACTGGAACCTTCCCCCTGAGGTGTTTGAAACTGGCGAGCTTAGATAAAGAGATTCCTAATGGCGTGCGAGTCTCGACCCGTCTACGAGGAGACGGAGACTTTGTTTGAGAGGCCCGATGAGCGGGGGAGAGAGATTGAGAGTGCATGAGCCGCTGAACGGGTGTTTGGCTTGTGCGCAGTCCTTCTATCGTATAAGCGTGGCTTTGTCTTCTGGGGGACCGACCAGAACGGTTTAGGTTTTGCTGGCCTGATCCACTTGAGGGGAGTTCATGGCCATGCATCTTCCCCTGCCAGTACCTGTGGCCCCCAATCACATGACCGCTGCTTTTAGGGGGTCTATGGAACACTCCAGGTTTTGCAATCACCACTTTGGCCCGGCCATAAGCGTCTCGAACAGGTGACCTGGAGTCCATCTGGTAAAGCTAAAAGGGAGGAAGGTATATGTGAATAATGAAAAATGATAAACAGCCTTCAGGCATGATTTCAAGTGGTTCTGATGAATTTTTCAACAAGAATTCAGAAAAAAAAAATTTGTTGGTTGATCATTGGCAGGTAATCGTTCAGAGGTCTCTGTCAGCCAAGAATATGAGTCACGCCAAAGGGGCATCCATCTTTGCCAGCTATCTCAAGATGCTTCCCATGATCTTCATCATCCTACCTGGCATGATCAGCAGGGCGCTCTACCCAGGTAATACACACACGCTCCAGCTGCTGTATCCACTAGTGCTGAAAAAATTCAGTGCTATGTCATCTTCTGTGCAAGCTTTGTCACCTTTTAAGCCTACCTATAAAATCAGTTCCAGTTTAAGGTGGTAAAGTTGGTTTTTGGTACATGGTAGCTGGTTTGTTGCTGGTCCAAGGTGGACTACCAGACCTAACAAAACTTTACCAAGTTATACTATTCTAAACCAGCTATAAACCATATAACAACCAGCTACAACCTTAAGCAGGATGGTTTTATGCCCACCAAAATGCTTTTGGTTTAAAAATATTTTCATAATTAATGGAAGCATTTTATATGTATATGTATGTATATATATATATATATATATATGTATGTATATATATATATATATATATATATATATATATATATATATATATATATATATATATATATATATATATATATATATATATATATATATATATATATATATATATATATATATATATATATATATATATATATATATATAAACACACAATACTGACTGATATCAATAAATAAGAAATAAATCACAGATAGCCAATATCTTACGCATTCCTAGACAAAAGTTTCCAGACATCTTTAACTCAGGAATTTTTTGGCAGAGACAGAAACAAACTACTACTTCCATGGGGAAATCCCACCAAAAGGAGGATCTGTCAAACCGTAATAACATGCTATTCTCCTATGCTTATCTTTCTCAACTTCATTTGCATTTACCCTCCTCCCACCCACTACCCCCACACATGTTTTAGCAATTCAAGCAGGTTAAGGCATGCAGGAAATGTCAAGAGTCCAGTAACGCAAATTGACACACCCTTGTGCGTTGCTTAATGCACATGCCCGGCTTCTTTACATCTATTTGAGACACTCCCAGGTTTAAGGACTGGTAGAGTGGAGAGCCAAATCTGATAAAAAGCACTTTCACATTCAGGCACACTAAATCAAAGATCTACCTACCTTTGTTTTGTTTCTTTTCTGCGTGTTCAGTAGATTCCTCTCGGCAGTGCTTTGAAGATCCAGCTCAACATCATCCGATCGCAAGTCCAGCATGGATTGAGAGAAGCGGGCCATCACATTAAGCGCATTAGGGCTGTGTTCTCCAACACGACCAGAACCCGTTATCCTTCCGTTAGGGAGTTTGTCACTGCCGTCGGAGTCAGTGCATTCATAGTATTCATCTGACATTGTGGAATTCTCATCTTTATCATTTAATGAATGTGCACAGATTACAGCGGTGCTGTCTGCGTCATTGGCTTGAGCATCCATGTGTGTATCATTCGCCTGGTTTTCCTCCCTTCTGACTAAAGTGATCTCTGCATCTCCAGAGCCTTCCGCCATATTAACCACCAACTGAAGGGTGCGTGGTTTGGGAACAGGCAGATCTGAAGCCTGTTGGACCTCTGATGGTTCATGGTTGGGCTTCTGCTCTTGTGGAGGAAGGTTGGGTTTGGGGTCTTGTTGCTGGATTGGAGAGCTTGGCGAATCGGATGTATTGGCTAGTGTTTCTTGAAGGGCATTGCTAGAATCTGTCTCCGGCTGAAACTGGGCACTTGATTGAACATTTGCAACTACAGCATCTGCTTTAGACAACTGTGCTGTTGTAAGACGAGGAGTTGCCTTATCTGGTAGTGGTTTCTCAGGTGGGCCAGTAAAAGGGTCTTTAAAGCGGATTGCTTGAGATGTTTCAAACATTTGCGAGCGCATTAAATGCACTGGTGCTGGCTTGTTTGTGTCACGGATATTAATATACCCAATAACATCACTGGATGGGTCTGGCTCGGGCCAGATGGGCAAGTAGAGAATGAGATCTGCCTTTGGCAAGCCTACAAGGCCTGGGTGCTTTTGCAACTCCCGTTGAGGCTTGGGAGTCTGGACCAGAGGATTATTGTTCTTGGCACTAGCTTTGTCTGAAGAAGATTTGCTTGCTGTATCTACATTGACCAAAGCATATTTGGGGTTAATTAGTTTTCTCGCAACAGCTGCGGAAACAGGGGGAGGAACGACGATTGGGGCAGGGTCAGGCTCCGGAAGGTCCCCCAAAGTAATCTTGGTGAGGTTGACCCCAAGCGAGTTCAAATACAGTTCGCGGAACTCCTTGTCAAATGTTTCAACGGCCTGCCCAGTCAGGACTGTAATGATGTTGCGGTCCAAACGAGAAGCTGTCCACGTAAAACTGAAACATAAAAATGGCAGAAGTCAGAAACAAAAAAAGTGGACAAACAAATAATACATGCACAGAACACAAGCACAAAAAAATCATTTAAACAAGCAACTCAAAATATCTAGAATGTTACCACCAGTGTTGAGGGTTAACTACCTTATGGCAACATTATGTTTTCCAACTCTGTGACAGTACAGTAGCTCACTTCTGTAGCTGTCTTATTCTTGATTTGTTTGTTCACACTTCCTTTTTTTGTATTATGGTATATCCTGCCATGTGATTGGTTTATTAGGCTTGTCTTCTGAAGTGATTATTGTTTTGACTTTTTTCTAGTTTCTAGTTTGATTGTTTTATTACCCAATTGTATATTTATACCTTTTTTCCATTGTGTATTAATGTTTTTCATGTTCTCTATCAAGTGTTTGGATGAGATTAGTGAAGTTTCCAGTTTCAAATTAAAGGATTAGTTCACTTTAAAATGAAAATTACCCCATAATTCACACACCCTCAAGCCATCCTAGGTGTATATGACTTTCTTCTTTCTGATGAACAGAATCAGAGTTATATTAAAAAATATCCTGATGTTTCCATGCTTTATAATGGTAGTGAGTTTGAAGCTTAAAAAAAAAAGTGTATTCATCCATCGTTAACGTACTCCAGGCGGCTCCGGGGGGTTAATAAAGGCCTTCTGAAGTGAATTAATGGGTCTTTGTAAGAAAAATATCCATATTTAAACCTTTATAAAGTAAAATGGCTAGTGTCTGCCATACCGCCTTCCATATTCAACTTAAAAAGAAAGTGAGACACCTACAGGGATCCTACATCATGACACTTTTTTCATAAAATTAATATGGAAGGTAGTCTGGCGGAAGCAAGACATTTTACTTTATAACATGTTAAAATGTATATTTTTCGTACACAAGCACATCGCTTTAGCAGGGCCGTTATTAACCCCCTGCATCCATGTAGAGTACATTTATTATGGATGGATGCACTTTTTTGAGCTTCAAACTCATGAGTCCCGTCACTGCCATTATAAAGCTTGGAAACATCAGGATATTTATTAATATAACTCTGTGTTCATCAGAAAGAAGAAAGTCATAAACACCTAGGATGGCTTGAGGGCGAGTAAATCAAGGGATCTTTTTCATTTTAAAGTGAACTAATCCTTTAAGATCTTTCCTGCTTTGAGTTTGGTTTAGGTTTCTTGTTGCTACTTTGTCAAAACTATTAAACCTGATTCAGTACTGTTGGAGATTTTTTTCAACACTAAACAGTATCATAGATGCTCGTCATCATTAAAAACATTAACAAATAAACTCAAATCAAGTTTTCCCGTAGCCAGTTGCACTTGCAGTTTTTAAAGCATAGTTTTTACTAGCAATGTTTGCTATATGTATCTGTACTTCATCCTAGAGGCACACGGACCCATTTCTGACAGTGTGATTGGCTTGTTTAAGAAACACAGCTTAAATGTATACACATTAAAGTGCAGTACAAACCTGTATGATCCGGACACAGCACGGTCTCCATCCACAAACATGAATTTCTGACTCAACGAGCCACGCACCTTCTGAGCTGAGCGTGTGTAGAATTCACAACCACCAATGCATCGCACCCTCAGATGCTAAAAAACAAAAACAAATTGTTATTCACACACTACATCTTTTCTGATATTAGGAAATTAAAACTGACATAAGTTCATGCGTCTTCAACTCACATCGAGATGTCCTCTGTGCATCTTGGCTCTCTCACACATAAGTAGGAAGTCCTGTACAGCAGCATTATCTAAAATAATGTATATAGCCACTTTCTTTTTAAATCCAGCCTCTATTAGATCCTTAAAAATGTCAACGTCTGTGAAAGCATCCATTACCACAGCTATCATCTGCAAACACATACACAGTAAATGTACAGATGTTAGACAGTTCAACCAAGGCAACATAAAAAATCGTTTTGTATTATTTCTCAGTGTGCATTTTACTACAGGTCATATTCCAATTACGGTTCTATTGTTAGCATGGAGTATGTTCTCTTTATTAACAATACAACATGACGATTTAGACACAAAACAACCCCTACACACCCTAAGTCAGTTGTACTGCACCCATTAAGACCTATATCTCATTATACGCACTCATTGTGACAAATATCTTTGGATAAAAGGATGTCTTTGATTAAGTATTTCAGTGCTGTAAAGAGAGAGGAGGAGGAAAATAATTTGTGCCGGTATGTGTCATGGGCCAAAGAGCTGGGTTCAAGCTTTAGCAAGTTCTAACAAGAAAAATTAGTCATTTGGAAACCAGTAAGGATTGTGAAACGTGATGGATATTTGGATATTCAACATTTTTTAGTTTTCTGCTGAATGTGTATTACTACGAAGGCTTGAAGGAGAAGAGTTGTGTTGAACAGTGTGTTGAAAAAGCCTACACAAATATAAATGTGCTTAACCATCTCAGACAATTGTTCAATATTCACATTACTCCATCATCCCTCTGGTGTTGTTATTGGTCTTCAATACAAACATATGGTGAACACTGGCATTATAATTTCGTATACTATATTTTGTATACTAGTTTTACACATCACGATAACAAATATATTTTGTAGTTAGGAGAGTTGACAGTTTAACTGAGCTAAAAGAAATATGTTGCGTATTTGGTGCAATTGTGCACCAAAAATTGCTGACACAATTTTCTTTAAAAAAAATCGACCCCTTGAAATTCATTTATCAGTCTGGACAAAGGAACCAGTTAAGAGCGTTTCTTTTTAAGGGTCCTGGGTTTCTGGGGGAGACTGACCAATGACAAACTTTTCAAGTTTCTCTAGTTTACCTACCTTCTGTGCTTGCGCGATGGCTTTTCTCACAACCTCTTTTATATGCGTCTGTCCGTCCAACGGCGGTTGCGTGTATACGTTGACGCGCGTCACTCCGCGGTAAGAAGTGCATTCGGGCCATCCGAGATCCAGATTCGGAATGGAGATATCAGAGCGGTCCGGCCAATACTGCAAAGACACCGCAGTATCCTCTCCCTCCGTCGTACCATCTGTTTTTTGATGCTCAGAACCGGGCTTGTAATCTTCAATCTTCCGACGGAGCAGCTCGAGCTCCGGTTCCGACAGGAAAGGACGCAGCTCGTGCTCTTTCACATATGCGTCAAAAGCCTCACGTCCTTTGGTCGCAAGCGCCTCGAGCGCCAGCCGCTGCTCCTCACTATAGAAAAACTCCGGTTTAGATTCATTTAGACGCCAGTTCACGTGATTGTTATCAAGACATTGAACCTGAGAGAGTGCCATAGTTTCCACACACAATCCGAATTAGATATAAAGCGTTTTTTCCTTTTCTTGTTATTATTAGAGTTTTGTTAAATTAAGCCAAACTATAGTCCAAGAAGTGTATAAAAACTTCTCAAAAGTTTTTCTTCCTCGGTTAACGGCTAGAAAAATTCCTTTCGCGATCGCGGCAAAGCGTTTCCATGGTAAAGTGACGATTCAATCGTTGTCAAATAAAGCGACTCAGTAATAACTTAAGCACCAAAAAGCTCGTTTTTTTTCATTTAAATAAAGGCGATATTGTTTCCTAAATATATAAACGATGCATCAGAGGTTATTTGACCATATTTCCCCGAGCAGAGTCCTAGATCAGTACAGGACGTAATTGACCGCTGAGCCGGAGATCATCTTTCAGTTTTACCGACAGGTAGAATAGAACAAAGCATCTCCAGAGGCTCTAATGATTAGACACACCTCAGTCACCTGACCGGGAGGGGCACAAACACACACACATATGCATACACAAGCGCAACAGACTTCAGTCAAACCGGCTAGATCCGCGTTTATCTTCCACAACAGCATACACCTATCACCGACGCCGATGAGAGTTTAACAAAACTTTCACAGTTTCCTCCACGTTCCGTCTCCCGTTTTCAATAATGTCCTGAGTTTGTTGTCCCGTAGATTCCTGTGGGGCTTTGTGTTACTTTGCCCTACTTCTGTGTTGAGCTATAAAGAGGAAGAGGCCTGACGTCGGGTAGCATGAGCACAGATGACGCGGCGTGCTGGCTGGCCGCATATTAGACTGTCGAGTCAACAGTTGTGCGGGTTTGGGCGGGGTGTCCGGGCAAAGAAAAAAAATGACAGGAAACAGAGGAAAGTGAAACAGACACTTCCTATTTGTAACAAAGTAGTGGTTTTTGGTAGACACTTATATAGACAGCCGGGGATAGTTGTCACACGGAGGAGCTGCCTCAAGAAATTAACCCATAAAAAATTTATTTTTATTTTGAGTAGTCCTGTTGCTCTGTAAGTTTATCATATTACCTAATCAGCCACCCACACACACACACACATGTTGGGTTTTCATGTTTTACACACACACACACACACACACACACACACACACACACACACACACACACACACACACACACACACACACACACGCTGTCTGGTTGTCTATCTTCTTGGGTACTCTCCATAGACGTAATCCCCCTACACTGCCCCTGCCCTTGAACCTACCCACCACAGGAAACATTCTGCATTTTTACTTTCTCAAGTCTTACCTCAAGGCTTTTTGTATAAAGGATTTTATACAGTACAAACTGTACATTCTTTCTATCCCCTACACACACACACACACACACACACACACACACACACACACACACACACACACACACACACACGCTGTCTGGTTCTCTATCTTTTGGGTACTCTCCATAGACGTAATCCCCTACACTGCCCCTGCCCTTGAACCTACCCACCACACACACACACACACACACACACAAATGTTGTGTTTCCATGTTTTGTGGGGACATTCCATAGGCGTAATGCATTTTATACTGTACAAACCCTACACTGCCCCTGTCCCTAAACCTATTCATCACATTTTTACATTTTCAAAAAAAAACATAATTTAGTATGTTTATGAATCCATTTACAATGTAGGTGATCTCAGGTATATATTACATTGTGGAGACATTTGGTACACACACACACACACACACACACACACACACACACACACACTCACAAACACACACATACTGTATATTATCAACATACCTTTCCTGTATAATAAAGGTTTGAAAACATTACGTTTTTTTTTTTTTTTTTTTTTTTTCACCAAGGCACCATTTATTTAATCAAAAATGCAGTAAATCCAAACTGCTGTTGTATTATATGTTTACAATGTAAGCTGCATTTTCAGGAGCCTTCAGTGTCACAAAATCTTTCAGAAATCACAAATTAAATATTTCACAAATGAATTAGACACATTAGAATGAATTCTAAAAGATCATGTGACTGAAGACTGGAGTAATGATCAGCTTTGCCATCACATTAAACATTATATTTTAAAATATTTCGACAAAGACCAGTTCATTTAAATTGTAATAATATTTCACAGTGTTATTATTTTTACTGCATTTTTGATCAAATAAATGCAGGCTTGCAGAGATTAAGAGACTAATAAAATACAAAAAAATTGTGGTTTCATTAATGTTTTGTTTAGTAATTGTTCCTGAGGTTTTTTTTTTAATGTGTTTTTGTTTTTTCAGACACTGTGGCTTGTGTGGACCCTGAAGAGTGTGTAAAGGTGTGTGGTGCAGAGGTGGGCTGTTCCAACCTTGCTTTTCCAAAACTGGTCATCGAGCTCATGCCCAGTGGTAATCAGGATTTTATGTTCCTTAAATTGTGTGTATTACATGTTTGAACTGATAACATCATTTTATCAAATGTGTCCATGTCACAATCTATTAGTCCTAAATGCAATTGTATTGTGTGTTCCAGGCCTCCGAGGGTTAATGATAGCAGTAATGATGGCTGCTTTGATGTCATCGCTGACCTCCATCTTTAACAGCAGCAGCACCCTCTTCACCATGGACATCTGGAAGAAGTATCGAAGAGGTGCTAGCGAGAAGGAGCTGCTGCTGGTTGGCAGGTGTCTATGTGTGCTTATGAGTGTGTGTTTGCGCTTCATGCATAGAATTGTGTCACCTATTTAAAATCATCAATCATTATGACATGCGTAAAGGTTACATGTTTTCTGAGATCCAACATCGTGGTGCTTTTTTTATGCAAATGCATTACACGAAAGAATGTAAGAATGATTTATAGCCTCAGAAATGCAATGCGCAACCACAGTATGAACTAGTTATCAAGGGGTGGATTAATCCTTTAGATTAGTTCATATTTATGCCCTGTCATTGGGTTGAGTAGAAATGAAGCCACAAATTCTTCTTTATATATCTAGAGAATGGAAGATAACTAGCTGAATAATAGAAATTGATTAGCCATTATTACTTATGGGGTCCCATAGAATTTTGGATGTTGCAGAACTCAACTTTATCACATCAAGATCTGTTGCTGAAACTGTAAATCAATTTGTGGATTTGTTTTCTCAGGATAGTGACTGTTATTCTGGTGGTGATTAGCGTGGTTTGGATCCCAATTCTTCAGAGCGCCAACAGCGGTCAGCTGTATGTATACATACAATCGGTGACCAGCTATCTGGCCCCTCCTGTTACTGCCATTTTTGTAATGGCTGTTTTCTGGAAAAGAACCAATGAAGCGGTAATGCACACACAAACGCATGCATAACAAAAAAACACTGTCCAAGGCCTCACAAAGGCTATGTACTGTACATATTGACATACTGACATTACCAGTCACATGCATTCGAAGAAAAAAACACTTCTCTAGTGAAGAAGGAATGTCTGGCTATTTTAATGGGTCAGATTAGTCAGGGTGTGTGTATTTGGCTGTTCAAACTCAAAGAGTGTGTACATGTCTGAATGACAGCAAAAGAGAGCTTTCACTTGTAAGCGATTCACTTTCTAACTTTCACTTGTAAGTGATTGAGATGATAGATATCCGTACTTTTTAGAAAATAAGTCACACCTTAATATAAGTCATTATATTGTTGTGTTGTTGACTCATCATAAATTCTGCTTTTGAGAAGGAAGAATCATTGATAAGTCACACCGTGCATAAGCTGCATATTACATTCAGTACAAAATGTACCTGTTTGTTAGTACAATAATGTTATGGTGGAAAGACAATTTTAATTTTGTTTGCATAAAATAGATAGATAGATAGATGTTTAATGTAATTAAATTTGAAATGACTTAAACATCCAAGTTGATTATACTTAAAAATTTAAGGCAGCAACTTTTTTTATAGCTAGATTTTTACCAGTGATAAAGAAGGATCTGGATTCATAGAACAGGAGTTGCATTGTGTGAGAGTGCACAAGATACAGAAAAAGAAAAAAGGCCTTGTGATTCATTCATTTGATTCTATGAAAATCCCCTATTCCGATGTGTTTGGACAAATATAGTTAGAATGAATGTTTTAAAAGGATTGCGTTGTATCAGGCTGATTATCTTGGATGTTTCACTTAGAGCAAAGTAGAACAAAATACTGTTTTTCATATTAGAGTGCATTAGAGTAACCATATCTGCCACAATTCAGTGCACACATTGTCTTAAAAAAAGATTAACCAGTTTAACACAAGAATGAAAACCTGTTGAACACATCATTTCAGGGTGGGATTGCAGAATTCCTGTTTTTACCCCGAAGGGTCTTTTACTGGAAAGTTATACCATCCCCCACAGCAAAAAGGAAATACCCATTTAGCTAGTGAGATTTGAGATAAGTATAATTGCTCTGAAAATATTTTCCAGTAGAACATTATCAATAGTTTGACGTTTTAGGGCGTTCTTTTGAAAGCTAATGTTGCCCCGAGAAGTTAAAACTGGCCAGGTGACATTCATGGGGGTAAAAAATAAATCGTTACAGTGAACATATTTGCGTAAGCGCATCCATGTGAGTCAATGACCCTGTTTACACATGCGTTTTTGTCGAGCCGATCAGTTGACGATGATAAATACAGGTAAAAGGGGTCTAAAACGTTTTTAGCTTGTCCACTTTAGACCACTTTCAGAGGTAATCGAAAACAGATTGATTTCATAGTGTAGAGACTTAAAGGTAGGGTAGGTAAGAATGATCTAAACACTTTTGTCCACATTTGTTTAAACTTTCTTAATATGTCAATACATAATTAAAATGTAAGTAGTCTGAAAAAGAGAGTATAAAAATCGAGTGACTCTAGACTTTTTAATCTGCAATAAACACCTCTCATTATTTTCGTTCGGGACGAAACAAGTGATTGGCTTGGGCGACTGTCACTCTCTCTCGCTACCATGGCTACCACCCCTTTTGCTACAGGATCTGCCCAAATGCTTAGCTCAAGTTGATCGCTGTCCTGTTGAATTTCGCAAAATGTAACTTTAGATAACAAAATGCATGTGTAAAAGCACCGCATCCAGGAACTTTTTTTTTAGAACTAAGTTAGCTTTAGATACTACCCTCTGTCTAAACTCTTTTACAATGTTCACCGGGAACTTTACCAGCACGTTTTTCCGCCTTTGGTTTGTTTTTATATTCTCTACCTTTGTTTACTGATGTTTTTATCTTGTATCTGTGTGTGTCATAGACAATGTGTTGTGTGTGTATTTTAAAATGTACCAGTATCGGTATTCTAGCTTGATAGTGAGTACTAAAAGACATCTTATTTGTTTATATTCATTCTGATAAAGTTAGATTTTTTATTACATGTGATTCTGACATGATGTCACTACATGCACTCCACTCGTCTCAGGTAAATAATGCGTCTTCCAGCTGAGCGGTCGGCGGAGCACATTTGTGTGTTTTGGGGACGTGGCTTTGGAAAGAGCCCGGAAGGGAGAAGGTGGAGTAAATGGAAATAATGAGCTGTCTGTCGTGAGAGGTCTACAGACACTAAATTTTTATACTTTCTTTTTCAGAGTAATTACATTTTAATTATGTATTGATATATAAAGAAAGTTTAAACAAATTACCTACCTTTAAGTGGTCAAAAGACCGCCTGCTATCCACCTACTGACCTAATGCGTAAACATTATATGAAGCTTGCTAGCCAGACTGAATTTAAAATTTGTCCACTGGAGACCCACGTTTGGTTTGAAGACGTACCAAGCAAGATGTTCTCTCACATTCTTGATTTCTAATACGCTCTCACCGAATTCGATGTAGTCTTTCGGCTATCAGAGCACAAACAAAAGCTGATGCTGTCCGTATGCTTTTCTGTTTTCTCCGGTCGTGTTCATATGAAAATTATGTGAGTTTATTTCGACAATTAGATCGATAATTCTTAAAAGTCCATACATTTACATAGGCCATTCTCTTTAAAGAAATCAGGACAGAAGTGGTTGAAAGTGGACAAACAGGGATGTCGCCGTCATCTACTTGTGATCCGATCGACCAAAACGGATCCTAATGCCAGGTGTAAATATATGGCCAATGATACATAATGTACAAGAATAAAACCAGTTTAACTTACATGATTATAAAATCTACAGACTTTACACTCAATGCATCTTAGTCAAAACACATACATAATATCAGACAGACAGACAGAGATAGATAGATAGATAGATAGATAGATAGATAGATAGATAGATAGATAGATAGATAGATAGATAGATAGATAGACAGAGAGAGAGAGAGAGAGAGACAGACAGACAGACAGACAGACTGACAGACAGACAGACAGACAGACAGACAGATAGACAGACAGACAGACAGATAGATAGATAGATAGAGAGAGAGAGAGAGAGAGAGGCGAGAGAGAGACAGACAGACAGACAGACAGATAGATAGATAGATAGATAGACAGACAGACAGACAGACAGAGACAGGCAGAGAGACAGACAAATAAATTTATAGATTGATTGATTGACTGATTGATATCAGACACCTTTCACTGATATATGGCAATGTTTCACAGGAATTTAACACTTGTCAGAGGATTTTCACACTGCACTCCACCCTAAAGTACCTTGAATAAGCAAATAAGAGCATGTCATGTCAGGAATCTCGGCTCAGAGTTCATTCAGTGCATCCTCTCAGATACCTGAAATACATAAGGGTTTAAAAATAAACAATTAGTTTAACAGTCTCCCACACTCATATAACATGTTGAGAAAAAATGGAACACCTAAGTTGGTGTCTGAATGTGTGTTTGTTTGGTATTATGTATGCAGGGAGCATTCTGGGGCCTGATGGTGGGTCTGGCGGTGGGCTCGACACGGATGGTCCTAGAGTTTGTATTCCCTCCACCCCGCTGTGGAGTGTTTGACCCTGCTCCCTCTGTCCTAAGGAGTGTACACTACCTACACTTTGCCATCATTCTCTGTGCCCTCACTGCTATTGTTGTGGCAGTGATCAGTCTGCTGACCCCTCCACCCACTGAAGAACAGGTAATTTTCTCTCTTTCATAGATTTTTAGTTTTACACTCATAATATCCTAGTAAAACAAAACTTGAAACCAGTCCAGATGGATCCTACTGGAAAAGTTCTTATAAGATTCCAAAATAACACATACAGTAGTTAGTTACCAATTATTGGGACAGACCTAGAACTATTACAGAATATTTAAATAATTAAAGGAATTGTTCTCCTTGTCTGGTCTTGTTTAACTGTCCAATCTCAAGACTTTGGCTTTGTTCAGAATGGCATACACACTGTTCAAATTTTGGGGTTGGAAAGATTGTTTTATGTTTTTGAAAGTCTCATATGCTGCTCCAACACGATTTATTTGACAGAAATACAGTATAAATAGTAATATTGTGCAATTTCCCCATTTTTTAGAATGTATACGCTAAATGAGTTTTGGCGTGCATATGGTACGCACTTTATGGCGTGTATATGAAACATTTCTTAATTGGGTAGGGTGAGGGTGGGGTGTAGTCCGGGATTCTTTATATAATACGCCATAAAATGCGTTCACTTTTGATCAAAATGAGTTTTATCTTGACCAGAAATACAGTAAAATAGTAATATTGTGAAATATTGATACAATTTCCCCCCCAATTTTTTTAAAATTGATATTAAAATGTAATTTATTCCTGTGATGTTTAAGCTGATCTTTTCAGCATAGTGTCACATGATCCTTTAGAAATCATTTGTCAGTATTCATTTCTTTAAAAAAAAAATCACACCGACCCCAAACTTTTGGAAGGTGGTGTATTTGTGAAACAGTTAGCATTATACAAACAGTAGTATGCTACATTGTTGTCACCATGACCTTATTAAAAGCATGTTTAACTCTGCAATTGGCAGATACAATAACAGATATAAAAATGGTTCTTTTGTACATTTAATAACATTTTGTGTCTCAAATTGTCTAATCATATAATGTGTAAATATAATTAGTTCATTTGTCATACTGGAAATGGAAGGTCAAAGTGCATTGCATTATGGGATACAATTCTATATGTACTTTGCCTAATATACTGCAGAAATAATAAGAGTAGTATGGTAGTATGCTATTCTAAACATATAGCCTATACAAAATACATTTGTAGTGATTTAATCAAATCCAGTAGTATTTTGCAGCATGTCATATAGAGTGGCTTGTGTTTGATTTTGTTTCAGACACATAATCTTACCTGGTGGACTCTCCACAACAGCACTGAGAGAGAAATAGCTCTACAGAAAGTAACTACTCTCAGCCGCAGGACAGACGGTATGAAACACGCCCGCGTGTGTGTGTGCTTGTTTTTGTGAAATATCAGGACACGAATGTGTATAATGACATGGGTATGACATAGGTATTACAAGGAGAGGGTGACTTATGAGGACATTTCCCCATGTCCCTATTTTTCAAAAGGCTTATAAATCACACAGGATGAGTTTTTTTGAGAAAGTAAAAATGCAGAATGTTTCCTGTGATGGGTAGGTTTAGGGGCAGGGGCAGTGTAGGGGGATAGAAAATACGGTTTGTACAGTATAAAACCCATTACGCCTATGGAATGTTCCCACATTTCACAAAAACAAACACGCGCACACACACACACACACACACACACACACACACACACACACACACACACACGCATGTTGTGTTTCCATGTTTTATGTGGACATTCCATAGGCGTAATGCATTTTATACTGTACAAACCGTATATTCTATCCCCCTACACTGCCCCTGCCCCTAAACCTACCCATCACAGGAGACATGCTGCATTTTTACTTTCTGAAAAAACATCACTTAGTGTGATTTATGACCTGTTTTCCTCGTGGGGACCAAAAAATGTCCCCACAAGGACAAGGATTTTGGATATTGCCATCTTTGTGGGAACATTTTGTCCCCATACCGTAGGGATTACCAGTCCACACATACACACACACACACACACACACACACACACACACACACACACACACACACACACACACACACACACACACACACACACACACACACACACACACACACACACACACACACACACACACACACATTTGTTTGAAGACATCTCATAGACTTTCATTGTTTTGATATCATTTCTGATATAAATTCGAACCCTACGGAGCCTCTAAAGAGACATGGTAAAGGAAAAATATATGAGATGGAGGAAAAATATTTGTCAGTGCTTTTGCGTTCTCTCACAAATGTTTTGTGTTCCCCCATGAAACTTTGTGTTCCCTGGCAAAAACTTTTGCATTCCACAAGAAACTTTGCGTTCGCTCACAAAGATCTCAAAAAGCGCAGTTTCTTGTGGGAACGCAAAGGCATTGGCTTATTATTTTTTGTCCCATCTCATATTATTTTTCCTCCACCATGTCCCTTTAGGGGCTGTGTAGAACCCTACCCCTAAACATAAGCTTAAAGAAACCAGTGGAAAACATTAGATTTGAGTATAAGCATGATTTGGCAAATTTATAAGCCTTTTAAACTAGTGAGGTCCAGCTTACTAGTCGGTGTTCAACAGGTTTCACAATATTAGTGAGGACATTTTTGACATCATAAGTATAGTCAAACCTGTACACACCAACTAATCCTGCTTCCTAATACAGAACGGAGGTGTGAGAGCAGCATGATCGATCTCATGAGGTTTTTTGCGGTCTATTCATCAGGGTGTGGTGATGTTCTACATTTATGTATCAGTTGACAAAACAAAGGAGTCTTATATGCGTGAGAACACACACAAGGAACAGAGAAAAATACCAATTGTCATTTTATTGGTTTTGAATGTAAGTAAGCTTACTGCATAAGGTGGATTATGTTACCAAGCGCAACATTTGAAAACTGTAAGGAATTTTAAAATTAAATGCAATCATGCAGTATGTCATTTCATTCAGTTATAAAGCCTTTTAAGGATAAAGAGTACCATGATTTTTAAATTGTACCATGACAATACCTTGGTTTTCTTTCAAGAATCTTAGAATAACATGCAAGTCAAATCATGTCAACTTTATTTATATAGCACTTTATACAATACAGATTGTTTCAAAGCAGCTTCACGGTAATATACAGGGAACATGCAATCAATGATGCACACTTCATGAAATATGATTCAAATGCTGTTATAAATCAGCTCTACTGAAGGCAATAGTGTCATTATTCTGATTCATGATTCACTTCAGTACAATAATTGTGTAAAGTTCATACATTTTGAAATGAGTTCAATTCAGCTATAAGCAGCTCTACAGAACAAGAATAGTATCATAATTCAGCTCGAGTCAGTTTGTTGATTCAGATCACAGTGTCGATGTTGCAAAATTCGTCAATTATGAAACAAAGCCAATTAAGCTAAAAAGTAAACCCTTTAAAGCTACCATGCAAATTCCATAGTTTATGAATATGGTAATAATTAAAGAGATAGTTCACCCAAAAATGAAAATTACCCCATGATTTTCTCACACTCAGGCCTTCCTAGGTGTACAGTACATGACATTCTTCTTTCAGACAAATACAATCAGAGTTATATTAAAAGTGTCCTGGCTAATCCAAGCTTTATAATGGCAGTGAATGGCAGCACAAAATTTGAAGCCCAAAAAAGTGTATCCATCCATTCATTATAAAAGTAATCCACACGGCTCTGGCCTTAATAAGGCCTTCTGAAGCAAAGCGATTCCTTTAGAGAAATATTCTTATTTAACACATTATAAAGTAAAATATCTAGCTTCCTTCAGACCCCCTTCGATATTTAACTTATGAAAAAAGTGCAACGCCTCTCGCAGTTCAAAAGGCTTATGCTATGTCCGACAGCACACGTCGCGTCAGTTACGCTTGTTCCTTAACTTGAATACAGAAGGCCGTCTGACAGCAGCTAG
Source organism: Gobiocypris rarus (assembly GCA_023029165.1). NCBI lineage: Eukaryota > Metazoa > Chordata > Actinopteri > Cypriniformes > Gobionidae > Gobiocypris > Gobiocypris rarus. Next base: position 8,589,031 of record CM040914.1, on the reverse strand, counting down.
ATATTTTACCTTATAACGTGTTAAATATGGATACATTTCTTACACCAACGCATCGCTTTGCTTCAGAAGGCCTTTATTAACCCCCTGGAGCCGTGTGGAGTACGTTTATGATGGATGGATGCAATCTTTTTGGCTTCAAATTTTTCAACTCCGACATCTGAAAAAAGAAAGTCATATACACCTAGGATGGCTTGAGGGTGAGTAAATCATGGGGTAATTTTCATTTTGGGGTGAACTACCCCTTTAAGCATGAAAGTACCATGGTATTACCATCTGATACTATGACTGTAACGCTCCTTTGCCAGTTAATTTCACAGCCAACATTTTTGTTTCAATCTAGGCTGTGAGTCTGTGCGCAGGGGTAAGTGTGTCCGCACCGCTGGGTTCTGTAGCCCCCGACCTGGCCGAATTACATCCGGGAATTCATCTCCCATCATTCACAGCATCAGAGAAGATCCCTTCTGGTCTCGCTTCTGCTGTGTCAATGCCATCATTCTCGTGTGCGTTAACATATTCCTCTATGCTTACTATGCATAACATCCTCAAGCAAACAGTCACACATATCAGTTTGTCCTTTTGATACAAGTGCATCATTTCAACGACCTAACCTTTGGGATTTTATTTGTTACATATGTATGTTAAAAGTGCAATTAAATTTAGATTATTGCAAAACTATTGCATTAGCTGAATTAAGATCATCATCACAAAGGACAAGTTTTAAACAAATATATAAATAATTATATAAATCCCTTTAAATTATTTGGGCTACATAAAACTAGAGCATTTTATGGATTGTTTTAATAGTCGTTCAGTTAGCTTTTCATGATGTATGTTAAACAATTATACATTTACCTCTGAGAATAGGGCAAGTTTTCTCACAGTGCACGTATGAAGACAATGCATTAAGTAAGATCTTATTTTTGATAAATATGCTCACATTAACTGGGAAACAAACAAAAAAATTATATATATATATATATATATATATATATATATATATATATATATATATATATATATATATTACTAGATACTCCCAATGAAGTGGGTGTAAATTTAACTGCAGTTTTTATTGTTGGAAATAAATGAAGAGTGATTAAACTGTAATGTTCTGTACAGCACATCAGTGACTCTGTAATTTGTGTCTAAATAATTATTTCAACAATAGCGTGAGAATAGCCATAGATTATATGGTTGTAAGAGCAGTTTGCAAATGATTTTAAGAACAGAAAGTCAGGTTGAGTTACATAAAACGTTAACTGTTGAATATTTGTGGCTGTTCTTGTTTATCTTTTTGTTTTCTTTTAATGTATATTGTTTTATTGTTAATGTGCAAATTAAAAATTGATACATTAAATTCATGAAGCAATGTGTGAACCAAGTGTGTTGGGTTTGGAGTGTTTGTGTGGGCAGATTTGAAAACATTTGGGGCGAGAATTACGAGCTTCTTAATGTGAACAGCAAGAACAAATAATACATTTAGTAAATAAAAGTTTATTTTTCTTAGTGAGTTGAAAGTTAAAACATCGTAAAATACATCCTTACATTGTTTATGCAATATTACACCTGATTGCTAAATTTCTACAAAACCCCTAGGTAAAATATATATCATATGTTAAATGTGTGCATGCATTCATGAATCAGCGGTTTGACTGACTCATATTTTATCACAGTACATGTCAGACCGTTAACATTGCAGCAAAGCTTGCTAATATATACTGTATATTTTGCATATCATTGAACAGCAGTTGCGACTTACAAGATAAAAATAACTGTTTAACCTTTCATTTCACACATCATACATGGCAAACATTGCTTGTAATAAATAAACTGCAGTAGAGAAAGACTTAAAACACATCACTCCTGAAATAACATTAGTTTATTATTGCTCATTTTAATGGTCAACACGTTAACAGGATACAGTCCCAAATGTTTTCACATGGCATGTGGATCCAATGTTTGTTTTCCATTAGAACATCAGTCGGAGGTCTTCCTGAACAGACAAATAACCCTCTCTACTCTACAAAAGTACAGAAATTGTTCAATTAATTGAATTAAAAATGTCCACCTATCCTACAATGCAGTTTTATAATCATCTCAAGTAGCCTATTTAACAACATAAATACATTTTTTTGTTGGTTTTATCAATGATTCGTCAAATTATGGTTTTGGAAATAACTTTTTAAAATTATTTTTTATTTTTTAATATTTACTAGTGGTCTAAACTAAAATATTTCAGCACTACAGTAAAAAAAAATTATAATAATAATAAATTATTATACATTTTTTTAAAGGTAAAGTGTGTTCTCTGTCACTAAACAGAATTACAAAAATAAATGCAACAGGATTCCCAGACACTCCCACAACCTGCCATTGGCTGAACAAAATGATAGCCCCACCCTAGACTCACGCCACTGGTCGAGCAAATGTTTTTATAGCACCACAAAACCACAGTGTTTACAAAGAAATCAACATGCAAATGATTTAAAGCTGTCAAAAATGGTTGTTAGTAAACTTCAAAATAATGTTCCTGTCAAGCACAAAGAAAACAAAAGAAAATCAATATCAGATTTTCCAAGTATGTAGAACTTTAATATGAATGTTCACTTTACAAGAGGGAATGTATATAGGTGTGAAAAAAATGACATATGCTCAGTGTCAATGATCCAACTACCTCCATTTCAAAGTTCTTGAAAGTGTTTGAAAGAAGAATAGACAGGAAGCTCATATGATGGATGATCAGTGAGTAAATGTCACTCAACTCTTATGATCCTGGGGGGTTTTACAAAACTGGTTTGTTGACAAGTTAGAATTGCTTCCTGATTTGCTGAAAATGATTAACAAAGAGATTGATGGGCAAATGCTGACCATGACACATAAGGTTTAATCCAAACCTTAATCACCTGATACACCAAACACTGATGCATAGGGCTTAGTTCACCTTCGGATTTATAGAGAGTTTGTGTAACTGATGAATAAGTCTCAGGCTCTCATTCAGATGAGTTTAGCTGTATAGGACGGGGACACGCATGGCTGAAGTTCAGTGGTAAATTGGCTGCACATACTCTGGTGGAAACACACCCACTCTTCCACGGCAGCGCCCCCTCCAGCACTGAGCATCTGAACAGTCCAGCAGGTCGATGACATCACCGCGCAGGAAACGTAGATGAGTTGCATGATGAGATGTGAAGTCAAAGAGGGCATGGGCATGACGTGGCCTCTGAAACAAACACGCAAGCACACACACACACACACACACACACACACACACACACACACACACACACTTTTACTTAGCTATCTAAATGGGGACATTGCATTGACTTCTATTGATTTTATATTCAGGTAATATTACATTTTATAACCTAACCCTAACACCACCCTAAATCTACCCATCATAGAAAATGTTCTGCATTTTACATAAAAAAAAATATATATATATATATATATATATATATATATATATATATATATATATATATAGGTCCTTCTAAAAAAGTTAGCATATTGTGATCAAAGTTCATTATTTTCCATAATGTAATGATAAAAATTAAACTTTCATATATTTTAGATTCATTGCACACCAACTGAAATATGTTAGGTCTTTTATTGTTTTAATACTGAAGATTTTGGCATACAGCTCATGAAAACCCAAAATTCCTATCTAAAAAAATTTGCATATTTCAGCCAACCAATATAAGAAAAGTGTTTTTAATACAAAAAAGTCAACCTTCCTTTAAAATGACTGCTTCAATGCGGCGTGGCATGGAGGCAATCAGCCTGTGGCACTGCTGAGGTGTTATGGAGGCCCAGGATGCTTCGATAGCGGCCTTAAGCTCATCCAGAGTGTTGGGTCTTGCGTCTCTCAACTTTCTCTTCACAATATCCCACAGATTCTCTATGGGGTTCAGGTCAGGAGAGTTGACAGGCCAATTGAGCACAGTAATACCATGGTCAGTAAACCATTTACCAGTGGTTTTGGCACTGTGAGCAGGTGCCAGGTTGTGCCGAAAAACGAAATCTTCATCTCCATAAAGCTTTTCAGCAGATGGAAGCATGAAGTGCTCCAAAATCTCCTGATAGCTAGCTGCATTGACCCTGCCCTTGATAAAACACAGTGGACCAACACCAGCAGCTGACATGGCACCCCAGACCATCACTGACTGTAGGTACTTGACACTGGACTTCAGGCATTTTGGCATTTCCTTCTCCCCAGTCTTCCTCCAGACTCTGGCACCTTGGTTTCGAATGACATGCAAAATTTGCTTTCATCCGAAAAAGTACTTTGGACCACTGAGCAACAGTCCAGTGCTGCTTCTCTGTAGCCCAGGTCAGGCGCTTCTGCCGCTGTTTCTGGTTCAAAAGTGGCTTGACCTGGGAATGCGGCACCTGTAGCCCATTTCCTGCACACACCTGTGCACGGTGGCTCTGGATGTTTCTCCAGACTCAGTCCACTGCTTCCGGAGGTCCCCCAAGGTCTGGAATCAGTCCTTCTCCACAATCTTCCTCAGGGTCCGGTCACCTCTTCTCGTTGTGCAGCGTTTTTTGCCACACTTTTCCCTTCCCACTGAGGTGCCTTGATATACAGCACTCTGGGAACAGCCTATTCGTTCAGAAATGTCTTTCTGTGTCTTACCCTCTCGAGGGTGTCAATGATGGCCTTCTGGACAGCAGTCAGGTCGGCAGTCTTACCCATGATTGCGGTTTTGAGTAATGAACCAGGCTGGGATTTTTAAAAGCCTCAGGAATCTTTTGCAGATGTTTAGAGTTAATTAGTTGATTCAGATGATTAGGTTAATAGCTCGTTTAGAGAACCTTTTCATGATATGCTAATTTTTTTAGATTTTCATGAGCTGTATGCCAAAATCATCAGTATTAAAACAATAAAAGACCTGAAATATTTCAGTTGGTGTACAATGAATCTAAAATACATGAAAGTTTAATTTTTATCATTACATTATGGAAAATAATGAACTTTTATCACAATATGCTACTTTTTTGAGAAGGATCTGTATATATATATATATATAATACCAGTTTTACAAATTAAGACGTCCCCAAAGGGAGGGTTTTGGAGATTTTGTTAGGTTTTGCTCACTTCTTTTTTTCACTTCTAAATTTGTTCCCAAAATATGGTTAAAGTAGGTACACACGCATCAGGGACATGACAACAATTTAGAAATATAAAGACATAACTGTGAGAAACAAAGTTGGGAGAAAAATGGGAGAAATACATTGCAATTATGAGAAAAAAAGTCTCACAATTATGGAAAAACATGCCACAATTGTGAGATATAAAGTCACAACTGTCAGTAAGTCACAAATGTCAACACTGTCGCATTTAGAAGAAATATAAAAATTTTGGAGAAAAAAAAGTTGCAATTATGAGAAAAAAAACTCTTTTCAATTGTAAAACATGCCATAACTGACTTCCATAAATAGTCTCACATGTGAGAAAGTCACAATCACAAAAAATACAATGGAAATTTAGGAGAAATAAAGTTGCAACATAGTCACAGTTATGGGAAAACATGCAATGACAAAAAAAAGTCTTGTCACAATTCACCCTTCGCAGCAAGTTTGATTGACAGGTGATTTGACCAATCAAATCGCCGAATTTGCCGTTTTCTCCGACAAAGCAGTCAGGAGAGTTCGTAGATTAACGTTGGTGGACTTGAACTTGAAAAACGGCGTGTACTGACGTCTTTCCGCGATTGAAACAACATTTCTTTTAGTGTTCATTCACGTTTATTTTATGCTTATGAATGAACTAGAAGGAAGAGAGATGATCGGTTCACGAGCAGCTTTAACTGAGGGGTTACAGCAATCACGACACATTAAAGTGACACAAAACGGTATTTATTGCTTAAATTTCTTTTTTTTAAAAAGCCAAAATCTGACAGTTGAGACTTTGTTTCATATCAAAACTAACTTCCTCTGTCTTGTCTTTCGGGTTGTTTTCTGTGTCCTCTTTGCTCCGCGATGTTTTCTCCACGTGAGAACGTGTGTGGTGTGAGAGCGCCATTGCTTGTCGGACATAGCAACAGCAACTAAAGGGGGCGGGTCTTTGCGAACGGTCAATTGGAAGAAATAAAATGTAAATTTAGGACAGTCATGATTACATAAAGAAAAGTTATAATTACAGGGAGAAATGTCACAACTGCAAGAAACAGCTGCCACAATTGTGAGATGCAATTTATGGGAAATATAAATAAATAAAATACCTCAGAAGTTCAAAGAGACTTCCATAGAAATTGAGAAATTACACTGATAAAGGAGGGGTCACATTCGGCTATACTATGCATGCCTTTTAAGAGCCCGTAACAGGATATGATGTCACACTCAAGCTAATGAGGTTTGCATTGAGCCAAGAGATCAAAGTTTGACTTTACATCCTCTATGGTCAAACATCCTTTCGCTTTGCAAATTTGCAGATCAGAGTTCACCAGAGTTGAACTTTGGCACCTCAGTAATGCTGTTGAAAGCGGCTCTTACAGCTAATGATCCCTCAGGCTCTTGCAGGAAGACGGTCCTCTCTTTGGCAATGCTGTTGATTTTGTAGAAGTCTACCAGCTGGTTGAGGGAGCTGAAGACTTCATCCCATATGAAGTACTGCCCTAATCCATCTTTCAAAACCCTAAAGTGCTGCACATGGTCTCCGTAACTAGAGAGAGATAGAGAGAGAAAGGGTTGTTTACCTTCTTGATAAAGGGGTAGATCTTGTCTGGACTTAGGCTACCAGTTTATTAAATCTGAACATAAGAGTGTTTGATTAAAGTTTTTGCTCAATAAATCAGTATGACATTTCAGCTCTCAGCAAGTTCTTGAATCACAATGATGTAGAAGCAGTGTTAATAACTTTAATCAAATTAGGCTCTGAACAAGTCTGTGCTTATTCTCCTGCAGATATATTACAGTATATTTTCCTCTCAGATCAAATGCTCATTTCAGTACATTAAACAGCATAAATATGAATTTATGAATACACCCCTCCGGTTTCACAGACAAGACTAAACTGCATGTTTGAGCTGTTTTTAAAGCACTAAAAGCACATTGCACTGACATATCTTAAAATACGTCACTGCCCATTGTATTGTCTCAAGATGCACAGTAATGTTTTTTCTAAGGCATGTTTATAAAATGTTTAATAAATCCCCTAATTAAACTAAGGCCTAATGCTAGCATATAATCTAAACCCTGTCTGCAAAACCAGGCCTAAAAATCAAACAATAAAAAATAAAGTATACACAGATTAGGCATAACATAATGACTGCTGATGTGAATAACACTGATTATCTCTTCATCACAGCACCTGTTAGTGGGTGGGATATATTAGGCAGCAAGTGAAAATTGTGTCCTCAGAGTTGATGTGTTAGCATCTCAACCTGCAGCTCTTGTGGGGTGTTCCCCGGTCTGCAGTGCCAGTATCAATCAAAAGTGGTCCAAGGAAGGACCAGTGGTGAACCGGCATCAGGGGCATGGGCGGCCAAGGCTCACTGATGCACGTGAGTAGCGAAGGCTGGCCCATATGGTCCAATCAAACAGATGAGCTACTGTAGCTCAGATTGCTCAAGAAGTTAATGCTGGTTCTGATAGAAAGGTGTCAGAATACACAGTGCATCACAGTTTGTTGCGTAAGGGGCTGCATAGCCGCAGACCAATCAGGGTGCCCATGCTGACCCCTGTCCACCGCTGAAAGCACCAACAGTGGGCACGTGAGCATCAGAACTGGACCACGGAGCATCTGCATTCTGCATATATATATATATATATATATATATATATATATATATATATATATATATATATATATATATATATATATTGTAACTGTACAATCAAAATCAAAAATAGTTTTTCAAAAAGATATTTAGCATCAATATTTGTTCCTCAATTACCCTTCAGTGCATGCTGCATTTAATTGCTAAAATCAGTCAATCTGTCTTTCTCTCTACTATACAATATTATTTATTTATTTTATTTTTAAGTTTTATAATTATTTATTTATTCATTTTAATCTCATGCATTTTAATTGATTTTAAATATATTTTTTTGCCTTTCACAACCCTTGTAAATTGATAAATCCCCCCCAAAAATTATAATAATATATCTTATTTTTGATTAATGTTTGTTGTAAAACATTCATGTTTCTGCTTTACTGAGAAATGTGCAGACACTGACGCACACCCTGTGCCTACGGCATGTGTCTTTAATCACCTGGTGGCTCCACCCTACCACACCTACTCTTAACCTGTGTGGGTTTTACTCACACACACACAGATGCATATCAGTCTACGCAACACTGCATGGATCATGCTGCTTGTTCAGACAGAAATGGTGACAGAATGAGGAACTGCCTTTGGGGTGTGTGTGTGTTTGTGTGTGTTCATGTTTTTCTATCCTGGTGGGGACTTAAACCTGACTGCACACAGACTCATGGGGACTTGTGTCACCGTGGGGACCTAAATTGAGGTCCTCATGAGGAAACAAGCTTATAAATCATAAAAAACTAGTTTTTTTGAAAATGTAAAAATGCAGTCTCATTTGTGATGGGTAGGTTTAGGGGCAGGGGCAGTGTAGGGGGATAGAAAATACGGTTTGTACAGTATAAAACCCATTAAGTCTATGGAGAGTCCCCACAAAGATAGTAAACCAGAAGTGTGTGTGTGTGTGTGTGTGTGTGTGTGTGTGTGTGTGTGTGTGTGTGTGTGTGTGTGTGTGTGTGTGTGAGAGAGAAAGAAAGAGAGAGAGAGAGAGAGAGAGAGAGAGAGAGAGAGAGAGAGAAAGGGAGAGAAAGAGTTGTATTAAAGATAATCAAAACAGCAGAATCGCACATTTAGGGAGAGCAAGGCTGAGTCATTTTAATCACAGTCATTACATATGACCCAACATTAGAACAGACCCACATTAACAAATCTTAGACTCCAACATAAACTGTCTAGCATTCATTTTCTGGTATTTGTGTAGCATTGTGGGTTCTGTATTTGCATTAAACTTTTAATCTGATATGCCCAAAACAATACAAAGGACCCTTTTTGTCATTATCTATAGGTTCAAACTGCCTAAATGCGCACCGTTCAAAAGTTTGTGAGATTTTTTCAATGTTTTTTAAAGAAAACAAATGCTCTTTTATGCTCACCAAGGATGGCTGCATTTATTTGATCAAAAATACAGTAAAAATGTGAATATTCTAAAATATTAATACTATAATTTAAAATAACCATTTTCTATTTGAAGGTGTTTTAAAATGTAATTTACTCCTTTGAAGGCAAAGCTGGATTTTCAGCATCATTACTTTGTTCTTCAGTGTCAGATGATCTAGCGAACACACTATAAAACAAAATTTCTCTAATAGAGCAAGCACGCCGTTGTTTCAAATGCTGCGCTCTGACTGTGAGACATGCAGAGCCCCTCTGCATGCCTCTGACGAGCACAATGAGTGCATTTCTTGCCTGGGAAAGGTCCACGCTGAAACTGCACTCACACAGAGTGACTGTTCTCACTGTGAGTACATGCTGCGCTCCTCTCTGCGCTCAGAGCTAGCTTTCTTTTCAGAGAGTGACCCCACCCCTTGCGTTCTCCAATTTCTAAACTCCCAGGAACCTTGGAGGTAGAAACATCGGGGTCAGAGGACGAGTGAGCTCATGCCGGCCCAGATCCTGCGTGCCTCGTTCTCTCCAAATAGAGAGGCTTCGCCGGTGCTCTTCACTCAGATAGACCAGTGCCCCTAGTTTGACGCGAGCAGACTTGTCTCGTCTCGGTCAGAGGAAGACTTCCATGATGATAGTTTATCATTGGTGGCGTCTGAGGGCGAGGATTGGTTGGGCTCCGTCAATGACTCCGCCCCCATGCCTCAGACAGGCAAAGCTGACACCAGGGCGAGCACAAACGCAGAACTTCTCCATGTTCTCGTCAGGGCTGTCGAAGAGCTTTGCCTTGACTGGTCTCCACCAGCAGAGCCTACCCGAAACCGCCTTGATGAATGGTTTCTGCCGGGGCGCCAACAGGTCCCTCATCAGTGATCAGTGCTGTTCTTCCACGAAGTTCACAACAAACTCACAAAGTCATGGCGTGTCCCTTACTCTGCCCGCCTACGCACTTCCGCCTCTGCAGCGTTCTCAACAATGGATGGCGCCATCACCGATGTGTCAGAATGGGTTTAAATATAATAAAACAAAGTTACTTGCTCCAATTCGCTCCAAGATGCATACTTTCACATCCAAATATCCCCCTTATCACAGACCACTGAGACAGCAGGGAATGCACATTCTGAATTAACTCGACGCTGCCTCCAGTTAGGCAGCGTTGGGTAAACCGCTGAGTCCCGACTCATGCTTGGCTATCTGGCTGCCTTCATATAAGGGTAAACCACGGCAGTATCAAAGCCCTGACTCCTTGGAAAGACACCAACTGATACCCGGCTGGTGTAAACATGGGCCAAATCTCGAGGAGGAAGGTCAATTCAATAGATGCCTCCAACCTAGGAGGGCAGGCTAACCTCTGGCTTTTGGTTGAGCTTGGAGAAATGGCTGCATATAAACTGCCTCGAGATGAGAGCAGTCTCTTTGGCCCTGGACACCTTCCTCCTGAGCCTGGCAAGACTGGCCTAGATAAATTACCAGGGTGGACACAAACAGCCTGCATGTCATAGTATCTCCACCCTCAGATGGTTCAGCTAATCTGGAGTATCTTTGGGAGGGCATAGGTAGAGCTCTTCACCTCAGAAGACAATGCTCACTGCTCAATATTTTTCTCAAAGCCTCCTCCTTTACACGTCCCCTCCGGTCTCGATGCTCCTGCAGGCCATCAAGGGGATCAGGGAGAGCAAGTGTGCAGTCCTATTAATAGCCCCTCTCTGGTGGACCCAGATATGTATCCCTGAGTTGATGCAGCAGCTCCTTGGCCGATATCATTCAGGCCAGGGGTGGCGAACTCCTGTCCTGGAGAGCCTCAGTCCTGCAGAGTTTAGCTCCAACCCTGATAAAACTCACCTGCCTGTAGCCTTCTAGTAACCTTTCAGACCTTGATTAACTTGTTAAGGTGTGTTTGATTAGGGTTGAAGCAAAACTCTGCAGGACTGTGGCTCTCCAGGACCAGAGTTCTTCACCCCTGATTCAGGCGAACAGGACGATCTGGCACCCCCGTCCCGACTTGTGGGTCCTCTGTAATGTACGGCCCAACAGATACCAAGGGACCTTCCAGAAGGAGTCCTAAACAATACCACTGAGGCAAGAGCCCCATCCATGAGATACCTCTACGCCCTTAAATGGTCACCAGCTGATGTTCAGCTTAGAGCCAAGACCCTTATTTATGCAAAGTACCTCTGGTACTTTCGTTTTTACAAGAGCTACTGGACGCGGGTCATACCCCCTCCACAATCAAAGTATACGTGGCGGCCATAGCAGCTTCCCATGTTCCTGTGGCCGGCCAATCCCTAGGAAGAAACAACTTAGTTGTACGCTTCCTCAAGGGTGCTAGGAGGCTGAACCCGCCTCCTCTCCACTCTATACTCGCATGGAACCTATCTACAGTTCTCAGGGCCATCAGGGGTATCCCATTTGAGCAGTCTTGTATGCTTGGTTACACCAAATGGCCTCCAGTCACAAAGTAAAGATTATCACGCTGGATAGTGTATCTCTTTAGCTCTCTTTAGCCTACGCCTATGCCTCAGAGCTCACTCCACGAAAGGGAAGGTTTCTTCATGCGCCTGGTCCAGTGGTGAACCGATTGATGACATTTGTGTGGCAACGGGAGGCGCCCGAATTGGTCCACACATGCCGCCTCGCCATAGGTTCATGCAGTTCTCACAGCCCAACCAATCAGTGCGCTTATAGCTCTGTGTTTTAAAAATAAGGCTTTAATATTTTGAGAAAAAGGAGTTTTCCCACAATGTCTTTAACACAAGAAGCTATACTCATTCCCGTTATTTTCAGGGAACCGAGATTACGCGAGTAACCAAGTATGTTCCAACACCTTTTCCATTTCAAAATTCCATACTTTTCCAGACTCATTTTTCAGACCATGTTTAACAGAAATGGTTCATACCACATTGTTTTCAGCATTATACTTGGTATATAATACAGTCATCTCTGTTTTTATACTAAAGGTCCCTGTAGGTCTGTAAATATTGATTTACCTGAAAATGTATCGGACTAGAATTACTAAATTTACTAAATATTTCTCTCTTTCCCCTCTCCTTTCTTTCTTGCTTTTGCCCTCCCTCTCTATCACACACATGTAAAAACACACAGAAACATCTGTGCTGGCCTCAGGTACTCAAGCTTGTTAAGAGGCACTATGCTAATAATATGTGACTGTGTTGGATTCATTGTGCTGCAATTGTGTTGCAACTATCCCTCGATTTCTCTTTCTATTTCCTTCTTTTGGTCTCTGTAGAATTTAACGTTTTGGGTCAGGCCTTTAGAGGGGTATAGCAAAGCGATCTAAAAATAATCTGTGCATGTCCACCCTCCCAACGCATGCCAACTTTTTCAATAGAATTCTACTATGAGCTGTAAGAAAAGAAAGGTGTTGAGCCAAAGGAAAACATTACTATTATTAACAAACATTATTGATATAAACACTCTTGTTTCTTGTCAAATTCTTGTTTTTTATGGATTATTGCAATGTTTATTATAAATTATCCATGCACATCATTTTCTTTAATTCATATGCCCTCATAATCTTTAATAAAAATAACTTCCCCTGCCTTCTGCAGCAACATCTCTTCTGTGATGACATATTTACTGGCGTGAGGGCCGGGCAACCTGTCAGTGTCAAAGAAAATTCCGCCAAAATATACATTGGCTTGACACCATCAAAAGTAACACAGACCTAAAAGTGCCGCGCTCTTTCACAGAAAAGAAATCAGAAGACCGGAAAGCATGGCGAGAGGCGGCCAAGAGCTGGATTCGCCAAGGGATCGCCTAGAGCCGGATTCAACTGAAAGGCTAATCATCATCAAATTGGGCAAGTAAATAACTGCAACCATGCAGAACATCCTAGCAATAATCTAGCAATCTGAACTGTGTATATACATACAGTACGTACATACATATACAGTAGTGACTTCTTAGAAAGTGTTATGAAGAGTACTTTTCACTTGGCATATTTAAAAGGTTTCAGTTTCCACCAGGAGAACTCTGAACTGTTTAAATAGGTTCCGGAGTGCTGGGAGCAAAGATTACATCACTGCAAAACGCTACCATGCACTCCACTCTAATTAGAGTGTATTAATGAAGATCCAGATAGGGTAACAAGGACACATATTAGCACACATGAATATGCAAGTACACTCATGTCGGCTGCCAACATTTGCAGCACATGCAGGGAATAATAATAACAAGGCCTTTTTGTGAACATTGTATATGAAGTATAGATGTGTGTGATTGAACAGTGAATGTAGGTTGGATTTGTAGGGTGCATCTGACCTGACAGACACAGAGAACTCTCCTGGTGTGCTCTCGCTCTCCCTAATGAGAAACGCTCCACACTCCAGCGGTCTCAGGCGGTTTTCTGCAGCCTGGCGTGATATTCCACCCACAAACCACCTGCAAAATACAAGCTCATCTGTCAGTTTAACATTGTATTGTATATTTATAAACTGAAAGGGGGCTACTGGTACAGTAGATTACTTATTAAAAAAATTATAATAAAAAAAAGGTTATTTGATCAAGTAAAACATTTTCAAAAAATATTTATTTGACTAGTACAGCTGTGAAAAACAGAACAGAAGCAATTCTATGTTTTAAGTCAAACCAGTAAGCACAATTTTATGAAAAATTGACGTGCGGTTCAGATGCAGTTGACCTCTTCATAGCATGCACTGGGGTATGAATTATTAATATGGTTGCATTGTTTGATTGTTTGCCAGTTTTATTTGTTTTGGTGTTGATTATGTTGTCACATTGAGTTTATTCCTCTATTACAATGATCAGTTGATTTTGTGTGTTTTATGTTGAAGTTAAATTGTTAATTTGTTCAACTTAATTTTGTAAGTTCAGAGAAAAAAAATACATATACACCAATCAGGAATAATATAATGATCCCTTCCTAATATTGTGTTGGTCCCTCTTTTGCTGCCAAAAAAGCCCTGACCCGTGGAGGCATGGACTCCACTAGAATAGACCCCTGAAGGTGTGCTGTGGTATCTGGCACCAAGATGTTAGCAGCAGATCCTGAAAGTTGCAAGGTGGGGCCTCCATGAATCTGACTTTTTTTATTCAGCACATCCCACAGATACTTGACTGGATTGAGATCTGGGGAATTTGAAGGCCAAGTCAACACTTCAAACTCATTGTTCTCCTCAAACCTTTTGCTCCTTTTGCTTTGTGGCAAAGTGCATTATCCTGCTGAAAGACGCCACAGCTACCATGGTATACCGTTTCCAGGAAAGGGTCTACATGGTCTTCAATAATGCTTAGGTAAGTGGTACGTGTCAATAGTAACATATACATGGCTGGAAGGACCAAAGGTTTCCCAGCAGAACATTGCCCAACTCAATACACTGCCTCTGCCATCTTGCTTTCTTCTCATTGTGCATCCTGGTGCCATGTGTTCCTCAGGCAAATGACGCACAAGCACACAGCCATCAGTGTTATGTAAAAGAAAACGTGATTCATCAGACCAGGCCACCGTCTTCCTTTGCTCCGTGGTCCAGTTTTGATGCTCACATGCCCACTGTTGGCGTTTTCGGCTGTGGACAGGGGTCAGCATAGGCACCCTGACTGGTCTGCAGCTATGCAGCCCCATATGTAACAAACTGTGATGCACTGTGTATTCTGACACCTTTCTATCAGAACCAGCATTAATTTCTTGAGAAATTTGAGCTACAGTAGCTTGTCAGTTTTATCGAACCACACGAACCACCCTCAATGAGACTTGGTCGCCGGTTCACCACTGTCCCTTCCTTGGACCACTTTTGATTTATACAGGCACTGCAGACCGGGGAACACCCCACAAGAGCTGCAGTTTTGGAGATACTCTGACCCAGTCATCATGCCATCACCCTTCTCAAACTCGCTCAAATCCTTATGCTTTCCCATTTTTCCTGCTCCTAACACATCAACTTTGAAGAAAAATGTTTCACTTGCTGCCTAATATATCCCACCCACTAACAGGTGCCGTGATGAAGAGACAATCAGTGTTATTAATTTCACCATACATTCATACACACAGACACACATACATTTCTTAAAATAATAAGTGAATCACAAAAAAAGACTAATTTTCTATTTTCTACTAATATTTTCTGAAGAATTTATTCAGGGGGAAAAAAATGATTCCTTGAATAATTAAGACTACAGTGTTAATAAGTGAAGTGTTTTCATCACGTTTTCAGGTTTTTAGAAATGCGAGTGCTTGCATTAAATAGGGCAAAACCCTGCATTAAAGCATTGTGCCATCTTAATAAGTAGTTTGAGCTGCATTGACCGTAAGCCAATGTTTGATCTATTTTTTTGACCTATTTTTCAGATCATGAATTTTAACTGACTCATCCTTTCAGAAAAAAAATTACTGGTAGGTTCTCAGTCATAAACTGCTTTGTTTAGGTCAAGCTACAGCATGTTTGTTATGGGCTTTGGTTTGGACTTTGAATTTTGCTAAACCATCTCAGAAGAATCTTAATCATCCACGTCATGGTAAAACTGCAGTGTAAGGAAGTCCTTATCTAGCAGATGTCCTTACTTAGCAATTTCAGTCACACCACCGGGAAGGCCACACCCACAGCAATTTGTGAGTCATATGACATCACAGTGAGATGTAATGCTGGGAAATACCTACATTTGTACAGATGAAGCTACTTCTCAGAAAGATTTTTTTTTTCTTGTCTGGATGACGAAGCTTAATTGTAAAATACATATAATCCTGCACCTAACCCTAAAGCTCCAGCTGTGCATCCAGCAGCACAATTCCAAGGTCAGGATTGAAGAGAAATCGACATCCGCCTTGCCCATCACAAATACAACTTTCAGAACCACAGAGAAAACCATACCTTCTGGACCAGAATGAAATAAAATAACACTTTTCCCCTACAGTTACTCTCCTAGTGCCATCCATTGCAAAGCATAGCGTTCCCTAAAGGAAGGGAATGGAGATATTACGTCAGTTACTGATGGAATGGGGGTTTCACTTAGAAGCCAGTCGCCTTTGAGATTTACAAAACGACCCAATGGCAAGAAAATGCCATGGGTCTGAAGAATTTGCATAGCGCAACTCTGCCCCACCTCGTGTGTATATAGGGATGCGCAATCTCACATTAGCGGTACAGCGGTTGTAGCATAGGGACGAAATGTCTCCGTTCCCTTCCTTCAGGGAACGAGTGTTACTTATGTAACCGAGACGTTCCCTTTCAGTCAGTACACTATGATTTACCTCAGTTATTGATGAAAAGGGGGTCCTAATCTAATCTCGCCACAACGGCTGTCTTCCAGCGTCCTGCACTGACCTGAGCTCCCTGCCTCGAGATTAGCACTAACGAGGTGCTAGGCCCAATGCCAATACCCAGGTAAACAGGGAAGCATATCCCATGTGGAAATATGCAACACAAAAACTGAACCAGTGGGGTCATGCGAATGACAGGCGTACCCACGATGGGGAAAACCAAGGATTCTCCACCTGGGGAAGGAGTGGTCCTGTTACCATCTACACAAGTGGACATCACCTGACCGAAAGAGTGTGCAGTAAGGGCGAGGCATGAGAGCAGGGTCAGCATTGCCCTCTTCTGCCATTGCATGCTTCTGAGTACTTTCGCCTGATGGACTTGAAGGATAGCCATGGCATGCAAGGTAGACACGGCTGTCCATTTAGTTATACAAGGGCATTTTGGGGGCCTGAAAATTAAAAACTTTGGTGACACCGTCGTCAGTGTACGTGTTAAGTGTATAGGAGCGTAGTGTTTCTTTACAGAGTGACATTGCCAACTAATGGTCTGGCAGCATAATACAACGCTTTTAGTTGTTTTCATGGACCCGTTTGAATGGGGATCATTTTGACAATGTCGCCATCTGTGCGTGATAAATGCAAAGGAAAACTTGTTTAATACATCGTTGTCATGTAAACATACCCTAAGCTATCTCCTTTTGAATAGAGAAGGTTCATAGTTTTAATTATCATATGACTAAACCTACAACATTTATTTCTATTAATTATGAGTGACAAGAACAGAACAAAAATTTCCCAAACCATCTTGATGAACATTGTCATTCACAGATAAAGCCACATGCTAAATGAGATTAACTTTGGTCATGTGATACTTACGTGTGAGGTCTTACATTGATATAGTTTTTCGGTACATAGCCCCGCCGACCCAACAGCTCAGCTGTGTACCAGTTTGGATCGTCATCCATATTTGTCACCTAAAATAAGCATAAGATCAATGTCCAGATGTCCACTATCATCTTAGGTTAGATATGGTCTAGGCCAGGGTTTCCCAAACTGGGGTTCATTAACCATGGGGGTTTTTGAGATTATGAAAATCTAATAATCTTAATGATAATCTTAAAGATGATGATAAATATTAATAATGGTCTCAAAATATAACATATTTTAAAATTACCTTTTTTTAAATATAAAAAACTATTTTATTTTGTTGTTATTTTTAAAATAATTTTGGAATTAAAGTATGTATTTACTATCTTTTTTAAATAACACATACTAAAATAGATTAAATAATTTAAAATTATTTAAAATACTTAAGTACAAATTTAATATCAAAGGGGTTCAGATGAAATGTTTTGGGGGGAATCTCACATTTTCTCACATTTTTAAAGGGGTAGTTTATCCAACAATGAATATTCTGTCATTGTTTACTTACCACCAAGTTGTTCCAAATCTTTATGATTTTCTTTCTTCTGTTGAACACAAAAGAAGATATTTTAAAGAATGTCAATAACCAAACAGTTTATATTAGCCATTGACTTCCATAGCAGAAAAAAAAAAAAAAATCCTACTGTCAACTGTCTGGTTACATTCTTCAGAATATCTTTATTTGTATTCAACAGAAGAAAGAAACTCATATGGGTTTGGAACAACATGAGGGTGTATAAATTACAGAATTTTTTTTGGGGGGGTGAGCTATCCCTTTATAAATCCATAGAAGGTTGATTTCATTTTCTGCATAAGCTTTTCAGAAATGCTCTGGAAGTATACTATATTTAATTTACAAAAAAAAAGAACTCTATCTTAACCATTTTAAACTATTTGCTTAATAGGATTGGAAATTTAAAAGACTTTTCATGTACCATGGTAACTATGTAGCAGCCCCAGACAACAAATTTGGTAATCAAAAACAAAAAACAGTTTGCAAACCAATGCAAATTACCGGCTTTCCACTTAAGTTCAAATACTGCATAAACAAATGACTGACTATAATGGTATAGTATTTTACTGACTAGTTAACATACAGTCTACCCTGAGAAATATTTACAATTTTCCCTAATTTCACAGGCAGGGCTTAGATTAAGCCAGTATTAGGCCTCAGATCAATTAGGGCATTTATGTAGCTTTCATAAATTCCTGCTGTGCATTATTAAGACAAAACAATGGCACTGACATATTTTAAAGGTGCACTGTGTACATTTATAGCGGCATATAGCGGCGAGGCTGCGAATTGCAATTTCAAAGCACATAGAAGCTACGGTGGCTGACACTGAACAAATATGTTGTTGTCTGAGACAGCAGAAAGTAGTTAGCGATCTGTAGAGAAGTTTGTCTGTTTAGGGCTACTGTAGAAACATGGCGGCTCAAAATGGTGACCATGGGGACCCGCTGTGTATGTAGATAGAAAGGGCTCATTATAAGGTAATAAAAACAACGGTTACGGAAGGTCTTTATGCACCACTGAAAACATAGTTATGTATATTATATTGCATTTCTGTCAATAGATCCTCATAAATATTACACACTGCACCTTTAAGATAAGTCCAGTGCAAGCTGTTTTCAGTTAACAGCTTAAACATTTTAGATATTGTGCTGTGCCCTCCCACAAGCTGCCCAGCTACATAAATCACCACCTATTCATGCACATATACAATCTGAAATAGATGCTAGAGCACTGATGCAAAAGATTCAGCATGCAGACTATAATCCTTATAGTTTTATCTAAGTGTCCAGAGTGAACTATTGCATCCACACATACACACTCCGACTCACCTTCAGGATGTCACCCTTCTGGAAACTGAGTTCATCAAATTCACTCGCTCTGAAACTGTAAAGTGCCTCAGCCTCCATTGGAGAAAGAACAGAAGAGAATACAGGCAGTGAAGTGGAGATGAGACCAGGATGAAGACAAGAAAAGGGGAAAGGGTTGGGAAAGGATGAGCACAAATGGAAAAGGATAAAGAAAAATAATAATTAAAGGATGGAGTATGGAGATGTAGAATGGAGAGGGTGAATGAGAAAAATAATCTGTGGAGAAGGATGATGAGTACAGCCTTCAGTGCAGAAAAACTGGAGCGACAAAAACATTGAGTAGAAAACTGAGGAAGAAAAATGTTGAGAGAAACGGAGAGAATATGTGTGTCTGCCAGAGTACAGCTGTGCAGAGGAGGGGGAAGGAGAGAGAGAAAAAGAGAGAGAGAGAGAAAGAGAGAGAGAGAGAGAAGAGAACATAAAAAATGTGAGCAGAAAAGCAGTGACCAGATCAGAACATCACATGCTTTTAATTACATTTTTCAAATAGCCCATTTATAGACTAATGAAATATAATGCCACAACAAAAAATGTAGACAAAGACACACTTGGGTGAATTTATATTTCCTATGATCTTGGCTTGACAAGTTACTTCTGAGACTAAATTTAGTCAGTATCTCCTAGAGCTTAAAGCTACCACTTTCATTGAAGTGTTCAAAACCATTATACAATACCTATATAGAGTATAAGCTTCATCCACCAAGTATCTTACTAACAAACGATTAGCTTAGAACATGCTAAAATATGCAAGCAACATGCAAATTCATGCAAGCAATGTGCTAAATCATGCTAGCAACGGTAAAACATACGTGCAACATTCTAACATAGCAGCATGATAAATCATGTTAGCAACTTGCTAATATGTGCTAGCAACATGTTAATTCATGCTAGTAACATGCTATTGTTATTCTTATTATTATAATTGGACCATTTAGTTTATGTGATTCATATTAATACATTTCAAAAAAGAAAAATGTGTACATTTATGATTACGAATCACATAAACAAACCGGCCCATTCCCTTGTTCCATTAAGATTTATACAAAATGTTACTTTTTTAAAGCTGCTGTCCGTAACTTTTTTTGTGTTCAAGATTTACAAAAATGATATAATAAGAATATAAAACATGAACATGTTTTTGTCTTACCCTGAATCATTATGGTATACTTATAATAAGCATTTATATTGGCACTATTTCAGAGCGGTCTGGTAGGAACCATAGACATAAACAGAGAGAAGTAGTTCTGGCTGCAATGTTCCTCCACAAGGCACATGCAGTTCTGTTTATTAATCGCTAGAGTGCAAAAAGTTACGAACTACAGCTTTAAAATAATTGATACATATAATATAATTCAATTTTGAATGTAGGGGAGAGCGGGGCACAACCTAACACTTTTTGACTTTCTCAGTTTGTGTAAATCCACTTGGGGTTCAAAGTATTTATTTCTTTCCCACATTAATTTCATATATCTAGTACAATTATGTGGTTTTGTTTCATTAATACAGTGTATACTTTTTTCTTGATTTACCCCAAAAGAATGGAATTGAATAACATGCCGCCCTATAGGTGGGGTGTAACATGAGTGTAACATGAGCAAATGACAGCTTAAAATGTTACCTGATATAATTAAAAGAAATATCCAAAACAAACTAAAATATTTTGTCAATAAAATACAATTATTAACTTTTTAAAATAAAATAATGGCATTTTTTAATCATTAAAAATATATTAAAAAGTATATTAAAATATATTAAACAAACACATCGCTAAATACAGCTACAGCATAGTTAAAAACATAATAATAATGAATAATTTCTGAACATTGACTCTGTCATTCATGGTTTCTCAAAAGAATTAATAAAAGTATATAATATAATAGCGTAGTTCTAATAGGGGCTCATTGTAACGCAATGTTACAACACACCCCGTCTGCACAACTGGGATTTAAACCGCGGCTCATATCTTATGTACAACTAACCCCACGTTTGGATTTTGGGCCCGCGCTCCCCTACATCTAGACAGAGAACAGAGCTATAATAAACAAGGGTGGCAAAAAAAGTTTTTTTTTTTATTTATTTTTTTACTATAATTCCCACATGCTTTCATTTGTGTTATTATAGTCTACAAAGAGATGGGGGTAAAAACTTTTATACAATAGAGTATTTAAGCGTCATCCACCAAGTATCTCACCAGCAAAGGCTAACAACTAACTTAGGTCAGACATGCTAAAAGATGCTAGCAGCATGATAAATCATGTTAACAATGTGTTAAAACATGCTAGCAACATGTTAAGTCATGCTAGTAATGTGCCAAGACATGCTAAACATGTTTGTATGTGCTATTGTTATTCTTATTATTATAATTGGACCATTTAGTTTATGTGATTCATATCCCCCCAACATTTTTTAAAAAAAACATGTACATTTATGATAACAAATCACATAAACTAAACCTTCAATTCCCTAGTTCCATTAAGATTTTAACAAAATGTTAAGCTCTAGTTTTTAAAAAAATAAGTTATTTATTTATTTATTTATTTATTCATTCATTCATTCATTCATATAATATAAATATCATAAGGATTATTCAATTCAATTTGATGGAACTGAAATTCATAAATCTAAAATGTTGGGTGTTTAAACTGTATATAATAGATGAGTTGGACTGAAAAGCTGTCAACAAGTGTTCAACATACATCTAGACAGAACACGATACTAATTTCACGATACTATTTTCTCACGATTTAAAAACAAAAATTAGATTTAAGGCAAATTATAAAATAAAGTTTCCTTTTATTTCTCAGGGGGAAAAATCTGCATATTTCTTTGTAAAAATGTAAATATATATTTGATGTTAAATAATAACAAAAAGTCCCTTCAAGGTGATTTACTAGTTACAATGTGGTGATTACTAGTCGTCAGAAATGCCACACTTCCGATTTGAATGAGTCAACGTAAATGTGCTTGCCGTCGCCATGCTTCTGTTTGACGGCCCGCGCTCGCGCCCAACTTCAAGAATGAACTGAAAACATTCGCGTATTTCACTCTTCGCGCTAGTGTGCACGCACAGTTCGTAATGCTAGCTTCAAATTGCTCGTTGCTATCGTGGCTGTAAAGTGAGGTCACAGTGGTTTCAGCGTCCCTACTGTTTAAGGTGAATCACGATTCATTTGACTTCTCAACCGATTTGAATCGTCACACATTTGAATCGATTTTCAACAGACTCCGACTGAATCGTTACATCCCTACAGAACACAGAGGTATAATAAATAAGGGTGGCAAAAAAGCTCAAATAAAGAGTTTTGACATGTCCACATCCATTTGTGTTATTATAGTCTACAAAGACTATTTAGTGTACATTTAACAATTTATGTCATAAATCTTGTTAGATGGGGCACATGCTTTTTATCCAGTATAGGTCTATATGTTTTATGGCAGGTCTGTTAAACCAACAACATGGCACTTATTAAGAGCGCTTGCTGCAGCTGTGCATGTGTTTGACTGTTCTGCATGTTGGTCACGTCCCCTCTGATTCAGATGACACAACATTTAATAAGCGCACATGGTCACACAATATCTCTGCCTCTTGACTTAGTGCAGCTTGATAGATTAACTAATTTTTAAGGGAGCATTTCAGATCTGAATAGTTTACACATGAGACTGCACTGAATATTTAATTGTGAGTTGATTTCAGTTCTCTGTGTCTGACAGCTGACAGTCAGTTGGCATGTCAAAGAGCATGTGCTGGTGGCAGCCTCCACCCAGCCCCTATCCTGCACAAACACATGCAGACATGAAAGAAAGCCTCATAGTGCCCTTCAGTGCTCACAATGAGAGCTTTTATGAAGGATAGCTGTGAGTCGGTGAGTACAGAAGCAATATTTTCATTAAAATGAACAAAATAGTGATATTATATTTTCTGGAAGTGCTACAAATATTTAACCCTCATGAAAATTGACTATAGTAAAACTGAATGCTTATGGTATGGTGGGTAACATTGAGGATTCATATAGGGAGGGAGATCATCTCAGGTAGGTTTTCATAGCAAGTATCTTAGTAGTTTGGTTAGTAGAGATCTGAACACGGTAATGAGGAGCCATCTATTGTTACTTATGTTTACTATGGCCTTAATAGAAATATCACAGTTTAAATGATGCTTATAAGCAAGAAATGCAGTACATTTACATAAGGGTCAGCAATATAAGCAAAATATTACAATATGCACAAAATATGGTCAGTACAAATATAATATATATCATGATAAATGCAATTTTAAGAAAGATATATTACATAAACTACTGAAAACAATCATTTTCCAAAGTGATGGTAGATTTATCAACAACAACAACAAAAGTTTAATTTATTATACAATGCTTGGCATAAGTGATACTTCTATTTTAGTTTAGCATCAGTGCCGTCTTGGTGCTGTATAAATTAGAATATTGGAATAAAGTTCACTATTTTTAACTTAACATGAAGTAATTTAGAAATTGCATTTGACATCTTGAAAGGAGTGTTTGCATAAACATTATTATTGATTCAAAGGTCATACCGACGCAAACCCCATTCCAAAAATGATATCTCAACGAGTGTGACTGCAGCTCACTGATGTTTGACGTATTTCAGCTCACTGGAGATGATTTGCATGCATATCATTTTTCTATAATTTATCTCCCTTATTAGAGACAACTCGGCTTATCCTCGGAGGAAGCTCTGTCTCAGCTTCATACTCAGCTGTCATCTGTCCTACAACAACACAGAGAGAGCTGTGTTAAAGATGGCCAATGGAAGGCAAGTGAGATAAAAGGTTCTACAACCTGATACCATCAGAGCAGGTATTTTGTTAGAAGGTCATCTTTTCATATGTGATGTTGTTCAGGCAGCATGGAGCAGGTGTTTTTTGCTTCACTCTGTACGTTGGTCCACTCTTCACTGGTCAGGGGTTTTACTAGCAGTCCTGTGTGCAACAAGTCTGATCACCTGCCATGTGATTGAACCAAACAGGTAACACATTTAATTGCATATATTAACTAAGAAATGTCACTTAAAGGTTGGTGGGTGTCAACACACCTTCGAAAAAATCTAATCAATACACCCTCGGAAAACCACCGTGGTTTCAGCCAAAAAATACTTTATGCATCTTAAACACTGAATCATCTGTCATTTGCATAAAATCTGTAATGTTACACAAGTTATCTTGTTGTGTGGTTGTCATAGTGACAGCACATCTTTGATTGGCAGATGCACAGTGTTGCTTCTCCTTCTGGCTGGGCTGGTTGCCATGACAGTCCTCCAGTGGCTGAAGAGAGAGGAGATGCCCCGCAGAGTGGAGACTTTACTGAACACTTTACAGGGTTAGTCACATACATACCCTACTGAACACACACCCTGTGTCATTCATTTGAATCCTTTTCAATTCTAGTTTGACACAGTGCAAAGAGCGTATGGTCGAGGCATGCTCATATATTTTAAGGTTGCTTATAAGGTTGCTCTTGAGCGACCAAGTACTATTCTGGTGATGTAATTTGAGCAGACCCTTTGTGAGTGCGTAAAAACCGAAGTAGGCTATATTTTGGGCTTAAATGGTGTACTGTATTTTGTATATATATATATATATATATATATATATATATATATATATATATATATATATATATATATATATATATATATATATATATATATAAATTAAACCTACTGTTATATATTAAAAACCTACTGTTAAGATATATATACTATACAGTTCCAAAAAGTAAATGTTCTGTCATTTACTCACCCTCATGTTTGTTCCAAAAATAAGAAGAAGCAGGGCACTAAGCCAGTCCATTTGCTTGCCATTATCCTAGTCTAGCCATTAAGTCTAGGAGAAATAATTAAAATATAAAAGATCTGAAAAATTAAAGACGTGTTAGAGCATGGTTGAACTATGCAGGAAAGTAAGAGGAACACTCCCTGATTCATGCAAATTAATTAAAAAATATCAGGGTCATGCAGTGATTAAATAGCAAAGCTGTTAGTTTTAACAATGTTACTTCGTCCTTGAAAATATTTCAACTATCACATCGTGTATACGGTATTTTCTGTTGGCAATTCAGAACAAAGATTTTGGTTTAGAATAAGAACTACGATACCCGATTAGAGGGCAGACCAGAATACTTGCTTTTGATTCGCTCGCGTTGTACTTTAATGTCATTCACTGATCGGTCCACACAGTGCCACTTCAAGTTAAACACACCTGCATTGACACTATATGAGAACTGAAACCCTGTGTTGGGGTTAAAAACCTACTGTTAAGATTTACTAAAGACACAGTGAAAAATTTGCATGCTCAGCGTATCCAAGTGAAATGACTTCTCAAACAAGAAAGAAATGTAGGACGGGACTTGATTTTGTCCATTGGGAACTGATTGGATCATTGTCATTCCCTATTGCTGTGATCTCATGTGAGTGACAGGTTGTCCAGCCCTTGTGCCAGTAAATACGTCATCAGTGATGTCACCGCAAGATGGAGGGGAAGTTATTTTGATTAAAGAATACACATGAGGGCACATCAGTTATTTAAAAAAAAAATATGCATGGATAAATCCTTTATAATAAGCAGTGCAATAATCCAAAAAAAAAAAAATGTTGTTAATTTTGATTTCATGATCAATTTAAACTCTTGCTCTTTGCATCACAGAGTTCTGGAAACATCCTTCCTCTGATCACCCCACCCTCCCCCGCCGTGTCACAACAGTGGACCTACCGTGATGGGAAACTGGTCAATTTACCCGTCAGTCTGCTGGTGGAGGGTGACATCATCTCTTTACGCCCTGGCAGTGAAGCACCAACTGAACTACGAGGAATTCAGGTTAGAGCACTAAAAGGAATAGTTCACCTAATAGTGAAAAGACGCTTGATTTTATTTTCTTCTGTAGAACACAGAAAGGAGAGATTTTGAAGTATATTCACATAGCTGTTTCCCATACAAAATCATACAGTGAACAGAGGCTGCAAAAAGTGCAAAAAAAAGCTAAATAGTTTGGGAGCCTGACATATGCTTTATGTAAAAGAGCAGTTTTTGTGTGAGCCATTATTATGAACAAATAAAGCTATTTAAATACAGTTTGTTTCCAATATGCCCAAGGCAGCACCTTGCATCTTTTTATGCAGTTTTCAACAGATAAATATCCATTATTATCCATAATTGTATGATTGGAACTACATGACTTTCTCTTTGAGAGCCAATGAGAGCCATGTTGTTGTAAAACATTTTTTTCTCTGATTGGTCTATGAGGACAGGAAGAGGAGCATGTTGTCTTATCCCGCAGTGATGTGTTTAGTCACCTATCCTCTCCCCCATCCCCAATGGATAGTGGAAGGCCCCGCCCACATCGTTTGCTCCAACCACAGCTCTTCAGGGTAACGAAGACTCCAGCAGCTGAAGTGGTTCAGTATGTTTGTTTTTTTGTTGTTGTTTTGTTTTGTTAATTTTGTTAATTTTTAACTTCTTTTCATTTCTCAACACATCTCAACCTTTTTGCAATTTCTTTGCTCAGTGATACAAAATACTGCAAGTCAAGAGAAACCCAAAATCTGTGAGCCAGTACTTCAGAAAACAAGTGCTTCCCAGAGGAAAATGTTATTGCTTTTTCATAGCTCAGGAGATTTAGTTCTCAGTTATATTTTATTGAAGTATCAGGCGTTTGTCCTAAACTACTGTAAAAGAGAAAGGGTTTCAGATAACAAGCACTATTGTGTCCCAGTGGTGTTCTAGTACTCTCTTTAGAATAAGAGTATTTTAATGTTAGTGCATCTGTGCCAGACACAAAACATAGATACTATTGGAGGACTTAAGAGCTTAAGGACTGTATTCAATATGATATTCCACTATTACAGCACTGTCACTGAATCAGCTTGTAACAACATGACAGAAATTATCATTGACAAAGGCAAAACATATCCTATACACTTGAACTCCTAAACTACAGCCCCAGGATGTTCACAAGAGCAAGATTTATGGAAAAAAGGCCCAGAATTTGCCACATCATCTCTTTTATATGGATCTTTTTACGTAGGAGGTGTTTGGAACTCTCTCAGCACAGACCTGTGTCAGTTCTGGATAATGAACGTTTCATTGTGCAGAGTTTACTAGAGAGAGGCCCAGTGCCTTTTGTCCTGGTAAGACTGTTTTTATGTTTTTTTTATTTTTATTTTATTTTTTATGTTATTCATTTGAGAGACATTTTTTATTAGAAGTGACTAGCATTGCTTTCAAAGTATATGTCTTTTTAAATAAGTATTTGAGAATTTCCAAGCTACTTGTCTTAAAAAAAACAAAGGTGCTGTCGTGCATTGGTACGTTTTGTTAGTGGTAGGAAATAGCCATTTCACTGTTTATGAAATGGAAAAATTCCCCAGTCCAGGATTGTAACATCTTCTGACCTTTATTTTTCCAGGTGCTGCTCCTGGCTCTGAATCTGTTGCGTATGTTGTTTGGCGCTCCTGGTGTGGGACCGTGGCCTGTTACACTCTTGCAGCTACCTGTAGGTCTGACACATTGTAGTCTATATCAGTATCAACCATAAGGACAATGTTGCAGTGCTACAAAATGTGCATTATATTTTGTGAAACAATGGGGCTATAGTCATTAGGTGATAGTGCTAAGTAGATCTGGGTGTCGTCAGCATAGCTGTGGTAAGCCATTTGGTTCTCTCATTATTTGGCTCAGTGGCAGCATATACATGTTGAATAGGAGTGGTGCAAGAATTGACCCTTGTGGGACTCCGCATGTCATGGATGTCCAGTCAGACTTATGGTCACCTATACTCATATAATAACCTCTCCCTTCTAAGTATGACCTGAACCATTTAAGGACCATCCCAGAAAGCCAGACCCAGTTTTCCAGCCTGTCAAGAAGTATGTTGTGATCAACAGTGTCGAATGCAGCACTGAGGTCGAGTAGTACCAGAATTGATGTTTTGCCTGTATCTGTATTGAGGCGAATAATAATGTCTTATTATTAAATTAAATATGAATGTATTCTTATTATTCCAAGCCAACATTTTATTTACAGCATACAATCATGCTAATGACCACGTGAGGTTCGTATGATCTCAAAACTCGCTCCTTCACCGTGAATAAATCACCATCTGAATGCACAAGTTTTATCACTGAGGTGGCACGTGGCATGCAAATTTATTTTTATGGACGTCCACATGAGAAACAATAATGAACCGAATAGGGCTTTTGAGTAATAAAAACTTCTTCTCCGCATCGCTTTAAGAACATTTCAAATCTCTTAGTTCTGCCATCTCCGAAAAGCCAAGCTAATGTTGATTCTCGTTTTTATTAACTCGTTTTATTCTTATCGCCATCAGACTCTGTTCACGTTTTGTAACAGGTGATTCCCCGGAGTTCCGAGATTTAGTGCGCTCCATGTAAACCTTTTTTGCTCATTGTGACAACTAAAAATGTAGAAACTTATAACAGGTTTACCATAGTGAATCATTGCAACTGGTGATGTATTGACTCATTATTTAAATTCTGTTACTTTTAAACAAAAAAAAGATACCTTTAAAATGTTGACCATAACATAAAATGACCTCTCTTGTGAATACATCAAATGTTGTGTTGCAGGTGAATGGTGTTTTACCTCTGTTGCCCCTTACTTTCCCCCTGCTTTGGGTTCTCGTGTGCATGTACGGAGAGGCCCGTGTTGTTTTACAGATGGGCTCGCAGCCAGCGGACTGGTGGGTATGTTAAATAAAGAGGAACCCACACAATAGATGGCTGTATATTTGTTGCTCACAGCTGTAACCATGTGAATGAATATATTGTTGGTGTGAAACTGATTTTCCCATTTCATTGAATAGGAAATGTGGAAGCTGACCTGCAAGAAATGTTACTCAGTGTTCTGGGGTCAAACATCGACACTCTGCCACACTGCTAGTTTGCTGCACAGTCTGGGATCTGTAAGTGCAACCAAGCAAAAAAGACTTGCCTATAAGTATTAGGACATAAAGGCACATTAAAAAAATATATATATACGCATTCAATGATCAGCTGGCACCTGCAAACAAATTATATTTTATATAAAAAATGCCACTTGTATTCATATATTTTTAAGTGAAGGAATGTCAAAATACTTTTGAGGGACTGTATGAGTTATAGCTTACATATTGCACATTGCCTGATGCTTGTGCACTACACTGATAACATCTCTTGCACGTGAGACATTGGGGCAGTGAATGTTATTCTATCTCTCTCAAAGTAATGCAATACTGAAACAAGAGCTTCGAGTGTGTACCAGAGTGCACTTGGTCACAGTATCAGCATGCAGGAATATCTGTGAACAAATCCCATGTGATCTTAGTTTACAGACATTTCCTTTGACCCTAAAACATAAAATGCAACACAATGGAAAATTTCATCATATTAACGGAGTACATTAGGCCCTATATTTATAGACTTTTCTTAAAGTGTTGGGTTGCACAATATATCGGGATCATATTGGTTATTGGCCAGTACTAGAGCATGCTTATTTCCAGTATTTTTACATTTAGATTACCTTTGAATGTAAACACATTTCAGACATTTTTCATACTTTACATTATAATATTATGATGCCCAAATTCATTTTTAGTGTTTACACAATTGAATAATTACAAAAAATATTGAATTCATCAACATCACGGAAATGTCACAGAAATAATATTGGTTTAGCGCTGTTGGCCGTAATACAATTTCTTTATTTATATGGTATTTGTAGGGTATATTATAGAATACGATAGTTTTACATGGTACTTTTTGTAAATTGGGGTTTAGGAGCATAGCACTTATAGTTAGCTTAATTTGTATGTCCTTACAAATTGTGTGTATGTGATTGTATGTGTGTATTGCAGGTCCTGTGTTGTGTTGATAAGCAGGGCATTCTCTCATGGCCCAATCCAAACCCTGAAAAGATTCTGTTCTTTAGCAAGTCCACCTCATCTCAAGAGACAGACAGACGGAGACAACATGAGGCAAAAAAAGGAAAAGATATGGAAGAGGTTGGCTTGATAGACCCCATTCAGGTTAAAAACCAGTATTGATCATAATGAGTCTTCTCTTGTGACTCACTAGGTCTCATCTGATGTCTTTGTTCTCAAGATTCGCTCACTCTGCAGTCTAGAGATGCTGAGTTTGACGGTTGGTCAGGCTCAGTGTGATGACACATGGGTGCAGTTTGACGACACGTGCTGGCAACGCCACGCCCCCTCTCTTCGGCCTCTGGGATTGGCTGTGCAATTAGTACTCTGCGACCCTGGACCCCCTTGTCAGCCAGTCCGCCCACCCTGGGGCCTCTGCCATCTACCAAGGATTCTGGGTAAATCCAGATGAGAGATATTGTGGTTTTTAATGCTCCACGTTTTGTCATGTAGATTCACAACAGTGAGAAAGCAGAAGCATCAACAAAATCTCAGAGGTAGTGTAAAAATGAAACCAGAGTAAAGAGGAAGGGAAAGTATAGTTAGTGTATCACTAGCAAAAAAGTAACAATAATGCTTTTACACATGTACCATAGTAAAACCATGTTTTTGGCAAGGTATATTTTGCATACCTGTATATATATATATATATATACATTATTTACAGGACCTGCAATACACACATACAATCACATATTGTACACACATACAATCGCAAATTTGTGGTTTTGTGGATTATATGTAAGCATCTCTTATGTAAAATTATCTTATTTAGGACAGTACTAAATAAAAAGTAACATGGATTTTGAAATTTTTTGGTTAAAATGATTCACATTTTCACAGATTTCTCAGTGTTCACAAACTTTCAAGCAGCACTGTATACCATGGTATTCTTAGAAATACCTTGGAGTAGCACAATTCAAACATTTGGGGTCAGTTAGATATAGTTTATTATTGGTTTATTTTTATTTTTTTAAGTAATAAATACAAAAATGCATTAAATCTATCCAAAATGACATTTATAATGTTACAAAAGATGTATTTGAAATAAATGTTGTTCTTTTGAACTCTATTTGTCAAAGGATTCTGAAAAAATTATATCATGGTCTACAAATCTATACAGCAGCACAATTGTTTTCAACATTGATAATAATCAGAAATATTTTTGAGCAGCAAATCAGCATATTAGAATGCATTCTGAAGGATCATGTGAAACTGAAAATTCAGTTTTGACATTGCAGGAACAAATTACATAAATTACAAAAAATTGCTATTTTAAAAATTTTAACATTTCACCATAGTTCTATTTTCATTGCACCCTTGGTGAGCATTATTACAGGAACATTGAAAAATTATACCGACCCTAAGCTTTTGAGTGGTAGTCTAAATCCCATTATTCATTTCGAAACCAAAGTATATAGTGGTGCTTTCACATGGTAATACCATATTTATTAATTATTGAGATGTTGTTCCAAAAATATCATGGTGATATTATGATTGCTGTTCTATCAGTGTCTTGTAACCTGAAATATTTTCCAAATTCCATCATACAAATTTACTGCAAAACTGCATTGTAGTCAGTACAGTGCATACGTTTATGTCTACAGGCTTCTCCACCTCCGCAAAGGAGCCTTTTGAACAGAGAATGAGTGTTGCAGCCTACACCCTGCCCTCCATCTCCTGCCCTGGAGACCCAGGGGTTATTGCTCCACCTTCTGTGTCAATGAGACGGCTTCCTTTCTCACATCTCATAGCACTGCTGGAGTACCACACTCAAACCGGTGAGCATACATGCATGAACATCCTCGGACGCGTGTGACCTGTGACATTACAACACCCACAGCCAATAGTAAGCGGTTACTGTTTATGCTTACTGCATACTGTGCAGCGTACACTGTATACAGAAAATATGCATTATGTAAGGGAGAGGTTTATTTTATGACAATAATCTGTAGATTATATATTATCCCACTCTTTGCACAGCTACTTACCAAATAAATAAATGGCGATGGAATATTTATTTAATTTGTTTAGTATTTATTATTATTTCTTATAAACTCATAAATCATTATTTTAAATCATCCATAAGTGATACAAGACACATGAAACTAGCCCTGACACTGTATATTGGACAGTGTTGTTTTAGTGTTATTTATATACCATTGTATGTTTTATTAATATTTCTGAAATATGGACAGTCACCTCTGATAACAAATGACTCAAAGCTGCTTTGAAACGATGTGTATTGTGAAAAGTGCTATATAAATAAATGAGTTGAAATGAATTACACTAAATATGGTTGATATTAACAGTTACATAATATCACAAACTAATATTCTGTTGAGTATTTTACATGTTAAACTGAGTACAATATGATCTTCAGTTGTTCTCATATGGCTCAGCCGATGTAATTTTGGGTGCATGCACTGAATTCTGGGATGGAGAGGATATTCAACCCCTCACTGACTCTGACAGGTCTCACTTCTACTGTAGATTCATGCTGTGAACTCTGAATGTGTGTGTGTTAGAGCACTAAATGTAATGCAGTGACCTGCTGTGAGTCTGAGCTCATTCACAACTGCAGTCTGAGTCCAAGTACCCCAGTACATTTAACTGCTGGCACACCGAGTATCTACTGTTGGGTTAAATGGTTTTCTCAAGGACACAAAGATGTTAGGGAATCTCACAAATTTCATAATTGAAATACTTATTGAACACTTTGTATTATCAGCTTTCAGATCACATGCCCAAATCTTGAAACTCTAAAGCAAGGCCGTAACCATGTCTTAGACATTGGGGGGTTCGGGGGGTTTTGTTTTGTTTTTTTTTTCATGGGGAGGGTGGGGGTGCTATTGGTCTTACTGGTCAGATCAAATGATTAAAGCTCTTTAAAATTATTAAAAGTTCCAGTTCTATTGTTCTAATGAAGTAAACTATTTGCAAATATATATATATATATATATATATATATATATATATATATATATATATATATATATATATATATATATATATATATATATATATATATATATATATATATATATATATATATATATTAATATGCACACATTCCCTCTTATTTTCATCTGCCTAATATGTAAAAATCCAAAACGTTTCTTGTCACATCAAATTCAGTTATGGTTTAAATGTTGTCATATTTTCAATTCCATTGTGAAGTTTCATAAAAAAATGTGAAGTAATTTGCATCACTTGATATTACTGTTGGTCGCTGAATGTTTTTATGGTAAAACAGTTGTCAAATATTAAATGTTTAGCTACTTACTTCTTACAACAATATCACATTTTGGGGGGGGACAACTTGGCCATTTTGAATTTTTCCGAGGGGACTTGTTACCCTAAATGTCTATGTTGGTTACGGCCCTGCTCTAAAGGTACATTCACACTGGTGCACGTCCTGATTTTGCTGAGTTGGACGCATTCCTGGGTCAACATATCCTGAAACAACATTCATGTCCAAAAATGTAATGCTAAAACGAGGGCCTAACCCTATCTCTACCTCTAAATATTATCCCTAAACCCATAAGTTATCCCTAATATCAGAGGGAAATGATAGGCGAATAACACTGATGTAGAAGCACCTAACCCTGGTTGTAAGCTTAAACTTGACATAAACTTGTCCCTCAAATCTAACTCGTGGATTGGAATGTTGCTCCAGGATCAGTAAAGATGTTGATACAGGAACATGTTGTACTTGGTGAAATCAGGTTCTGCCACACTGATAGCAATTAAATTGTTGAGGTCGCCAAGTCGGTGCTAGCAGGCATTCCTCTTTGAATGCAGTCCACTTCTAGTCACATTGCATCACTGCTTATTTGCATGAAGCTGAATTGCACACAGATGGAACTGTAAGTGCTTTATTAGATTGATAGAAGCCTCACCAAGGCTGCTTTTATTTAATCAAAAATACAGTAAAAATATTTATATTGTGAAATATTTTTTCGTTTTAATATATTTTCCAAATGTAATTTATTTCTGAGATGCATTACTCCAGTCTTCAGTGTCACATGATCCTTCAGAAATAATTCTAATATGCTGATTTGCTGCTCAAAAACATTTCTTATTATTATCAATGTTGAAAACAGTTGTGCTTCTTAATATATTTGTACAAACGGTGGTACTTTGGGGATTCTTTGATGAATAGAAAGAGCACAAGAACAGCGTTTATTTGTGTGTGTGCTTTGTGCGTGTACAGGAAGAAAGTTGTGGATTTTTATCAGTGTTCTTGTATGGCTGGTCAGTGTGTGGCTGTTTCCTTTAAGCCACTGTTACAACCACATGAACCGGAAATAGATGACACCTGTGTGGAACTGCCGTTGAACCACAATACTGACACTACAGGTACATGATGATATTGACTGACTAGAATTTTGTAAAGAATTAGGATCATGTTTTGCAGGAGGTAAAATGTGTGTGTGTGTGTGTGTGTGTGTGTGTGTGTGTGTGTGTGTGTGTGTGTGTGTGTGTGTGTGTGTGTGTGTGTGTGTGTGTGTGTGTATATGTGCGTGTGTGCGTGCGTATGTGCATGCAGATGACATCTCTAGCACATCCCTCAGGCAGCAGATCTTTCTTGGTCTGGTGTCGTCACAGTATCAATCCCCTCCTGATGTGGTTAGACTTATCTCAGGGCTGGACAGTGCTTGCATTCGTTTTGTCTATTTGTCCATTGAAGAGGAAGTTCGAAGTAAGGTCAGCAGACGCAAAACTCTCCATCACAAAATAGTAATAGCCTGATAGTTCACCCAAAAATAATAATTCTGTCATCATTTACTCACCCTCAAGTTGGTCCAAACCTGTATACATTTCTTTGTTCTGCTGTACACAAAGGAAGATATTTGGAAAAAAATGTTTGTTACCAAGCAGATCTCGCCCTCTATTGACAACCATAGTAGAAAAAACATATATCATGGTAGTCAATAGGGGCCAAGATCTGCTTACAAACATTTTTCCAAATATCTTCCTTTGTGCGGTATAAGACCAGGAACGTGTTTGAAAAAGTAAATGGGGTCTTTGTTGACTTTAGGTCAGGTTATGATATTTGCATTGTAATGTTTGATCCAGGAACATGTCCTAAATCATGTCAGATGAGCGACTGTACAAATTATTTATTCAGTTTATTTACATACTTATTTTGAATCACCCCATGAGTAGGTGTTTGCTGAGAAAATGGGACTGGAAACAGGATGGAACTGTCACATCTCCCTCCAATCAGAGAGTTTCCCTCTCGACCCAGATAACATGGAGGAGCCAGAGACAGAGGAAGGTGAAAGAATAAGACATGATTGCTTGTCAATGACCAATTGTTGAATTTTAAACAGTATTGTTTATTGATTTCAGAGGAGGAAATTCTGCTGAGAGGATATAGAGTGTCAGAGAGAGAGCAGAGTCAAGAGCCAAGGAGCATGATGGAGCATGTCTTATCGAGGACTTAAACAGGGTGCCACTCATTTACACTGTATTAACACTTCAGATTTCTACAAAGGCATTATTTAGAGCTTCAAAGCTGTTTTCTTTGTTGGGACCAGGAGGTTGGATTCCAAACTGATAGACAAGCCATACGCACACACAATTTGACATAAATAGCGATAACCTGATTCTTGTTTTTCCAGGCCAAACTTCCAAAAGGAATAGAGAATCTGAGGCCACATCTAGAGAACATTGACAATGTTCCATTGCTGGTCCCTTTATTTACAGACTGCACATCCCAGAGTAAGATAGACACACATACACGTTTGTTTTTGTGAAATGTGAGGACATTCCATAGGCGTAATGGTTGTTATACCGTACAAACCGTATTTTCTATCCCCCTACACTGCCCCTGCCCATAAACCTACCCATCACAGGAGATTGCGCTGTTTACTTTCTGTGAAAAAAAACCCATCCTGTGTGATTTATAAGCATTTTGAAAAGTGAGGACATGGGGAACATCCTCATATTTCACCCTCTTTTTTTAATACCTATGTCATTATATATTATACATCCATGTCATTTGTGTCCTGATATTTCACAAAAACATGCCCCCACACACACACACACACACTCCTTTATTCATTTATTTGTATTTATTTTGCTAAATAAATATAGCAAACTAAAATTGAAATACTAAAGTAAACAACACAATTTATTTTCTTATCCCTCATGATCCATATTTTGTTGACAAATATTGTGATTAATAAAATTAAAATTAAATCCATTTTAACATCCAATTAAAATGCCTTGACCAGACATTTAAGAAAATATAACCTGAATACATCTGGGTTAAAGACCGTTCAACAGTACTTTTTTCTCTTTTCTTTTTTTAAAGAAATTATACTCTTATTCTGGATGCATTGGTCAAAAGTGACAGTAAAGACATTTATAATCTTTCAAAATATTTATTTTTGCTGTTCATTTAAACTTTCTATTCAAAGAATTCTGAAAAAAAGTATCCCGGTTTCCACAAAATATGAAGCAGCACTGTTTTCAATAATAAAAACATTTCTTGAGCAGCGAATCAGCATATGCATATTAGTATAATTTCTGAAGGATCATGTGACACTGACGGCTGAAGTAATGACGCTAATGCTAATGAAAGCTTTGCATCACAGGAATAAATTACATTTTAAAATATATTATTTGAAATTGTTATAATATTTCACAATAGTACTGCTTTACCATGTTTTTTATTAAATAAATGCAGACTTGGTGAGCATAAGAGACTTATGTTAGAAAAAACTCTAACTGCCCAAAACTGTTATAAATATACAGTGGGGTAAAAAAGTATTTAGTCAGCCACCAATTGTGCAAGTTATCCCACTTAAAAAGATGAGAGAGGCCTGTAATTGTCATCATAGGTACACTTCAACTATGAGAGACAGAATGAGAAAAAATTGACCAAATATGTATTTGGTCAATAACAAAAGTTCAATGGCAATGATAGAGGTCAAACGTTTTCTGTAACTCTTCACAAGGTTTTTACACACTGTTGCTGGTAGTTTGGCCCATTCCTCCATACAGATCTCCTCTAGAGCAGTGATGTTTTGGGGCTGTCGCTGGGCAACACGGATCTTCAACTTCCTCCAAAGATTTTCTATGGGGTTGGATCTGGAGACTGGCTAGGCCATTCCAGGAGCTTGAAATGCTTCTTACGAAGCCACTCCATCGTTCCCCGGGCAGTGTGTTTGGGATCATTGTCATGCTGAAAGACCCAGCCACGTTTCATCTTCAACGCCCTTGCTGATGGAAGGAGGTTTTTACTCAAAATCTCACGATACATGGCCCCATTCATTCTTTCCTTTACACGGATCAGTCATCCTGGTCCCTTTGCAGAAAAACAGCCCCAAAGCATGATGTTTCCACCCCCATGCTTCACAGTAGGTATGGTGTTCTTTGGATGCAACTCAGCATTCCTTCTCCTCTAAACACGACAAGTTGAGTTTTTACCAAAAAGTTATATTTTGGTTTCATCTGACCATATGGCATTCTCCCAATCCTCTTCTGGATCATCCAAATGCTCTCTAGCAAACTTCAGACGGGCCCGGACATGTACTGGCTTAAGCAGGGGGACACGTCTGGCACTGCAGGATTTGAGTCCCTGGCGGTATAGTGTGTTACTGATGGTAGCCTTTGTTACTTTGGTCCCAGCTCTCTGCAGGTCATTCACTAGGTCCCCCTGTGTGATTCTGGGATTTTTGCTCACTGTTCTTGTGATCATTTTGACCCCACGGGTTGAGATCTTGCGTGGAGCCCCAGATCGAGGGAGATTATCAGTGGTCTTGTATGTCATTTTCATTTTTACATTTTCTAATTATTACTCCCACAGTTGATTTCTTTACACAAAGCTGCTTACCTATTGCAGATTCTGTCTTCCCAGCCTGGTGCAGGTCTACAATTTTGTTTCTGGTGTTCTTTGACAGCTCTTTGGTCTTGGCCATAGTGGAGTTTGGAGTCTGACAGTTTGAGGTTGTGGACAGGTGTTTTTTATACTGATAACAAGTTAAAACAGGTGCCATTAATACCGGTAAAGAGTGGAGGACAGAGGAACCTCTTAAAGAAGAAGTTACAGGTCTGTGAGAGCCAGAAATCTTGCTTTTTTGTAGGTGACATATTTTCCACCATAATTTGCAAATAAAATCTTTAAAATCAGACAATATGATTTTCTGGATTTTTTTTTCTCATTCTGTCTCTCATAGTTGAAGTGTAAAAATGATGAACATTACAGGCTTCTCTCGTCTTTTTAAGTGGGAGAACTTGCACAATTTTTGGCTGACTAAATACTTTTTTGCACCACTGTATTGTACCATACACTACATACATATATATATATATATATATATATATATATATATATATATATATATATATATATATATATATATATATATATATATATATATATATATATATATATATATTTTTTTTATTATTATTTTTTTTGCCTATTAATTCATCTATTTCCCATGTGTTGTTCCCTACTGATGCATCTTTACATAATGTTGTATATAAATATATGCATAAAATATGCAATGCGTAAAAATATCTTTTTAGCATATAAATGAAACAATCCTTAATTCATAAACACCACCCAGAGGAAGCTGAAAAAAATGCAGTCGTTTGTTTTAGGCTTCATTTGTAAGAGCTGGTTGCTTGTTTTTCTAGTGAGATCAGGCAATACTGCTCAGAATTATTTACATCATTATCAACAAAGCAACCATTATAAACTGTGCTTGTGTGTGCGTGTGTGTGTGTGTGGGGGTGTGTGTAGCTGAATGTGAGATGGTGTGTATCATGCAGGAGTATGGAGAGGTCGTGTGCTGCCTCGGGAGCAGTCAAAATATCAACAACAATGAAGTCTTCCTACAAAGTGATATCAGGTGATCCGTCTACCCTAGAACTT
The DNA here is from genome assembly GCA_023029165.1 of Gobiocypris rarus. NCBI lineage: Eukaryota > Metazoa > Chordata > Actinopteri > Cypriniformes > Gobionidae > Gobiocypris > Gobiocypris rarus. Next base: position 8,549,995 of record CM040914.1, on the reverse strand, counting down.
ACCTTTTCTCATTTCCCATCTCAACAACATGCCAAGAATGGATTTGCTAATGACATGAAAGGACATGACTAGTTTTAATATTTCAACAAAACACCCTAATCCCACTTTATTTTAATGCCAGCATGAAAAATTGCCACGTCATAGAGGAGACTGGGCTAGTTGTCATGCTCTATTTTTTACTTATTTTTGAACATCAATTTCTGCATCGACATACCTTAAAATATTTTATCATGTTCCCTGGGGTTCACTTATAATGTTAATAAGTAATGTTAATTACGTGTTTTTTTTGTTTTTTTTTTCAAATCAGCATATATTACACGTGAGTAATTTTTTTGAAAACATTATCCATATTATACCTTCATTTACAGACAAAGCATTATGAAATCATTTATTTACGGTTTGTGATGCAGCGGCTGTCAAATCAAATACAGTTGGCTGCTTCATCTCTCAACAAACGTTTCTATGCAAACTCGACACAAATGAGCTGTTTAAATGGGATGTGCCAAAGCGAACATTCATTCACTCTTGCATTTGTCCTCTTATTGAGGAATATGTCAGAAACTGAACGCGCATCTGTATACTTTATCCAGTGTTGTCAGTGCTTATAATGGGTTTCTTTTGACGCAACACTCACATCCAGTGTAGGTACATGTTAGCCATTAAGCAACGAAATGCCAGTAACTATTTTCCAGTGTCTTGCTCTGGAGACGGTCATATGCAAATGTGTTTGCCTGTGTGACATCAAAGATTCCGCAAAATCAAAACGAGCCGTTTTTTTGAACTTTATCAAATAAATGCTTCTGTTTATAATGTGGAAGACATTTTAAGCTATGAAACTTACAATATCATTTAATGGTAAAAACTTACATGTCAAAAGATCAAGGCAAATGTGATGTCCCATGTCATGACCCTTTAAACATGTTCTTTTGTTGCTCTAAATGGGGTAAGTTGTCACAATGGCACAAATTCTGGTTTCACTGATATAGCCAAGTCTTTGTAATTGGAATCACTTGATGTTTAATCGGCATTATTATATTATATGCATTTTTATTTATTATTTGTATTTAGATACAATATATTATATTAATCAACTGTACATTATCCATTGTTTCTGATCTATTAATTGACAGCATTGCGTTAGATCCTCTGGTTCCCACTTGTTGGTCCACTTCTGATGCATCTGACAGAGCTTTGAACACATCAGACTCTTTGAGTGTAATTCAGCTCTCTAGCGCCATCTGTGGGCTGGCCTGCACAGTACAGTTTAACCAACAAGACAATAACACTGTCATCAGGCTCATCAAACAGGTAAATGTGGATACACATTAACGCTCTCACGTGTACATAGATGAATGTGTCATATATTATGAATTTTTATATGTCAGTGTGGCGAATGCACTTTAGAATGCTGTTTTCTTCAGGCACGTCACACCACGGCAGGCCTCAGAAAGTGTTCCCTTTCGAGGGAACTCACACTGCGTCGGAACGACGATTTGGGGATGCTCCCTAAGCATCAGCGAATCTGAAGTCTGAATGAAAACTAGTCCAATCCGATTGGTCGTGCGTGATGACGTCATCGTGACGGCATACCCGGAAGTATAAAAGGAGCCGGTAATGGCAGCAGTTATTGCTCTTCAGCATAGCGCTCTGTGTACATTGTCTGTCTATTTATTGTTGTATTGTCCAAGAGTGTGTGTGAAAGAGAAAAAGTAAAATAAGTATGACTGAGAGAGGAGAAAGTTTTAAGCAGTGTGTGCATCCGTGCCCTCGTTACATCTCGGGCTCGGACACACGCGCTTGTGTAGAATGCCTGGGTGTTCAGCATGCCAGGGCGGCTCTCGAGGGAGCCGCCTGTGAGCATTGTGAGAAGCTGACACTCAGGCTTCTCCGCTCTCGGCTGGCCGTGTTCGATGAGGCCGGCCAGCCTCGTGAGCCCCGTGGTTCTGGACCCGCGGCCGCGAGGCGGCTCGGCGTCGCAGATCATGGGGCTCACAGATCTGTCAGAAGGTTGTGGGACTGCTGAGGCACTTTCCCACTCCTCTTCTGGCAGTTCCGAGATTCTTCCGCCCGTGTGGAAGCCCGCACGCGGCTTCTTCCCCGGGGTGGAGAATCCGATGCTCATCCTCTCTGGTTCTGAGGAATCAGAGGAGGTGGGCATCGAGGCGAGTGGTGAAGCATCGGAAGTGTTTCCGCTTCATCCACCCGCCCAAGAGGAGCTGGTCGAGGTGTTGACCGGGCAGTGGCCAAATTGAACATCGATTGGCCACAGGAAAGGCAGGAAGTCCAGCCAACCAGTAAGCTGGACGACCGCTTTCTGGACGCACCGGGTCCAAACACCTCGCCGGGGCTTGCCTTTCTTCCCGGATTTGCACAATGAGTTGTGCAAATCGTGGAAGAGGCCATACTCAGCGTGTTTCCAATCCCCAGTGTTGGATTATGCCAACGTGCTGGGGGCACGCGAGGCTGGGTATGGGACGATGCCGCGGGTGGAAGATGCTCTCGCGAGCTATCTTTCGCCCGAATCGGCATCGTCCTTAAAGCGTACTGCCCACCAAGCCCTGCAGGGACACTTCTGCCTTGGTGGGCAGGGCTTATATGGCGGCTGGGCGGGCTGGTAGTACCCTGCATACGTTATCTATATTGCAGGCCTACCAGGCCGACCTCCTTAAGGAGCTAGACGAGGCGAGGTCCTCTCCGGAGGACATACTGGAGCCGGAAGGCTGCTGACTTGTCTCTCCGCGTCACCAAGGAGACGGCCCGTGCCATCGGCCGCTCCATGGCATCTATGGTGACTGTGGAGAGACATCTGGCTTAATTTATCGGGGATGAAGGAGAGGGATAAAACCTTCCTCCTAGACTCCCCGATCTCGCCTTCTGGTCTGTTCGGCGACGCAGTTAACACCGTCGTCGACAGATTTCAGGAGGCGAGGAAGCAGTCAGCGGCCTTCCGCCAGTATCTCCCTCGCCGCTCGAAGCCTGGGAAGGCTGTCCCCAGTGGGCAGCCTCAGCCGTCCACCAGCTCCTCGCACCGGCAGGTGCAAAAAGAGAGCGTCGCCTCTAGAGCCCCTCCTCCGGGAGCTTGGCAACAGAGGCGGCGCTGCTCACCAGCAGCCTTCTGCTCCGAAGGGCGATCTGAGGAACGTCCTTCAGGCGCGGAAGGCTGCCGGGAAGAAGTCCTAGCTGCGGCAGGGCTTCTAAGGGCGGTCCCTCCCACGAAGGGGCAACCGAGGTTGCTTCCTTCGGCGCTTGGGAAATCGATGTGGTAATCCCGCCGTCTATGACGCTCGGGCCACATCGATTTCCATGACGCATGCTGCTCCAGCCGCCTCTGGAAAGACCTGCGGCTGGGCAGCTCGCGCGTCCGCACACAGAGACTCGTTCCCAACTGCTCCCTGCCGGTCAGCCGCTTCAGGGGTTGGGGGGCGAGCCTCGTAACACCCGACGCCAGCCTCGAGAGGCTGGTTCCCTTAGTAGATTATCTCGGCGCATGGAAGTGCCTTCCGAATATTTCTACATGGGTCCTGCGTACTGTAAGCGGTTACAGACTGCAGTTCGGTCACCCTCCTCCAGGGTTCAGGGGGTTGAACTGGACCGCAGTGGTACCGGAGCGGGTTCGGGTAATGGAACTAGAAGTAGAATCCTTGCTGGCGAAGGAAGCCATAGAGCGCGTTCCTCCGCTGGAGAGGGAGTCCGGGTTCTACAGCCGGTACTTTATAGTTCCCAAAAGGATGGAGGGTTGCGTCCGATTATAGATCTGAGGTATTTGAATCGGTCTCTGAGGAGGTTCAGATTCAAAATGCTCACTATTCCCATCATCGTGAGTCAGATCCAGTCCGAGGACTGGTTCGTCACGATAGATCTAAAGGACGCATACTTCCATATCTCCATCCTTCCATGTCACAGGAAGTTCTTGAGGTTCGCTTCGCTTTAGGCGGCGTACCAATATCGAGTGCTTCCCTTCGGCCTAGCTCTCTCCCCACGCACGCGTTCACGAAGTGCATGGGCGCAGCTCTGGCTCCAATGAGGCTTCAGGGCATCCGTGTACTGAATTATATCGACGACTGGCTCATATTGGCCCAGTCGTGCGAGATAACAGTTCGGCATCGAGATGTCGTTCTGGCCCACATAAAGTGCTTGGGGCTGAGACTCAACACAAAGAAGAGTGTGTTGGCGTCCCAGAGGACTACGTTCCTGGGGATTGTATGGGACTCGGCGGCGATGCGGGCACAATTGTCTCTCAGCGTGAGTCGAGACCATACTGGCGATGGTCTCAGGAATAAGGCTGAGCCACAGCATCACTGTGAAGCACTTTCAGAGAGTGCTGGGGCACATGGCAGCAGCGTCCAACGTGATAACTTTTGGCCTGCTACACATGAGACCCCTCCAGTGGTGGCTGAAAACCAAGGGGTTTTCCCCCAGAGGGAATCCTTTCCGTATGATCAGGGTAACGCGCAGGTGCCTTCGTTCCCTAGTCATATGGAAGAAACCTTGGTTTCTGTCCCAGGGGCCAGTGTTGGGAGCGTCCTGTTGCCGGAAATCCGTTTCAACAGACGCCTCCCTCACTGGTTGAAGGGCGCGATCATGGATGGCCGATTTGCGAGGGGCCCGTGGGAGGGCCGTCATTCCTCCTGGCACATAAATTGCCTGGAGATGATGGCGGTCTACAGAGCTCTCAGGAGCTTTTCCCGGACCTCCGCGGCCAACATGTCCTGGTACGGACAGACAATACGTCTGTCGTAGCGTACCTCAATCATCAAGGAGGGTTGAGGTCGCGCCCTCTGTGCAGACTGGCGCATCTAATCCTCCTGTGGTCCCAGGGAAACTGTTGTCCATCAGGGCAATGTATGTCCCGGGGTCCAAAATCAGGAGCAGACATCCTGTCGAGGCAGGGGCTGAGGCCCGGGAATGGCGACTCCACCCGAGGTGGTGGAGGCCATGTGCGAGAGGTTCGGCCCAGTGGAAGTGGACCTGTTTGCGTCTCGAGAGACGTCCACTGTCCACTGTGGTTTCCCTCACGCATCCAGCCCGCTGGGGTTGGATGCCATGGTTCAGGACGTGGCCGAGGCGGCGTCTGTACGCATTTCCCCGATTGCTTTGCTCGGGAGTCCTGGAGAGGGTCCGTCGACAAGGGGTCAGCCTACTCCTAGTAGCACCCGTTGGCGACTCGAGTTTGGTTCTCGGATATCATAACTCTGCTGGCAGGTCATCCATGGCAGATTCCTCTGAGGAGGGATCTCCTGTCTCAGGCGGCGGGTACAATATTTCACCCCCGGCCGGAGATTTGGAACCTCTGGGTCTGGCCCCTGAGGGGGCCAGGTACCTAGAGGCTGGCCTGTCGGCAGAAGTGGTAGAGACCTTACTCAGTTCCAGGGCTCCGTCTACAAGGAGACTGTACAGCCTCAAGTGGAATGTATTTTCCACTTGGTGCAGGAGCGTGAGGTGGACCCAGTTAACTGCCCGGTGGCTTCAGTGCTGGAGTTCCTCCAAGATCGCTTCTCTGCGGGTCTAACCCCGTCCACACTCAAGGTGTACGTGGCTGCCATTGCGGCTTTCCACACTCCTATGGGTGATGGACCTTTGGGACCAGTTGGTTGTACAGTTCCTCCGTGGGGTTCGGAGGATGAGGCCTGCTCGGTCCAGAGTTCCAACCTGGGACCTGGCAGTGGTTCTCGGAGGGCTGGCTGAGGCCCCCTTCGAGCCATTGGAGTCGGCTGAACCAAAGAACCTGACCCTTAAGGTGGCTTTTCTCCTTGCCATTACCTCTCTGAGGAGAGTGGGTGACCTCCAGGCCTTGGCGGTAACGCCGACTTGCCTGGAGTTTGCCCCGGGTGGAGTAAAAGCCATCTTACACCCTAGGCCAGGCTACGTGCCTAAGGTCCCATCAAGGGTGGTCAGGTCTTTGGTTCTGCAGGCATTTCATCCTCCGCCTCATGTGACGGCGGAAGAAGGGAGACTTCACCTGCTCTGCCCGGTTAGGGCGCTTAGAGTGTATCTGGCGAAGTCGGCACAGTGGAGAGATCTCAACAACTGTTGGTGTGTTTCGGCTCACCCAAGAAAGGGTTGCCTGCTTCTACTCAGACAATCAGTAACTGGATTGTCAGGCGATAACCATGGCCTATCAGGTGCAGTTTGCCTTCACCTATGGCCGTGAGGGCACATTCCACCAGAGGCATGGCCTCTTCGGTGGCCCTCCTTTCTGGGGTCCCCTTGCAGGATATCTGCGAGGCGGCTGGGTGGGCTACCCCACACCTTCATCAGGTTTTATAGCCTGCATCTCCTACGACGCCTGGCGCCAGGGTGCTCCAGTCCTAGTTGTGCCCGGTCTCGGCTTCACACTAGGGCAGGCGCTACCCTCGGTGTGGCCTAGTGGGTACTCGTTCCCCAAATCGTCGTTCGGCGCGGTGTGAGTTCCTCGAAGAGCGGCTCGGGTTATGTCTATAACCCTTGTTCCCTGAGAAAGGAGCGAGCACTGCGTCGCGTCGCCACACCTACGCCTGGGCGCATGCTTCAGAGCAATAGCTGCCGCCATTACGCCGGCTCCTTTTATACTTCCGGGTATGCCGTCCGCGATGGCGTCATCACGCACGACCAATCGGATTGGACTAGTTTTCATTCAGACTTCAGATTCGCTGATGCTTAGGGAGCATCCCCAAATCGTCGTTCCGACGCAGTGCTCGTTCCCTTTCTCAGGGAACAAGGGTTATAGACATAACCCGAGCCGTTTTCTGTTCTTGCTCCAGTGTCAGCTGTCACTTGTCCTCATTCAGGTATAAGATAGGATTTGGAGAGCCACATAAAGAAGAATTTAATTTAATAAAATAAAAAAATTACACAAAATAAAATTTTGTAAATAAACAGTTAAATAATCTAATAAATTACGGCACATAATTTTGCCACAAAAACAAACAAACAAATGACTCGCAATTCTGGATTTTTTTCTCATAGTTGCGTGATAGAAAGTCACTATTAGGCCTATCTTTTAAAATGTTTTATTCTGTGGCGGAAACAAGCTTCCATTGGTGACAGAGTCTAGGACCATTCAAATAATATATGACAGTAATATGATACAATATTAATATTAATGTAACTACATAAACACATTACACCAATTGTGCTTGTATATAAAATGTATTTAATTAAGTTAAATAATTAAATGTTAGTTAATTGAACAATTTATTTATTTAATCTATTTTTATTTTTATATTTTTAAGGTAATCATTTAAAATGAGCATTTCTTTTTTATTTAAGAATGAATTAATTTCCTCATGTTAGGAGGCACATCTAGGTCTTCATAACATTGGACCCTTTTTCTCTCTCCCACATGCACTCCTTTTCTTTGACTTTACTTGACTATTTCTGTCAGAAGTAATGAGTAACACACTCATGATTTACATCTTAAGCTCAGGGTTTGACAGGCACAGCTGAGTAAGCCTGTCTGTGTTCGTTTATTTCCACAGATTTTGGCATGTGTATGTCAACTTCCTCCTCCACTGGGCACAAGTGATGTCCTCTGTCTGTCCTCTTTCTATTTTCCCTTACTCAGGTATGAACGAAAAAGAACAATAGCGCACATTAAAATACACAAAGTAATAATACATGATAGGAGGGACCCTAAACTTTCAGATTAGTGGTCAGTCATATTTGATTTTTAAAACTGAACCTGCTCCAATCGTGAATGTAAGATACAATTTTTTGAAATAAAAATGTGTTGTAACAGTCCAAAATGTCTAATATACAAGCAAAATTTTTAGAACCATCATTTTATTATGATTTTGTTTTTCAGTGTGTCCCTTCTGGGAAAGCCATCTGACAATTCCATCATGAAAGTCCCAACTGGGAAAAATCTCAGATTCTTACCAAAAAAGGTAAAGAAAGTATGAAGCTTTTAAAAGGGGTATGTCATCTGTTTTCTAAACATTTGAATGCATGTTTCATTGGCTTGGAAGAAGAGCATTATCTGCTTATTGAGATCCATAAATTGTTTTGATACTCATAACACTTATTAATGTTGAATAATTGATCAGCTAAAGAGATGTGCAGTAGTTTTGTGTATTTCTCCTCAGACGTTGCGGTTGTTTGTGCTGTGTTTCCTGGTGAAGTTTGGTCTCACCGTCTGCACCTTCCTCACATGCTTTGGCCTCCTGCTGCACAGTTTCTGTCTTGATATTAACCACCAAGATGAGGAACTGTGTCACCCAACAGCACTTCTCATGTATGTGATACATGTCAACTGTGTAATAGCATTCATATAGTACTGTATTTCTGCAGCTATTTCTGCAGTATACACCATAGGTGTACAGTCCCTGACAAAAGTCGTGTCGCTTATCTATTTTGTAGAAACACCTGCTATTGACCTGATATTTAATTCATCAATTGGTGTTAGAAATAGCTAATATGAAAAGCTAAAACCCTCCCAAATGATGTTTAATGCACTGAAATCAATTAGTTTCACTGAAAAAAAGATTTATCATTTAATCAAGACAGAAAGGTCATATTTGGCAAGACAAAAGTTTTGTCACCTATACAGAAATTGAACAAATTTACTACAAATACAAAAATATGTCAGCAAATTAAGTAGTGGTGCTGTGAGATCCAAATTTAATATCTTGTATGACTTCCATGAGCTTGAAGGACTGCATCCATGCGGTTTGGCAAGGATTCATACAATTTATTGATGAAGTCATCAGGAATAGCAAAGAAAGCAGTCTTGCATGCCTCCCAGAGTTCATCAATATTCTTTGGTTTCGTCTTCCATGCTTCCTCTTTCATCCTAACCCACATATGCTCTATGATGTTCATGTCTGGTGACTGGGCTGCCCAATCCTGGAGCATCTTGATCTTCTTCACCTTGAGGAACTTTCATGTGGAGATGGAAGAATGCGATGGAGCACCATCCTGCTGCAGAATTTGGCCTCTTTTATGGTTGGGGATATAAGAGGTAGCTAAGATTTCTTGGTATTTTAGACTATTGAAGTTGCAGATCTCTCGTACACCCCCATACTGCATGTAACCCCCGTGCACTGGGGTTCTTTTTAAACACACCTGAGATCTAATTGATCCATTATTAGTCACAGGTGAAGCTCATATGACAAGGCGACAACACTTATGTCTTTGCTAAATGGGCTTTACCAAGCTGTGAATATTACAAATATTTTTTGACAGTTTCTTTTTGCACTGAAACATTATTACAAAAACTGTTGGGATTAAAATGAGTCATTTCTTGTAAAAGTTCAATTTGTACACAAGCAACAAGACTTTTGTCAGGGACTACATAAATGCCATCTTTAAACGTTAGCATGATGCTGTTCATTACTCACACTAACAAATTAATTCATTTTCATCGAATTTTCCTATAGTCTATGGCTGTAAAAATAAACTAAAAATTCCAGACAAAATAGCTAACCTTGGATAGCCTAATAGGATAAGCTTGTGAATAACCAGGTTGCAGATGCACAGTTAACTTGCTTTAGAGTGGATCACAGACCGGATTTAATTAGTGTTGCCCTCAGATTAGCTCAAGAACAGTGCGTAGAGAGCTTCATGGAATGGGTTTTCATGGCTGAGCAGCTGCATCCAAGCCTTACATCACCAAGTGCAATGCAAAGCGTCAGATGCAGTGGTGTAAAGCACGCCGCCACTTTAGACATGTTCTCTTGAGTGATGAATCACGCTTATCTGTCTGACGATCTGATGGATGAGTCTGGGTTTGCCAGTTGCCAGGAGAACAGTTCTTACCTGACTGCATTGTGCCAAGTGTAAAATTTGGTGATTATAGTGTGGGGGTGTTTTTCAGTGGTTGGGCCTGGCCCCTTAGTTCCATTTAAAGGAACTCTTAATGCTTCAGCATGCCAAGACATTTTGGACTTTGTGGGAACAGTTTGGAGATGGCCCCTTTCTGTTCCAACATGACTGGACACCAGTGCACAAAGCAAGGTCCATAAAGGATCTGGATGAGTGAAAATGGATGACTGAGTTTGGTGTGGAGGAACTTGACTGGCCTATACAGAGTCCTGGCTTCAACTGAATAGAACACCTTTGGGATGAATTAGAGTGGAGACTGCGAGCCAGGCCTTCTCGTCCAACATCAGTGCCTGACCTAACAAATGCGCTTCTAGAAGAATGGTCAAAAATTCCCATAAACACACTCCTAAACCTTGTGGAAAGCCTTCCCAGAAGAGTTGAAGCTGTTATAGCTGCAAAGTGCCAGCCAACTCTATATTAAACCCTACAGATTATGAATGGGATGTCATTAAAATTCATGTGTATGTAAAGGCAGGCGTCCCAACACTTTTTGCAATATATTGTAAGTATACTGTACATTAGTTTTGTAGTACACAAGACAGTGTTGAGACCTTTTTTTTTTTTTTGAAGATCTTGGTCATGTCTCGACCACATTTGTACCTGGTCTTGTCTTGGTCTCAGATTAAGAGGACTCTGGATTTTATTTCAAGTCCAGTCAAGACCACAACTGTGGGGATATCATTAAATTGCTTGTGCATTGTCTGATTTATTTTATTACATCATTAATGTGATTGGTTATAAAACTTCCTGCTTCAAATGCAGTCAGTAACAATTCAAATTTTTTACAGGTCTGAATTAAATGTAAAATTATTTAAAATAATCAAAATTAATACAAATTCCCCCCAAAAATATAAAGATATGATTGCAAAAAAGTACTTGAATGAGATCTTGTTTTCTATTCTGGTCTTGTCTTGGTCTCAACACACTCTGGTCTTGGTCTCAGTTTAGGTGATCTTGACTACAACACTAGTTTACATATCTATGATATGCACTGTCTATGTCCCACAATGCAATGTGCTCAAGTTGACCTTCACTGCATCCGAAATCGCATACTGTATAGTAGGTACTACATTTGGATTGAAACTTACCTCAAGACCATTAAAAAAAAGTATGTTCTATATTGTATACATGTTTGTAGTATGAATCCAATTCAGTGGACGACATCCACCATGTTGTCACTGCCATGTGATGTACAGCATCGGTTGCATAGCTTTATTACCATTCATAAATCCTCTCCCATGGCCTCTTCAGAATCTTGCCGTAAGTAGTAGCTCATCCAGGTACTTTTTGCCTGCGGTTTAATGAATACACTACTGAAGTTCACTACTCTACTCCACTACTGTTTTTCACCTATACTGTATATATATGGAAGTAGGCATATTCGGACAGCGTTTTTAATGAATCATGATTTTTATTCTTTATTTTAATCTTTTAATGTAATTATTATTTTTATTTTTTTTTACTTATTCAATTGGACTGTCATAAGTATTAACATGTTCACACAAATGAAGATTGAATCTGTATTAGGATTTAGTCATGTAAGAGAAATATTTATTTTTGGTGCAAATTCCCCCTTTTTGTGATGTTTATGTGTGTTTGCCTTTAGGAATTCAACAGTGTGGTCTCCAGATTGGTACGGCAGGCATTCTGATGGTCTCTATCTGGCTCAGAAAGTCATTGCCTTCCTTGTGCTGCTCAATGCAAGTCAGTGGCAATTCTTATAACAGTGCTATAAAAAATGGCATCTAATATTTTTGGGTGAACTGTTCCTTTCAGCACATCAAGTTTGCGGAATCCTGTTTTAAAACTTTAAATCATACAAACCCGATTCCAAAAAAGTTGGGACACTGTACAAATTTTGAATAAAAAAAGGAATGCAATAATTTACAAATCTCATAAACTTATATGTTATTCACAATAGAATATAGATAACATATCAAATGTTAAAAGTGAGACATTTTGAAATATGCCAAATATTGGCTCATTTTGGATTTCATGAGAGCTACACATTCCAAAAAAGTTGGGACAGGTAGCAATAACAGGCCGGAAAAGTTAAATGTACATATAAGGAACAGCTGGAGGACAAATTTGCAACTTATTAGGTCAATTGGCAACATGATTGGGTATAAAAAGAGCCTCTCAGCGTGGCAGTGGCTCTCAGAAGTCAGGATGGGCAGAGGATCACCAATTCCCCCAATGCTGCGGCGAAAAATAGTGGAGCAATATCAAAAAGGAGTTTCTCAGACAAAAATTGCAAAGATTTTGAAGTTATCATCATATACAGTGCATAATATCATCCAAAGATTCAGATAATCTGGATCTATCTCTGTGCGTAAGGATCAAGGCCGGAAAACCATACTGGATGCCCGTGATCTTCGGATCCATAGACGGCACTGCATCACATACAGGAATGCTACTGTAATGGAAATCACAACAGGGGCTCAAGAATACTTCCAGAGAATTGTCGTTGAACACAATCCACCGTGCCATTCGCTGATGCCGGGTAAACATGATCAAGAAGCACAGGCATTTTCTCTGGGCCAAGGATCATTTAAAATGGACTGTGGCAAAGTGGAAAACTTCTGTGGTCAGACAAATCAAAATTTGAAGTTCTTTTTGGAAAACTGGGATGCCATGTCATCCGGACTAAAGAGGATAAGGACAACCCAAGTTGTTATGAGCGCTCAGTTCAGAAACCTGCATCTCTGATGGTATGGGGTTGCATGAGTGTGTGTGGCATGGGCAGCTTACACATCTGGAAAGGCACCATCAATGCTGAAAGGTATATCCAAGTTCCAACAACATATGCTCCCATCCAGAAGTCGTCTCTTTCAGGGAAGACCTTGCATTTTCCAACATGACAGTGCCAGACCACATACTGCATCAATTACAACATCATGGCTGCGTAGAAGATGGATCCGGGTACTGAAATTTCACCCACAGCTCATCATAAAGAGGGAGATGCAATAAAAGAAGACAGTTGAGCAACTAGAAGACTGTATTAGACAAGAATAGGACAACATTCCTATAAACATGGCATTGTCCCTTGTTTTTTGAGATGTGTTGATGCCATGAAATGTAAAATCAACTTATTTTTTCCTTAAAATTATACATTTCTCAGTTTAAACATTTGATGTCATCTGTGTTCAGAATAAAATATTGAAATTTGAAACTTCTACATAATTGCATTCTGTTTTTATTCACAATTTGTACAGTGTCCCAACTTTTTTGGAATCAGGTTTGTATTTAGAATGCTGAAAGTTAAGATGCATGCAAGTATGAACCTGGTGTTCTCTTGGTGTGTGTGTGTTAAGTGTGTACCTCCATCAGTCATGTGCATTGCTCGGCTCCCATGTGGAAACAGAGTCCACTCAGTAACCGCTGCTGGTGTGTCGTCATCTGCGTTGTGTTAGTAACTTTATCATTACATTATTTCTACATTTCATGTACCATACACGTTGAACATTAAAGCATAATGAATAACTTCAGTTCTTTATGGAAATGATGGCATGTTCATTTAGATAACAGGCTGTCTGGGCATGAAGCTGTTTTTTATTTCCCTCACAGGCCGGTTCTTAATGCTTCTTTAGCAATGGCGTGCCGCCTCCTTTGGCATGATCCCGACCTCCACCACTCGTTCTATATCTTTGATATTCCCATGGTAACCTGGGTGTTAGGAATCCTCTGGTTGATCCCGATGGTCTTTATCAACAAGGGCATCAAACTGCATGAAATCAGGTAACCACAACAATATAATATAATACTTACAACTTAAAAGTCATTAGCAAACAGTATCTAATGCTGTCTAGATATATATCTCTAATTATGAATGTAAACTACTGTTTCAGACAGGGTTTTTTTTTGTTTTGTTTTGTTCTTGAAAGATGTCTCTGAAGCTCAACAAAGTGCATTTATCAAGAAAATAAATTAATAAAACAGTAGTGTTTTTTAAATATTATAATTTTTTTTAATTAACTGTTTTATATTTTAAGTTTGAAATGTAATTTATTCCTGTGATGGCAAGGCTGAATTTTCAGCATCGTTACTCCAGTCTTCAGTGTCACATGAAACCATTCTAATATGCTAATTTGATACTTAATTAATATCAAAAAGTTGTGCTGCTTAATATTTTTGTGGAAGCTGGGATGCATTTTTTTTCAGGATTCTTTATTGAATTGAAAGTTCAAAAGAACAACATTTATTTTAAATAGAAATAACACACTTTTATAACAGTATAAATGTCTTTAATGTATTTAATTTAATGCTTCTTTGCTGAATAAAAGTATATATTATGTTTTATTTATTATTTTCATATACGTTTTTAATAGGTTGTTATTATTTTAAGTTATTATATATTGTTTGATTTTTTTATTGTGTGTCAATGTCTGAATGTCTGTGGGTCTGTGTTTGTTTGCTACAGGATGAGGGTGAGGTACCAGAAACGACAAAAGCTTCAATTTGACACCAAACTCGGCATGAACTCCCCTTTTTGACACCTGTCAAAAACAAGTCACAAACTTCCAGTACGCATCATTTCATATTAACAGGTTAGAATGCAATCAAATACAGTGTTAACAGTGTTGACCTCTAGGTGGCAGTACTGCAATGAGAACAACATCAGCAACCCCTTAAAAGAGTCTCTCCACTCTCTTGACCAAAATGAAGTTATATCAGTTTTTGTTGTTTTAAGTATCATCAGGCTTGAACTAAATTTATTTAATTACTTATTTTGCAATTGCACAATAAGGCACAACCTTTGATTAGTCGCTATTATAGTTTTCAATACTAAGTTTTAATGCTGTTCTTAACATGGCACTGCATATTTTCAGTAACCTCTTGGTCCTATTATCCATGCTTTCACATGGAACTCTCATGCCTGGACTCTATATACTGACTGACATTTGATGTTATCATAAAAACCCTTAGCCCACTATATATTATCATCCAGTGAACAGATGTTAAGTGCTTTTAATAAAATATTGTTTATGAGACGCTGGGTCAGCAGATTTGAGTGAGAGTTATTGACTTGTCATTCTGTGCGTGTGTGAAGATTGTCAGCTACCTGAACACACTTTACCAAGTATATAAGCAGCTTTATGGTTCTGCACACTATAGGGAAGATCTCTGCATGTGTATGATATATCTCTTGCGCCCATCTCCCCTTTGCTGTCTCCGTTAAAACAATGAAAGTCGCTGATTCGGCACTGTGTGTTTGCCATAAAACTCCCTTATCAGCTTCCTCTACCTACGGCACAAGCTTCCTCCGTCCTCATTTATCTTTTGCTGATAAAACGAAGGTTAACAAACTCTTGATTCATCTAAGGAATATCACCCACTGTTTCGCCTCAATGTATGTGTGTACCTGTGTTCACTTAGTGGTGATTACAATTTCCTCTCATCAAGGCCAAAGGTTGCTAAGCAACTCATCTGCAGTTACTGTCCTTTTGGAAGATGATGCTTTGAATACAAGTGTATTTATATTTTTAAATTCATGGACTAAGTGAATACGCACTTCGCATGTGATTATCACTGCTGTGCCTTGGTGGCTAGATTTAAAAATTCCCATTTACAGTCAAATACATTTTGTATGTATTTGAACATGTCAGGTCACAAGTCAGGTATAGATCACATGATCTCAACAGCTTATTCAAGTGATCATTTATGTCCTATAATTAGACACTTTGGTTCAGAATAATGAATGTGTTCTAGTGTTGATTAAAAGGTATTCAGTCACCAAATCCAAGCAAACATATTCACTGCATGTTCCAGTTGCACAGAGAGCACCTGACATTCTTGTGCCTTAGCTCCAGGTCAAATTATAATGAGTAGCGAGATGTTTCTACAAAGAGAGCCATTAATCAGTAGACCTCTACTTTTAGTGTATTTTAGTTAGCTGAATTATTCTCTTATAAAAGGACACTAAATTATGTAAATTTATGTAAAGTATGTAACTGCCAGCTATTTCATCATTACCTGGCACTTTGCACAAATAGGGTACAAATTGGTTTCCCGTTCATTTTAATGCCCAAATCATATGATATATTATATAAGGAATAATTGACGATGGACTGTTGAATTATTAGAAAAACACTGCACACCCGAGGTGGTAATGCAGCCTCGCCGAGAAGCTGTAAGGACTTTAGAAATAACTAAAATCATTTGGCAAAGTGATATGCAACTGAAATGTGGTCAAGACCTGGAACTATTTCAGCTGTGCTTTTACTGGAAAATAATTGCACCCTAGAATGTTCGTCAACCAATCAGAATCAAGCATTCAACAACCCTGTAGTGTGTGTATATATATATATATATATATATATATATATATATATATATATATATATATATATATATATATATATATATATATATATATATGTGTGTGTGTGTGTGTATTATTTTTCTAAAACATGTTTTAAACTATGCTTTTCCAAAAATAGGACGCTACTTGATTCTCATTCATTTTAAGGCCCAAATATCTCTCTCTCTCTCTTCTCTCTCACACACACACACACACACACACACACACACACACACACACACACACACACACACACACATCTGGTTCTGGATCTTTTTGGGACTCTCCATAGATGTAATTGTTTTTACATTGTACAAACTGTATATTCTATCGCCTTACCCTAACTCTTCCCCTAAACCATCACAGAAAACTTCCTGCATTTTTACAACTCATTATGTATGATTTATAAGCTTGTTTCCACATGTGGACCTCAATTTAGGTCCCCATGAGTCAGTGTGCATTCAGGTTAAAGTTCCCACCATGATCGAAAAACATGAACACACAGATATAACCTTATTATTTTGTTTTAATTCTAACTAAATATTTACTCACACACTCAGAAAAAGGTACAGTGCTGTCACTTACCCTAAGGTACAAAAGTGAAAAGGTACATCATTGTACCTTACTAACCCCTAAATGGTACATATTAGTACCTTAAAAGTACATATCAGTACTTTAAGAGTGCATATTAGTACCTTAAAGGTACATATTAATACCTTAAAGGTACATATTAGTACCTTTTCAGTTTTGTACCTTAGGGTACTGCCCCAGTGACTAAATATTTTTCTGACAGTGCATTTTAATTTGCCCTTCTGGATTGGAATGACAGCACGCTCTGGCTCATGCTCTCAACTGCGGCTCCCAATCCCAGATAAAATCACGTCCCTTCTTCATGAAAGGATCCGGAAAAACAAGAATGATGCAAAAATCATTTAAGCCTTTTTTTAAGATTTACGAATTTCAATTGTATAGTAAAATTCCATCAAATTGAATAGAGTAATCTTTACGTATTATTCCTTTTATTAATTAAATGAGTAAAAAAATTATAATAATTCTAGAGCTTAAAGGTGCTGTATGTAAGTTTTTGACTGTACTAATACATAAAAATACCATAACATGTTTACAGATATTTAGGAGTTCACATACATATTGTTTATCCGAAAAACAATCAGTTATTATGTGTGTTCCGTGTCAGAATGTCTGTTTTTTTTTTTAAATGCGGATAAATCAACATCAACTTATAGTATATCGCCTTCCTTTGTCAGTTGAGCTCGTTCCTGTTGCGTGTCCTGAAACTGGCAGCCCGGGGGAGCGTCGAGAGGAGGAGGGGGCGGGGCAAACAATAGTTTGAATTTGGACTGTAGTACCATTTCAACCACTAGCTGTCATTCTGACATACAGCACCTTTTAATATCACATTTTGTATAAATAATTTTATGTGATTCATAGTCATACATTTAAACATTTAAAAAATGTTATTCAATTTGATGGAAATTTACTATACAGTCGAAATTTGTAAATCTTAAAAACAGGCTGAAATATGTTTTAGTGCATTTTACAAACAAAATGAGACTTTAACTTGAAAAGTTTCATTTTCAAGCCCTATTTATTAGCGCTTATTTATTACTATTGGAAGTGCCACCATGTTTTATGTCATCCATGTTTCTGAATGTGCTTGTTGTTTTTAACAGTCAATGCTTCACTTTACCTTGATTGTCCTTTTCCCTCTGTGCACTCATGACTTACTTGAGGAAGAACCACTGCAGTGGATCAAACGCGTCACGTCACCTATAGTGTTGTTTCCCTTCATTTACTCCACTGAGTGATCACATTGATTTTTGCTCTGTCCTCAATCCATCACACAGTCCGCATGGTAAAACCACACTGCAAAGCCCTAAGTATTACAAAATTACATGTGATCTTTGCTTTAATTTAGTAAAAATAGTTCTTAAATTGACAAGGATATGTGTTTGAATTCTAACCATATACTTTGTGGACAAAAAAATTTAGCTAAATGTGACAAAATCAGCAGTAGGGAATTCCTTAAAAGGGAAAGTGTTCATTAATATATATATATATATATATATATATATATATATATATATATATATATATATATATATATATATATATATATATATACAAGCCAGTGCCATTTAAATATCTACAGGTAACTTTATGCAAGAGATCGAAAGTGTGTGTGTGTGTGTGTGTGTGTGTGTGTGTGTGTGTGTGTGTGTGTGTGTGTGTGTGTGTGTGTGTGTGTGTGTGTGTGTGTGTGTGTGTGTGTGTGTGTGTGTGTGTGTGTGTGTGTGTGTGTTAGAGAGCGAGAGACAGAGGGTGGATTGCCCATGTTGCAGTTTTACAGTACTGCAGTCACAGTGGAACGCTATAGACCAGTAACCTGTTTAAATCTATAAACACTGCTGTCTACAGACACAAAGCACACACTTGGTTTAATAGATGCTTGCATGCACCATTAGTCAGATTCTAAGCACTTCATTTCCACAATCATTTGAGGAGTATCACTTACAGGAAGTCATTTGCGATTAACCCTTTAACACCATAATGCTTCTGGGTTTGTCATTTTACCTGAGGGGTCACAGTCCTGAAGAAATGTCCAGCCCTGCTCCATACACACAATGTTTAAGTAATCCTGAAGACCTTGATTAGGTGATTTAGGTGTGTTTAATTGGGGTTGGAGCAAAACCGTTACCATTCAGAATGACATTATTTTGAAACAAATTTTGCACACATTCGGGAAAACACAGAATGCATTTTGTGGTGATGTCATAGCAATGGTTGTTATGGCAACCCAACCCAGGTCACAAAACTAATGCTGATATCATATGTCTGGCGAAGAATCAGATTCGCACACAAACATGTTTACTCCACTATGTAAATGGCTTCTGAGGTCTTTGTGTAAAATGTATTAGAAAGAATTAACCCTAACCCAACAAAAATGTTTTGCATTTTAGAATGAAAAAAAGCATTGTTTTCTTTATTCATGAATAATTTTTCCAAATGAAGATATTCCTAAAAGTCCCTAAAGGGAGGATGTCAGATATCTCTTACTGTCCTTCTCTTCCCCAATCTCTCTTTCTGATATTAAAAATCACCATAAAATATATTATTTTAATAGCCAAATGCAGCATTGAATTGTAAGCCTTATAGTAAAACTGAGAGAAAAATATTTTTACAAGACTATATGAAAAGTTTAATAGCAGAAATAATTCCACAGTTTGCTGGAATGACATTATAGCACAGTGTTATTAGGGCAGTAGTCCACCTTATATATATATATATATATATATATATATATATATATATATATATATATATATATATATATATATATATATATATATATATATATATACATACAGTATAGGCTATTGAAGATGTAATTTAAAGACAAAGTAATTAAAATGTCAATCTTTGAAAAGCCAGCGGTGACAGTGGACTAAAATTCCTAAGGGATGAGTAGTAGAAACACTGATGTTCAAAGACGACCACATATTAAGGGCTCAGGTCATCTAATACTGGATGGAGACAAATAATCTTATGAAACTGCCCTCAAAATAACATAAATATGATCTTTAAGGCAAATTTATGCCGTCGAGGGACTGTGTGAAAAGCTGCAAATGTTTTGCCTGAATCTGGATCTGTTCCTGAGGGAATCCCTGTCCCCTACATCTCACTTTCTTCCGGAAGAAATAAATTGCGCTGCTGTGGAAGACTCACGTTTGTTCGGAACTGCGCGAGGGAGAGAGAAAAGAGGAGAGAGGGAGCGCGCGCGCGCATAGGAGTTCTCCTCGCGACACAGAGCGCGTCACGCGTCCAGTAGAAACTTCAGGCTTCTGAGGCGATTGTGCCAAGACGCGCTGCACTGACCCTCGCGCTTTTCAAGGAGTATTTTCATACAAGGAGTTCTCCAAACCTGATGTAACTGAGAGTTTTATGCATCATTCTTGTTTTTCCGGATCCTTTCATGAAGAAGGGACGTGATGGGACTAATTTTATCTGGGATTGGGAGCCGCAGTTGAGAGCATGAGCCAGAACGTGCTGTCATTTCACACACGGTAAGAAACTACCTTGTAAAATTGTTTGGTTTAATTTACGGTGGAACTGGCCGCTGTGTTGTGCAGAACTTTGCCGTATGAAATGCAGTGACGATGTTACAAACGTTACGGGATGGCATTTTTGGTGATATAGCTATTTTACAGCATCTGTATGATATAATGCTAATCCACCAAACTATTTGAGCTTTTAAATCAATTTACTACTGCAAAATGTACTGACAATAACAGAAGGCCACATAATGACTTTAGGTATTGCAACTGATGTGATAAATGATTACATGTAAACAGAGCACAAAAGGCTACTCACCCACACAAAATACCGTCAGTGTTACACATATGACACTAAGATAATGAAAAACATGCTGAATAACATAAACTGCAATATAAAAACTCCAGTAGACATAACTGAAAACAGAAGAGACTAAGTGATTCTGGGAATTCCCCTGGTTAATCATACTTTTCGGTAACAAACAAAACAAAAAACGAAGCATCAGTAGTATTTTACCATTGTAATATTGTCTAATTAATGTAGATTTCATGTTTTATCATTCAACACATACATATATATTTTGTTGTAAAACATTTACAGTAAAATATGGTATGCATTTTTTTATTTCTTTGTCAAAATTACACATTTTTACTGTTTACTCTAGATTTGGTAAACTTTATGATTGATGTTAGATAGACAATAGAAAATAAAATAATGAATTTAGTTCTCTACAATTAGTTCTCTAATTCTCTAAAATCAAGTCTTAAAAAAATATTTTTTAATTTTTTTATCCAGTGAAGAAATGTTTTAATCGATGTTTTATGCCCCAGTAGAGAGTCCTAATGTATGAGGTTTAAATATTAATGAATACATCTTCAAGCATGTTTGCTTACTTATAAAAACCCTGACCATTTAAATATTTGTCATTGATAGGCTTTTTTCCCCCAAAAAATATTTAAATGTGTTTATTTTTTATTTTGTTCCAAAGTGCAACTAATGGTAAAATGTGTGTAATTTTTACTCCTCGCACAGCATTATAAGGCACAAAAAGTAACAATAATCCTGACAAAAACACTTTGTGCTTAGACATCAAAAAAACCTATACTGCAGTGAAAAGACATCAGTTTTGGCTCCACTCTAGTGATGGCCTTAATGGTAATGAACAAAGAGCGTGATTGATGTTCCTCTGACTTACCTTTTGATTAAAGGAACTTGCTGTATGTTGATATATACGCTGGTTATCTTAATATGTTGGAGTTTTTACACAATCATCTATGACTACCCCTTCTGTGGAACACAAAGTCAGGTGGGTTTGGAACAACATGAGGCCGAGTAAATGATTTTTAGATGGACTAACCCTACATATTCAGTGAAAGGCATAATGTGTTGAAGTAAATTTTCTTAGGATGGAGGACTGGTATATGAGTGACGTTCCCATCAGCAGGGTCACGTTGCTGCCCACCATTCTATCATCATGACCACCGGTGAGGACACAGAGCCAACCCTGTGGCCGGATCGGGCCCAAGCCAACCTGACTACACCAGTTCAGGCTGAAGGCCCATGCCTCGAGGAAGCAGAGGACCTGCCCGGTGGCCTTACTGGAAGTGGCGGAGCATCTTGGGAGTCCACTGGCAGCATTGCAGAGGTGAAGGAGAATGTGCAGCTTCCATATCCGTCCCTTGCACCGGTGGTGTTCTTCTGGCTCCATCAGAGCACACGACCCCGCAGCTGGTGCCTTGCACTTGTGTGCAGCCCATATCCTTTCATTGTGCCCCCACTCGCTTATTTTCAATTTAGGATGGCTAATTGACTTGGCAACAAATTGAATTTGCAGTATTGGTATTTATCAAGAAAATAGTCCAACACGTTATCATCAATGTACTGTCCAAAATATACTATATATGGAAAATATGGTATACCATAAATAACAAATAAAGTAGTATGAAAATACTGCAAAGTTTAACATTAGTCTATTATTAATACAATTATTATGAAGTAAAATAGTCACTGCCCCTCGTTGCAACAAAAGTTTTTTTTTTTTAGATAAGCTAGAAAATGCCCTGGGAATAATCATATTCATATTCAATAGCAAATGAATTAATACTGCAATGTTTATTATTTAAAATGTATTTATTAATCAAATTAAAAATTAATACAAAAAATAGAATAAAAAAATACTACCCCTTGTTACAACAAAACTAATTTTCAGTTTTTAGATTAGCTAGAAAATGCCCTTTACATAATCATATTCACTGTATAATGGCTCAAAAATTTTGCAAATATAGTATACAATAAATAACATAAATTACTATAAAAATACTGCAATGTGTATACATTATAAATTTATTTATTAATCAAATAGAATTAAAAAAATAAAATAAATATAAATAGTACACCTTGTTACAATAAAAGTAATTTTAGTTAGAAAAAGCGCCGGAAATAATCATATTATTAACTATTTATATACTTTATATTAATCATAAATATACAGTCAGAAATTGTGCAAATAAAGTATAGTATAAATAACAAACAAAATGCTTCAAAGTATATATTTTTTTATTATTTATTTTATGTATGAATTAAATTAGTGAAATAATATAAAAATACAATATAGATAATTACTTCCCCTTGTTACAACAAAAGTGATTTTCAATTTTAGATTTGCTAGAAAAAGTCCCATAATCACTATATATATATTAAAGGTGCACTATGTAGGATTTTTGCAGTAAAATATCCAAACACCACTAGGCCAGTGTTATATATACAGCACACTCAAATGTATCTAATATGATAAACAGAGCTGCGTTACCACATACTCATGACCAGAAAAGCGGAAATGGCCCCGGCGACTGTGTAAAAGTCATAATAACCGTCATAATAAAAGTCCCACTGCTCGTGAGCCATGTGTTGGGTAACAATTGCTCCGGCGGCCTTGCTCAGCTCCCACAACACTATGTCCTGCTCTGTTTCATACTACAGTAACGTTAATAATCGCATCCATCAACATGATTTCTGCCCGAGTCCTGCAAGAAGTCGCCGCTGCAGCCTGAAGCACGATGACATACTGGATCAGATCCAACACCTACTGGACGCGCATGCGCGGTGGATTCATTCAGATTTTGATGACGTCACATGCGCACGCGCAGTTGAGAGCTTTGTGACCTGTGGATAAATACTCAAACCGCTCGCGCAAATACAATTATTAATAACATGCTCACGAAATCAGGACACACGTTTGGCATTTTCCCTTGAATGTGTACCTTGAGGATTAAAATTACAGACAATTAGGCTACTTGACTAA
Organism: Gobiocypris rarus; assembly: GCA_023029165.1. Taxonomy (NCBI): domain Eukaryota; kingdom Metazoa; phylum Chordata; class Actinopteri; order Cypriniformes; family Gobionidae; genus Gobiocypris; species Gobiocypris rarus. The sequence continues at coordinate 8,526,521 of CM040914.1, read as the reverse complement.
TTTTTGCTTCCACTCAACAGCAAGTATGACCAGAATATGTTACAATTTTAACTGTTTTATATGTATGTAGAGAGAAACTAGGATAATTTCAGCATCATGATGACTTATTAGTCAATAATTACATATTACTGTTTATCAGTATTACTAGTACACAGGTTACATCATCTATATAAAGTATTGACCATACATGTCACTTAAGACCAGCGCATACGCATTATAACTAGACTCGCACTCGCATTATAACTATAGGCACTCGCCATAAGGAACCACCATCCAGTACGTATTGTATCTGATCCAGCTACGTCATCGTGCTACAGGCTGCAGCGAGGAGTGTCTCGAGTCCTGTCCCGATTCTTTTCCACCGGCTGTGAGGTGAAGACCACATGTTCAAGATGCTGCGCTCAATCAAACTACCCCTTTGTTTTGAACAGGCGCCCTCTAGCGGACGGAAAAGTTGCATAGTGCACCTTCAACTCAATATTATATACTATATATTAATCCTCAATATATTGTCAAACTATTTTGAGAATAGAGTATACAACAAATAAATAAATGATTCTAAAAATGCTGCAATTTTTTAAAAAAGTATGTATTAATTCAATTATAAATTAAAATACAATAAAATAATTAGTACCCCTTGTTACAACAAAATAAATGTTCAGTTTCAGATTAGCTAGAAAAAGTCCAGATATTCAGTATATTTGCTAAATATTATATGCTTTATACAAATAATCAATATATAGTAAATATAGTTCAAATAATTAAAATAATATAAAATAAAATAATATGTTTAATTTATAGAGTGCCTTTCCCAAGCTCAAGGCCGCTTCTCAATAACAATTAGGAACAACAGTCATTTTAAACATAATCAGTTAAATGGACAGTAGACATTTGCCTAGTCCAAGACATAAGCCATTGCAGTTTTAAAATACAATACTAGTGAAAAGTGTCGAATACAGACAGCATAGAAAAGTGGGCAGTTGATGCGTAAGCCAGGTGCATATGACTAATGGTACTTAAGGAAGCATTGTGCCAGAGTTTTGGAAAAATGTTTTAGAAAAACATATTGACAGGTAATATTGGTTAAACAACTAGGTTTTGAGTTTAGATTTAAATGAGTGATGCATACTCCAAAGTTAATCAGTGGTTTTTATTATTATTAATGAATTAAATTAAAATCATTTCTACACTTTCTTATAACAACAAAGGTTATTTTCCGTTTCAGATTGGGTAGAAAAAGCCCCTTAAAGCAATAAGCACATTGTTTGTTTTTATAGTGTACAATAATTAAACCCTGGCAATTAGGCTTACTGTGCTGTCAGTACACCTTTCCTTCTCAGTCTTTATCTGGGTAGAGAACTGCCTTTGTTTCTGTCTCACTTATTCATTGTTGTCCCTCTCACTTGGTGATGTTAGCCATGGCCGTGAGCCAGCCTCGTGCTGATGAATAATTGCTGCATGCAGTGTGGTTTGCCCAAAATGTTCACTTGCTTCTCCCCTCTGTGCAATGAAAAAATCATAAGAATTATCACATATTGCATTCTCTTAAGTTCTCTAAGAGGTAAGGCGGGCTGCATGCGAAGCAAAATTACGAGAGAATTCTCGATGTTGCGTCATAAATTCCATCCAGGGAGCCTTTCTTGTGCATAAAGTTATGAGACACACAAAAAATTATATTCATAATTTAAGTCTCTGTATCTCACAAGGATTACCTCGGAAATTAACAAAGTAGTGTCATACTGTCCCTTTAGTGACATTATTGGACTCGCAGCAGAGAAACAAAGCAATTTGGCCGTTATGTAACCACTGGTCTTCCCAGTGAGTACGTTGAGCGAGTATTTCTGTCTCATGTCTCCTTTCATGCCCTTTGATGTTAACCATGAGACATGAGAGGACGATTCTGTGTGAATCCGTGCATTTCCTAGGTTGTGAGGCATTTGTAAAAAAAAAAATTCTGAAGGAGCAGCAGTGCTGAGTGAGTGAGTGAGTGAGTAAATGAGTGAGTGAGTTAGTGTGTGTGTGTGTGTGTGTGTGTGTGTGTGTGTGTGTGTGTGTGTGTGTGTGTGTGTGTGTGTGTGTGTGTTTGTGAAAATATGAATAAGTGACATTGCACAGATAATAGATGTTTACATACTCTGAATGAAAGTAATCATTGTCAGGGTATTGTTATATGGTTGCTGAGGTGTTCTGAGTAGTTGTTAGGATTAGGATGATGCTTTGTGGTTGCTAGGTCATTCTGGGTGGTTGCTAGGTGATTATTTATTGGCCAGTATCAAACAGGTCTCTATGGCTTTTGTTCACACTAATCCAATCTTTAGGATCGACTGTTCTTACTATCATTGGATGAGGTCTAATCTGTTTGTTTAGACAGTGAAGTCAATATCCAGTCAATACCTACCCTGTTTACTATATTAATGATATGCTTCAACATGATACCTAGAGACTTTCTCATTCAGTCACATGGATAAGTTGTCAATGTGGAAAACTGGGAATTTTGTCTCGTCTCTTGTATTATGTGAGAAGTATTTTACACATTTGTCCAAAAATGCTGCTTTCACTCTTTCACTGTTTGCTATATAGTGAATGATCCATAGTTTGCTACCATATGAGTGAAATATCAACTACTTGAAATTTGATATAGCTGTTCATATGAATTTCAAGCAGATGTCAAGCCACACGTGGATGTGATTTGAAAGTTTGTAAATATGGGATTTCATTTTGTTTCTGTATACAAAAAAAGAAGAAAAAAAAAAGAAAGAAAACTAAACAGACCTGTGCCAAGTAACAGATTGTTGCTGTTGTCTTCCAGACAATCAAATCAAAAGCCTAATGCTTAGACCAGTCACCTTTTACTCAACAAGGCTCTATTTTTTAAAGTGACAATTCACAAAAAAAAAACATTTTTATAATGTAATGTTTGTTAAAGGGATTGTTAACCCTACAATGAAATAAGTCATAATTTACTCACCCTGGTGTTGCTCTAATGCTGTATGCCATTATTTCTTTTTTGGAGCACAAAAAGATAATTAAAAAAAAAAATGTCCCACTCATGCTTGTCCAAATAATGGCAGTGAATAGCGACCAGCATCAAGCTTTTTAAAAAAGATTCAAAAGTATCACAGAATAGTCCCATGCAACACATGCATTTTGGGCACCTCATTTGGGGGATCCACTGAAAGATGTCTGTTATGACCTGTGTACATACATTATATTGCCAAAAGTCCCAAATTGAAATTAAGTGTTCCAATCACTTCCGTTGCCACAGGTGTATAAAAGCAAGCACCCTAGGCATGCAGACGCTTCTAGAAACATTTATGAAAGAATGGGTCGCTCTCAGGAGCTCAGTCAATTCATGTGTGGTGACCTGACAGGTTGCCACCTGTGCAATAAGTCCATTCATGGAATTTCCTCACTACTAAATATTCCACGCTCTACTGTTAGTGGTTGATTGGACTCTAGAGCAGTGGAGACGTGTTCGCTGGAGTGACAAATCAAGCTTCTCTGTCTGGCAATCCGATGGACAAGTCTGGGTTTGGTGGTTGCCAGGAGAACGGTATACTTGCCTGACTGCATTGTGCCAAGTGTAAAGTTTGGTGAAGGGGGATTATAGTGTGGAGCTATTTTTCAGGCTCCTTAGTTCCAGTGAAATGAACTCTTAATGCTTCAGAATACCAAGACATTTTGGACAATTTCATGCTCCCAACTTTTAGGGGAACGGTTAGGGGATGGGCCCTTTCCTGTTCCAACATGACTGCACACCAGTGCACAAAGCAAGGTCCACAAAGACATGGATGAGTAAGAGTCGAGGAATTGAACTGGCCTGCACCTCAACCCAATTGAACACCTTTAGGATGAATTAGAGCGGAGACTGTGAGCCACGTCTTCTCATCATCAGTGCCTGACCTCACAAATGCGCTAGAAGAATGGTCAAAAATTCCCAGACCTTGTGGAAAGCCTTCTGAGAAGAGTTGAAGCTGTTACAGCTGCAATTAGTGGGCCAACTCCATATTATATGAGATTAAAGTTCATCTGCATGCAAAGGCAGGCATCCCAAAACTTTTGGCAATATAGTGTATGTTCAGGAAATGTATGTATAAGAACAATAATGTTATTAATAAATTGCTATTTCCATGTTAAATGTTTAAAAAATTAACTTGGCGATGCTCTATTGGATTTGACAGCTATTCGCATTTCCAATGCATGACAAGGTAAATAAACTTCGATGCACTTCTGTTATTTGTGAAGCAGTTTTCTGAAACGTATGCATGCATTTTGGCTGTTGGAATAATGTAATTGGTACAGAGTATTAATGGTTCGGATATACACAACACATCTTTGGTTGTTTTATATAAAAAACTATGACTGTGCACTTTAGGACAGGCCTAGACTGTGAACGGCAAGATGTGAATAAAATCACCAAAATGAAACTTGTACAGTAGCTTGAGGTTGATATTTTTTTATTCAACAAAAATGCACTTAAACTGATGGAAACACATTAACAGAAGAAACTCTTAGTGAATTTATTAGGAATAATAGACAGCCATTAAAAGGTATGTGACTAAATAATTCATTCATAACTGGAAACATCTTTGGATTAAGCATCGCATCTGAAAGGTTGCTCTAATAATTCTGTGTATTGTAGAGTCGAGTCAGTCGAATACAAACTTGAGCTGTGCTGAGGAGCAGATTTATTGACACTTTTGAAAAGTATCATAGATCTGCACTGCTAAGTCATAATATTTCATGGAGGAAGGCATACGCTGCCAGAACTGTGACACACTCCTGTCACTCCCAGAAATAAGACATGTTTTATCTGCCTGTTTAAAAGTGTTAATATCTTAATAATATTAATGTCATCATCACAATATCCCTAGAAGTAAACTGTTTCCATTCTAGATTTCTTATGCTTATTTCCAAAATGCGCATCAAAATTTTGGAAACACGTCATGGGGAAAAAATATTTTTCAAATATATTTCAAAACAAATCTAATTATTAAACTAAATTAACCATATAGACCAAATTACTGATCTAAAGCCCACATTGTTACTGTATGATAAACAAAATATATTATGTTGCATTATTTTTCTGTTTAACACTGTGAAGCTGCTTTGAAACAATCTGCCTTGTTAAAAGCGCTATATAAATAAAGTTGACTTGACATGACTTGACAAAATAATTGGATGGAAACCCGACTGAAATTGCACATATCTTTTGTTACCTTTCCTTACCCCACTAACTTGCCAGATCTTTCACCTCCCGTTGTTCTGGAACCTCGGAATTTACTAATTAAGCACTGAACACGTTATAATTTGTAGTATTCTTTGGTGGAAAACAAAGCAAAATATGATTTATTTTTTACTAAAATCCTGACCTTGGCTGTGAAAATTTGATTTTTTTTCTTACTTTACTTGCACTCTATGGTAATAGCGATGTATGTCTTAGAAAGCACCACTGTATTGGAGTCCACTGTCTTTAATGAAGAAAAAGAAAGAAAGAGTCCTCACTTTGACCTCCGCTCGGTTCAGCATGTCTGTCTCTTAGCCCACAATAAATCATAGTAAACATTCATAAACAGATAAAGCAAACATTTACTTTAGGATATTGGTTTAAATACACGCATGCATGTACGTCTACTTAATCTCTAGATGCCCAGCATATCAGATGGTGAATTTGTGACATTGTGAGTTTCAGGTGTTAGATTTGACAGGTTCTAATTGATTTATCCCATATGTGGGTGTTATATGTGTTAATTGAAACCTGGATATGCATACGTGTTTTATTCTTTAATTTCAAAGACATTCCATGGGGAAGTCTGAATACACGTAATGGGAAATAACAAGCCAGAGCTCGCCAATACCGGTGTGTATATGTGTGGCTATGTCCATGAGGATAACAGACCAGAGACATTCAGAAAGTGAGGGAATGTCAGATGATGGCATTATGTTCTAGAGAGATATGACGGCATTTATATCTCAAGTGTACATGCATATATATTTAAATATATACACACAGACACAGTCCCCAAGGAAACTCTTAATGACACTGGTGTAAAAACGTCACTGATTGGCCATCTCCATGGCTACTGTCACTAAATCTAATGAATCTCTGGGGTTACAGGTGCTTGTCATTGCTGTCAGGGTAACGGTACTGGTTTCCAAGACAACAGAAGTCACTGATGTAAGCGCAGAGTTCAACCACCTAACACCGAGAGAGAAAGGAGATGTCTTCATCAGTGATGAAGTCACAAATTTAAACTGGCCAAGAATGTGAAAGGGAGGAATTAAATAGTAAAAACAATGTCTGTTTTGACAATTATGGCACGTTTGCAGCATTTGTAGTTTTTATTGAAATGTTATATGTTTGTATATAACGCATTATTTATTATTAAATATACAGTTAATATCTGTGATGAATTGACCATCTACGGTGTTAAAATAATGAATGCAATTATAACTTGGCTCTGCAAAGCAAAAGAGAGCCACTGACCAAAGGTGCATATAGAATATTGATATTTCGCTAATATCAAAATGTTATTATTTAGCATTAAATTTGATGTGTAACATATAAAACCAGACAACTCTCATTAAACAGGAGAGCAATGACAGACAGAAACAGTTATTTCTCATGAGTAAATGCAAAGATAAATGAGACATTTATTATTATGTGTTTATGGGATGATTCTATTTTCTATTTTAAGTATCTATTCTATTTTATGGAAGTCAGGAAGATTATTGTACATGTTCTGTAATCTTGTTAATGATAAGGGGTGGGCAATATGAGCAAAATATTATTTCACAATAACGATATATATCCCAATTTAGGACAGGCCTAGAGTGTGAACGGCAAGATGTGAATAAAATCATCAAAATGAAACACTGGCTTGAGGTTGATATTTTTATTTAATTTTAGTTATAAAAAAAAGAACAAAGCAAATTACAAACAACAGGACAAATGCAATAGAACAAAACTATTATTTTCTTTTAGTCTTCACTTTATCAATTACATATAAATGTATTCTTATTAAAGCTACAAAAGTTATTCAGTCAAGAGCACAAAGTTATATATATATATTTTTGCTTGAGTTATTTTTCACTGTTTATTACGCTTAACTATTTTTATGTTTGAGTTTTACTACATAAAGTTAGTGTTAAGGTCAATGCTACACAAATGTAAATGTCTTGAAAGAGAAAAAAGAATTGAATGCAAAATGTCATATGACACATGATGCACCAAATATCCAGATCCACCAGATGTCCAAAACACCAAATGTCTTAATCTTTTTTATTATTGAAAGTAATTTCTGTCCAGTGAGCAACAGTGAAAACCACTCTTCTACAATGTGTCTCTTGACAGACAGATTTGTGTTGTATGGTAATGTAACGCCCTTGTCAGCTAGCATCAGTCCAGCCTGAACACTCCCAGACTGGAGAAGGGGGCTTATTTTATGAACAAGTGTGTATGTTTCTGCAGTATTTATGTTTACAATCTGACAGTCGCTGTAGCCTGTGTACTTTTGGAGATATAAATTGCTGAATACATGCAGACAACATCACAGTAAAAAGCAGGATGTACTCATGCACTTCACGACACACACACGGTTTAACTTCTTTTGTCAGCAGGAAGGGGATGGTTGCTACGGTAACATCACCATGGGTATGCCCTGTTTGAGTATTGTGTCAGTACCTTGCCACGCTCACACACGAGCGCAAACACTGACCCAGCGAGAGCCGCGGACAGGCTGAATATGAAGCCCTAGGCGACATTAGCTGCACGCTGCCCCTCTCACTCCTAAATAAAATACATAAAACATGCTCATGTTAATATGTAACAAAAGGCTTTCTACTCTGACGCTGGTGTGTAATTTGCACTTTTAACCCACTTGGACACCTTCATAAAAGGAATTTAAGTAAAAAAAAAATTTTACTATTTAAATTAATCATACAACATTTTAGGATATTATGATGTCAATATGTCACTAGGTGAGTCTTAAAGCATTCATTATCTGATGCACTTTCTGAGTTTGTGGTCACAACATGAGGTCAATTAATTTGCCGATGTGCCAGGTCCCAAATCTACCATCTGCTTGGTAAATTAATAATGCACATTTTCTGTTTACAAATAGAAAATTCTGTCAGGAAACTCTAGATGGCAACGTCAGTCAGGAACTCTGATTGGTTTCTGCTTAATACAGTAGCCAATGAGCTCGCTGCTCAATTTTCACATACCTGGTCAGCGTTTGCTGTAACAGTTTGCTGCACCCTTTTAAAAACCCTCCAAACCCTTCTCTTACTTGCTCACAACAGTGTATTTATTGGCAATAGCAAATCCCATACTTTCTCTGCAGCAGCATAGCAGATCTATTATGTTAAGTCCAAACATATTAACACTGTCATATTTATTAACATGCCACACAATATGTAAAGTGGTATTTTAATTTCAGCAGTTTGAAGTAAGGCCCTGTTTACACCTGGTATTAAGATAGTTTTGATCAATTGGATCACAAGTAGAAACCACCAAACCTGATGGTTTAATCTGTCTCTTTTGTCCACTTTCAACCACTTCTGTCCTGATTTAATTGAGGAGAGGGCCTATGGACAGATAAATGTATGTTTTTTTTGTTTTTTTTCCTCAGAACTTTTGATCTAATGGACAATTAACTCAATTTTCATATGCATCCAGAGAAAACAGCAAAACATACAGAGAGCAGTAGCTTTCATTTCTTCTCTGACAGCCGCAAGACCATGCCGAATGTGTGAGTGCGTGCTAGAAATCAGGAATGGTGAGAGAACATTGCGCTTGTTACACGTATCATCCTAAAACCAAAACTTGGGTCTCCAGCCGACAAAGTATCACGTCTGGCTATAGCACGCTTCTCATAATGTTTACGCATTAGGTCAGTAGGCGAAGAGTAGGTGGTCTTTTATGGCTGTTTGAACACATGAACACTAGAAAAGCAATCTGGTTCAATGTGTTTTACCGACCTCTGGAAGTGGTCGAAAGTGGACAAGCTCAAAATGTTTTAGGCCCCATTTACGCCTGTATTTAGCGTCATCCACTTGTGATCCGATCGACCAAAACACATCTTTATACCAGGTGTAAATAGGGCCTAAGTTTCAAACAAAGTCCAATAGAAGAGAGCGCCTCTAAGGGAAAAGTGTACAGCCAAGGTGCTCTATGGCCTAGGGTTTGTAATAGTCCATCAAATAACTATAACCTCTTTACAGCATTTAACATTCCCCAATACATTGGTTATTTTTGAATTTGTTGTGTTGCTCTCCCTGAGGAAGGCATAGGCCGAAACGGTTGGAGAGATTTATAAAGACTTTTTAATGTAAAAGAGTGTATTGGTCATCCTAAAGTTTTCTTTGAGGGCCTAAGTTTCATTGGCTGATTACCTGACTACCATTTACCTGACCCTCCAATTGATGTGCATGATCAAGCAGACCACTCTTTTTTACCGATTTGCCATATTACCTTATATTTCATTCTGTTCATTTTATACATAATGGAGCACACGTCTCGTGACACTTACTATGTGTTGCGCCAGCCACAACCTGCCTCAAGATCTCTCACTGTTTACAGCTAACTGACACTCCGATTGATGCACATGACCAAACGGACAGTGCAACCCTATAAAACAAATCGATGTACTAAGGAATCTTCTTCAACTGCATTTCCCTTCAGCATGAATGTCAATCGGAGTGTCAGGTTGCTGTAAATAGTAAGAGATCTTGAAGCAGGCACAACGATAAGATGAGGCTGGTGCAACTCTTATAGGTACCACGAAGCACATACTCCATTAAGGACAAAAAGAGTGGAATAATATATTAGATAAGATTAAAAAGTAGGTAAGAAGTATGGTTGCACTGTCTGTTTGATAATGTGCATCAATCCGAGTAATAAGAGACTTTAAGGTTAGTCCAACATAAGTCCCTGTAATTCCCCCCTCACAAATATGAACAAAACATAGTAAATACATGCAGAGTTTGCCATAGCATATATATATATATAGCTTACAAAGAACGTGCACATCCCACACACCCTAATTGGGCTCAGGAGCAGGACAATAAAATAACGATAATGGAAAAAAAGACACCTTGTGCCTGATAAAGACCTGATGGTCGAGACATTGCGCTTTCAATAAAAAGTTGTTTGTAGCTGTTATTTTCAGTGTGTAGACATCACGTTTCTTTTTTACTGTGGCAATGTCACAACATATTGTGTAAGGTGCCAGACATGTAAAAAAAGATAGAAGGAGACCCAGGTTGCATTGTCAGTTCGTTCACATCTATCGATTGGCTGTTGCCTCCAGGGGTTGCAGGTTTTGGGGCAGCTGCCTTCGAGGTGGCAGGTTTTGAGGCCTTTTTACCCTTACTGCCTTTTGTTTAGTTAGTTTGTTCCAAACCTCTTGTCCTAAGTAATTTTGGAATATAACTTGATCCACACAAGACAATTAAAGCTTGATGGTTTAACAATTGAAAAATAAGAAATTAAAAAAATTAAGAAACAGAAGATAGCTGTAAATATTACTGTTGTAATTTGACAGTTGATCTTTAAAATACAATTATTATTATTGACTGTTAATATACTCTATTTTTTAACATTATTTATGTATTAATTTAGAAATTATAGTCTTATATATTAATATATATTCTTTTGATATAATCAATAATACTTTTTTGGCACAGCAAACCTTGAGCTTTAAAAAACACATTTCGCAATTGCAATTCAGAATGTTTTTAGTTTTTTTCCCCAAAATTGTGCCGCCCTGTACAAACATTGCGTTAATAATTTACATTTACCTCACATTGTGCTGCTTTTTGAAGAACAGTGTGCTATTACTTTTATAATCAATCTGAAGTGCGTGGTGCATGTGCACTTAGGACGTGTCCAAGTCCATCTTTGCTAGTTTAACGACGGAAAAATGGTTGGCACACCAGGCGCACGGTCCAAAGGGGTTGTCCCTAGTCTCTTAATAAGTCACAGGTGTGTTTTGGGTGTAATGTGCAATAAACCAATCTCTTCGAGGGGAGGGTCTCATCTCCCATTCCCTTTAAAAGTCAGTTGCGAGCGGTAAAATGGCACTGTCGTTTTCAGTTCCTTAAAATAGCAACACGCCAACAATGCGCCTGAACACACCTTGTTTTCAGACCAGGATGCCCATGGGCGAACAGATTAGCGCGAGTGCAATTGCTATTTGATATTGGATATTAAAATATCCAGCGGGTGCTGGATATTAAAATTATTACTGCGTAGGACTGACACTAGTGTTTCCAGGTGTATGATAGGGCCTTTTGTGTAAAACTTGAAATTTACAGGTAGAAACACTGAAATGGTATTGTCCTGTAATGTGTACTCCAATAATGTTTGTTTTATTTCCACTTTCAAAAAATACCATTCGAGGCATCCAATGATACACAATTCAAAATCTAAAATTATTTATTTCACAGAATAAGGAAAAATGATGGGTTTGGAACTGCATGGCAGTACAGTAGGTTAAAAAAAATGGCGGTGTTCATTTCTGGTGAACTATTCCTTTAATAGGTAAAGCCTAGTGGGATATGTACACAGAAAACAGGTGAGAACAGTGTTTTTCTACTAAAAACTGGAGATCCCAAGTGACCAGCCCATAATCACTAACTCGTGTACAGAGTGTGTAGCCCCCAAGGGTCCATCTCTGTTGGTGCTGACAGATTCCTGTGAGGTGAGATCGGTGTGTCTCTGCATCTGTGTGTGTGCGGGTGGGTGGACATAAGAAGTTAATCAGGAGGAAGCAGGGGGTTTGCGCTATATTACAGCACTATCTGTGGACTCTCTTTGGGATCAACCCTTCCTTGGAAAGCACCTGGTTGCCAAGCAACAAATGAGCTAAGACCCCACTCTATACCCAAAGCCTCTGCCACATTTGATTGGCTGACTCAGCATTTTGGGGAGGGCTTACTGTGGACAGTGTTTATCATGCAAAATAGTTTGATATCATATTATTGTCGTGGTTTGATTTTGAAAGCTTTCTATCTAATGTTTCATTGCCAAATCATAACAAAACAGGCTGGGTTTGTTATTGGCCAAATCGGTGTCGTTGGTGAGGGCCCGTTAGGCTTAATTTCCCTGCGTTCTGCCTCTATCACCTTGCGTTTCATCAATCACCTCTAAAGAAATACAACACACTGCCGGCACGGTTCCCATCTCCCTCCACTCGCTCTGTCCATGTATTCTTCATGCCTTTCTGTTCTTCTTTGTCTCTAGGGCTCATCCTGAAGCGTCATCACAAGACGTTGTGGGCTTAATGCTTTATAGAGAGGTTTTAATGTAATAGCTGATGTGTTAGTCCAATTAGTATAGAAGCAGTTTAATGGAATGATGTCGGATAATTACAGACTTCAGCTAATTCGCCATTACGGCTGAAATATACATTGTATGGTAAATTAGAGTAAATTGATTGCGTAATTGTTTTTGTCTGTATGTGTGCCGATGAATTTGAGTTGGTAATGTGTGTGTGTGTGTGTGTGTGTGTGTGTGTTTTATGGGATTTAATTGATGCTACAAAAACATTATGACAGAAAAACTGCAGCTCATTGGATACTGAATAGAGGGAAGACGTTTTTTATGTCTCTTATGCAGATTTCGCAGCTTCTTACAGTAGTCATTTTACTGAAGAAAAATGTATTTAGTGAAGGGCTAAGTCAATGATTAAACGCGTTTAATTAAGTTCTTGATACTGATATATTAATAAAATACATAGCAATTTACTAAAATATAGATGCATACTATATATATAAAATTCCGACCGCTTATATTATATTCTAAAGATAATTTTAATATAAACTAACATTGAAATAATTGTTTTAAATGCATGAAGGCATCACAACATTATAATGTAGTATGAAAATATTTATTTATTGATTACATTTAACAATGTTATTTATATTTAATTATATTTAATATTAAATTTATTAGTGTTTTTAGTGATTAAAAGATCAGTAATTATCAATTTCCTGATAATTTACTCACAATTTACTTGAATTTTTCGATCTTAATTTGAGCAGTCGAATTAGACTGTTTTATTTGAAAAATATTAATTTGAAATTTGAGATCTGAATTTGAGCAATCAAATTTGATCCACCTGAATCTATTTTATCTGAAATTCTGTAAGTTGAATTTATTTTTGAGCATTGAAAAATATTATTAGAAATTCAGGTTTTGAGAGGTAAATTCGAATGGTTTCCAAAGTAAAATAATTTCAAAGGGGTAAATTCAGAGCAAATGAATTCAGATAAATGTTTTTCAAAATAAAATATTTCAAAACTAAGTGTTCAGTGGCTGTTGAACTTCAAAGAATTAAGTCTCTGATTTGCTTCCATATGTTAGACTTCTTTGCGGCGTATGATGTCATCATTTCGGAAAGGTAGGTGGAAGTACCGACCCAGTGCCAAAAAACTCCATCTCATGTTCTCCTCAAACTTCAAAATCGTCCGACAATGTTGCTTTATACCTTTATTTTTGTAAATGCCGTTTGATTTAGTCTTTGCACTTTCGTTTTTACACTGGGTCGGTACTTCAACGTACGGGACATGTGTGACCTTCCAGATGTGATGCCATCATACACAGTGAAGAATCGCAACAACAAGCATTCATGGTTAAAAAGTAATTTTTAATTTTTTTCTTGAAAATGACAGATGGTTTGACTAGATATTCCTCAGCCCTTTGAAACTGCATTGATTTGGACCTTCAACCCTGCCGGTTGCCATTGAAATACATGCAGAAAAATCCTGGAATGTTTTCCAAGACATGAACATCTTGGATTAAATTATCAGGAAATTTAAATTTTTGAAGTGAACTAATCCTTTAACTTCAAGTGCAAGTTCATGATGACTAAAGTAATCTAAATGTAAATGTTATAGCCTGTACTATTAAATATCTAAAACGATAACATTTCTAATATCAGCTGATAGCCATTATGCTACTATTATTATTTGCTAAGAAACACCCCATAATTAAGATAATATTAGACATTATGTGGTGGACTTTCATGCGAGCTTGAATTGCTCTGATGATTGGAAAAGCCCTTGTTTGTTTTAGAGTGTACACAATCTGCCAGATGTCTTTCTGCGTCTATTCATCGCTCTATTTCCTCCCCCCTCCCTCTCTTTAACTCTCTATTTCTCTCCTCCTTTTCTTTCTTTCACTCTGCCTTGTTCAGATCGATCACTCTCCAGTTTCTCGACCTGTCACGGATCAATAACTCTACACTCCTCTGCTTTGCTTTGTCCGGCCGCATTAGACAGACCGCTCCAGTGCCCAGTTGAGCCTTTGCACTCTGTCATTTTGGTTAATTGCGAATTACTGTCAGTTTATCATAATTTCACAAGTTGTAGTTTTCTTTTAGTTGCCTGCTTTTCTTCCCTTTTTCAAACACTTTGAGTATGTGGTGATCACAGGAGAGATTGTTATTGTGCATCTGTAATGTCAACGATAAAATGCATTTCAAGTTCTGACCATTCATTTTTTTAGCTGATTTACATTCATGTTCTCTTTAATGTCTATATTTAAAAGAAAACGTCACACTTTAGATTAGGGTCCAATTCTCACTATTAACTAACTATGACTTTCGCCTCAATAAACTCCTATACTGCGTATTAATAGTTAGGTAGGTAGTTGTCAAGTTCAGGTATTGGGTAGGACTAAAGGTCCTCGCACACAAAGTCCGGAATTCTCGTCCAAACTTTTAACACGTTAAAAAAAATAAACAACCTCACGATGTGTCACTTACATTTACATCCCGCTTTCGAAACTTTCGCCCGTCATAAAAAATTGTGGATCATGGTTACATTTTAAGCAAGCATTTCAAGAGCATTCAGAGCCACCGTACAAGCGAACACCAAAATCCAAAATGCCGCCTGACAAGTTGATCCACTTTGTCTCGCAGCACGAAGCACTGTATGACAAACAAAGTACGGAATACAAAGAGAATATAGAAATGCTGAATCGCTCGGGATAATCCAGCTCCTTTGTAAGGGTGTGGAACTCTCCTTCCTCTCTATGCAATCTCAGGACTGGATAGACCCAGTATTTCCTCTTTCTCTTTTTAAGAAGAGAGAGGGCAGCAAAATCTTCCTCACTGCTTGAAGACTCCATTTTGTATTGTTTTGTATACGCGTCACACTCAACATACAAGGTTTCTGTGACACATTTTTAGGATGATGAATACAAAAAATGCATGTGAAAATTTTGGACATATGAAAATTGCAAGGACATTAAGGGATGTAGAATATGGTCATGCAGATGGCATTAACATAACGAACAATACTTTTGTTACAGTATTCATTAATCTCATGGTTAATAAGTAATAATGGTAGCACTTCATTTTACAGTCCTGTTCCCCATGTACAGTCAAACCAAACATTCAGTGACTACCAGTAAAACTGATAATAAATTTGGGACCAAAATTATTCAGACACTTTGACCTGACCATGCTTTGCTTCAGTCAGTGTGTGTTTTTTTTATTTATTTTTTATTGCTAATGCAACAACCCTTTACACCCCAGACTGAACAAAATGGAGCATTGCTTTGTGATTGGTTAGCCTAAATTGGTATTATCTAATTGTGTACTTAAATTTAACAGCTGATTGGTTGATTGTAATCCATTATATACTTTTCTATCAAAGTTATCTGACATTATCAAGATGAATTTGTTCTGACACAGTTTAACTCTGAGTTCTGTCATTTTTTATTACCATTTCCGAAACTATGGCGGATATACTGTGATAATGTGAGAAAATGTTGATGGTGTCTGAATAAATTTTGTTTTGACTGTATATTCTATGTACTTACTGTTTTATAGTTATCACAATAAGTAATACTAACCCTGAAGCTACCTCTAAACCTAACCATAACCCCTGTAGTTACCTTATAGTACCCAGTACTTTCTTAGGTTAGTACACTGTGAGTACATGTAAGTGCACATACTGTAAGATAAAGTGCAACAGTAATAATATATGATAACATAACCAATGATATGGTTACTCTTTATTTTAAGGTGTCCATGTTAAAGTTTAATTATACATTTAAGTACTGAGTAATATTAATTAATTACATGTACCATAGGGTTAGGATTAGATTTAGATTTAGGGTTAGTTCCATGTAATTTATATTATAACTGCATGTGTAACAGACACTGTAAAATAAAGTGTTACCAATTGCATTACCAAATTTGACTTTTGATTTTAGTAATGGAAGCATCTGACCAAAAGTAAAGCATTTTACATGGCACACATTTACTGCCCACCCCTCAGAGGACACTGTACCAGCCTACTGAGGCCGCATGCTGCGGGCCTGCCTTTCATTAGCAGGGACTGGGGCGTCTTGTTAAATGAGAAGGAAGATTAGATCCTGCAGAACACAGAGAACCTGTTTCATTCTGCTAAAACCTGCAGCTTGGAACAAAGTTTTTTATTCCGGCAAGACTCTGATCCCAAACACAAAGCCAAATTAAAGTTGGAACGGTTTAAGAAGGGGAATGTTCTTCAAAGTCCCAGTCAAAGCCTGATCTCTGTCCAAATGAGAATCTGTGACACTAAATTGGCAAATTGCATGTTCTTCATCTTATTAACCCGAAAAACCTGAAGCCAAGCTGTTTGGAAGAACAGGCCAAAATCACACCTCAACAGTGTGTGAAGAATTTTCCACAGAATAAAAAATAAAGAAGGTTATTGCAACTTTTTATCTTACAATTGCAACTGTTTTTCTTGCAAATTGCAAATTTATATCTTACAATTCTGACTTTATTTGAATTGTGAGTTTTGATAACTCAGTAACTGGCGATTGTTCAATTTCAGACTTTCAGCAATTCTGACTTTTTTTTCCTCGCAATTCTGAGTTTATAACTCAGGATTTTATTTCTCACAATTGTGATTTTGGCATTCACTTGTACAGTGACTCTGAATGCTCTCAAAATGATTGCTACAAAAATGTAACCATGATCCACAATGGCAAAATAATGATATATAATATATCATTTTATTTATATTGTTTTATATTATATTTCTATATTTCTACTTATATTTTAATAATATTTTTAGAACAAAAACGTTAAAAAAGTTAAGCTTTGAAATAGTTAATTCAGTAAACAAATGAAATTAATGGGTCCTGAAGGACATATTTGCATAGCACAGTATGTGCTAATATAACTGTACAGTGACACATCTTAAACCCACTCCCACTGAGCTGAGTTCTGCAGTGCACACTACGAGCAGAGGGTGTCAGCTATAATGACTCGTCTCTCTGTTTCTTAGCCGTCTGATCATTTGATCAGCTCACAACTCATTAGAACAGCAATGTGTCAGACCCTGTCCACAGGAACCCACAATTAAAATGTTCTTTACTGCACTGCAAACATGTTACCAGATCACTCCATGAATTACAACATTTTACCAGACCACTGAAGGGAGAATTCAATATGTTTGATTAGCAGAAGTTTATTTGTCATCTTAAGTGGTGAAGCCCGTATGCATAATCCTGTAGTTTGTTTAATTTGAGTTTTAAAGGGGCCATGGCATCAATGTTTTGTCATGTTTTTCCTTATAATGTTAATGTTTTGCATCAGTCAGTTTAATTTGACCACTTTTGACTTTCTCTTCAGTCCTTTTGTTAACTTCGTCACTAAATATTCTTTGAATTCAGGTAGATGTAAACAGAGGATTCAAAGACAGTAAAATTGTTCATTGTATTGATTATACATTTCAGTACTTTACATAATCACAAATATCAGTTATTTGTACATATCAGTGTCTATCCAAACATGAAAATGGTTATATGGATGAAATATACAGCTCTGGAAAAATTTTGCAGACCACTGCAAAATTTGCAGTTTCTCTGGATGTATTATTTATTCGTTTATTCTATTTATTCTACAAACAACTGACAACATTTCTTCTAAATTTTAAGAACCTGTCATGTCCATCACATTCCCCAGACCTGAACCCCACAGAATGTGATCAAGAGGGTCACCAACCATTAAATAAAGCTGATTTTTTTTTCCAAGAGTGGCATAAAGTCATCCAACATGTGACTGACTGATAGGGAGCATGCCAAGATGCATGAAAGCTGTGATTGGAAATCAGGGTTATTCCACTAAATAATGATTTCTGAACTCTTCCTAAGTTAAAACATCAGTATTGTGTTGTTTAAAAATCAGTATAAACTTTGAAAACATTACATATTTTTTGTTATTTTGACTAGTCATTTTCTGCAAATACATGCTCTAAATGACAATATTTGCATTTAAAATTGGGAAGAAATGGTGTCAGTAGTTTGTAAAATAAATAAAAAATATTAATTTCACTAACAGATAATAAATCCAGAGAAACTCTTGTATACCATATAACCATTTTTAAAAAGTGAAATATAAGCTTTTTTTATCAAAAGTGACAGAGAAGACTTTTACATTGTTACAAAAATATATATTTCAAACAAATGTTCTGTTAAACTATTCATCAAAAAATCCTGAAAAAGTATCAGTTTTCACAAAAAAAGCAGCACTTTTATTTCATCATGTGACATGTAACGTTTTCAAATTCAGCTTTGTCATTATAAATACATTTTAAAATATATTAATATAGAAACAAGTTATTTTAAATTGTAATAATATCTTACAGTTTTATACTGTGATGTATCAAATAAATGTCTTGGTAAGCATAAGAGACTTTAAAAAAAATTAATAAATGACTGGCCCCAAACTTTTGAGCGCTAGATACTTATAATCTCAATAAGAAATGTTCAAGTCACATGTTGCCCCTAAATAAACAGAACTTATATTTATATTAAAGAAACTCAAGGTCTTATTTCTCTCTTTTGGTTTTTCAGGTGAAATATGACCCAGACAGTTTCTTGACGGGTTTCATGAGATTCACCCATGTGTGCTAGAAGTACTCCTTACGTAAGAATACCTATGAATACTAATGAGATGAGCAGGAAAGCTAGAGCACGTTTAGCCTAGAAAGTACACTGAGCTCTATTATATCAAAAGATCAAGGAAAATCTTGATTTGACCCCTTTGATCAGAGAAAGTAATGTGTGGCTGGGTGGTTTAGTATAACTGTGTGCATCTATATGCAAAGTTTCTGCTAAAAGCATTATAGTCTCCACATGGATGGATGGATAGATTGTGTGCTGGAAAAACCCTGATATCTGGCCTAAGTTACGAAATTTAATTTTATTGATGAAAGCGGCATTTGAATAAAAAGATGAGGATGATGGACATACAGGAGTGGAGAGAGAGCGGAAAGGAGAGTTTCCATAGCGATGTCCTTGTGGAGGGTTCCAAGTTGGAATGAATGGCAGCCATTCAGTCATTCATCAGTCATTCTCTTTATGAAGAGAGGCACTCTGTCTTATTAAATACAGTCTCCTTCCTTACCTCCTCCTTGTCCAGCTCACACTCACTCACCTGCAGTCACGCTCTCCATATGCTAACATACAGCATCATTAGTCATACAGGGGGGTTACGGCACATCCCGAGGTTCAGTGTCAGGGTGAAAGGACGGTGCTGATGATGCTGAAATATGCGTCAGAGAATGTCCTGTGAGTGTGTGTCTGCCCAAAGGAAAAGTTCATTGCTCAGAGGTCACTCAGTAGACTTAAAGCTGATTTTTAAATGTTAAAATATCTTCTATCCCACCAAAATATGCAGAAAATACTGAGCAAGTCATTTGGAGTTTCCCTTTCCTTATTCTGTTTATTGGAGCAATCTAACAAATCCATTCCTGGCTCAACCAATGGTGTGATTTTGGGGCGGGACTACCTGTATATCTGTTGTTATTGTTAACTACCAAAACTATAAAAATGCTGAAATACAACCAAAGTATAAGTATTATATGAAATGTTTAATTTATTAGAAATGTTGCCTTGCAGCTAACTGAAGTTGAAGTACTTTAATGACTAAAACTCAAATAAAAAATTAATGAAAGATAAATTGGAATATTAAACTAATAAAAGTAATTAAAAGAACAAAGGCAAAATAACTAAATTATTAACTTTAAAGTTAAAATGAATGCTTAAAAATAAAAGCTAATTCAAAATATTAATAAATATAAATAATATGAAAATGTGTTTGGGAAACAACTGTTATTTTTGCAGTTATTTTTCAAACGGTATCTGTATAGGTGTACTCAGTTTTGCTTCATCAACTTGGTCTCAGACATTTCTTCTAAAATTATTAGAGAGAAATACAAACAGAGAATGAGGCAGTTGAACCAAAAATGTTTGGTTGAAAATATGTGTTTCTGTTGGCTTGCAGTTTTATTTTATACTTTTTTTGTTTGTTTGTTTTACCATCTGATATTTCAAACATAAAACACACCTACATTATGAATTCAGTGAATATTAATAAGTACCTTGACTAGGCTGAAGTTTGACCTAATTAATATTCATGAGAAAAGTCATCAGTGTGTTGTGACATCACAAATAATTCAAACATTTAAAAAAAAGCTTCTTGTGTGTCACCAAAACAAAAAGCTATAAAATTATTTTGGCTAGTTCATATTGAAATCTCTGATATTAGATTATTAGTTAATTAGTAACTAATTAGTTTTATATCAAATAATTTGTTTTCTTACAAAATCTGATAACAGTTTGAGACATATAAGAGAGACACATAAGAGATTAATGGGGTCTTTTTATTGGGGGAAACTTACTCTTAAGCTTAAGTCTCTATTTGAACTTGAAACAAGTGAGATATTGAAGTGATCTCATTTCTGATTGTTCTTTCCCATTAGTGTTTGTGTATGTTTCATAACATTATAAATGAACAACATGTACTGTAATTGTGTTGTTGAACACTCATAATGATACATTAACATTATTACTGCTACCATAATTTATTCTAATAATGTGTATTACAGTTTTTTACAAACGCTATGACAATTTTTTCATTACTTTTAACAAATTTCCTAAACTCTTAACGCACCGACACACCTACATCACACAATTGGCAAAACAGTTAATTTCATGCTCAAAATCACACATTGTAAACTAAACTCCAACACTAATTTTCAAAATACAAGAATTCACTAACACAATACACATGTCTAACAAAACCCTAACACATGTTCTCTTCCAACAGGAACATTACGTCAATCATAGCACAATGTCATAAAAACACTAACACTAAATGGAATTACAGAAACTGCATGATTTTATGTGTCAGGACTGCCCTTATACAATATAAAGTAAATTTTATTGATCATAGATTGTGTGTCTTTTGAAGACTCTCTACATTTTTCGTTTTGTTGGATTTAGTAAAAGCACTAATTTTGTTTCTTTTGCTGCAGAAATTCAATACAAAAAACTGAATGACCCATCTCAGAGTAGCTTTATAGAATGCCCTTCAGTTTTATTTCATTATCAGCAATCATTATGTTGACAAAAGCAAGTTCCTGTTCTTCATTTAGGAGCTTTCCTCTGCCCCCAAAGAAGCCCAAATACTTTACTGTATGCCATATGGTCATCTGATTGAAAGAATATCAACACCTGAACAATTCCTAGATGGGAATCAGCTGTGATTTATATATTTGCATAACTTCAATTGGCCGTTTCTCAGTACCAATGGAATAAAATACAGGGGATATTTGTGTTATGTGTGGTTTGCGGTTATATTCACTATATCCACCAAAAAAAATAACATTCCAATTAATTGTGGGTGCATGAGATATAAATCTCTGTGTTTGTTTGCTAATCAATCCGGTTGCCGTTTCTTCACATTGTAAGTTTTCAAAACAATTCCTCACGTGTAAAGGAGCCGAAGATCATAATAATATGCAAAACTGTTATCATCATCATTATCATAGCAGTGGCCGTTTAATTCCAAGTCTTCAATGTGGCACGCCCATAAAAACCGAGCATTTCAAGAGCTAGGCTCAAAATCAGGGTAGAAAATAGCCTATTACTTATTAATTATGATGTTTTTTTATTTAATAACAACACAAACATCATACGTTGACCTCAGACAATAGTATAAAACAATTAAAATGCCAGTTCATGACCCCTTTAATATAATCGTTGGGCTTGGCAGACAGCACAGTAGTGGCAAGTAACAGGTCTCTCTGATGTTAATGTTAAGTTAGACAATTGCCTTGAGTGACATTCATCATTCTGCCCGTCAAATATCTAAAGTCTAAAGCCCTTGTCACACTCCTGCATGAATATTTTCTAGGGAATATATCATTTTGGAGATGTTCTGTGCCTGTGGTGGCTTTGGTGTACTGTTTTTTTAATCAACTTTCCTCTTTGAATCTTTGTTGTATTTTTTTGCTCAGCCAGCTGTTAAACTCACTAAGGTTCCATGCGGACATGACATCTTCGAATTTGCAGTCCTTGAGTGTTGTCCTTTACTCTGTCCTCACTACTCACAAATCCCATCTAAGCCCACAGTACACCGTTGAAGGGAAATTAGCCGAAGCTCGGCTGCATTTTAATGTTCAAATGAGGTACTGATGGATTAGCATGCAACTCTGTAAGAACAGAATGTAACTGTTTTGTGCAGAGTCAAAAATGAAAGCTTCAGCTCTGTGATTCATACAATGCTCATGAAAGTGACAAAAAGGCAGACTCATAAAGACAAACCGAATTTAAAAGGCTGCTTTTTCTTTCTTTACAGTGGTTTCTCATGGACAGTCCTTTATATTTGTCTATGTGAGAGAAAGGCCCACCAGTTTTCTGTACAAATTTACTACATTTACTACATAAATGTCATATAAAGAGCAATACATAGGAAATAAAAATCACAAATGTGCTCAACTGCTCAGATGGAGAGCAATTTAAGACTAAAAAGGTTAGTTCGCCCCGAAATGAAAATTCTATCATCATTTACACACTCTCATGTCGTTCCAAATCCATAAGACTTTCGTTCAAATTTGGAAAAAAAAAAGAATATTTGTAATGAAATTTGTGAGATTTCTGTCTCTCCATGGAAAGTCTGTTCACCTAAATGGTTAAAAACATTCATAAAGAGATTGTAAAAGAAGTCCATGTGAATCCATATTAATCCAAGTCTGAAAAGACACGATCAGATTACTTTATATGATGTACACTTTTTATTTAGGCTTTTATTCACATTTAAACATTCATCAGTGAACGTACATAGAGCACTCACATATGGCAAATGGAAGCTCAAGTATGTTTGCCTGACATGCAAGAACCAATCAGGTTCATTCTCTTGTGTCACGCAGCACATTTGAGCTTCAGCAAGAACCAATGAGGTTTGCTCTCGTGCATTAAGCAATATTCTGCTCAATAAAATTGAATAGACAGAATAGACAATGGAGGGACAGAAATATCCCAGAGTTCATTAAAATATATTCACTAGTGTTTCGAAGATGAACGAAAGTCTAATAGGATTGGAACAACATGAGAGTGGGTGATGGATGA
Source organism: Gobiocypris rarus (assembly GCA_023029165.1). Lineage (NCBI taxonomy): Eukaryota > Metazoa > Chordata > Actinopteri > Cypriniformes > Gobionidae > Gobiocypris > Gobiocypris rarus. Next base: position 8,503,099 of record CM040914.1, on the reverse strand, counting down.
CAGGCTAATTTTTTGGTAAACTAACACTTTAAAGACACGTTTATGCAGGGTTCCTAAAGGTCCTTTAAAAGCCTTAAGATGCCATAAATTCAGGGTTAATTACTCACCCTCATGTCGTTCCAAGCCAGTAAGACATTCGTTAATCTTCAGAAAACAAATTAAGATATTTTTGATGACCCAGTTTCTTCTCTTCGGTGTTGTTCTCCGACACGGTTTACATTGTGAACACAGTGCTTCTGGGTTCTACATCAGAACGCCGCCTTACTGTTGGCCGGCTCCTGTGTCAGCATTACACGCATGCGTCGTGGTGCTCACATGAACAGCATCAGAGACTGACATGGATGTTTTGTTGGAAAATTAATTGTTGAATAAAGTCGTTATTTTTGAATAAAGTATTCTTGTCGCTTCATAACATTAAGGTTGAACCACTGTAGTCTAGGGGTGTCGAAATTAATCGTTTCTACGATGCATCGTGATGCACACGAGGACGATTCCGTATCGGTTCAGTAATAGACCATACTCGATTATAATTCACTGATCTTTTTCTGACTTAATTTGTCACGTACGTGCTTTGTCGCGGTAGCATACAATGGCAGGGAGGCAAGACACGCGTGAGAGTAATTAAGAATGCTCCAACCACTTTAAAAGCTGACATCTGGGCACATTTCGGCTTTTATGAACAAACTGCATGCATAGCATGACCTGGAGAACACACACGGTGTGTGTAAATCAAAGCTATCTGATGTACACTTGGGCACATAAATATGTCTCCGCAAAATGGATATAAATCTGATCTTTATCACTCTATGCAGATTTAGTTCATGTCATCGAAAACAACAGATATGAGCTGCATTTTATTGATCAGCAGCTAATATCAAAAATCAAAGACCGCAATAGGAGAGAGCGCGGTAACAGCATGGTAAGATCATGGTAAGATGCTCAATACAAAATGATTGTTGAGCATCTGCGACTTACTTTCAGTAGTTGATGAATAGATCCAGCTGCTCATCGCATGCTTCAGTAGCTCAGTCATATCTGGCTTTAACATGTCATTGACATATGTGGTTTCAACAACGAGATGCATTTAGACTTTAGTTTTGACTGTAATGCGGCCCAGACCACCTCATGAAGTGGCTTTTAGTATATTTTTGTGTATTTGTTCTAAATGCTCCTGTTGTCTTCTGTGCCCAGACTTGAGTTTAATTTGATACATTCAAAAAGCGTGTTTTCTTTGAGCAGGTAAAATTAAAAGTTCAGTCCATATAACTGACTGACACAATTGTTTACATGAGGATGCAATGCATCGTCAATGCATTGTGATGCATCGTGATATCGAATCGAACCTAATCGATGGCATGAAAATCGTAATCGAACCGAACCAAACTGTGAGACCAGTGTAGGTTCACACCCTTACCGTAGTCACATGAACTATTTTAACAATGTCTTCACAATGTCTGGGCCTTTAAAGGGGTAATTACATTGCAGTCTGTGGAGGGGTCAAAAAGCTCTTGGATTTAATCAAAAATATCTTAATTAGTGTTCCGAAAATGAATGAAGGTCTTTTGGGTTTGGAACGACATGAGAGTGTGTAATTAATGACAGAATTTTCCGTTTTGGTTGAACTTACCCTTTAAGGTCGTTAAATATCATAAATTGCATAACAGAAGCATCTTTGCATGAGGTCTTAAATTTGGGGACGAAAAACAGGAATCGGGCCAATGTGGCTATATTTAAACTTTAAAAGTCTGACATTTAGTTAAATAAATGTGAGTACCTCATATTTCAAAGTAAAAAATCAGGACTGTTGTGCATTCTACGGCTCACGGTTTCAGAGCATTTTGCAATCAATAAATGCCACACATTTATGCCAAGTGATTCTTTATGATAAACTGTAAATAACGACCATGTTCACTCTTAGATGAAACGGTTCTATTTCTGTCTGGCACGTCATATTAACTTTTAGGGATTCTGATTATGGGATTTATTTTATAGATTTAATCAATTAGTTTTGTTTTAATTGTAATTACATTTTATGAACTTAACAGCTTGTAAACATACTTTATCACTAGAAACGTTTAATCCTAGCTATCCTTTTTTTCTAAGAACGTACTTTATTGTGTTTATATTGTAAAATGTTATAGACAGTGTATATTTAATCTCCATTATATTTTTGAATGTCTTAAGTAAAGCTCAGACATAAATAATTTAATTTTAAATTGTATGGGTTTGTTCCGTATGGACATAATTTTATTTGTGCAGGTCTCGCAAAGATGTCTAAAAATGTCTTAAATTTGATATATGATGATATATGACTTGTATGTTATGTAAGTCTTTTGAAGTCATATGATATAGCTAGAAACAGAGCAAAATTTAAATCATAACTCACTGAAAATTGCACAGCTGAGGCTTGCTTGTGCCATTTACATCCAGATTCAAAAATGGCGTCTCAACATCACTGATGCCAAAACAGCAGCGGGCTTTCATTTTCCTCACACATGCTAGAATTTGGTCTGTTTGTCACACATTTTGGAGTTTGGCAAACATGGTCAAAGTGAACCACTGAAAAAATAACAGCATATGAATTTGGAACAACATGAGGGGGAATAAATGATGACAGAATTTTCATTTTTGGATGAAAAATCCCAATAATCCCACATCGAGCTTCAGAAACTATCCTAACAACATCTCACAGTGTGCTAAGATTTGCCAGGATACCAGAGTCTGCAATCAACTCAGACTGAATATTTCTCATTATATTATTCAGGTTATGCTATTCATATTAATTGATATCTCTATTCTCCGACTGTATGTCGGAGAAAACCACAAGACAAAGTTGATAAATGAAAAACAACTGAGAACTTTATCATGAAGATTCTATCAGATGTTTTCCAGTGATTTGCATTGGTGAAGTAGTCTGTGTGTTTGTGCGCATGTGTGCACGTTGTTGTCAGCATGTCTCTCTGCTTCAGTCTCCTGCTTTAATAAACCTCCCGGAGTTCATATCTAATTGTGAGTGTGTGTGGATGACAGAAAGAGCAGCTTGTCTCTAATACTGTGTGACATTTACTCACACAATTTAATTAACTCTCCAATAACAGCCAGATTTCTCTCCCTTTTCATCTCGCACACACACATAAGCACACATACACATTGGTGTGTACATACAAAATATGTTAATTTGAACCGAGACTTGTTTGCACTATGGAAGTTTTAAATGCCTTTAAAATGCCTTTTCCTCTGTGTTTTGGGTCCAATTCAAAGTGATTCTAGTCATATGATCACAAGCCTCCACCCAATGTTATGTAAGATTCCTCACTGAATGTTTTGAGGAAAACTTGAGAGTGTCAGCCACAACATTACAACCACTGACAGGTGAAGTGAATAACATTAATTATATCGTTACAATGGCACCTGTCAAGGGGTGGAATATACCTACCAAAATTGGTGCAATGAAAGACAGCCAAAGAACTGGCATCTGGGTCATGGGCACTAGGCCTGGGAATTGACAAATTTCATGATTAGATTTTTTTGTTTTTTATTCAAATTGAATTTTAATTCTTAAGCTTACGATTCGATTCAATCTAGAAACTACTTTCTCATTCCTGCGTATTAGTCTCGGATCTTCGGAGCCGTACCATGGCTGCAGCAGCACAATGATATTATGCAGCGCTGAAAGTAGCCCCCAGCTAGGTAACTTTCAATGTGACTGCCGCTGACAAATTGTGTTGTGCATTTACCTGTGTGATTAGCCATGGTTCTGTGTGTTGTAAAGGGCTGTGATAGTAAGTCGAAGGTGTATACTACCACCATGTTTCACAGAATACCAACTAATCATTGCGCCGCTGCAGCCATGGTACGGCCGTGAAGATCCGCAACTATTACGCAGGAATGAGAAAGTAGTTTCTAGCCATATAGGTGTAGAAAATTGCAACTTTTCATTTTCACACGATGTAACTGTAGAAGAGTCAAGTTTTAAATAGGAAAAATATTGAAAGTGTCTTTGGTCATTTTTAGAATCAATGATGTATGCTAAGCTATGCTAAAAGTGCTACCGCCAGATACAAAGATCGACTGAATGGATTCAAAAACGGTAAAACTCAACTATTTAACTCACAGGGACTTGGAAAATGAGCCTTTTCAACAAAAAAAGTGGAGTGTTCCTTTAACAGATTTGCTGCACATTTCTTGGTGCCAGACAGGGCCATCGTTAGAGGAGAGAACGGTGGTGAAGATTCTCTGGGTTTTCATGGGGTCCCCGAGATTTCAACCACGGGGGACCCAAACCCTAGATGATATTAGGCAGGTGGTTTTAATGTTGTGGCCATTCAGTGTATACAGTATATAAATTAAATATAAATTAGTGCTGTCAATCGATTTAAAATAAAAATAATAATGAATTAATTGCAAATTTTTTCTGTACATTAAAAAAAAAAAAAAAAGTTATATTGTAATTCACAGTTACTCTCCAAATTAATGTAGAAACAACTTAAAGACAGTATATGTTATATATTTTTAATGGCATCTTTTTATGTATGAAGGCTAGTATCACTGCTACTGATCTCTCTGACATGATGATTTTCACATTAATTATAGACATTCAATATTACAGTATAATTGAAAGCTATCAATTTCAACATCGATTAGGCTTTAAAAAAACAATCTTTAAACATAAATCCTTTATAACAAATGTTTTTTACCTGTGGCCTTCCTACCTGTTAGATAGAAATTTAATAAAGTTATCAAACACTTTACAGTCTTTACTGCTTTTATTTTAATTAAATATAGATTAAATAAAATGTTCTTCATTACCTTTGTTCTTTGATTAACATTAATGACAGACATGACAGCAAATGGTTTATTAGGCTGCTGTGACTTTTTTTCAAGACTTGCTAATGGTGCGAATCTGACACGCATCTCATTGTCTCACAACTCTTTAAGTTCATTTAAGACATTATTTAACTCATTGAAGACTGCTGTTATGAGGATACTCGACAAAACAGGCATTTTGGACTAATTCTGTTAGTTATTGTTTGTTCAAGCACTAAAGAGAACTCAATACTGGCATGCATCTTTGTGTGCACAAGAGTCGTGTGTGTGTGTGTGTGTCACACAGACACTCCATTCACATATAGTGTGTTTTTGTGGTGCTTGAATGGTTTAAAAGCATTTGCGTGAATAACAGCATGATCATATAAAGTAATTCTAGCCAGATTTTGATGGAAAAAAACGGGTGCTGCGCTAATTGCGTTAAATATTTTTAATGTGTTAAAGTGGAAAAATGAATTGTATGCATTAACACGTTAATTTTGACAGCCCTAATATTATATATATCCAGCAAACATGCAGGATTCATCTCATATAATATGCAATATATATATATATATATATATATATATATATATATATATATATATATATATATATATATATTTATTTATACAGTATTGTTCAAAATAATAGCAGTATAATATGACTAACCAGAATAATCAAGGTTTTTAGTATATGTTTTATTGCTACGTGGCAAACAAGTTACCAGTAGGTTCAGTAGATTCTCAGAAAACAAACAAGACCCAGCATTCATGATATGCACAATCTTAAGGCTGTGCAATTGGGCAATTAGTTGAATTAGTTGAAAGGGTGTGTTCAAAAAAATAGCTGTGTGGCATTCAATCACTGAGGTCATCAATTTTTTGAAGAAACAGGTGTGAATCAGGTGGCCCCTAATTAAGGATGAAGCCAACACTTGTTGAACATGCATTTGAAAGCTGAGGAAAATGGGTCGTTCAAGACATTGTTCAGAAGAACAACGTACTTTGATTAAAAAGTTGATTGGAGAGGGGAAAACCTATAAAGAGGTGCAAAAAATGATAGGCTTTTCAGCTAAAATGATCTCCAATGCCTTAAAATGGAGAGCAAAACCAGAGAGACGTGGAAGAAAACGAAAGACAACCATCAAAATGGATAGAAGAATAACCAGAATGGCAAAGGTTCAGCCAATGATCACCTCCAGGATGATCAAAGACAGTCTGGAGTTACCTGTAAGTACTATGACAGTTAGAAGACGTCTGTGTGAAGCTAATCTATTTTCAAGAATCCCCATAAAGTCCCTCTGTTAAAAAAAGGCATGTGCAGAAGAGGTTACAATTTGCCAAAGAACACATCAACTGGCCTAAAGAGAAATGGAGGAACATTTTTTGGACTGATGAGAGTAAAATTGTTCTTTTTGGGTCCAAAGGCCACAGGCATTTTGTGAGACGACCCCCAAACTCTGAATTCAAGCCAGAGTACACAGTGAAGACAGTGAAGCGTGGAGGTGCAAGCATCATGATATGGGCATGTTTCTCCTACTATGGTGTTGGGCCTATTTATCGCATACCAGGGATCATGGATCAGTTTGCATATGTTAAAATACTTGAAGAGGTCATGTTGCCCTATGCTGAAGAGGACATGCCCTTGAAATGGTTGTTTCAACAAGACAATGACCCAAAACACACTAGTAAACGGGCAAAGTCTTGGTTCCAAACCAACAAAATTAATGTTATGGAGTGGCCAGCCCAATCTCCAGACCTTAATCCAATTGAGAACTTTTGGGGTGATATCAAAAATGCTGTTTCTGAAGCAAAACCAAGAAATGTGAATGAATTGTGGAATGTTGTTAAAGAATCATGGAGTGGAATAACAGCTGAGAGGTGCCACAAGTTGGTTGACTCCATGCCACACAGATGTCAAGCAGTTTTAAAAAACTGTGGTCATACAACTAAATATTAGTTTAGTGATTCACAGGATTGCTAAATCCCAGAAAAAAAATGTTTGTACAAAATAGTTTTGAGTTTGTACAGTCAAAGGTAGACACTGCTATTTTTTTGAACACACCCCTTTCAACTAATACCCCGATTGCACAGCCTTAAGAGCGTGCATATCATGAATGCTGGGTCTTGTTTGTTTTCTGAGAATCTACTGAACCTACTGGTAACTTGTTTGCCACGTAGCAATAAAAAATATACTAAAAACCTTGATTATTCTGGTTAGTCACATTGTACTGCTATTATTTTGAACAATACTGTATATATTGCATATTATATGAGATGAATCCTGCATGTTTGCTGACCTACACAGCAGTCAATTTCCCTACCCTTAGACATAAAATAAAAACAAAACAATGTTATTGACAGTTTGGCATGTTAGTCACGCAACACCCTCATATCTGAACACAAAGTTCTTGATCAGAAAAGAGCTACAGTATGTCCTAGACTTTATGATGATAGCCAAAGCACTGGCTTGTGAGACTAACAGCCTCTCTAATGGTCTAATGAGAGCGAGAGGCTAGAGTGTCTTGTTGACTAAGGACTGAAGAGAGTACAAGCATTTCATGTGAGCTGCTGCTATGCAAGAATAATTCCTAGTCCTGCAAAAAAAACAGCACCGAATTGCTGGCACAGAGTGAATACCGGCTCACTTTGAATACTGGCTTCTTCAGATCAATCTATTGATTTCTAGGTTCTTTACTGCACCAATACATAGATGTTTCTCTAAGGGTGTGTTCACACTTGGCCTGTTTGGTTCATTTTAAACAAACCCTAATGTGATTGCTCTGTTTGTGCGGTTCATTTGAGTAAGTGTGAACGCTGCCATCCGAACCCTGGTGCGCACCAAACAAACAGACAGAGACCGCTGAAAAGATAGGGCTCGGTCCACTTCCAAACTAACTCTGGTGCGGTTTGAATGAAATATGAATGCAACATGGACCAAAGACATGTACATTAACCAAAAACATTACATGATGTCACAAAATGCAACCCTAAAAAGGACTGAAGCATACCCGTTTTTTCTCATCATATTCCGATGTTGTCGTTTTTTAAGGTCAAACAAACCAAGCGAACCGAATTACAAGTGTGAACACACCTTATAAAACATCAACCCTTATGTAAAGCCCTTATGGTTCTTATTAGAATTTTTAAAAGATATGTGTAGATATTTATATAAATGATTATACTATGTTTTTTGTATTTCTTATGTCATATTATATTATTACATTCTATATTAAATTTCAATTTATTTCAACTTTAACTTATTTTATTTCAGTTATTTGCTAAGGCAACATTTTTTATTATATTATTTTTTATACCCCTTTATTAATTAATGACATTGATTTTTAATAGTTTTAGTATTGCCCCTTTCATTGTTCAGATATACAGGTAGCCAGAATCGTTAAATTGCCATCCATAATAAATAATCGTACTGTACCATTTCACTCCATGGCCTGATGACAGCAAACTACTCTTCCACTTCTCTCTCTCTCTCTCTCTCTCTCTCTCTCTCTCTCTCTCTCTCTCTCTCTCTCTCTCTCTCTCATGCAGTCTGTCTGAATTATTTACGCACTGTTATTGAGAGGATTTTTACTTACAGTAGAACAACTCTGAGGAAACCAAAACACATACATATATTTAGACAATCAGAGTTTCTTTGTGTATTTATATAGGTATGCAGCCGTTTAGTCCTATTTCAACATTTTTTTTTTTTTCATTATTAAAGGAAAACTAAAAGATTTGAAAATCCTCATAATTTTCTCTCCCTCGTGAGTAAGAAAATATTGTCTGAATGATCCATTTATATTCACTAATTCATATCCTCAGTTTTGACCTCTCTCTTTATTTTCTACTTGCATATCTTACTCTCTAATGGGAGTTTGATTTGATTACAGAATGTGTATGTGATTGTGTGTGTGCGTGTGTTCTGTGTCTAATGGGTGTACGTATGACAGATGTGATCGCTATCTGCATGCCCAATTCCATCCATCAACCACCCCCCCATGCCTGACCCCTTGGATGCCACAGCAAGTTTGAGGGGCATTTCTTTGTCCCACTGTCCTCCAGTGAAGGGTGCATATGTGTGTGTGACGTCTGAAACCTTTGGGTCTGCTTTAGCAGTGTTACTGCAATGCAGTATGATGTATGGGTGCACAAAGTGTGTGTGATACATTGCATTATACCATGCTTTTCTGGGTTTTGCTAGCAAGTTTGCATCAACAAAACACTGAAGTGTGGTTAAATCCCTCTCTATGACTCGTGACTTACTGCAGCGAGGAAAGCAGTGCCTTAGTAAGCACTTTTTTGAACTATTGTAAGGCACACACATTTGCAAAGGCTTCACTGCGTCAGTTTGACTTTTTATTTAGAGAACTTGTAGGATATGTTTGACAGCATCAACTACATTTTCTTGACTTCATAATGTCATATCCTGTTTGTAGTCACATATGGCAAGAGTCTGTTGTTGAGGCAAATTGCACTAATAAATGTATTTATCAGTATGTAATAAAGAGTAGATTTGCATTTTCTGAAGGAAATGTCAGCGTTTCCAAGGCAGCACAAGAATAGTAATAAAATGTCAGGTAGGTTTAGGGTTTAGACTTTGGTTCTGTGTAAATGAAATGCAGAATCAGAGCTGCTTTGCCACTATCAGGACATTCAGCACACATCTTGTGTTCTGTCAGTCACGGAAGAGATTCAACACAAAATGCGACACTGACTACGTTTACGTGTGCACCAATAATGCGACTATTTATAATAATCAGAGTAAGGTCTTAAACGCAGTAAGATTTACATGACATGAGCAGAACTCTTCACTCCAGTTTAATTGCAATTTTCATTATTCTGATTATTCGCTAATAAGTATGGTTATACCCAAATAGGCATACAGTATGCATGTTATCGGCCATCTATTCATAATACATTTTTATGTCATGTTCTTCGCACAATCTAGATAAAGATACGGAGCAGGGACTGTGCAGCGTGTTGTGTTAACAGAGTTTATTCATGAAGTTGTGTGAACAACACATGGTGTGTACATCCGCCCACATGCACACTTTGGTCAGAAGGGTAATAATTTGTTTAAGGTGTTTATGTGCCTGTTTATTGCAATTAAAAGCGGCGTACGCCATCTAGTTTAATGCGACTATGGTTACTACGATTATGAGCTTAATCGCATTAGTTTGATAGAAGTATTGCGTTTAAATGAGGTAAAGTTTAATCGCAATATTGTCAAAATCCTACTATAATCGCATTATGAGGGAGCATGTAAATGTAGTCACCGTCTTTGCTGTGTACAGTACATAGACTGCTATAACTGGTTAAATATATGCATGGAAGGCAAGACCAATCACATTTTAGTATATAAAGCCAATCAAAATTCTGTATGTATAAATATGAGGTCAATAGTGTCAGTTACATTTTGAATGCTTAACATGGTTATGTTAAGTGTTTGTTTGTTTTTGCAATAAAAAATAAATTTAAAAAATTCATACATACATTCAAACTCACATACAACGATCAGGCATAACATTATGACGTTAATGTTGTGTTGATCCCCCTTTTGCTGCCAAAACAGCCCTGACCACAGACCAACAAAATATATTTTTTACCTTCCAAAAATGTATTACATTTTGTTTTTATTTTGTTAAAGTGTAATGCTTGTAATGGAATCCCAAAATACAACTATTGCTGAAATTATCTATAAAATGTGTACATCAAAACCATCATGAAATGGCTTGACAAGCGCAGTTCAGTCCTGTGTACTGAAACAGGAAGGCTTAGTTTACAGCACAGCCATGAACTTTCATTTGCTACTTGCTAAAGCTAATTAGAAGGCGATGAGAGCATTTTATTGGATAAATATTTGTATATGCTCCTGAGAGCATGATGAGTCATTGATATGTTTGTTGTGTTTTCTTGGAAAAGAACTGGGCGGAATTCCAGAAAGTGAGATTAACTTACCGTCACAAATACCTTGAACTTTCGGTTTATTAACCCAAACCTTGCTTACTCAAGGTATGCTGGTTCCAAAAACAAGTCTGGCAGTTCAGACAACTCAGACTATGTTCCCAGTTAACACACAAGACATTCTCAACAGAGCGACGAATCGATGATTCACCATGGAAACAGACACTAAGAAAAAGCACACAATTCTTCTTCTTCTTTTGTTTAATGGCGAGTTACATAACCTACTTAGTGCACAGCGGCACCTATTTGGTAGTAATGCAATAGAATTTTCAATGTCTTACTTTAATAAGTAATCTGTATTAGTTGAAAATAAGGATTATAATGTTTGGTAATTAACTGAATGCAGATCCATGTGAGATGAGAATAAAATAAATAATAAATATATTTGAATTGCATTAAAGGGCACCTATTACCGTATTTTCTGCACTATAAGGCGCACCGGATTATAAAGCGCACCTTCAATGAATGGCCTATTTTAGAACTGTTTTCATATATAGGGCGCACCGGATTATAAGGTGCATAGAATAGAAGATACTGCAGTCAAACGTTTGTGTTATGCATCCACTAGATGGAGCTCTGTGCTAAAGGGAATGTCAACAAATCAGTCAGATAAAGTCCAACTTTATTAAGCGTTCTGACAACTCCGTTCACTCCCATGGTAATTTTGTTCAAACATTGATGTGCATATAAACAATATCTCCCAGCCTTGCTAACTTTTCTCCCAAACGTGGAGGGGAACTTTTCCTTAATTCAGTAAACATGTAGCCTAGTAAAATAAACAGTCAGATACCACTAAATCAAACGTTAGTGCATAAATCCACATTGTTCAGTTACGTGTAACACGTAAAGCTCACTTTTTCAGTTCATTCCCCGTCCACGAATCCCTCGAATTCTTCTTCTTCAGTGTCCGAATTGAACAGTTGGGCAACTACAGCATCCAACCTGCCCGGCTCCCTCTCGTCATTATCCGAAAGCACAGTACAGGTGTTTACTGACTACGGTAGCCGTAATGCTGCAAGCGGTGGCGGGTCGTACTGAAACATTTTATTATTATTAAATTGTTTTTATTGGTTTTTCATATTGAAACATTTTGACAGAGCGCCTTGATCCATATATAAGGCGCTCCGGATTATAATGCGCACTGTCGTTTTTTTGAAAAAATGAAATGCTTTTAAGTGCGCCTTATACTGCAGATAATACGGTATGCAAAATTCACTTTTATAAGGTGTTGAACATAAATGTGTGTTGGCAGTGTGTGTACACAACCACCCTTTAATGGTAAAAATCCACCCACTTTTTTTTTTTTTATCCCCATAAATCATAAACAGTGTCTCAGAACAAGCCGTTTCCAAATTCCTGCAGTGTGATGTCGCACTGCAGAGGCCCCGCCCACACATGCTGATGGACACTGACATACTAGCACAGACCCCTCCCTCAGAGAGCTGCAGCTGAGCTGTTCACAGTCCGCCATGTTAAAGCTACCAAAGTTCAGTCAGTCAAGAGCAGTGAGTGGATTTCTGTTTATCTTTTGTTGTTTTATTCATATTAACAGCAGATAGAGCAGCGGGTACTGTATTACACTGCTTTCACTTGAATAAAGTTAGACAGGCAGATCTAATATACACACAAGATTTCTGTAACTTACTTGCTGCATACGTGCACAGACACAACCAACTGTTTTCATGTGAACTATGTGTGTTTCTGACTTAAACTTGTGAGCATTTGACAGTTTAATCGCAATAACACATGCAAAAGAACTAGTCTAGTTTAATAGACTACTTACGGATGTGCTGACATCCAGCTCTGTGCGCATGCCACAGGAGCATGTGTGTGTGTTTAAGTTGAGAGCGATAAGGCTTTAAAACACATGCAGATGATAATATTTCATGATGATGAAGAACTGCAATGAACTGCACATGAGCATGTCTGCGATAGAGATGATCATTAAAACAAACAGATATCATGTTTCAGTTTTCATTCGCGTGTTCACTGCTGTGAATGAGCTGTGAACGAGATGTGGGGAGCAGCAGCTCATTTGCATTAAAGGAGCCACACACAGAACAGCTCATTTTTCTTTAGCCCCAACATTTTCAAAATGCTATTAAATGATCTGTTAGGAATTTTGGTCTGAAACTTCACAGGCACACTCTGGGGACAACTGAGACTTATATTACATCTCGTAAAAAGGGTGCATAATAGGTGCCCTTTAACATTTTAACTTGTTTTTAATTTATTTTGTATTCTAATTCTTAAGAATTAATATATACTATTGTTTTAGTACATAACTGAAATAAATTTGAGCAAACTAATCCTGGAACATGAGCTGCTAATACAGGTTATGTTCAGAGAGTGAGTTGCCATTATTTCTTACATACCCTGAAAGTTTCCTCTGTTTTTGGAACCGAAAGTTGAGGTTATCCACTTACTCTTAAACATACCCGGGTATGTCACATAACCTGCTTTCTGGAATACCACCTACTGTGTCTCATTCCACTCACTATGTTGTGAATAAATAGGTGAGTGAGGAGAACAACCTAACGTGGGGTTAGTTGTAACGCATGGTTTAACACTTTCCACACATGCCAGGATAATGAAATGTTGTGTATTTACTAGTTGCCATATCAACATTATTTAGAGAAAAAGTTGCGCCAAAATTAAAAAAAATCTTTGGAAGATATCACTGAACATTTATTTAACCATAGCAAAAGTAAATTTCTTTATTAAGTTTATTTTTCATCTTTTTTTGTGTTTATTTAAAATAAGACAAACCTGATATTATTGTAACCTTGTATCTGTTATTTAACAGTTGAGATCATTCTTAAATCCTGATCTAACAGCAGAAGAAACGAGCCACAATTTAAATCCCAGTTGTGCAGACGGGGTGTGTTCACACCGCACGCGTAAGCAGCGCGTATTTTTTTCGGCGCTCATGTTAACAGATTTGTGCATTCACACTGGCAGCAGAGGCAGCAGAGGCAGCGCCGCAGCGCGTAGCAGGAGCAGAGCACAAGCGTCAGTGCCGCGATCGTTTCGGCACCGGGTCTATTTTTGACGCGCCGCTCACGCTGAATTAAAGCCACAGTGCATTGTTCTGAACAAAACTGACCTGATTAACATGCAAAATAACTACTTTCACCTTGAAATCATGTAGTGAAGTGTTTCACAAACACCATATGACATCCGGCGCTGTGATTTTTAAAAAATAAAATACTCGAAAACACATCACTGCCAGTTTTTGCTCAAACTTCAAAGGCCTGTTAAAATGATTAAAACTAGAGGCTTATTTTAACTTTAAGGTTACTTTTATCACGTAAACTACCTTTATACAGCATGTTATATGGTACAGAGGGGAACACAGTCGCATTTGCAGCAGATATACGCTGCCCATCATTAATCAAAGCACGAGACAGACAGGGGTCGGAGGAGAACACAGGGAAAGTGACAGAATGGACGATATTCGTCTGTATTTGCAATATACGAGCGCGGTTCAGCTGCGCGAGACAAACGCTGCCAGTGTGAAAGCACAACTGACGCGCGTGGCTCCCGCTCTCCATACGCACCGCTTCTGCCTAAATACTTTGCAGTCACGTCACTAACATGGATACCTGGCGGGCAAAAGGCAAACACCGAGAGAATGAAGTACTTGCCAGCCAGTACTAGTGACATCACGTGCAAAGTATGAATTAATAGGATCTTGCCAGGACGTCGCCAGTATTAATATACAAAAGTTGGTGTTTTGAGGTGTAAACGATCGTCGCCTGCATGCCAGATAGTTGTGCGATTGGATGCACAATAACCACATTTTGTCAGCGTTTGTTGCCGCGCCAGGTATCCATGTTAGTGACGTGACTGCAAAGTATTTAGGCCTATATCAATGCTAAAGGCGAGGGAATTCTGGATTAATCAGAAAAATCACCTTCCTTTTGAACGCTGTAAAAAGTCGTATCATAAGACACTTGAGTAAAGCGCTGTGTGATGATTTGTGTCTTAATCAGCCTTTTCAACATGTAAGTTATATACTATATATACACTCATAATAACTCGTACTCACCGCTCGGTCCATTTCAGCAAATTATGTTTTATGAAAGTTTCTCGTCTCTGTCTGTTGCTTTGATGTTGTCAACAAGCGTTGCGCTTGCACCACCTACTGGTGAGGGCGACTAACAGCAGATAGATATAATGCATCGGTAGTCTATTGCTTTTCCTCCAGTCCCTGATTCAATGTCGAATTTGCCGTCGAATTTGCCGTCGAATTTGAACCACTGAATTGTGGATCGAATTTGTAAAGCGAAATAAAACAGACCGAAAATTGCCTGTTGAATATTATAGGTTGTATTTTTAAGCAGTTTGAATATTTTGGAAGTGAAATATGAAAGGAGAATATGGATTATTGAATTTTTATTAATGAAAATGTGTTTGAAATGTTTTGAATTGAAATATTCACAGCTTAAATATACAACCATGTTGAATTTCAGCCCATATAAATGCAAGCCCTAAAAATACAATGCATTAAAATGCAATCATGGTTAATGCAATGCATATTTTTTTCAAGTAGTGCAATTCAACAGGCTTTTTTATTTCAAAAACATTTGGCATTATTTTACTTCCATACAGAAGCCAATGGCACATGTCACTATGCGTATTGGCACATCCGGTGGCACATCCAGTCTTCATGTGTCACTGACATTACCACGACACACTGGCACTGACATGACACCTGATTGACACAGAGTCGCAGAACATGTCGACATGTGTTGTGACACCTGCAGTAGTGACTGACAGATTAATCAAGCACCTATACTGACGTAACTGTGACACAAAATCCTAAATGTATAAATAGCCTAATTGTGTAATATTTTAAATATCAATAAAGCGCATTAAAGTAATATTTTTTCAAACCTGTTAATTGTGTCGCGCCTGTGTTTGATTGGCATGTGCCACTGGATGTTTTGTAATATGTCACAAACATCATGCAAAAATAAAGGTTAACAGTAATGGACGTGACTGTTAATGCGTTATTCGTAGGGACCCATGATAGATTTATTTGTCTTTCCTAGAATGGGAAGTTTGTGACATATTATAAAACATTCAGTGGAAATCTCACTAAACGATGCTTTTTACCGAGTTGTTGAGGGCATTGACTCTGTTCGGATAGATCTTCTCAGAATTTTCCTTTGAATAGAACACACTATCCGTGGATGTGGCCGCATTAGCAGACAGCTTGCGAACGACTGACATCTCACTCTTCAAACAGATTACATAAACTGAATATTTGTTTTTAATTGTATTTACGTTGTTTCAAACCTGACATTTCAGTGTTTCTTTAGACATATGTCTCATGTGTGTGTGACAAGTATTCAGTAAGTTACAGTTCATTTTCTGATAACATTTTGTTTTTAATTTGAGTGTACACACAAAAAAAACAAACAGATTCAAATGATGTATAACACTTGTATGACCAAAATCACCGGAGTATTTTGATTCTCTTTCGCACTGTTAAGAAGAAAAGCGAGATGACTCTGCCCACACCTGGGGGTTAATACAAGTGAAGGGGAGATTTTCAAATTTCAATCGTTTATCCTATTAAATTGTCACAGTAACAAACATCAGCAACAAAATATGTACATATACAAAATATGTACACATGCATTCACTAATATTATTTATTGGTCTTTGCAGCCATATAATTGCATTGAATCGGCCTACAGTGCATGATCATGCAATGGAAAGACTTGATTCCCAACCTTTCAGTTTATTGAAGTTGTGATAAACCTAAACTTTTCGCAACTAGATAAGGTCAGTCTAGTTCAGTTTAATTCTTCAGAGTATACCAGCTCTGTAAAAAGGATGGCACTATTGCAGTGATTCATAAATAATGAGGGTGGTCTGTAGCTATGAGGCAACTGCAGGTTACCTCAGTGAGGACATCACATGCAATTCCACAGTGTGAAACTGAAATAAATAAACGACTCTTTCTAATGCATGTTGGTTTCATAGTTAATGACTGTAGCCCAGTACAAACCTACTTCAAAAGGATTGCACAAACCTGACCAGGTGTTGATTGTGCACAAGTGCTCAAAGATATTCCTTTCCTTTGAGTTGTGGGAAAAAAAAAATTGGTTGCACTTTATTTTACAGTATGTGCACTTTCAATGTACGTACAGTGTACTTACCTAAGAAAGTACTGGGAAATATAAGGTGACTACAGGGGTTATGGTTAGGTTCAGGGGTAGGTTCATGTTTATTACCTAGTTATTACCCAGTTATAGCAAGTACATAATATGTACATCGGGAAAAAAATTAAATAAAGTGCTACCAAAAAATGTTGCATTATTTGTTTGGAAGAATCATATATTTGCTTTTAAAAAAATCCCGATAATGAATACTTGTTAAAACAAAGAAAGAAATCTTAGCAACTCCTTAGTTGTTCTAATTATTCAAGTCAAGTATTTAATCTTGCTCACTATTTCATTCCCACTGGAAATTCATTTAGATTTGGGTGTTTGATCTTCTCCTATTAAAACCTTCTTAAGACTTCAACATGACAGGGCAAGTTCAGAGGGTCATGTTGCTTTATCACAATTCATAAGCGTGTGTGAGTCCGCGTGTCCTAGGGGAGTGAAACTGCTCTTTCCCACGAAGTTCCAGTGGGAGGTTCCCATGGTAACACGAGAATCGGAAGCTACCGTAATTGGTCTCTTTTTTTCAGTCTCTGTTTTGTCTGGCTCTTGATCTCAGTTTCTTTATCTGTCTTTTCCTCTCTCTTTTTCTCTCCTTTGTGTCTGTCCCTTCTCTATCTACTGGCCTTTCTGCTTTCCTATCTCTTAAACACCAGTTAATTTTACTCGCTCATAATGATTTAACACCTAAAATGATTTTTATTTTGATAAAATGAAATTTACATTCACAGGAAAGGCAATAATTCAGCTAATAGACACACTGCGCAGAGATCCCGCATACAATCACTAATGTAAATGTGTACTGTATGTGATGTATTACACCACAGGTAATAGCTCTGTAAACTGTATTATATTGCTGTGGGAACAAATCGTGTCAACTCTGTCTGATCATACTATTAAAAACAATTAAACCATTACTTACAGTACATGATTGATAATAGATAAAGTAATCAGATTCACAACAGCTAACCAGATCATCCATAACTAAACAGCTAAACGGCTAAATCTATTGTTATGATTGACAAAATGTCAGCTCTATCTGTCTATCTATCTGTCTATCTATCTGTCTATCTATCTATCTGTCTATCTATCTATCTGTCTGTCTGTCTGTCTGTCTGTCCGTCCGTCCGTCCGTCCGTCCGTCCGTCCGTCCGTCCGTCCGTCCGTCCGTCCGTCCGTCCGTCTGTCTGTCATTTTTAGTTTTCACTATATTTATCCCCATATTTTTTAGATTATTTTCCTACTGCCCAGGCACGAAATGACCTTTTAAATATGTTGACTTGAAGTGCATGAAACCCACTGAGCCCTCACTTTTTTCAGCTGTCTTTTTCTTCACTTCACATCACAAGCCACCAAACTGTTACTAAGCAACCTTAGAAACAGTTGTGTATAATGGTTTGTTGAAGTAATCAGGATAATGAGCGTATGCGGTGTGTGTATACAGTACATGCGTTTTGTTTATGTTTGGACTCAGATGCACCTCAAGAAGATAAAAATAAGCACGCCGCATACGCTTGCGCAAACGAGATCAAGCCACATGTAGCGATTACACACTGTCTGCACATGTACTAGTCCTGTTCCCAGAAACATCTCTCTTAGACTTAATAAATAATGACGAATACCAAATTTGTTTCTATTTGACTGTGTCCTTGTGGGGACATTTTTTGGTCCCCATGAGGAAAACATCTTATAAATCAC
The DNA here is from genome assembly GCA_023029165.1 of Gobiocypris rarus. Taxonomy (NCBI): domain Eukaryota; kingdom Metazoa; phylum Chordata; class Actinopteri; order Cypriniformes; family Gobionidae; genus Gobiocypris; species Gobiocypris rarus. The sequence continues at coordinate 8,484,447 of CM040914.1, read as the reverse complement.
ACTAAATTAGTTTTTTGAAAAAGTAAAAATGCAGCATGTCTCCTGTGATGGGTAGGTTTAGGGGCAGGGGCAGTGTAGGGGGATAGAAAATACGGTTTGTACAGTATAAAATGCATTACGCCTATGGACTGTCCCCACAAAACATGGAAACACAACGTGTGTGTGTGTGTGTGTGTGTGGGCATGTTTAATGAAATATACAGTAAAACATCAACACTGTGAAATATTATTACAGTTTAAAATAACTTTTCATCATGTGATATTGAAAATTTTGCTTTGTCATCATATAATTATAATATTATATATATATTAAAAAAAAAAATTTTAAATGAAATGTATTCCTGTGATGACAAAGCTAAATTTTCAATATCACATGATGAAAGAAATCCTTCTAAATATGCTGATTTGCTATCAATGTTGAAGACATTGCTGCTTAATATTAAAAGAACAGCATTAAATTTAAAAGAACAGCATTTATTTGAAATTGAAGTGTCTTTACTGTCACTTTTGATCAATTTAATGCATCCTTGCCGAATAAATCTTATTACATTTACATTTCATCATTATCACATCATTATAAATGTATTAACTTATGAATGGTAATGCCTCACTTGAAAATCGTCATGGTTAAAGGCAGTCTTTATAATTGGTATCTGGTGAAAACTGACTGGATTTATTATCCATTAGTGGGTAAGGCTAATGTCAATCTGGCTAGCCTGGTTAGCTCTAGTAGACCAACTGGTGCTCTAAACAACTACTAACAACAAATCAGCTAAATACCAGCTTGACCTTAAACTGGGTATGACCTGAGTTTTGTTATTGTTTTTTTTTTTCAGGGAGTGGCATAAAAAATATATATATATACTATAAAATAAGTTTTTGAGTCTGTGCTATAGAATTCCTTGAGGAATGGGGCTATGACCATATTACCAGAAACCAAATCATTGTGTTTCCAGCGCATTAGGCCCTGGAGATCTCAAGAAATCTCATATCTGTGCTTTCAACCATTATACACTGAACGCCTTCTGCACTATTACAAGAAGAATTCCACATGACTTTAAATTGCGCTAATTTGATGCGAGGGTGAGTTGTTAATTTTCAAATGCGTTATGACAGACTACTCCAGGCTTTCATTTGGCATTTAAAGACTCTGGACTAAAGCATATCTCTGTGTTTATATGTGTCAGTGTTATTTAAGGCAAGACATTACAGGTAGAAAATCTTAACTAATAGATATCACCAAACTTTAGAGTTGATTTATCACAGTACATTAATACTATTTACTTTTTTAAGTAGGGATAGTTCGCTTGAAAATTAAAAATCAGATTTCTGTCTTTCTTTCTTCTGAAGAAAACAAAACAATATATTTTTGAATTATTTCAGTCTATACAATGAAAGCCAATGGGAAAAAATTCGGTCACTCTCTATTTTAGGTGTCTTTAACTGCTATGCATGTACATAAACAATTGCTAGGTACAATGCAGTTAATATAATTAAAAGCACTTAATATAAAGTGGGACCCATTTTTCGAAATATCTTCTCTTGTGTTTTATAGAAAAAAGGCATAAACTTTCTCGTCCCATTTCTGTTCTCTTTCACCATCATCACTATCCTCAGCAGAAGTGGCATGAATGTGACCACAACAATCTTGAGGATGAGCAATGAGAGCTGGAGTTGTCTGTATGCATTAGTGTGGGCTTTGGATAAATGTTTGATGAGGGGAACGCTGTCCCAGTTAAAGTGAGAGGGAAGTCTGCTGGAATTCCAGAAGGGTTTCGGTAAGACGGAGACCTGAGGAAACAGCAGGGGCCCATGTTAATGCTGCTCTGAGACACAGATATATAGTCTTCGGGGTTTAAAGAAGTATTTTAAATCCTGTTTGGTTCGTAAATGAGGTGTTATGTGTCCTGGTGTAATGAGGATAACTGCAGGATTTACCATGGTGATTGAAAGGGTGTAAACAGTGTGTTGCTGTGGCAGGTTTATGATTAATGAGGTAAAGTGCCTGTGGGGCTGAGTTTGCCTTTACACCGGCAGGTATGTAGATTGGTGCACTGTAATGTGAAAATGTAATTGCAGTTTTTAATTAGACGCATATGAAAACAAACTGGCTTTATTGTATTTTATATTGTTGTGTTTTATGGCCACAGACATGGGGATATTGAGCATATAAAAAAAAGAACATTTTATTTAAACAGGAATTATAGCGGGTTTTTAATGCAATCCAAATTCTATTATTTCAACCTTCTTGAGAACAAAATCAATTATTAATCTACAAGTGTCTTACATTATTCATGCTCAGTTTCATAAATTTCATTCATTTTTTAGCTCTGAACTTTTCTATTTTCTATTCTTCTATCAGGTATTGGTGAGAAAATATAAAAGCACAGTACAGTATAATAACTGTTATGATGAATATATATATATATATATATATATATATATATATATATATATATATATATATATATATATATATATATATATTGCATCACGATTGTGCTCTTCTGTACTAAACTCTATTTTACTCTGCATGCTCTGTTTCTTCTCTTCTCCACTGTAACATTTACTACCATTCAAAAGTTTAAATAAGATTCTTATTTGAATGAAAATAATACTTTTATTCAGCTTTTACTTTTATTTAGTTTGACTTTGAGTTGGTTTTGCTCTGTTCTGTTCATGTCTTTGTTCATCTGTTGCCATAGTGATTGATTTGCCCTCATGTGTTACACCTGTGTCTTGTTAATTATTTATTTTAGTCCCTAATGTTTGCTTTTGTACATAGTACTCGTTTTCAGTTGCTCTTGGTCAGATCTTGGCTGCGTTCCACTCCAAATGTTTATGCCCTTCACTCGCTAACTTCCCTCCGTCTCATGGACTCAGATGTGTGTCATGTCAAGTCAACTTTATTTATATAGCACTTTAAACAATGCAGATTGCTTCAAAGCAGCTTCACAGTGTTAAACAGTAAAATAATGCAACAGAATATATTTTGATGATCATATAGTGACAATATGGGCTTTAGATCAGTAATTTGGTCTATATGGTTAATTTAGTTTAATAATTAGATTTATTTGGAAAATTATTTGAAAAATTGCGTGTCCCCAACTGAGCAAGCCAAGCCAGAGGCGTCATGGCTTATGTTGCACGAGTGCCCACTACTGCCCACTACACGAGTGCCCACTAAGTCGTGCGTAAGGTTTAAATTGAACACACTAAGCCCTTCATCACTTAGAATTCACTATGGAGCTGATTTATTATTTAAACCACTTTTTTCCATTTTTGTATATATATATATATATATATATATATATATATATATATATATATATATATATATATATATATATATATATATATATATTTGTTTTATGCACTATTCTATATGCATATAAATTGTTGGAGAAAATATATAAAATCCTATAGGTAAATGAGCTATTGAGAAAAAAAAAATTCAATAGGATTAACTTTGACTGTGAACATGAGGTAGCTGCAAGTATTATGCAATTGAATCTCAACATAATATATTATAAACTATTATGTGCTTTAATTCTCTAAATAATTAATATATCACACACTGCAATTAAGCGCAATCTGCTGTGACGTAACAATCAGTTTGAATTGTGGGATATAGAGCTGCTTGAAGTGTACATAGGAGTATACACTCAAAACCAGTGTTACTCACGTATGGAGCGGAATCAAAGCAACCTCCGTGGCTGTTTTCAGGCCTTCCTGCTTAGGTCTCTCCAACGCTGGAATGCTTTTCTAATATTAACACGGGTCCTAAAGCCCTTGCCTAATCATAACCCTTTTTTTTCATGTGAAATTCCCATGAGCTTTTCTCTTTTATAATGTCTCTCAGGCATCTCTCTTTCAACAGTCTTTCTTCAAATCTCCCTCTTGCTTGTTCTCTCTCCTCCACCATCATACACCCCCTAATAATGATTGGCTACACGTTGTTGTGTCGGGCCGGCCAACTTTCAAACAGCATTTTTCCAAATATTGCTTACCCCAATCTTTAATGCTGACCATGAAAGGAATATTCGAACTCTTGAATTTGTTTTACTTTGTGAGTTGTATCGTCCTTAACTGAAGCTCTACGTGGTTCGAACGGCTCAGCATGCTGGTGATTCTGCTCAACTGCATCACACTCGGCATGTTCCAGCCCTGCCAAGATCTGGAGTGCCACTCTGACAGGTGCAGCATACTGCAGGTAACAACACAGCCACTATTATGTTTTTTGGGTTTGTCTTTCATGTGTTGTGTATTACAGCTGTTTGTGAGTCTTCCCAAAGTTATTGTCTCCCAAGTGAAAGAACTGATTCTGAACTGCCTGAAAAGAGTCATAAGTAATTCCGGTCATACTTCCTGCATGAACCTATACTGGTACATCCTATGTCATACATCGGGTCAGAGGTCACTCTTCAGCCGGAACTAGACTTGCGTACAGCCATTACCGGAAGTCAGTAATTTTAGTTTATCAAGTTATGGATATTTTTCTTACAAAAACATGCTTGTTCTTTATTAAGCCCCTGGAGTTGATGGATTACTTTTATGATGGTTGGATGTGTTTTTTGAGGTCAAAGTAGACATTGTTCGTGGGCAGCCAATGAACGGTCTTCATTGGCTGCCCACGAACAATGTATATACTTTGACCTGCCCTAAAACACTGTAGTTATAGCTGAGGCCTGGAAAAGTTTGGATCGTGCTGTTGACATGGTCAGTTGCAGGCAGTTTCAAAGGAAGTTTCAAAGTCTCGATTTGATACAGGAAAACCTACACCATTGTTACTGTTTGTATCACTGTGTATCAAGTGCTGAGGAAATTTGCTTCTGAGCTGAAATGGGCGTTTAGTGTCTGACAGTAAGTGGTAGATCAATCACAACAGACTGGGCCATCTGACCAATCAGAGCAGAGCTCTCGGAAAAGAGGGGTTTGGAGAAACTGGATCCTTTATTGAATCGTTTCAGACACCTCAACCCATCCTAGGTATATGACTTTCTTCTTTCAGCCAAACACAATCGAGTTATATTAAAATAGTCTGGCTCTTCCAAGCTTTATAATGGGAGTGAATGGGACCTTGTTATTTGAAGCCCAAAAAAGTGCATCCATCCATTATAAAATGAATCCATAAGACTCCAGTGGGCCCAGTGGAAGAGTGACCTCTGACCCGACGCATGATGTACTGACAAACGTGGAAGCGCAGAGGATAGAGCAAAACAAAACACTGTTCACAAATTAGAAGTCTAAAACAACTTTTTGGGGGTTCAAAAAACAAGGTACAATTCACTCCCATTATAAAGCTTAGAAGAGCCAGGATATTTTTTTGTATAATTCCTATTGTGTATAAAGAAGACAGTAGGATCTATTATGGGATGACTTTCATTTTTGGGTGAACTAACCCTTTAAGTGGTTTTGACCTTGGATGCATGTAAACCTATTGTAGGAGACATCTAAAACAAAATGAGGAACCTTTGAAATAGCACAATAGGGGCACTTTAACTAAAGATTTCAATCTCTGTGATTATTTGATCTATGGTTTTGTTTGAGTTCCAAGAAAAGAAAGCATACAACTTCAAACACATACAGTGGCCTGAAGAATTAGAATTGAAGCCACATTTAAAATGTTCCATTAGATTGTAGAAAAGAAAATATCAAACCAATACGGAGCAGCATGAATCTGTTTATGCAGGTTCTGGACACAGTCAACTGTCAATTGTGACAGACACCCGTGAGCGACACCATGAAGCATCAGCCACTGACTGTTTTGTCCCCTCGGTAGAAATCGCGCTGCACTGTGGTGTGCTCGAAAAGGGCACTTTCACTTTCTCTTTCAAGGGGGCAGGGGCTCGAGCAAATCCAAAGTACCAAAGAAACAACAATAAGGGAAAATAAACCAGAAAATAATGGAGTCAACAATAATCCATAACACACTTATTCCACAATTATATATAATAAACACATTAATACCTTGGCACTTAAATACACACAGGAACACCTATTCTCACTAGACAATGGGTTCGCCAGCTTTTGGTTACACTGCGACAGCGCGACCCAGTCTGCGATGTCATAAACTGCAGCGTTTCCACAGACATAGGCCAAAATGTTACTTAATGTAGTTAAATATAAAAATTATTGGCCTTTCTACAACTTAATCAAAATATAAACAAAAGTTAAATTAACTATAATATAGAAGTAGAAATTTTAGATGAAACTACATTTTGATTAACATTTTGTTAATCAAAGTTTAATTAAGTTTACTTACTATGCATAAAGACAACTTTAAAAGACCTTAATGTTTATTGTGACGTTGTTTTAAAACATCATATCATCATATTTTCAGTTGTACTAAGAAAAATAATTTCTGCAGTCAGTAAGGGTGTTCTGCACACTAAAACACTCTGGTGTCAAGTGAAAATACATCTGTTTATTAAAGTTGTTGCTTTTTTTAAATTTAAAAAAAAAAAAATTTATGGAGAGTGTTGTTTGCTTTCAGATTAAATAAAGCAGCCTTAAACCAAAAATCCACATTTGCAATTAGACAGATATAAAAATGCTCTTTAAATAAATGGCGTTTGACTTTTTTCCATGTAGTGGTTCAATGTGTTCATGGTTCTTCACTCTACAGGCCTTTGATGACTTCATCTTTGCATTCTTTGCTGTGGAGATGGTGTTAAAAATGGTGGCCTTGGGGGTATTTGGTCCAAAATGTTACCTTGGTGACACCTGGAACCGTCTTGACCTCTTTATCGTCATGGCTGGGTGAGTGACCAATCACAAACCTGAGACTGCCACTCTCAGAAGATCTAAAAAGTCAACTATTAATGTGTGATTCCTAGAATTCAACGAGTCATTTAACTCTTAACTATTACAAGGTGTGTGTGTGTGTGTGTGTGTGTGCGCACGCGTCTGTGCGTGTACGCGTGTGTGTGCGTGTGCGTGTGTTTGTTTAATGTCAGATCCAGTTTTAATGTCAGGTCAAGTTCTAATGTCAAGTCGATGTGTCACAGCTAAGCTCATGAATGACAATTACCACCAGGCGTGAGTCTCTGTGTCTGACTGTATCTTGTCTCTCCTGTCGCTTGTGCTGTCACTGACTCTGCGATTTCCACTGGTTTTCCTCCCTGTAAAAGGCAGCTCAGTCTAAAGTTCCTGATCACTCATTAAAACTCATTAAAATTCTTGTGTGAGTAAGGAGTAAGTTGGTCATTAATTTAGACAAAGGAAAAACATTTCTAAACCACTTTGGGATGCTGGTGTGTGGGTTTTCCCCCTAGACTTCTTAATGGGTTAGTTCACCCAAAAATGAAAATTCTGTCACTAATGACTCTAATGCCGTTCCAAACCTCCGTAAGACCTCCGTTCATCCCCGGAACACAGTTTAAGATATTTTAGATTTAGACCGAGAGCTTTCTGTCCTTCCATTGAAAGTGTATGCACAGTATGCAGTCCGTGTCCAGAAAGGTAAGAAGAAAGGTATGAAAAACATCATCAAAGTATAGTCCATGTGACATCAGTGGGTTAGTTAGACTCTTTTGAAGCATCGACAATACATTTTGGTCCAAAAACAACAAAAACTACAACTTTATTCAGTATTGTCTTCTCTTCCATTTTTGTTTAAATCCCGCTGCTGACGTAAGACGCTGCTGACGTGTTATCTGGTGCGCCAGAGCTTCACTTGTAGTCTGAGGGAGACGCACGCTGTGTGTCTTACGTCAGCAGCGTCACTGTGGACTCGTGAATTCGGATGCTTCAAAAGAGTCTAACTAACCCACTGTATACTGTGCATACACTTTCAATAGAGAGACAGAAAGCTCTCGGACAAAATGTAAAATATCTTAAACTTTGTTCCGGAGATGAACGGTGGTCTTGCGGGTTTGGAACCTCATTAGGGTGAGTCAATAATGCCAGAATTTTCATTTTTGGGTGAACTAACCCTTTAACTAGCTTAACCAGCAAGACTTCCTTTGTAAATCTCCTTCATCAGAAATATTATGTTGGTCAATCAGTTGAAAAGTATGGCTATAACAGCACTAAACCAACACTTACTAGTATAGCATAGACATTCATGTGGGCCTAAGCTTCACTTTTTAGCAGGATGAACATTTAAATATTCTGAAACAGTTTAGTAACATTAAATATTCTCTTGCTGCTGTGTGTGAGAGCAGTAACTAAGAAAGAGATGCTTAACACCGTCCTCTGTTTTAAATGTAATGTAGTAAACATGATGTTAGAATTGTTTAAACTGTTCTATGAGTCAGTGAATCAAGACCCAACACTGGTCTGCAACACAAATGTTAACAGAATTCCCCACGGCATTTTAATGTATAAAAATGTTTCAGTAAAAATATATGCACTACCTTTTTTTTAAAGAATGTTTTTTGAGTCAGCAAGGATGCATTCGATTGATTGTCAGCAACAACTTTTACAAAGTTACAAAAAAATGACATTTTTGACATTTCTGTTAATCAAAGAATCCTGAGAAAAAAAAAAAAAAAAAATATATATATATATATATATATATATATATATATATATATATATATATATATATATATATATATATATATATATATACAGTTATATTATATTATATTATCATATTATATTAATGTCATCTAATGATTTAAAAAGAAAATACTATTCTATATAGCTGTATTACCGTTGCATTTGGTGTAAAACCTGTGCCAAATCAAGTGTGTGTGTGGTCCGCTTGAGTAGGAGTAATGCTAGGAAGGTGAATGAATGGATCTGTATTACCCTGTTGTGTTCCATTTCAAGTTTGTTCAAATGAATTTATTTTGCTTATGTTTTAGGATGTTGGAGTATTCTTTAGATGGTCATAATGTTAGTTTCTCAGCCATCAGAACCGTACGGGTTCTCCGACCTTTGCGAGCCATCAACAGAGTTCCCAGTAAGTAGTGTTTTTGCTCTCTTTGTTTCCATCTGTATATCTTCCTCGATTCTCTCTTACCGTCACTGTTTTACAACCTAGCTATTGATTTAAAGCAAATTATCTGGACCTGGGCTGAAAAAAAAATGTGCCTGCTGTATTTATAGTTTCACACACGCACGCAAGACTCCCATGATGTATTAACATGCTCACCGACACTGATTGTTTCAGCTAAGTCCCCACAGTTCAACATCTCATAGTTGATGGACCACAAAAAAATACACAAACACTCACACACACACATGCTATTAGTCTTCAGAGAGGGGCTGGTGTATGTTACAGTCATGGATTGAGTCCAGCAGTGAAAGTAAGTGTCTGTTTTGTTTAATGTAGGGCAAGACCGTAAATTCTTGACATGCACGGATACTCTTACCATTTATAGCACACTCCTTTTGTCTACACATTCCAAACAAGTTTGTATGTGTGTGTCCTGGTAAATCCTACATATACACAAAGATGGCAATATCCGAAAAATTTTTGGTCCCCATGAGGAAAACAGCTTATAAATTATAACGGTATTAAGATCAATATGTCTATGGACAGTCCCCATAAAACATGAAAACACAACGTGCGTGTGTGTGTGTGTGTGTGTGTGTGTGTGTGTGTGTGTGTGTGTGTGTGTGTGTGTGTGTGTGGGCATGTTTTTGTGAAATATCAGGACACAAATGTGTATAATGACATGGGTATGACATAGGTACTAAAAGAGGGTGAAATATGAGGACGTTCCCCATGTCCTCACTTTTCAAAATGCTTATAAATCACACAGGATGAGGTTTTTCACAGAAAGTAAACTGCACAGTCTCCTGTGATGGGTAGGTTTAGGGGCAGGGGCAGTGTAGGGGATAGAAAATACGGTTTGTACAGTATAAAAACCATTACGCCTATGGAATGTCCCCACATTTCACAAAAACAAACATGTGTGTGTGTGTGTGTGTGTGTGTGTGTGTGTGTGTGTGTGTGTGTGTGTGTGTGTCATTGTTTATATTACATTGTGGGGACCAAATGTCCCCATAAGGATCGTGAAAAGTAAAAATGCAGAATGTTTCCTGTGATGGGTAGGTTTAGGGGCAGTGTAGGGGATAGAATGTGCAGTTTGTACGGTATAAAAACCATTACGTCTATGGAGAGTCCCCACAAAGATAGTGAACCACACACGTGTGTGTGTGTGTGTGTGTGTGTGTGTGTGTGTGTGTGTGTGTGTGTGTGTGTGTGTGGACTGGTAATCCCTACGGTATGGGGACAAAAGGTCCCCACAACGATGGCAATATCCAAAATCCTTGTCCTTGTGGGGACATTTTTGGTCCCCATGAGGAAAACATCTTATAATTCACACTAAGTGATGTTTTTGAAAATGTAAAAATGCAGCATGTCTCCTGTGATGGGTAGGTTTAGGGGCAGGGGCAGTGTAGGGGATAGAAAATATGGTTTGTACAGTATAAAATGCATTACGCCTATGGAATGTCCCCATAAAACATGGAAACACAACATGTGTGTGTGTGTGTGTGTGTGTGTGTGTGTGTGTGTGTGTGTGTGTGTGTGTGTGTGTGTGTGTGTGTGTGTGTGTGTTCAGCAATGCAGTAATAGATTTTGGACCCAGTGAGGAGTGAGAGCCTGTGGCTGTTAAGTTTCCAATTCGATTATTCTCAAACCACTGAGTGTTAGCCAAAGCTTTGCAAGTTATTGTTTGTGCGTATGTTCACTTCTTGGCTCAATTACTGAACACATCGGGCACTGCGAAAATGTGTACATGAAGAGATGTGAATGTCAGATCAGAGTTATCAAAGTTAAATGTAACACTACAGAGTCTCATCTCTAAATGTGTCTAGTGAACCTCGATGGCTTTGATGCTTCATTGCACGTGTTATTAAATGCATATTCGTGACATTGTGTATGTGTGTCTCGTAGGTATGCGAATCCTGGTGACATTGCTGTTGGATACTTTACCCATGCTGGGAAATGTTCTGCTGCTTTGTTTCTTTGTGTTCTTCATCTTCGGAATCGTCGGTGTGCAGCTGTGGGCGGGGCTTCTCCGAAACCGCTGCTTCTTTGATAGCGACGTCAGAAAGTAAGTGCAAAACTGATGCTGATTCAAGGTACTCAATACATGCAAATTGTGGGGGTTTGAAAAATTTCAAGAATAATGTTGCAACATTAAATACTCTGTACAGTGTACAGTATATTCCTCAGTGAAACCTGTTGTTTCATCAGATTAATTAATTACTTTTTGGTGGTTATGAAGGCCACTGTCCAGATTTGAATGGAAATTTCAGTTTAATTGAATTATTCTATTGTTATTATAATACTATTTTCGCAGTAAATAGTATTTATTGAGATTGTAATAAGACAAAAAAGCAGTGTGTAGGCCTGGGGGCGATATGGAGCAAAAAATATATCTCGATATATTTTTCTATATCTCGATATACGATATATATCTCAATATCTTTACAGGAAAAATAACCCCACAAAAATACTGCAAAAACAAATATGCCAAATACCACAGTCTTTTTTTATGCAAATGTAGGAACAAAGTGCATTTGCGACATTTAAAAAAATAAAAAATCCCTGTATACAAAAATATTTATTTAACAATAAAATAAAGGAAGAAATAATACCTATTGCCTTCTTTTCATTCAAAAATAACTTGAGGTAGGCAGTGCATATAGGGACAAAGTGCTTCTGCGATATTTTAAGATAAAAAAAATCCCTGATTACATAAAAAATAATAATTTAACTGTAAAATAAAAGAAAAAGCTAGTGGGTTTAGTGGCCGGGACCCGCAAGAACCAAGAAATAAGTTCCTGTTCCCAGGGCTGCCCTGGTTTGGGAGTTCTCGCAGCTCGTTCTCGAAACATCGTCTGAGCAGAACTTTTTTCTTGTGGGTGTCCGAGAACTGTCAGAGATTTAAAGTGGGCGGGGTTTAACGGAGATGTTTGGCAACTGCTGTTCTCGTGAAGTATGTAATGTCCTGGCCAGAACGTTCTTGTTCTTGCCACCTCGAGAAAACAAACAAATTTCTCTGTTCTTGCGGAGTATGTTTGCGGCCTTTAGTCTGTTGCACTCCTCGTATGCGAGTTTGCGCCTCGTCTGTAAATGGTGGAAAAGGTTTGTGGTGCTAGCTTTGGTTGGCACCAACTTTCGGCATTCACGGCAGGAGACATCTGTCTGCTGTTCGTCCGACACCTTAAAACCAAAGTGTCTCCATATAATGAAGCCAGTTGTCCTTTTTTTAGATGAGTTCTGTCACCTCCAGGCTGATTGCAAATGCCGCCATGTTCAATGAGACAACACGTGAGGGGAGGGGGAACAAAAGCAAGGCGGGGCGGCAGCGAGCACAGCACAGAGAAGGCAAACAAGCAAAGTGGCGGAACCAGAATTAAATATAAACAATATATCGATATATACGATATGTCAAAATCCATATCGTGTTTAAAAATATCTTGATATATTTTAAATATCGAGATATCGCCCACCCCTAGTTTGTACAGTAATGCACTTCACATAAAATATGTGAAGATTATATATATTTTTACTTTTAAAATTTGTCTAAATTGTCCTGTTTGTGACTGCTTTTCTACTAAAATGAACTCATGGTTATGTGGTACTGATGTAGTTCATGTTGGTTGTTGTTCAAAAGTTTGGGTCTGTAATAGTTTTCATCATTTTGAAAGAAGTTTCTTATGTTCACCAAGGCTACAGATCAAAATACAGTAAATATAGTGTAATATAGTGAAATAGGGCTGGGCGATAAACAATATCATATCGAATCGCGATAAAATTACGATAACGATGATAAGCTCTGGATATTTTTACTTGATATGGATTAATGTAACAACCAATCACACGACAAAAATAAACGCAACAACAGCCAGCAGCTTTTAGCTTGCACGTCAAAGTACAAGCTCTACTGGCAAAGAAAACAACAAAATGAGTGGAAACAGTGACGAACGTTGTAATAAGCGGGATAATGTACATCCAGCCGGTTGTTATCGCAGAATAAACCCAAAGAGAGTAATCAGGACCCGACACGAAGCGGATGTACATGATCCCTTACATATGGGGTTGTTATTTAAAACCTTTCATTTCAACATTTCAACATTTCTTTAAACATATTAGACAAGAATTCACTGAGTTACAGTTCATTTTCTGAAAAGTCTCAGAATGGGCTTCATTGAGAGAGAGGCTGCCGATCGCGCATCGTGTTTGCTTTCTTCATTTTGCAAAAAGCACAATATTTTGTTTTTATTGTGAGTGTACACAAATAAAAGTAGACACTTAACAGATTATGTATAACACTTGCCGGCATACCGTTGACCTCTAGGGGGTTAATTAAATTGCTTACTATATATATCTTAAAAATATTTTAATTTGTGTCTATTTTAATATATTTTAAAATGTTATTTATACTTGTGACAACATTACTCCAGTCTTCAGAGTCACATGATCCTTCAGAAATCATTCTAATATGCTGATTTGCTGCTCAAGAAACATTATTCATTATTATCAATGTTAAAATCAGCTTAATATATTTTCTGTATTCTCTGGTTAAAATAACCTTCAAAAGAATAACGTTTATTTGACAGTTCAATCTTTTATACCTTTATAATATGTGTTTACTGCCACATTTGATCAATTTAATGCATCCTTGGTGAATAGTAGTATTAAGTATTAATTTAAAAGATCTTACTGACTCCAAACTTTTGAAAAAAGCATGTAAAATATGCCCAGTATCCATATGCCGAAAGTTATCGTGTTTTCTGAATTTAAAGGATCATGATATGTTTATGTTTATACTATTGAAAAAAGTGTGGCATATTTTAAATGTACATTTCCTTGTCTGTAGACTTCCACTGAAGTTGTGCTACTGTACACACATTTTCCTTTGTTTTTACAAACTAAGGGAGATGTGAAATATTTGTCTGTGCTAATAGACCTGGAATTACCATTTTAATTAGGAATTTAGATTAGCAGATTACAGCAATCACAAGTATAAATGTTGCATTATATAGTTTTATGTATGCTGACACAAGATATCAATTCTCACATTGCATACACCATAAGGACCTCATTGATCACAGAGAGAGTACAAAATAAAGAGTTGAATAATGAGTATCAATAAAGGCAGTTTGTACCAGTGAATCATTTTGACAACTGTCCACCCTGATGTACTGCATAGCAGAAAGCCAGACTGCTGAAAGAAGCCTTGACCCGTTCAGGTGCATCACTGCTTCTCTCCAGTTCCCTCCCCAAAGCCCAACACTATTCAAGCAATGTCTGCTGCAATAATGCTTCTCACTCAAATCATGCTGCCATTTTAAAAATCCAGTTCTACAGGAAAGACTCGGGAGAATTATTTAGACAAAAGCGTATTTATTAATAACTCAGCAAGCTGATAATGTACAGAGTCATATGGCGTAGGCCCCGTCCGTAGTGAATAATCCGAGGGTATCGGATCTGCCATTCCTGCCGAAGACTAGGGCAGGGGCGTAGCCGACCCCCCGGGAGGTATGGACCTGGTGGTGGTGGGGAGGATGGGGGTAATCGTCGCTTCAGTATCTGCGAACTTAAACATGTGTAAGTACCGAGCTTTTATACAGTGAGCATGCGAATATAATTGAATTGGAGGGAAGGCGATAAGTGACGTAGTAATTGAGTCTTCCCAGCAGAACTTATGCTAAAGCTTTCATTTCCCTTGTGCATACAACATTTATTGCATTGTCTGTCAAAAACCACTTACAATATACACTATGGGTTGTTTTAACCCTGCGGTTGGGTTAAATGTTTGCTTAAGACAACCCAATTGCTGGGTTAAAACAACCCAATTGCTGGGTTAAAACAAACCAATCGCTGGGATAGTCCATTTTCAACCCAACTTGGGTCGTTTTTTACCCAGCATTTTTTAGAGTGTTATTAAACATTATTATTAAACTTGTTAACATTAGTTAATGCACTGTGAACTAACATGAACAAACCATGAACAGCTGTATTTTTATTAACTGACGTTAACAAAGATGAACGATACGGTAACAAGTGAACTGCTCATGGTTAGTTCATGTTAGTTAATACATTATACTGTAATGTTAACTAATGACCATTATTCTAAAGTGTTACTACATTTTCTTTATAAGAAACACTTTGTAGGTTTATGACCTTAAACACAAGGCTTATAATATCAGATTAAACTAAAATCATAAACCGTAACACCTTTATGAAGGGATAATTATATCACAGTTTATATTGAAGTGTATTAGATGTCTCAATCTTTTCTTTTTTTTACACTTAAACACTATAACCTTGTAAAACTAGGAAAGCCACCCGTTTCAGAGAATGACCCAGTTAATAAATGTTTACCGTGGCTTGCAGCACAAATGCAGAAATTGCCAGTCATATTACACCTATCTCAGGTGTGAAAATGGCTTTCTGTCTAACAGAGTCCCATGGGATGTGCAAATTTGTCTGTTTGCACATCTAGTCATTATTTTTGGAGCCTGCAGCCAGTTTTGTTGCCCACATGATTTGGCACTCTCATAAGGGAGTCCACTATTTTCCATATTAATTTTTAATTAATTTTTAACAAAGAAAAACAACTATCCTAACTAATTACCATTTCAAGAAAATTAAATTTGATTGAATTTTCTTTCAGTGTAAAGTCTTTCTTTCTTTCTGTCCTTCTTTCTTTCTTTCATTTTAATAACCCAATTAAATTGAGAAAAGCAGTCATATCAGTGTCCTCACCCACACGTCTCACAATCCTTAAATACGTAGCAGTGTGAACCCTGATGCAGTTCAATACAGAACTTATGAGGTGAATTTCTCTCTTTGCTCAACTGCAGAATATCTGTGTAATGCATTCAGTGCATGAGCTCGCAAAACAGATGACCTCTGGGCAATCTTTTAGTGTGACAAAAGAGAGAATTGTTTTATCTAAGGCTACAATGCTAGAACCAGACAAATTTTATGGTTTGGATCCAGGCCCTCTGAATGTACTGGCTTGAAATCTGCAGATGAATCCCTAAATATGCAGTTGTAGCTCAGCTCAGCAGTTGAGATAAATTCAATGCGTTTCAGATAAATAATACAATTCTCAGGCTATTTTCTTCAACTTTCTCTTATAGTGGTATAGCTGTATTGATGATTTGCCAGCTATTTTGATTGCTGTGTACCCACTGTGATATGTTGGATATGTTATATTTAGAAGTGTTGTGTATTTGTAATAATTAGTACATAATTTAAAAGCCAATAAATTGCTGTTCATAGTAGTACCTTAAAGGGTTCATACCAAAAAATCTGTTGTACCCCTAATAGTACAATTTTAGCATTTTCTTTCTAACAGTGTAATTTTAATGGAATGCAGTGCATTTTGCTAATATTTTATGTCAAGTAAATTAGCATTCTGTTTTGAGTTTAGTGCATTAATAAAAGGGACATGACAGGTCTTTTTTTTAAGTCTATACAATTCATGTTTACATGATTGCAAATATCACAATGAAAAAACTATACTGCTAAGTTTCAGATGTAACATAAAGTAACATAAGCCAATGATGTGATTACCTAATAGTCCAGCTTTAAGCTCTTCTGGCTCTGCTGTTTAATAAGCAGCATGTGAAACAGATCAAAGCAGAAGCTCACTTGGCTCAAATGGTTTGTAAATGCTCAGAGAACAAAATGCTCCAAACTATCTCACATTATTATGTAGCTTTGAGGTGGTAACTGAGGGATGCTTCCGTTAGCATGAGTCACAGCAGTCTTAAGCCTGTGTTGTCAAAATATTAAATAGATGCTTCATATATAAAAGCTAAATCAAAATGTTAATGCAATGCAGTGCAATGTGCAAATATTAAATGTCAGCTAAATTAGCATTCAGTTATTAGCTTTTTGATATTTAGTAATTTAAATCAATTACAGCTCAAATAAATTAATAAAGCAACAAAATATCGATTGCCAACTTAAAGAGGTCCAAACAGATATTACAATGAATAATAATAATAGTAAAAATAAATAAGTTAATTAATTATAAGACAATGAAAGTTGTAATAACAGTCGTTAATAAATAATGTGAATAATTAATATATCTGGATTTACTACAAGGAATGTGAATTTCACTCCATATGTGAAAATTATGATATTGTTGAATAATTTAAATAGTTTGATAGCAAAACACACCAAATCACACATTTAATGAGGGAATAGATATTTTTAATGTGTTTAAAACTAGACATTTGTCATGTCAGTTAGATATATTTTGTAATGTATATTGTGTTAATTCTCGCAATAAATCATAGAATGTGTGCCTCTAAAGTCTACCATATACGTGGAAAGTATCATACCTACCCATACAGTTTAATTTAGTATTTTTATAGTATTACTGTATATCCACATAGGCTATGCAACTTTTATATTTGGCATTTATATATATTCTGTTATCTTAGCTGATTTCTATTTTAAAAGAGTTATGTAAATCTTTATTCAGTAAAAATCCAATTACAAATAATGCATCACACATAAAAAAAATTAACTGTTGTCACATTGTTTTAGCGTCATTAATATTCTATTATTATTTTTTCAATATTGTAAAGAAAAGTTTGAAATGTTTTCATTTTAATTAATTTAGCTGTGTTTTTCTCTTTTTATATATATTTTTTTTATTTTTAAATATGTGAATTATATATTTTTATTTAGTTTTAATTAAGTTTTTTATTTTTATTTTTTTACTTCAACTGAAACTAAACAAAAAATGAGAAATACTGCCTTGGCAAAAAGCTTAAATAAAATTCAAGGGGTCAAAATATATACACCTTGAAAATGTATCTGCTCACTTCATTCACTTCAATATTGGCTTACTTTATTTTAATATTTTTTTTTTTATTATTTTAGTTTTAGTTAATAATAACCCACAGTGCATGCGTCTCTCCATAACCTACTCCATGTGGTCTGTCTGCAGGCTTTATAATGTTTCAGAGTCTGTGAGCGAATACTACAGACTGGAAGAAACAGATGACATCCCCTTCATTTGCTCCACCATTCGGGAGAACGGAATGTTGCACTGCTACAATATCCCCAAACGCAGAGTGGGAGGGGCTGATTGTGAACTCACACCTACTGATGTCACAGAGCTTGATTTTAAAGAGCCCCCTCATCATGGATGTGTAAACTGGAACTTGTATTACAACAACTGCAAAGCAAGCGAACAAAATCCCCATAATGGGGCTATCAACTTTGACAACATTGGATATGCATGGATTGCTATCTTTCAGGTGTGTATGCGTGTTTGTGAGTTGGCAAAAAGATTAAAGAGCATAGAATGAGTTTATGTAAAAAAATAATAATAAATAAATAATTATATATATACACATATATATACACACACTCACCTAAAGGATTATTAGGAACACCTGTTCAATTTCTCATTAATGCAATTATCTAATCAACCAATAACATGGCAGTTGCTTCAATGCATTTAGGGGTGTGGTCCTGGTCAAGACAATCTCCTGAACTCCAAACTGAATGTCAGAATGGGAAAGAAAGGTGATTTAAGCAATTTTGAGCGTGGCATGGTTGTTGGTGCCGGACGGGTCTGAGTATTTCACAATCTGCTCAGTTACTGGGATTTTCACGCACAACCATTTACAGGGTTTACAAAGAATGGCGTGAAAAGGGAAAAACATCCAGTATGCGGCAGTCCTGTAGGCGAAAATGCCTTGTTGATGCTAGAGGTCAAAGGAGAATGGGCCGACTGATTCAAGCTGATAGAAGAGCAACTTTGACTGAAATAACCACTCGTTACAACCGAGGTATGCAGCAAAGCATTTGTGAAGCCACAACACGCACAACCTTGAGGCAGATGGGCTACAACAGCAGAAGACCCCACCGGGTACCACTCATCTCCACTACAAATAGGAAAAAGAGGCTACTATTTGCACAAGCTCACCAAAATTGGACAGTTGAAGACTGGAAAAATGTTGCCTGGTCTGATGAGTCTCGATTTCTGTTGAGACATTCAGATGGTATTGTCAGAATTTGGCATAAACAGAATGAGAACATGGATCCATCATGCCTTGTTACCACTGTGCAGGCTGGTGGTGGTGGTGTAATGGTGTGGGGGATGTTTTCTTGGCACACTTTAGCCCCCTCAGCGATTGGGCATCGTTTAAATGCCACGGCCTACCTGAGCATTGTTTCTGACCATGTCCATCCCTTTATGACCACCATGTACCCATCCTCTGATGGCTACTTCCAGCAGGATAATGCACCATGTCACAAAGCTCAAATCATTTCAAAATTGGTTTCTTGAACATGACAATGAGTTCACTGTACTAAAATGGCCCCCACAATCACTAGATCTCAACCCAATAGAGCATCGTTGGGATGTGGTGGAACGGGAGCTTCGTGCCCTGGATGTGCATTCCACAAATATCCATCAACTGCAAGATGCTATCCTATCAATATGGGCCAACATTTCTAAAGAATGCTTTCAGCAACTTGTTGAATCAATGCCACGTAGAATTTAGACATGTAAATATATATTTATATATATATAGCTAGCAAACTCATCAATATTTTTTTACTAAGGCAGTTCAAGACTTCTTATTTTTCTCTGCTCCAAGTTGTTCATTACAATTTTCGCTGAGTATATATTCAGTCTGGCAGACGGTGATATTTTTTATCCTCACATATCCTTTTGGCGCCAAGAGACACTTACTTTCAGAGTTGGAAAATGAAGTGAATGGTTGCCAGGGGCTACAGCGAGAGTGAATCCTTTTACATCAATAACCAACTTACCTGTCCCAGGAAATCAAGTTTTATCATGTTCCAATCTAATCTAATATTTAGGTGCAACAATATTTATCATATTCTTTTGTAATCTGATTGGGAATGTGCTTGGACATTTATCATGTTTCTGAGTAAATCAAATTGACCACAGCATGACGTTTATCATTCCATAGAGTTTCCTGACCTAGTTTTCTGGAAGCAATGAACAATATCTGAAGATGTCACCCTATATTTTAAGCAATACTTGCACGGAGGATGTCGTAACCTATATGATCCTGTTTCTGTTTTCTCATCAGGTCATCACCTTAGAGGGATGGGTGGATATAATGTATTATGTCATGGATGCACATTCCTTTTACAACTTCATCTATTTCATCTTCCTTATCATTGTAAGTGTGCAGTAATTAATTAACTGATGCATCTTCCTCTCGTTTAACCTCTGCTGGAGTCTCTCTGCTTTCATTAGTTGCATGAAAGTGCTTTTTGCTATCATCAGGGATGTAAATTACTAGAGTAATTTCACTTGATAAGTATACCTTAAAAGATGAAAATTAAAATTCTCTCATCATTTAGGAGAATTTGTGACTAAATGCTTGAACATTTCTTGAGAGAAAACTATAAAATCATTTGCAGCAGAATTTAAAACTTAACTATTTCTAATAACAGGTTTCAGTCTGGTGTGTCCTAGAGACTAAATTGTGATTAAACAGAGCGACTTGCACATTTTCTGAATGAAATGTACTTACAGTAATTGAGAATATGTCCTTTGGCTTTTGATTTCATCAGTCAATTAAAAAGCTAAATGCAAAGGTTTTACTTTTAAATGTACACTTAAAGGTGCGGAAAGTGATTCCTGAGAAACGCTGTTGAAAGTGAATGGACCAAGAACCACAACACACTTGCCAATCCGGAGTAGTGTCCACTCATGATGGGGGGAGGAGAGAGAGTGAGCAAGAGGGAGATTTGAAGGAAGACTGTAGAAAGAGAGATAGCTGAGAGACATTACAAAAGAGAAAGGTCAGTGGAATATCACTGGAAAAAGAAGGACAGTGATCAGGCAAGGGCTTCAGGATCCGCATTAATATTAGAAAAGCATTCCAGTGCTGGAGAGACCTAAGCGGGAAGACCTGAAAACAGAGATTTGGTTGTTTCTTCTCCATATGTAAGTAACATTGGATTGCTGTTGTTGTAGTGTTATATAGTAACAGGACAGTTTTGAGTTTCATTGTTTGTGTGGAGCTGGTGTGCTGCTGGCGCCTAACAACCAACTCTTGCTTGTATGTACAGTACACTTGTGTACTGTTCTGTTTTGTTCTTCCTTGCCGTTTATTTGTAACAGAAGTAAGCTAGTGAGAGACGTGTGTGTAAACCTCACTCCCCTGGCCTAAAGAGGCACAATAGCGAGCGACTGACGCTATAGAGTCCTTGTTAGTGCGCCCGCCTCCAATGCCGAGACACTGGTTCGGAACCCGCTTAGAGCAAGCAGAGTTACACGTTCATCATCTTCACTTTATATTTTGCAAAGCATCATTTTGCTTCTCTTCAGCTACGATAAAGAGACATCCACTCATCCATTGCATGCTTATGCATTTTGGAGGCAGAGCAATGAAGGGAGGGGTGTGTTTGTCTAGGTTGTAAGTAACATGGGTTACATAAATGTAGTTAGGCCATGGGTCCACCAAAGTGTTTTTAGCCGGCTGAAAACGCCTCCCTGTGGGTGCTTGTGAACGTTTTGACAGCGCAGCGTTTTTTTCGGTTGAGACTCTTTGCCTGTTATGATACGGAATATCCGCGTTTACTAGTATCTCACCTCACAGATAGTTTGTCTCTGTACTGATTCTATATAAAAGTGCTGATACAATGTAAAGTATTTGCTTTGACTCTTGTTTTAAATTATTTTGTTCCGTTATTATGCTGCTTGTTTTCATCTGTGGATGTTGTACCATCAGAATGTCAGTGTGTGTTTGTCCCGCCCCGCCTCTACTGTGATTGGATGGCTGGTGAAAAGTGACAGTGATGAGCGCTGCGTTTTATTCAAAGTTGAGCATTCTTCAACTCTTAGCGACCAGTAAAAACGCTGAACGTTAAGCGCTCGAGCATCAAATACTCGCTCAGCGCCTGGTTACGCTCATGCCGTTCTAAAAACGCGGCGCTCCCATTGAAAACGATTGAATACGACAGCCAGCTGCGTGAAAAAATGCCTTGGTGGACACACGGACTTACTTTATTTTCCCATGTATTGACTTACAGCTCTCCTGTCCCAGTAAGAAACTGTGAGTAAGTCCAGAGGTGTGTGAACAAGATGGTTATTGTAGTTGTAGACTAAATGTGAGCTGGCATTTACTCATCGCACTTCCAAAAAAAAACAGATTCCCCTATGTTGTCATTATCACGTGACCTATCAGTGTCAGTTGTGTTACTTCACCTCCATTCATAAATTCACTCCCGTGGCCCTAGGATAGTAAAGTGTCCATTGTATGCACACTTCAGAATCTCACCGGAAGTAGTAGGTCATCCGGGTACTTTTTCCTACTTTTACTCAGTACTCTGAATTCGGACAAGCTTCTTTTGTCACATACTGTTTTTCGCCTACTATTCATAGTTTTCACATGTCGTCACACGCTTATAGGAATGCCCACCTGGAAACAAGGCTTTCCTCCATTGCCCCCCAGTCATTTTTACCAAGTTTGTAGTCAGAATTAATGCAGTAAGACAGTGATATTAAAATACCAAATTCAATATACACCTTGTTAAATTTGCATACATCATACAGGAAAGCAGATGAACGCAGAATATTAATGGAACACACAGTTTCTTGTTAGGTGTTTTCCCATCAAAACGCATTATAAAGAAAACGCGGTGCATTCATATTCTGGGCTCATCTACTCCGCTGTTCATAGTATGCATCATCAAAAAGGTGTAAATTGAATTTGATCTTTTAATATCACTGTTTTAGTACATTACAGCACTTTAAGGGTGGGTTGCACTAAGGACTCTTTAGCGTGTCGTCAGTTCACCCTCCGTCTGCTGCTTGATCAGCTCTATCATGTTTTTACTAATCTGTGTTTAAAATTAAATGGTGCAACAACCCGGTTATTTCAACAAATCATAGATTAGCGTTAAACTTTGTTTAATTTAATCCTTATTGGTGTTTTTCACGTTAAGTGTTTTAAAAATGTCCCACTGTTTTTAGAGATTGACATTTTTGCAGTTTAAGTGCCCAAAACATTCATCTTGTACACATATTTTGTTTTAAGATGAAAATTTGACAGGCTTGTGCTGCAGTTCAGTGGAGTTCTATGGTGGTTTTGCCCTCCAACGCTCCGCGACAGTCACGTGACTGAAAACTATGAATATAGTAGGGAATTAGTGTTGAACTTTCTTCTCCTGCGTCCTATTCTTCTGTAATCCTGGCAGCACATCTGAAAGGTTTGTTTGAGCTGTGCCCTCTACTCTACGTAACACATTCCTTTTAAAATGTACTTTCCCCAAATATATTTCAAATATCAACAGTGTTTCTCAAAATTCACATCATCTTTAAATATGGAAAATTTTTGTCAGTATTTTTAGCTAGATACTTTCAAAAAATTACTAAAATATTTAAACTTAACTACTTGTACTTGCACTACTGTTTAAAAGTTTGGGATTTCCAAGGTTGCATTTATTTGACAAAAAAATACAGTAAAAATAGTAATAGTGTGAACTATTATTACAATTTAAAATATGTTGAAATCAGTGAACATAATTCAGAGGTGATAGCCTTCATACAGTAAACATTTGTCTTGATAAAAAGACTGACGAAAGATCAATGTCCTGAAATGTGCATGAATACCCAGTGACAAAACGTCAGTATACTTGTAGCAATGCAGTTGCCATGAGTAATCCTGAAATGTTTTTGAACTATAGTTTTCAATATCTGATTTGTTCGCAGGTAGGCTCCTTCTTCATGATCAACCTGTGCCTAGTCGTCATAGCAACACAGTTCTCAGAGACCAAACAACGTGAGAACCAGCTGATGAAAGAGCAGCGAGCACGTTTCCGCAGTAATGAATCCACCTTAGCTAGCTTGACCGAACCAGGGTCCTGCTACGAAGAAATGCTGAAGTACCTCGTCCACATTTGCCGTAAACTTTGTCGTCATGCTGCACGTCTCTATGGCGAATTATGTCCCAAGAGACGCAAGGCCGTGGCCAATCCCAGCAGCTCCCTCTCAGTGGGCGGGACTAATGGATTTTGGAGTGACAATGGAACAAAGATGGGTCCGACCCAGTATTGTATGCTGCATTATCATCACCCCCATCAGAATCAACATTACCTCAGCAATGGCATAGAAATGAAAGCCCTTCATCTCGATAGAGATGCTCAGAATTCTAAAAAAAACCCATCGCTCCCACTTGCACTACAAAATTTAAAGGGTTTGAGGCTCGGTATGAACTATCCCACCATCCTGCCCTCCAAACTGTACACAAACTCACATACTCGCTCACACGCGACCGGTGGAGTCAAAGCACC
Organism: Gobiocypris rarus; assembly: GCA_023029165.1. Classification (NCBI taxonomy): domain Eukaryota; kingdom Metazoa; phylum Chordata; class Actinopteri; order Cypriniformes; family Gobionidae; genus Gobiocypris; species Gobiocypris rarus. The sequence continues at coordinate 8,460,216 of CM040914.1, read as the reverse complement.
AGCTTTCCATCATGGAGTCTACGGCAGGAAGATCTCTATTTGTAGTGGATACCATGATACTTACAAGTTGCAGCACGGTAAGAACACAGATAAGCAGTATTTTGTTATATAAAATGCAATTACATTCATATTTTAATTGTGACTTAAAGGAACAAATACTTTTTGTGCCACTGTAAATACTGTAAATCATATTAAGTAGAAATGATGCAGTGTTTTTGGCCCTGCTTAAAATTTGACTTTGGGTTTGTGGATTAAGAGTAAATTCTTTCTCTGGGGTTTTAACTTAATAACATAGATAATGAAATACTTTTTTTCCTTAGCTTTGCGCACTTGTCATGCCCTAATAATTCCAAATTGAATTGAGGGAACCGTCTGCACAAACACACACTCTGTCTAGTCATTATTTGTGTGCCTCTTGACTTGAAATTACTGTACCTGGTGAGGAAGCGGTTTTGGTTAAAGTATATTCATAACTTTGATTTGTTTCAAAATCACATTCTTGCCCACACTCCTGTGCAACTGCATTTAGATAGATATTGCAAAAATTAAGCATGCTGTGGTCAGGTTGCCCTTCAACAGGTTATATTTTTATATATATTTAAATATAAATATATTCCTGTAATTGCATGTATTCCTGTGATTGCCTGGTATTGATTGATTGATGACGCTCAAGAAATGGCTTTTATTATTATCAGCTATATACATTTTTTGTGGAAACCTTAATACATTTTTGATGAATAGAACGTTCAAAAGAACTTTATTTATTAAAAAAAAAAAAAAATCATACCCCAAAACTTTTGACCTTCTTCGTAATTCTGCAAATAGCCAATATAATTAAAAACTTTAAAATGCTGATTGCTCCCTCTATGATGATATTTTAGGCCATAAGCCATTTATTATTTCCACACAATAAAAGTGGTGTTTTGACAAAGACAATAAACAGTTGAATTGGTGATTTATATAATGCTAAAAACTATAAAATCTTTTTAAAATCAGTTTGATCATTAGGGTAATTAAAGGATTGATGCCAAATTATGATTAAAAAAAATACTCATGAAATCCTGTTCCTACTCATTTTTGACTGGGGTTGGTGCCCATTTATTTGAACTGATCAACAAAAATATTAACCATAAATATTGTGAATTTGATGTTGGAGAAAATCAAAGCTCAGTCACAGCAGATGGGTCTCAAAAGCAGGTGTAGACAGACTTTGCCCTGATTACAAAAGAGAGACAATATCGATCACTATTGCCTACGCAGATCACAGAGCATGTGTGTTAATGGCACGTGCCTGCGGTGTCCCAAACCGTAATCAATTCACTAATGCACCACTGGATTGTCTAATTATTAGCTTGCATTTCGACAATTTGTATATAATGGTGACTCGAGTGTAGATTTATTTGACAGTATAGACACATAGTTTCTGTATAGACACATAATAAAGCAAGCATGTGTGTAAACTAGACCTTGTTACTGAGAGCCCTTGTGACAACTTGCCCCAGTCCCACCCATTTGTAATGTTAAATAACCTTGTCCTTCACTGCAGGTGTGTATTCGGGCACATGCTTGAGTGTGTGTGCAGACAGCAGGGTGGGGCTGGTGTCTTCAGAGTCATCCTCCTGCCCAATTTGCATCCAGGAAAGTGATGGTGTTAATTGTGGCTCCAACGGTGAAACGGACCCAGAGAAGCAGGGGCCAGACGTCAGCTTTGAACAGAGCAAAAGAAACCAAGATATGAAGGAAAAGGATTCCGGGAATGAGAAGTGTGTGTGTATGTGCTTTCATTATACCAGAGCCATTTTGAAACGGATTGTGGACAGCAAGTACTTCAACAGAGGGATAATGATAGCAATCCTTATCAATACACTCAGCATGGGTGTGGAGTACCACGAACAGGTGAAAACAACACACTCATTCACACTCAAATCACAAATAAGACATCAGAGAGATAAAATAAGTGTCCTTTTAAAAGAGAGCTCTACAATATATAACCTAATTATAAAATTATGTATTTAAATAAACTATAAGAGGAAAACTTTCCCAGACAATTCATTTGAGCTTTTTCAATAATAATAACAGCATTAATTAATTTTAATATTGTACTGGACCAAAGCTTAATTCTTATTTTCATTACAACGGGTATGTTTAAGGGTAAGTAAGCGGACAACCTCAACTTTTCGGCTCCAAAAACGGAGGTCAATTTTAGGGTATGTACTGTAAGTAACCATAGCAACTCACTCTCTGAACATAACCTGCTCCGGAGCAGCTCATTTTCCAGGGTTAGTTTGCTTAAGAGGTATTCAGATGTGTATTACATAATTAATATAGTTGTATTATTATATAGCCAATTTATTTACAGTTATATAATACAATATTATATAATAATTCTAAAACATCATTATAACAAGGTAAAGTTTAAATGTTAATTCAATTCAAATACATTTATTATTTATTTTATTGTCATCTCACATGGATCTGCATACTAATTAGCATCAAATAAACAATATAATCCTTATTCTCAGTGAATAAAGAATACTTATTTCAGTTTTTTTTCAATTGCTAACACACAATTTTGCAAACCCTGGTTTTATCAAAATACTTTTGAGCAAAATTCACAAAACCACACACCCAAACTGTGTTGGGCATAATGAAAAGCACTCTCATCTTTAGTATGCTTTTCTCTTCCTCTCTCTGCAAAGTCTAACATTGTGTTTTTTTTTTTTTTTTAATTTAAGGTATTCACCTGTGGTCTTTTCATACATCCTCATTGAAGTGTTAACAATTAACCAATGGCACATGCATTGGCCCATTAGTGTAGTGCCATTTTGTGTGTCTTCTGTAGAGAACCGTGTTCAGTGCATTTAAAAAGTGCCATTTTGAATTGCAAAATGTGTGTAAAGTAGAAAATGTGTTTAGACTTTAGGAGACTTTAGTAGAGGTTTTGCTCTCTGTCTGACAGTTTAAATAATTGTGCTGTGCATGTTATTTTAGTGTGTTAGTTATTGGAAAAAACTGTAAACGAAAAGGTTGAATAAATGCTTGCACAACCATCAAATAGGTGACGATGTGCACTAAGTAGGTTATGCAAACGTAGTTTATAAGTTAAACAAAAGAAGAAGGAACAAAAGAAGAATGAACTAGAATGGCACGCTTTTTCTTAGCGTCTGTTTCCATGGTGAATCATCAATTCGTTGCTCTGTTGAGAATGTCTTGTGTGTTAGTCGGGAATATTATTATTATTATTACTATTATTATTATTATATTTTTAATATTGTACTAGACCAAAGCCTAAGCCTTGTTTTTTTTAAATACAACAACTAGAACAAATTATTTTTTGAACATACAACAACAATAATAATAATAATTATTATTATTATTTATAATAATAATAATAATAATAGTTTGATTATTTATTTGGAAATAATGACTTTTCTTAATACGTTTTTTAGTCTGGTGCTTTATCAATCAAATCATGCAATTAAATGGATCAATGATGTTAAATTAAGAAAATCATAATCTTGTCATTTCTATGTGTGCATCATTTTGGATCTGAATCTGTGCAACCTATAAACAAATAAATATAAACAAAACAAATTTTATTAATGTGGTCAAATTAAGTTTTATTTTACAAATTGAAACCAATTGTGTGCAATAAAAACAATCTGTTAAAAATGGTCAATCATTGTTTTATGAGAAACATCTAAGATAAAGTTGATACCTAATGAAACAGAACCATAATGAGTACCTTAATAAATCTCCTGAACTATGGAATAGCAACTTTTGAGCAATACAATTTTCCTTTAGTGTTACATATAAATATCCTAGTGTCAAAAACACTCATTGTAACGCATCACAGTCTGCTGTGTTTGCAGTGCGATTGTATGCATGTTTATGGCTCATATTGCATTTAATTAACCCCCTTGGTTTGGATTAGTGTGTCTATGTGAGACAGACAGGAAGTCTGAGATTAACCGGTTTGAGGCAGAGGACGTTCACACTGTTGCCAGGGAAATGATTATTTACATTACAGTAGACACGGTTAATAACAGTGCTCGCCTGCTCTTCCTCTGAAAGAAATAAAGCCACATGGAGAGAGTGAAAAGAAGCATAAATACAATGTCATGAGAGTAACAACACTGTAGTTTAGCTTTTGTATTTGTTGATGTTAGCACCGTATGTGTTACAGACATGAATGATACTTCAAATCAGTGGCGGCTTGTAGAGGAGAGGTGTGCTATTACTAAGTAATTGGACTGCATTTCTTATCTGGTGGACAAAAAACAGGCTAAAAGATTGTATAGACCTACATGTTCACACAAATATACATTGGTTGGCTATGACATAAAACTGGAGTAATATTGCATATTCTTGTTCTCTTTTTCTTTTAGCCGGATGAGTTGACAGACGTGCTGGAGATCAGTAATATTGTCTTCACTAGTTTGTTTGCGTTAGAGATGCTCCTGAAGCTTTCGGCCTGTGGTCTGTTCAACTACATCAGCAACCCCTACAACATCTTTGACGGGATCATCGTTATCATCAGGTTCTGTGCTGTTTGGTTTCCTTTACATTCTCATTCATTTGTTGTAAATTCATTGTATATTTTGACCACACATGTACTGTCTGGTGGTTTCTACAGTGTGTGTGAGATCGTTGGACAAGCGGACGGAGGGTTTTCGGTTTTGAGGACGTTCCGTTTGCTCAGGGTACTAAAGCTGGTGCGGTTCCTCCCTGCTCTGCGCAGGCAGCTGGTTGTACTGATGAAGACCATGGACAATGTGGCCACCTTCTGCATGCTACTGATGCTCTTCATCTTCATCTTTAGGTTTGAATGAAAGTGCTTCCATACAAGAACAAGTGTGTAGTATTGATTGAAAGCAATTGAGTCTTATTGCATGTAGACCATAACACTGTGTCCTAACCAGATGTGGTGCAATAAGATTTCAGCGACAAGCAATTTGTCTTTCCACGGCAGATGTGACACAACTAAGAGACCCAACAAAATCAATCAAAAATCACAACCAATCAGACAAGCGTGTAGGCGGAGTCTCTCTGCAAGCACACATTCGCAATAAAATTGATGACTTTGTATGTTGTTGTTCCAGCTGTGACATTGCAGAAATAGAAACTATTTCTAAAATACTTGTATTATACCCAATATTTAGATTATTGGTCAACATACACTATATTGCCAAAAGTATTGGGACACCCCTCCAAATCATTGAATTCAGGTGCCAATATCAATATGTATAAAATCAAGCACCTAGGCATGCAGATGCTTCTACAAACATTTGTATAAGAATGGGTCGCTCTTTTAGGAGCTCAGTCCATTCGAGTGTGGTATATAGTAGGTTGCCACCTTTGCAATAAGTCCATTTGTGAAATTTCCTCAGTATTAAATATTCCACGATCAACTGTTAGTGGTATAACAAAGTGGAAGCAATTGGGAACAACAGCAACTCGTCAGGCCATGTAACCCATGCATGCTAAGGCGCACTGTCCACAGAAGTCGCCATTCTATCAATAGTCAGTAGCTACAAGTCTCCAAACTTTGTGTGGCCTTCAGATTGGCTCAAGAACAGTGCGTACAGAGCTTCATGTAATGGGTTTCCATTGCCGAGCAGCTGCATCCAAGCCTTACATCACCAAGTGCAATGCAAAGCATCGGATGCAGTGGTGTAAAGCACTCTGGCACTCTGGCAGTGGAGACATGTTCTCTGGAGTGACGAATCACGCTTCTCTATCTGGCAATCCGATGGACGAGTCTGGGTTTGGCGGTTGCCAGGAGAACTGTACTTGTTTTTCAGGGGTTGGGCTTGGCCCCTTAGTTCCAGTGAAAGGAACTCTTAATGCTTCATAATACCAAGACATTTTGGACAATTTCATGCTCCCAACTTTGTGGGAACACTTTAGGGATGGCCCCTTGCTGTTCCAACATGACTGCACACCAGTGCACAAAGCAAGGTTCATAAAGACATGGATGAGTGAGTGTGGAGGAACTTGACTGGCCTGCACAGAGTCCTGAACTCAACCTGAAAGAACACCTTTGGGATGAATTAGAGCGGAGACTGCAAGCCAGGAAAGCCTTCCCAGAAGAGTTGAAGCTGTTATAGCTGCAAAGGGTGGGCCAACTCCATATTAAAAATGGGATGTCATTAAAGTTGTGTATGTAAAGGCAGGTGTCCCAAAACTTTTGGCAATATAGTGTATGTTCTTCATTGTCCAGTTCTTAGAACATAATCCCCAATCTTAAATTCACAATGAAATGGAAAAAGTAGCAAGAGATCTTTTCTTCCGTATCGTGACATATAAGTGTACTGTAGAGCGGGGACTTGATTTTATGCATCAGCTGTTCAGGTCTAGTTATGACATTTTAAATAAGCAATACAAGGTCAAAACATAAAAAATGAAACGCGCTTATTGTTTAAAATAAGATCTACTGTATAACATGCATTAAAAAAATTAATTTCATGGCTTTAAATATGTGGGTACAGCCTTGCAAATTATTATTAATAACCCTAAAGCACAACATTATTTCAATCCCATCCCATGAGTTTGGAATTAATATTCTCATAATTTCATAATACTCAACGTAACAGTGTTATTTTAGTATTATTACTAGTAATTGTAATATCATTAGATATACTATTATCGTTTTTGTTAATATTTTGAATTTTATTTTTTATTTTTTTTAAAGTTTATTATTTTAAAGTTTTAGTAATTTTGTAGTGTTTTTGTCATTTTTATCAGTTTTGCGATTTTATACATTTTTATTGAGCGTTAGTTTTTAGTTTCAGTTAATTTTATTTCAGTTATTTTAGTACTTCAACTTAAACTAAATAAGACAAATGTTGCCATGGCAACTAGCTGAAATAAAATATTTCTTTATTTTATATATAAAATTTTATTTCAGGTCATTTGTTTTTGGATTTTAGTTTCAGTTAACGTTTGTAACGTAACTCTGTCAAGTACTCATTAAAATATTCATTCAGCTTCATTGTCATAATGGTTATTTTCATCCATAACTAGCAAATATCAGCCTTTTCGGTAGTATTTTTAGAAAAAGAAAATACAGTGTAAGCATGATATTTTAGCTCTGTATCTTGATAAATATATCAGTGGTAAATTTGACACAAATGCCACTGTTGCCTAAAAATGACCCTGATATTTTTGCATGTAATGCAGTAGATGCATCGTGTAAATGTTTTTGCAAATTTTCTGATTTCTGTCTCTCCCACTTGTTCTCCTGTCACTCTCTCTCTTGTCTTCTGTGATTTAGTATATTGGGAATGCATCTGTTTGGGTGTAAGTTTACTCTACGTTTGGAGAATGGAGACACGGTGTCTGATAGGAAAAACTTTGACTCACTCCTCTGGGCCATCGTCACCGTTTTCCAGGTCAGAATAATGTTCACAAACTGTTTAATAAGCAATATATAGATGTTAATTCTTTTTTCAGAGGTAGAAATATTTCTGGGAGAACTAATTATTATTGCTTAAGTAACATAAAAGTCCTCTTTAGTGAATGATAAAACATTATACAAGTCGTTTTTGAAGCTGCTGTTCCTGAAATATTTTCGCTGACCACTGGGAATCTGTAGGTCACTAAACTGACGGTTGAACTTATTAAAATCTTACAGCTGCTTGTATTCATTTAAAGTCCAGAAATATCATTTTTAGTCTTCGGAGGCAAGTTTTCATTAAATAGTCACTCCTCAATGTGGGAACAGCATTTTACAAAAATGCTGAGGCAAGGGATTGTGGGTATTTAGCCTCCCTTAAATGAAGTAACAAATCCTTGCATGTCAGAGCGAAGCAGTCATTTCATTTTTTAAGCTGTACATTTATATTTATGATTTGTAAATCATTTGTAAAGTATTCAAGCAAAACTATATATTTTCTTCTCCATCCATTATACTTTATAATATCAATAAAAAAGACTCACATATGCTGTATATGAGTGTATGTGTTTATGTGTATGTTAGTCATACTTTTAAGACTGGGATTATTCAAAGTTCTACCAGTTGTGTCAGAGTTGAAATTGCTGAGGTCATCAAAACCTGCCCTATAATATTGCAGACACGATGAGGTCATCATCCCTCTCCCTGCAGTATTGGGTAGTGTGATGAGGTCACCGGGGGTGACATTGTGCAAATACTGATATGGGGCTGTATTAACTCCAGGCCCTGAGGGAAAGCTATCGGAGTCAGGGTTTCTTCGGTACAGGGAGCCTTTAATTTCCCTAATCTCTATTTCTGTCGGTGTGTGTGTGTGTGTGTGTGCGAGCGTTTGTAAGCAGAATATAAACTCCAGACTGAAGCTGCTGTTTTTCCTCTGTTCTAAATCAGTCTGCAGGAAGAGGAAGAGGCAGAGATGTGTTCGGGTTCTGTTGTGGATGTCTGTGTGAAATGTGCTGGAGTGAAGGGAAAACAAACTAAACAAAGTTTCTTTGCATTTGCAGTTGAATTCTAAATGAGCCACATAGTACTTTTCAAATAACTCTTCGTTCGTGTAAGCAGCTTGCTACTTTACTTGGGCTAATGAGTTTTCTTTATCTTATTATATTTTTAGTTAATTATAAGTTATTAGTTCATTAAAAAAAAAAAAAATCTTTTTTTTTAAATAGTGTTTAAACAAATATATGTTTTCATGCCAGATAAACTTTGCAGTCAGTAAATTATTAAACACAAATATAATAATAATAGTTATTATTATTATAGAATTTATAATACTTAAATAATAAACTTAGATAAAATGTTGTAAATCTGGTCATTTAATGAAGTCAGAATAATTTGGAAAATAATTCTGTAGCGTCAAGCACATTCATTTTGCACACTGAAATTATTTTATTTTTTTAAGACAATTTTGTTAATGTGCTATTATTTGTGTACCACCAATTATATAGATTTGTGTTAATATTAATATGCCATTATAGTCAGATTTTTTCAAGGTATATTGTGCACATTTTTCCTAGTTAGAACTGAACTAGGAAAAAGGATTTTTGCATATGCAGCATCGTCTGCTTGGAATCTACTCCAGAAGACATTGAAATTACAAACCCCGGTTTCTGTGGAACACTTTAAATCTATTATTCGGTCACTTGAAGAGGACTCAATGATGTGCAAATGTTTTTAAGTGTTTTAAAAATTGTCTTGTTTGGTCTTGTAAATTTGTGTTTGTAATTGCTGCCCATTCTCGGCCAGGACTCTCCTGTGAAAGAGATTTTTAATCTCAGTGAGATTATTCTGGTTAAATAAAGGTCAAATTTGTCGTCCTGTGTCTCGACAGATTTTGACCCAGGAGGATTGGAATGTGGTTCTGTATAACGGCATGGCCTCCACCTCCCCCTTGGCGGCTCTGTACTTTGTGGCCTTGATGACCTTTGGGAATTACGTCCTCTTCAACTTACTGGTTGCCATCTTAGTAGAGGGCTTCCAAGCTGAGGTGAGATGTCCAATATTGGACTACAGATTGTATCTATTTTCTTGAGATGTGTGTTATATCGTTCTTTAAAATAAATGCTTTGCTATTTTGCATCTAATGCAATGACATTGTACACTTTGTCTTATTCTCTATGCTTTTTGGGGATACTACTGTAACAAACAGCTCATTGAAACTACTTCATCTTCTTTGCAACATCTGTGTGAATCCTCGGCACGAGTGAATTAGATGTGGCCATATTGCATTTAATTGAGTTTCCAAGAGGGAATTTTTCAAGTTAAGAGTGATATGTTATCAGAGGAGTGGAATTATTGCACTGTAACTCAATTACAGCACAGTAACCATTATTAGCACACCATGAAAAAAGGGATTTCCTTTGAGCGCACATGGAAATGAACAAAAACATGCTCTTGTTTCTTTTCGTTGTTGGTGTCACATCAAAGAGATTGATTGTGTGGATCGGTGTGTGTTTGGCTTGTGTGTGTAATTTTCATGTAGATGAGACTCATCTGTAGTGTATAAGCGCAGGCGCCGGGCTGCAGCTGGTGTGATGATGTGTTTGAAAGGAACACGCTTTCACTCCAACATTCTGTTGTTCCTTTTTTTCCTGTCTTTTATCCATCTCTCTCTCTTTTGTCCGCAAGGTAATATCATATTGCACACGTACACACACTGCTCACACAATACTCCAGAACACATTGGCACACACTTTTCCAGTTGTTACTCTGAAGAAAAATTCTCATTCATTCATACGTTTCCCCTTTTTCGCTCTCTTTTTCCATCACTCTTTTTTTTCCACGGATTTACAATACATTTAGCAATTTATTGCATTTGTTGCATTTACAAACAAGCAAATCTCAATAGTCGGTGTATGGCGTAAATTCATCCAGGAAGTATGTTTTTGGTTCGTTTTGGTATTGAACACCCACTTTTCACAATAAAATTCATTTTATTTCCAGTGAAATATCTTGTTTTTCTCAGAAATACAGTAATAGCCAGAGAGAGGATATTTGTTTTAAATGACCCTACACATTTGATTAAATCATCAAAATGAGTAAAATACCTTTTATATAATTTGCTAGGGTTTTATTTATTTAGTTTTATTGTACTATGCAAAACAAAGCTTACAAAAAAGGAGACTCAGGAGGAAGCATACATTGACTACAGCATAATCAGTTATTAATATTTCATAGTTTTTGATTACTATTAAATAATTTCCTTGTGTGACAGCCTGGGCAAAAATAATGTCTACACAATTTGGCATGTTTCATTGCGTTATTATAAATACACACCAAGCACAACTACCAATGTGCTTACAAAATCTTTAACAAAGTTTTAATAATATTTGAATGAATGAAGATATGAATGTATGTCACATTTTGGAAGTGAAATGTGTCTGAATGCCATTTCATGTCATTTTAAATGCATTTGAAAGTGGAAGTTCAATGACTCAGCAGGAAATAGGACGAGGACAAAATGAAAAACGATTAACTAAGCATGAAAGTAGAAGGTAGAGGGTTTCATACCCTTGAAAGAGCAAATGTAATTGTGTTTGTTCTGCATTTATTTAGGCTGGCCTTGTGTTGTTTGGGTTGATATGAAAATATAATCCTTCATTATCATTAATTCTGCCTTTAAATGTTATATCTCTCTCTCTTTCAGGGTGATGCTAGCAGATCAGACACCGATGATGGCATGTCGTCTGACTATGGTGATGAGGACAAACTGAGTGAACTACTGAAATCAGGTGCGTGCGTGCGTGCGTGTATGTGTGTATCTGCGTGTGTGTGTGTATCTGCGTGTGTGTGTGTGTGTGTGTGTGTGTCTTTGTGCACAGCTGTTTATATGTGTTTTGTTATTTTATGCTAATCTCTTGTTGATATTAGGATCAGAGATAAAAATGCAGACATTAATGCCCATCTCCAACGGACATCTGGAACCTCGAGCATCAATGCCACCTCACAACACACACATACAACTCAACGCCACACCCAGAACTGAGGTGTCACACATTTACAGCCAATCACGGCGCAACAGCAACACCTCCACCGAACTCCATGACCAGAGGTCCCTGGTGAGTAGTAAATGCCATTACATTTAAACCTACACAAATAGTGTTCACCTCAAAACCATTTTTCTTTATTCATATTAGAAAGATCTCTTTTAAGGCCTTTTTCACACCTAACATGGATATTCGTTGCAAATTTGCATGCTTCATTTATTGTGAGTAATGCTCAAGCAGGCATATTGTTTGAGTGATCCACCAGTAGAGGGCTCTAGCGAAAGGTACAAGCGTTGGGTAGAAGCAGAAGAATAGTGTTTGTAAAAGTTGTGAATGCATGTAGGTTTTTTTTATGCTGCAAATACATGATTTAGTAATCTAAGTAGTGAACAAGATTAAACAAGAACAAGAACCCATCAAATTATGCATGCCTGGAACTTCATTCATGTCGGTATGCATCAAATGCAGCGCATTAATATAGAATTATGATTAAACTGACCTGAAGCTACCTTCCAGCCAATCAGAATCAAGTATTCAGACAGACCATGGTAAAATAAATTAAATGTTATTAATATTTAAAGGACATTTATTTAAATTTGAGATCAAACAATCAAAATTCAGTGTCTTCTATTTTTTCCTCTCACTATTCTATATGTTAACTTACTGCTTTTTGAATTATTCTTACATACTACACCATCGGTTGCATGCCATGATAAACAGCTATAATGTGTATGTCTGTTGTAGTCCAGCCTTTGGGGAAGTCGCCGCTCCAGTTGGAACAGCCTTGGCCATGCTCCCAGTCTAATAAGGCGTGCTCAGTCGGGAGAGCGCGAGTCGCTGCTTTCTGGAGTGGGACAGGACAGCATGGATGAAAACCAATCAGATGATGGGAAATCCAGCAGGACCGGCAGTCTGGGCGGAGTTTCATGTCTAGGGTCGTTTGATTTCCCAGAGCTTTTGCAGGTTCCACGCCCATATTTGGAGTGTAATGGCAGATTTGATGGAGGTTATCCATCCTCTCCAAACATTACACATCCCGAGCCAACATCCATAAAAGGGGCGGATGATGATGAATTTGAGGAGGTGGGGCTTAGTCTTTAATCATTTTTATTGTTGGTTGTACCAATATTCAATTCTTTTTTCTTTTTTCTTTTTAAATGTAATGTATGTCATTTGTTATGATTACATTTTGCTTATATACTGTACACATATCTATATATACAAACCTATCCTTAACAGGCTGCACGTTCTTATTGATCCAAAGTTTGACAGGAGGATGGTGAGATAGGCATACAAATCCCCTAAATTTGTGACAAGTTTTGCATCACTAACATTTAAACTACTACATAAAACGTAATGTATTTTCCTTCTGCATATTTTCTTTTTACCTGGTTATTTCTATTTTCTGGTTTTGTTTAGAGCTGGTGTCTCATTGTAAAGAGACTGTTGGAGCCGTATAAACCCCAGTGGTGCAGGGACCATGAGGATTGGTCACTTTACTTATTTTCCCCTCATAATAAGTGAGTAGTAACACAGAAAACCAGCCTACACACACATATAAAAAACAAATGAATGCTGTGCTTGCACATTCACCTGCTATATACACCGCTATTTCCCTCTCGTTCTCTGCAGGTTTCGTATGCGCTGCCAGAAAGTCATCACTCATAAGATGTTTGATCATATTGTGCTGTTCTTCATCTTCTTCAACTGCATCACAATTGCTCTAGAGAGACCCGAAATCCAGCCCGACAGCATGGTAAACACAATCACAACACTCATTTTTAGCACTTTCATTTAGCTATATTATATATGTACACAACCATTCAAAAGTTTGGGTTGGTGAAATGTTTGTTTTTATTATGTATATACAGTATCTCTTATGGCCACCAAGGCTGCATTTATTTAATCCAAATTACAGTAAAACAGTAATATTGTGAAATGTTATTGCAATTTAAAATAATTTGTTTTCTATGCTAATATATTTTAAAATATAATTTATTCCTGTGATGGCAAAGATGAATTTTCCACATTATTACTCCAGACTTCAGTGTCACATGATCGTTCAAAAATCTCATTCATTCATTCATATAATAATGCAATCTACACTTTGATGCTCAAGAAACATTTTCTATTATTATCAATTTTCAAAACAGTTGTTCTGCTTAATGTATTTTTGGAAACTTTTTTTTTTGGTTGGTTTTTTAACTTTGGTTAATAGAAAGTTCAAAAGAACAGCATTCAATTGAAATAGAAATCTTTTTTAACATAAAAGTCTTTATTGTCACTTTTAATCAATCTAATGCATCCTTGCTGAATAAAAGTATTAATTTCTAAACCCATTATCCTATATCAAAAAAATAATACCCCACATACAACTTTGAAATAAAAAATATCTATTGTAACTCAGTAATGAAAATATACTGCACAATAACTAGTCCACTTGGTGACTTTTCATCAGTCGGGGAAACAGTAATATATATCTCAATGCTGCTCTTGTATTGGTCTGTAACGAATATGGTGCATTTGTTGCCATTATAAATGACATTTTCATTATTTATTTATCATTGTTTGACAGGAGAGGATATTTCTGAAAGTGTCCAACTACATCTTCACTGTGATCTTTGTGGCTGAGATGACTGTGAAGGTAGGAGATTTGTTAAAAAATGTGTAATTGATTTAAAAAGGGCAAACATTTTAGTTACATTTTTATTATTTTGGTAGCAATTTATTTTACAGTCCTGTTCCCCTTGTACATACTATGTACTACTTATTAAAGTTATTACAATAACTGCGTACTAACTAGGTACTAAGCCTGAACCTACCTGTAAACCTAACCTTAGCCACTGTAGTCACCTTATATTACCCAGTACTCTCTAAGATAAGTGGATGTTATTTAAGTTATATTTTTAACATAATAAAACAAAAATAATGCAATGTGCTGAAGACATGTCAGTGATGATGATGGTTATGATTGTTATGCTGTTGTAGGTGGTTTCTCTTGGGATGTACGCTGGTCCAGGCTCGTACTTGAAGAGCAGCTGGAATGTTCTAGACGGCCTGCTGGTATTTGTGTCTATTGTGGACATCCTGGTCTCACTCGCTTCCTCTGGTGGGAACAGAATCCTGGGTATTTTACGAGTACTTCGACTGCTCAGAACACTAAGACCCTTGAGGTAAGACTTTTATTGAAGGTGTGTGTGGGTGTGTATAAATGTGTGGAAGTACATTATGTCCTCTATTGTAGGCTGTTGTAATAATCTTAAAGGGCTAGATCACCTATATTTCTTCCGTGGAACACAAAATTAAATGTTTCGCAGAATGTTCACACTGCTTTTTCGCAGTAATATGGAATACTGGCGAAGCGGCATTCACACTACCAGCGTCATGCAGCGACAAAGCATCACAATCCCATACATTTTAATAAAAAGCTGCCTTTTTCTGGCAACATGAGCGACAGGATTTAGGTGTGTCCAGCGGTGCAACAAAGTTGAGATTTTACTTTATGCAAATTAAGTGCGACTTTCGAGAGTAGACACGGGGACACTCACCACGCTGACTCGAGCGCTGGGTGGAACTCAGGTGGATTAGTTACGCTGCAGATAAAAAAAAATATATATATATATATATATATATATATATATATATATATATATATATATATATATATATATATATATATATATATTAGGCCGGGACTCGATTAAAAAAATTAATCTAATTAATTAGAGGCTTTGTAATTAATTAATCTAAATTAATCGCATTGCATATAAATATTTGACCTGAGAACAGTGAGAAGTAATTTTTTTCACATGGATTTTTAGTATACCGTTGAATAATGACTGAATACATAAGCTTAATCAACAAAATTTAATTTATTTATTTATGTCCAGCGTTTTGCGTTGAGGTGATATTTGAGGCTCGATACGCAAATTCCTTGTTGCATAGCTTCCACACAACCATGCTCTTGTCGACGCTTCCATCCTTTCGTTTTTTAAAACAAAATTCCCCATCCACGGGGCCAAGCAAAGCAGTCTCGTCAGCTTCTTTGTTCATGTTCACTGTGGTTTGTTGTGTTCAGAAGTCAAGAACGCTAGTTGGTGTTCCAGTATAATCGGTCCGTCGAAACTCATTCATTAAAAACGCTTCATGTGCAAAAATAAGTTAAAATTGTTGTCTATTTTTTGCGTAATTAATCTTAATTAACGCGTTAAAGTCCCGGCCCTAATATATATATGTTGGAACAGGAAGGTGCCATCCCCTTACCATTCCCACAAAGTTGGGAGTATTAAATTGTCCAAAATTTCCAAAATGCTGAAGTCCCCCCTCCACCAAACTTTACACTTGGCACAATGCAGAAATTTGATGAATGGACTTATTGCACAGGTGGCAACCTGTCACTGTACCACACTTGAATTGACTGAGCTCCTGAGAGCGACCCATTCTTTCACAAATGCTTGTAGAAGCGTCTGCATGCCTAGGTGCTTGATTTTGTACACCTGTGGCCATGGAAGTGATTGGAACACCTAAATTCAATGATTTGGAGGCATGTCAAAATACTTTTGGCAATATAGTGTATATAACATATAATATAATGTTGCTGTCCGTTGCTGTCCATGGTGCTGAAACCTTGAAACATTTCTTATCGTGTTATAGTCAGAAAACTATTAAAGCTATTGAACTACTTATTTTTCTATTCCATGGCAGAATCAAGCTTCCATAGGAAACTCTTCCGCTTGACACATTTGAACAAATCCTTGCAAGTCTCAGACAGAGATATATTCTGCTGAGCAGACTTACCTATTCATTTCAAGGCTAACACTAGAGCTCATCTCGTATCGTCAGCTTGTTGTGCATCACGGAGCCCTTTTATTAACAGCGTCTTTCTAGTTCAGTGGTTTTGCTTTGAGTTCAGATATTGTTGCAACCAGGGCTTGACATTAACTTTCCAAAGTGGTTTTCCAAAGTTACTAGCCACACAGCATTTTCACTGTCCACAGTTTTGACATTGATACCACAGGGGAAAAACTGCCAGATATGTAATATAATTTCATAATTTGGCATAATTTGGTATATTAGGCTGCTGCCACTTTAACATTCGTTTTAACTTTTTCCATTTACTTAAAACATAACTGATGTGAATACTCGCCAATACTGGCATTTTGACATTATTTTGTGTGTGTTTGACTGTTTGCACAATAAGCAGTGTAAAAGAACTCAATTTTACTGAGAGGCAGCTTCATGTATGCACACTTTGGGTATGAGCATAACATCTGTGGAAATGAGTCAAATTATACACAATATGTGCAATCCCACTCATCCCACTAAATTCAATCCCTGGAGCAAATGAAAGATTGAGTGAGGGGAGGCGGGTTTGTGTGTCAACTTGCTGTCGGAGAGATGAGAGAGCAAGAAAGCACAACTGGTATCGTGTAACGTTTCATAGATTTCAGTATCAATATTTATATTTTTGACAACACTACAATTTCAGATGCGTTTTTTAAAAGACTGCAATTTAAAAATGCATATATTATATATAAAATTCAACCCGCCAATGTGGCTAAAAGGAGTGCGTTACACACTACTGCTGAAATCCACCAATCCATTTGGATTAAAGCTATTGAACTACTGAAGTTGCAATTACTCTTTTTTTATTCCATGGCAGAATCAAGCTTCCATAGGAAACTCTTTCGCCACACACATTTGTACAAAACCTTGTAAGTCTCAGACAGAGATATTCTGCTGAGCAGACTTACCTATTCATTTCAAGGCTAACACTAAGCCCTATTTGCAACACTAAATATGATTTTTTTTGTGTGTGTGTGTTTGTGTTAACAGGGTCATAAGCAGGGCCCCCGGACTGAAGCTGGTTGTTGAAACATTGATCACATCTCTCAGACCTATTGGAAATATTGTGTTAATCTGTTGTGCTTTCTTTATTGTCTTTGGCATTCTGGGAGTTCAGGTACACACATGCTGCCAATGTCTAAATTATTTAAACAAAAAAAACACAAAAAAACCTCTGAATTTAGTTCATTTTTATTAACTTGTATTAATGGTTTTATTTATTAAATAAGCCTTTAACATATCAGAGCAGTTGCTTTGTAAATAGGAGTTCATTTGTATTAAAGCTGTCTGAATGTAAGGTGTTTTCTTTTACTCAGCTCTTTAAGGGGAAGTTTCATCATTGTGAAGGCTTTGACACTAGAAACATCACCAATAGATCAGAGTGCCTGCAGGCTAAATACAGATGGGTCCGTAGGAAGTACAATTTCGATAACCTGGGTCAGGTAGGACACTCACACACATAACATAGACATTAAGGGGGAATTCATGAACAATCAATTATGACCACTGGTAGTGTCTTTTATTAAAAAATCTACTTTCTCATTTGCCCTTTTTCTAAACCATCAAGCAACCCATTATATTTCAGATTCAGGTCACACAAGTGCATTTCATCAAGATGACAGGGTTCTGGTGGAAACTGTTTCTTATACCTGTTCAGTTGTTTCATATGTGGTTGTTTTTTTTTGTTTTAGCTTAGACCTTTAAATTTAATACCCTCATGTAATAAATTAACATTATGTTTGGCATCCAACATGTTTGATATTTTTTCAAGCACATCTGTCAATACAGGTAAATCCAAATACCAAAGAGCATGGTAACACAACGTAACCTTAAAGACGAGACCCGACAAACTCAAGATAAACACGCGTGAAATTGTATGCAACTGCAAACAAGGATGATTAGACACACACACCTGAACTGAATGATTTTTTTTTTTTTTTTATTTTATGGGGAAAGAACAAAACACTAAACTTGATTAAGGTATTTATCCGACAAAATTAGTTGCCAAAATAGGGAAGCTATGGCTACGGATCAGCAAAATTCACTATGCATAGAAAAACAAAAAGCTCACATGAAAAAGCATATATTGACTACAACATAATTAGCTATTAATATTTCATTGGTTCTCTCTTGTTTTTGCATGTGCTCATAATTTGTTTTGCATTTGATCATACTTTTTTTGCCTAGCCAAAAATTATGTCTGCACAATCTGGCATGTTTCATTTAATTACTACTACACTATATGCTTAAAAAAAGGTTTAATCATTTAAAAATATTTCAATAAAGGGTGAAGGTGTCAATTTTCCTAGGCTGGATATATTGCCAGTTTGCAAAAAAAAATTGCAAGTTTTTTTCCCTATTTTAAGTAGGAACCACACAAATAGAGTATATGTTTAAAACAAGAAACAACAATCAATACAGGGAAAAATCTTAAAACAATATTAATTAAATATGCATTCTATAAATAAGTGTTGTTTGTTGGTTTAGTACATTTAGATTTTTTTCCAGAAAACAAAAACAAGAATTTTTCTGTGCTGTAGCCTTCAACTGAGCAGAATTATATTCATCTCACCTCAAAATTTAACAGATATTTATATTGTTGTCAATGATGCAGTAATATTCTCTTGTTCACATGAATCCACATTATCTCTGTTTTGCAGGCACTGATGTCACTATTTGTCCTGTCATCTAAAGACGGCTGGGTCAACATCATGTACGATGGCTTAGATGCCGTGGCTGTGGACCAACAGGTGTGTGCATTCTTCAGATAACTCTACTCAGTGTGGAAACACTTACACCTTACTCTGAATCTGTCTGTTATAACAAAAGAAAACACAGGCACCAGGAGTATTTACTGTTTTTTGTTCCCACAAGCACAAGTGACACAATCACAAAAGGCAGCAGCAGGTTTTAGGTAAAGAAAGTGTTTGATTAATTCAGCTCTGAACTGAAGAGAAGAGAGATAGAGAGAGCTAAAAATACAGTGGAGGACACCAAAATGAGCAGGTTGAGGAGGAGAGACAGAACATTCATCATTTAATTCCACTGAGAGGTCTTATACTCACACACACACAGACAGAAACGTTCAGTCCACGGACAATAACAGACTCAACACAACTGGTTTATACAGTGTCCTTTACAGTGGCCCATCTGTGCATACACAATAAGACAAGTACAGAGTTTCCATAGCATTCTGCTCTTTCTTCCTGTCGCATTTCCTGTCTTTGATTTCGTGCTGATGGGCTTCTTTCTCTCCACTTTCTTTTCCTCCTGACAGTTCCCTTTTACATTTTATAGGGAATGCAACTTGCAATTACTTTTATGTGTGCAAAGAAAATTTTCATATTCTGGTTATGTATGCATCATAGTGAGCCTACAGGTCCTTCTCAAAAAATTAGCATATTGTGATAAAAGTTCATTATTTTCCATAATGTAATGATACAAATTAAACTTTCATATATTTTAGATTCATTGCACACCAACTGAAATATTTCAGGTCTTTTATTGTTTTAATACTGATGATTTTGGCATACAGCTCATGAAAACCCAAAATTCCTATCTCAAAAAATTAGCATATTTCATCTGACCAATAAAAGAAAAGTGTTTTTAATACAAAAAAAGTCAACCTTCAAATAATTATGTTCAGTTATGCACTCATTACTTGGTCAGGAATCCTTTTGCAGAAATGACTGCTTCAATGCGGCGTGACATGGAGGCAAACAGCCTGTGGCACTGCTGAGGTGTTATGGAGGCCCAGGATGCTTCGATAGCGGCCTTAAGCTCATCCAGAGTGTTGGGTCTTGCGTCTCTCAACTTTCTCTTCATAATATCCCACAGATTCTCTATGGGGTTCAGGTCAGGAGAGTTGGCAGGCCAATTGAGCACAGTAATACAATGGTCAGTAATTTGTCAGCATTTCCTTCTCTCCAGTCTTCCTCCAGACTCTGGCACCTTGATTTCCGAATGACATGCCAAATTTGAGCGACAGTCCAGTGCTGCTTCTCTGTAGCCCAGGTCAGGACGCTTCTGCCGCTGTTTCTGGTTCAAAAGTGGCTTGACCTGGGGAATGCGGCACCTGTAGCCCATTTCCTGCACACGCCTGTGCACGGTGGCTCTGGATGTTTCTACTCCAGACTCAGTCCACTGCTTCCGCAGGTCCCCAAGGTCTGGAATCAGTCCTTCTCCACAATCTTCCTCAGGGTCCAATCACCTCTTCTCGTTGTGCAGCGTTTTTGCCACACTTTTTCCTTCCCAGACTTCCCACTGAGGTGCCTTGATACAGCACTCTGGGAACAGCCTATTTGTTCAGAAATGTCTTTCTGTGTCTTACCCTCTCGCTTGAGGGTGTCAATGATGGCCTTCTGGACAGCAGTCAGGTCGGCAGTCTTACCCATGATTGCGGTTTTGAGTAATGAACCAGGCTGGGAGTTTTTAAAAGCCTCAGGAATCTTTTGCAGGTGTTTAGAGTTAATTAGTTGGTTCAGATGATTAGGTTAATAGATCGTTTAGAGAACCTTTTCATGATATGCTAATTTTTTAAAATAGGAATTTGGGGTTTTCATGAGCTGTATGCCAAAATCATCAGTATTAAAACAATAAAAGACCTGAAATATTTCAGTTGGTGTGCAATGAATCTAAAATATATGAAAGTTTAATTTGTATCATTACATTATGGAAAAAAATGAACTTTTATCACAATATGCAATTTTTTTAGAAGGTCCTGTATATATTCATGGGTGCCTTCATAGTAAAATGCGTACAATTTACGCTACTGTTTAATGTTTGGGGTATTTTCTAATACTTTTATTCAGAAATGTTGCATTAAATCTATCAAAGGTGACAGTAAATGTATTTATAATAATGTCTCAAAAGACTTCAAATGCTGTTCTTTAAAACTTTTTATTCATCAAGAATCTTGAAAAATGAAACACTGTTTACACAAAAATATTAAGCAGCACAACTGTTTTCATCATTGATAATAATAAAAGCAGCAATCATTTTTTTAACAGCAAATTATATTAGAATGATTTCTGAAGGGTCGTGTGACACTGAAAACGATGCTGAAAAATCAGTTTTACCATCACAGGAATAAATTACATTTTAAAATAAAAACATAACAAAATGCAATGCTTTTTTATTTTTTATAAACACAAATCTACAAAATGTAGTTTTAGTCTTAAAACTAAACTTAATTAGTGTTTACTAACAAAGACAGCTGGTATATTATTCTGACTATCTAAATATTATTCATTTATTTTGGCACATGGCATGACCAAACTAAAGTAATTATAAATGCTACAAGACAATCAAGCATCAAGTGTTTGAAGAAACACACTTTTGGAAACAGGAGCTTTTTTTAGATGCATAAAAATTAATAAATTAATGTACAGATGAGTGAAACCATTAAGTCTTATGACCTGCATTTTTCAATACATTTTAATTTAATTACTTATAGAAATGCAGAAAAATAAATGACAAGAGCTAGCTATCATAGCCAGCATTTCCACAAAAGAACAGTATGAAAAGTAAATCTAATATAGCATATAAAGTTTATATACTAAGCTGATGCACACAGGAATTCCAGACTTAATTGAAAAAAAATGTGTACACATGAATATTTCCTTGATTAATCAATGTCACCACCTTATCTAAGGGATTTCTCTGTTCTTCTTTCTTCTCTCTTTGTAGCCCATAAGGAATCATAATCCCTGGATGCTTCTATACTTCATCTCCTTCCTGCTGATCGTCAGCTTCTTCGTGCTGAACATGTTTGTAGGTGTGGTGGTCGAGAACTTCCACAAGTGTAGACAAGACCAAGAGGAAGAGGAAGCCAGACTGAGAGAGGAAAAGAGAAAGAAGCGCATGGAGAAGAAACGCAGGAGTGAGTGTCTTTTTTGTCATAATGGGACATTGCAACAAAATTTCAGTCATTTTCCTGCTGTCACTGAAAGTGAAATTCAGAATGAAACAGCTAAATGGATTTCTGGGTCAGCACATTACAGTTTAACTGCCGTTGTGTGTATTTAGCTTGGGAAATAGACATTTAGGGCCAGATTTACTAAATAGGGCAAATTAGCGTGAGATCTTAAAACCAAAAAAGCTCAAATCTACTGACAATGTGCAAATTAGGAACACAGACACAGCCGGATCATTCCATAATGACCAACACAACAAGAGCAGTGCAAATTAGCACCTGGTTTAAGACATACTTTTTTGGGGCGTTAAATAATGGCACAAACACCAGTTGATTGACTAGCGCAAACCTTAGTAAATCACCTTGCTTGATTAATTTAAATACTCTCCTCCCATCAATTTTGCATCTGAAAGGGAAACTCCTACAAATGCATATGCAATAAGGTCAGCCGCAAAAATAACCATACCTTTTTAGTGCTATTTTTTCACTGTCTTTAGTAAATTCTGACAGTAGTTTTTTAACACCAAAAGAGGGTTTGCATTGGTGCAAGCTGTTAGTAAATCTGGCCCATAGTATTGATTTTCCACAGACGTGTTCTTCAAAAGCCCTTTGACTTTGCTTGACTTCAGAAACATATTTAATTAGACGAGACACATAATTATAAGTAAGAGTAAAACCATTTACTTTTGCCTCAAATGCCACTTTAATCCTGTGCTTTAGTAGTTTTACTAATGTCAGGTAACAAGGTTTGGAAAACATTAGGGGAAAATGTGAAAAAATAGCTAGAACTACATATTTCTTACATATTACATACACTATATTGCCAAAAGTTTTGGGATGCCTGCCTTTACATCCACATGAACTTTAATGACATCCCATTCTTAATCCGTAGGATTTAATATGGAGTTGGCCCACCCATTACAGCTATAATAGCTTCAACTCTTCTGGGAAGGCTTTCAATAAAGTTTAGGAGTGTGTTTATGGGAATTTTTGACCATTCATCTAGAAGAGTATTTGTGAAGTCAGGCATGTTGGACGATAAGGCCTGGCTCACAGTCTCTGCAGCATACCAAAATGTATTGGTATGCTGAAGCATTAAGAGTTATTTTCACTGGAACTAAGGGTCCAAGCCCAACCCCTAAAAAAACAACCCCACACCATAATCCCCCCTCCACCAAACTTTACACTTGGCACAATGCAGTCAGGCAAGTACCATTCTCCTGGCAACGGTAAAACCCAGACTTGTCCATTGGATTGCCAGACAGAGAAGCGTGATTCGTCACTCCAGATAATACATCTCTACTGCTCTAGAGTCCTGTGGTGGTGTGCTTTACACCACTGCATCCACCACTTTGCATTGTACTTGGTGATGAGCGACCCATTCTTTCACAAATGTTTGTAGAAGTGTCTGCATGCCTAGGTGCTTGATTTTATACATCTTTGGTCAATGAAGTAATTGGAACACCTGAATTCAATGATTTGGAGGGGTGTCCCAATACATTTGGCAATATAGTGTAGGTAGGGACCCAAGCCACATTTAGGGGTAAAAATGTTGGTCTTCTATGGGACAGTAACTCACACCAACGCCAGCGAGAGCCTAAAAATTTGCTCTGGCTGCCCTGGCAATAACGCTGTAGAAAGATTTGTGGACGTAGATTGAATGCTTGGTCTTTTTTAAACTCAATTTAAAGGAGCCGCAAACAAGCATTGAAGCAGGAGGTATTTTTGCAGACTGACCACAAGTAGGTTATAAGTTAGCCTCATGAAATCTTTTAAATGTGAAAGTAAGAAATTGATCAATGGAAAGAACTTACAAGTAACTTATAGTTACATGTTTGCTAACTAAATAAACCTATTAAAAGCCATTTGTGTGGTGTTGTAGCGTGAAAATGTTGCCTATAAATAGTATTTCTTATCAAACCCGCCACTGAAATTATCAACTCCATTTTGCTTGGGAACTGATGTCCTCGGAATCAAAGTTTACAGGACTGCGTTCTCTGGAATCATCTCAAGCGGCGCACTTCTACATTCCGATTGGTTGCTGTCGAACTGCATCATAGCTCATTACCATAAAGTTGACCTGATTTCAACTCTCCTCGAACTCCCAAATCGCCCAAGACACACCGCACCGCTCGGTGCTTGTGGCCGGCTCCCATTGAAAATGAATGACTTCCGGGCATTTTGGTGCTCTCGCCGCCAGTGGTGTTAGCGCACAATAAGCAGCTGCATAGCAACAACCCAAAAAGCCCTAGCAATCAAATAAAATGACAAAAGCTGTTAAGAACACTTAAGCAACTAAATAGCAACACCTTGAGTGATCATTACTCACAGTACCATTGCATATATCAAAGACCATCACTCTACCATGGAACTGGAAAGTGACTTAGTTAGCTGTCTCAAGATCTCCCTTGCTCTCTCTCTCTCTCTCACACACAAAAAGCTTCTCTCAAAGACACCTTGAGCAGTCTTCAGCAGTGATGGATGTGGGGGGATGCTTGCCTGGGCATTTATAACATCCCTCAGATGACTCGACTGTTTGCTAACTGTGACTACACGAACACACACACACACTGCCACGTTAGCAATTTACTGGCCAGAAAAAAAACTGGGTCAGTGTGCTTGTGTTTGACAGGGACAACAAAGTAGCCTAAACAGTACACTAACAAAACACACCATGCCCTTAAGTTATTTCAATGAAACGTCGCAAATCACTTGAATATTAAGATGTATTATTCAGTTTAAAGCTGTATTACAAAACTGATGAGCACGTATGTAAGTACCTGAATGCACCCTAAGGGTTCTATTGTTCTCTGGGTGTGTGTTTTGTCTTTTAGAGGCCCTGCAGAGGCCGTACTATGCAGACTACTCTCCAACACGCCTCTATGTTCATACGCTCTGCACTAGTCATTATCTGGACCTTTTCATCACCATCATCATCGCCATTAATGTCCTTACAATGTCAATGGAGCACTACAGACAACCCAAGGTTTGGTGCATTACACACACACACACACACACACACACACACACCACTTCTGCAGGGCAGTGACATGAGCAATAGGTTAAAAAAAGCCTGTCTGCAAAAATGCTAACAGTAGTTTAGCATTTTTTTAAATGTTTTTAGTCAACGTATGGCACACCAATGCTTAACTATACTATTTTAATATTTGTTGATATTTTGAATTAGTTTTAGTATTTAGAATTTTTATCATTTTCATTTTAGTCGTTTTTTAGTATTTTTTAAAATGTCTATTTAATTATTTAGACATTAATTTATTCTAGATTTAAATGAAAATTATAGTTTTTTTCCTTCACAACTAACTGAAATAAAATAATTTAAATTATTTTTCTGTTAAAATTAATTTCAATAAGCATAACTTTTGGTTTTAGTTAACGATAACACTGGTTCCATAATTAGATGCATTTCAGAGTGAAACAATATTCAATGAGAAACAAATATAGGGTGAGACATCATTTTATGCACCTGGAATTAAATGGATTATGAAAATTGGGAGTTATGTAACAGATAAGGTGTGTTCGACTTAATGCACCGCTGTGCAGACCAATCAGCGAGAGTTGCCACTTGCAGTCGGGAGAGGAGTTGAAAATTGAGCCATCAAGTCGGACACTTTCTGCTTCCCATAGTGACGCTCGTGCTTACTTTATCACTGATGAAGTGGACTTGATGCAATATTTGTCAAGTACACAGACATTTTCAGATGTTTTCATGAAACAACAGAAACACTTTTCATATACTGTTTAATACAGCGCCAGCTGTACAAGAATACAGTTCAACCAAGGCCGTAACCACCTTAATTCCACCTCAAGTCCCCACAAATATTTAGAAATGGCCAAATTATGATCTTGTTAATGCTGCTCTGCTGAACTCCATTACACACCGCTCTGTTTGTTGCTAGGATGAAAAATGTAAAATGTTACATTTTTAGGTTGGTCTGCCTCAGATAAAAACATTCAGCGACCAACAGTAATATGATGCACACTACTTCACCATTTTGAATATATGACATTATTTATGTAAATCATAACTGAATTTGACATTACAAGAAACCTTTGCATTTTTTATATATTAGGCAGACGGAAATAAGAGTGAATGTATGCATGTTTTGAAAAAATATATACACTATTTGCAAATAGTTTACTTCATTACTAGAACTGGAACTTTTACCATTCTTATTTCTTTTTCTTTATTTCTTTAAATCTCTCATTCCCTTTTGAATAATGTAATTCCTTTAAATAAACCAATAAGACCAATAAACAAAAACACTTTGGTCTCCCCCAATGTCTAAGTCTATTGACCTTGAGTTCAACATAAGCATATATTATTTAAATACCAATCATACATTTTTACCAGTGCTATTTTGATAAGTATGACACAGTATAACATTATGGTTACATGAAAACAGTTGTGATTTGTGGATTTGTGAGCATTAGCGGAACTGAAGGTGTCAGAATAAACACAAGACACAAGTCTTTGTTGTCATCGGTGAATCCGGCCAATCGTGGAACAGCGTGTCATCATCAGAGCTTGTGCTGCCGCTATGAGAAGCTGCGCATGCTGAGTCAGCCGTCTGCTCTTGCGGTACTTTGATGACACACATCACAGTGATGAGGCATCTGTGCTGTCTCAAGTCAGACAACATTTCTAACCGGCATGCACTGCTTTAAGTCAGACGCCGATCGGTCTGTGCAGCGCTGCATGAAGTTAAACACACCAGGCTGGAGGGGAGGGGTTGAAAAATAAGAGATGTTGTTTCAGAGGCAGAACAAGTTATTATGTTTTGATGAAAGTTTTATAACATGCATATTTATTTAAAAAAATATAATAAAAAAGGTTTATAACATGCAATGATGTATCATTCACAATAAGACCAGGATCATATAAATAAAGTTTAATATTGCAGGTGTCTGACTGCCACTGTTTATGTCTGTGCTTCTCAGTATCTTGATGAAGGTCTGAAGTACTGTAACTATGTCTTCACGCTGGTCTTCGTGATCGAGGCTGTGCTGAAACTGGTTGCCTTTGGCTTTAGGCGATTTTTCAAAGAGAGGTAAGGCTCCCTCTTGAGGACACAATGCAGAGATGCAGTATCTTTTCTAGACAGTAGGTTCACTGGTTAGTAGTTTTCTTAAATTGACATTTCAGTATGGGTCTGTTCTCATCACTGAAGTGAGGAGAGAACAACTGCAATCAGTTTCACTTCACTTTAATGGCATGTTGCCGTTCACAAATGCTAACTGAATGCATTAATATGCAATATTATTTGTTTTTAATGTCTTCTGTGCTCACCAAGGCTGCATTTATTTGACCAAAAACACAGTAAACACAATACTGTTGTTTTCTTTTCTTTTAATATATTTTAAAATATAATTTATTCCTTTGATGACAAAGCTGAATTTGAAGCATCATTACAGTCTTCAGTGTCCCATAAGAAATATGCTGATTTGATGCTCAAGAAATATTTCTTATCAATTTTTAAAAATATATATTTTTTAGCATACTTTAAATAGAAAGTTCAAAATAACAGCATTTATTTGAAGTAGAATTTTGTTTGTAACAATGAAAACTTTCTTACTGTCACTTTTGATCAATTGAATGCTTCCTTGCTAATGCACCCTAACTTTAAAGACTGTTATTCTGTGACGCTGATTCACAGTTATAAGCAGTCTGAATTTAAAGTAAAGACGGGTGGTGTCTGTGATGTATCAAACGTATCAAACTGAGACTTGTTTTCAATGAAATGAGCCTAGAAAGATAAAATGTGCCAAACTGCTATAAAAATGATCGTGGCACACAAATATTTCAAATGTGTCAGTCATTGATTGAAAGCCTGTCGCTCTGTCATAATCGCATGGCATGCAAACTCGAAAACTTGCGATCCATGTTCCAAAATGGTATCAGCTCACTGTTTGAAGTGCCTATCATAGAGAAAGGTGACATTGTGTCATGAATAATAATGAGACAAGGTCTTCTCATAGGATAAGGCCATGCAGAATCATGAATAGTTATGTGACGTTGACGCAGAGGAAGAGTCTTGAAAGTCTATAAATTAATAACTTTCCCCTTTATAAATCAAAAATACTGGATGCTAATATTGTCTTGCATTGTCATTCATGTTCTGTGGCCCTTTAAGCTTGAAATTTCAGTGTTAAAGAAAGACCTTTCCTCAGGCAGTCTCTAATGGTCAAGTGTAGCGCTTTCAGGAATATTAAATGGTTTCACAGGAACTTGTCTTTCTATCACAGGAACTATCTCATTTTGTGTTTCTGTCTCTCTTCTGTCAGGTGGAATCAGTTAGACTTGGCAATTGTTCTTCTCTCCATTATGGGCATCACACTTGAGGAAATTGACCTGAATGCCTCTCTACCCATCAACCCAACTATCATACGCATTATGAGAGTGCTGCGCATTGCCAGAGGTATAAATGCATGACGACACGCATATGCCAGCCATGACTTATGAGAAATAAAGCAATTTCTAAGATGTCTAAGTCCAGATATTCTATAGCACCTATAGCAGATTTACTCTACCGTTCAAAAATATGGGGTCCATAAGATTGTCTTTCTTTTTTTTTTTAAACAATTATGAATTAAATTAATCCTTTTATCCAGCAAGGACACATCAATCTTTAAAAGTGACAGTATAGACATTTATAATGTTATATCTATTTCAAATCAATGTTGTTTATTTAACTTTCTGTTCACCAAAAAATTCCACAAAAACATTACATTGATAATAAAAATACATGTTTTTTTTGAGCAGCTAATCAGGAAATGTTGATGTTTTAGTACAGTGAGGATTTGTGGCAAGTAATATCAATAATTGATATTAAAATGTAATTAAAATTAAAATGTGTGATTAAAATATAAAATATAAATAGAATATACAGTAAAATTCCCTTTCAGTGTTGAAGCTGCTGAAGATGGCTAAAGGAATGAGATCTCTTCTGGATACAGTAGTTCAAGCTTTACCGCAGGTCAGTAAGTTCATATGTTCGTGCTATATCCTTTATTGTGGAACTACAGTACTTCATAGATGCCATAGATGACTTTATTCTGGTGATGTTCTGGTTCTCTAGGTTGGTAATCTGGGTCTGCTTTTTATGCTGCTGTTCTTCATCTATGCGGCATTGGGAGTTGAACTCTTTGGCAAACTTGGTCGGTATACCTTTCATTTCCTGTTATCATACACCGCCGTTCAAAAGTTTGGGGTTGATCAGATTTTTTAAACTGTTTTTGAAAAAACTGTAGTATTGTGAATAACTCCTTTTCTATTTTAATATATTTTAAAATGTAATTTATTCCTGTGATGGCAAAGCTGAATTTTTGGCATCATTACTACAGTCTTCAGTGTCAGATGATCCTTCAAAAATCATTCTATTAGGATTATTAACATTGTAAATGTCTGTACTGTCACGTTTAATAAATGTAATGTGCCCTTGCATGAATAAGTGTTCATTTCCTTACAAATATCTAACAGAACCCAAGCTTTGAATGGTAGTGTATGTTGTTGCTTAAAACTAATAAATGTATTTTTGAGGTGAAACACTAAAATGGATTATTTTTAAATCAGAATGCACTGAGGAGAACCCGTGTGAGGGTTTGAGCCGACATGCTACATTTCAGAACTTCGGTATGGCCTTCCTCACTCTATTCCGCATTTCCACAGGAGACAACTGGAACGGAATCATGAAGGTATTTTGCAAACCATGAAAAATATGCATGCTTCATGTTATTAATTCCTGATTAGTGAATGCCGATGTTTAAAGGGATAGTTCACCCTAAAATAAAAATTAACCCATGATTTACTCACCCTCAAGCCATCCTAGGTGTATTTGACTTTCTTCTTTCTGACGAATACAATCGGTGTTATATAAAAAAATTTCCTGGCTACTCCAAGCATTACAATGGCAGTGAATGGGAGCCCAAAATTTAAAGCCCCAAAAAGTGCATCCATCCATTATAAAAGTAATCTAGTAAAATATCTAGCCTCCGCCAGACCGCCTTCCATATTCATTTAAGCATGACGTATGACGTGGCGTAAGCGTTTTGAACTGCGAGAGGCGTTACACTTTCTTCATAAGTTGAATATGGAAGGCCGTCTGTTGGAAGCTAGATATTTTACTTTGTAACATGTTAAATATGGATAGTTTTTGGGTGAACTATCCCTTTAATGTTAGCTCTTGTTTGATTGTCAAAAATATTATTTGTTGTCCACATACAGTACATTTTCAGGACTCACAATCTCTGTGTTTCTGTGTGTCTAGGATACCCTGCGGGAATGTAAAAATGACAAATGTCTGAGTTACCTTCCGCTTTTGTCGCCTCTGTACTTTGTGACATTTGTGCTGATGGCACAGTTTGTGCTGGTGAATGTTGTGGTCGCTGTGCTCATGAAACATTTAGAGGAGAGTAACAAAGATGCCCGTGAGGAGGCCGAGATGGAGGCAGAGTTAAGGGAAGAGCTTAAGGCCAGTCGTAGACAAAGCACCGTCTCTATGGGCGGAGTCATTGGGATTGAGGGTACAGCAGTCAAAATGGAGACTCTTTCACATGAGCAGGTAAGTTCTATTAGATTAGAATAATGCTCATATACATATGTTTAAGATATTTTAGTATAATATAAAAATGTAATATGTTTATTTTATACTGCACTTAAAAAGGCTAAAGGCTACATGGTGTAAAAAAATTGTCACATTTGTGATGGGAAATACAAAAATACAGAGCAGTTTTTTGGGGTACAACCATGATAAAATAGTCTTTGATAATGTCTTTATATCCAAAACCTAAATGAAAGTAATTATGCCTGAAAATACTACTAGGAAATGCTACTAGGGAATGCACAGCCCTATATATAAATAAATATAGTGTTAGGGGATATGCAGTGTCTTCAAGCCCGTTTTGGCAAAACATAGTTAAAGTGATCTTATCGTAATGATTTGTTGTGTTTGCAGGGCAAAGACCCCAATTACGGCAACTTCCTGACAGTTGGGAGGCCGTCTATGTCACGGATGCTGTCCTTACCTAATGACAGTTACATGCTGTATCCTGTTAAGCCTGTATATGGATCCATTCATGAGAGATTCTCCAAACAGGACACTACACTACCAGGTGACAAAACTAAGCCAGTCCTTGCTGTTCATGGCACACGTTTACAGAGGGAATATGACAAAAGCTGTTTGTGTGTTTTCAGGCTCCTCTCCCTCACTCGGCACCCAGCCCTGTGAGGATAGTGCCGTAATGCAGATTCCAGGAACTTCATCTCAGACAAGCCTGGCCTCAATTCCTGATCCCCGCCCTCGAAATCAAAGAGCAAGATCTAGCAATGCCTTCAGAGCTCTAAAGAGACAGGTACTACAGCAACTCTCCTCCTGACGTCTGTTTGTTTATGTTAGGGCTGACAATACATTAAATCAAGACAATTAGAGAAAATACAGTTTTTTCTTTGTCACCATTGTCATAATTTTCAAATCATGCTGTGTTTACATAATACAGTATATGTGTGTACTATGTATAATTATCTATTTGAGTACACACATACATGTATATATTTAAGAAATATTTGCGTATATATATATATGTATGTACAGTATTGTTCAAAATAATAGCAGTACAATGTGACTAACCAGAATAATCAAGGTTTTAGTATATTTTTATTGCTACGTGGCAAACAAGTTACCAGTAGGTTCAGTAGATTCTCAGAAAACAAATGAGACCCAGCATTCATGATATGCACGCTCTTAAGGCTGTGCAATTGGGCAATTAGTTGAATTAGTTGAAAGGGTGTGTTCAAAAAATAGCAGTGTGGCATTCAATCACTGAGGTCATCAATTTTGTGAAGAAACAGGTGTGAATCAGGTGGCCCCTATTTAAGGATGAAGCCAACACTTGTTGAACATGCATTTGAAAGCTGAGGAAAATGGGTCGTTCAAGACATTGTTCAGAAGAACAGCGTACTTTGATTAAAAAGTTGATTGGAGAGGAAAACCTATAAAGAGGTGCAAAAAATGATAGGCTGTTCAGCTAAAATGATCTCAATGCCTTAAAATGGAGAGCAAAACCAGAGACGTGGAAGAAAGCGGAAGACAACCATCAAAATGGATAGAAGAATAACCAGAATGGCAAAGGCTCAGCCAATGATCACCTCCAGGATGATCAAAGACAGTCTGGAGTTACCTGTAAGTACTGTGACAGTTAGAAGACGTCTGTGTGAAGCTAATCTATTTTCAAGAATCCCCATAAAGTCCCTCTGTTAAAAAAGGCATGTGCAGAAGAGGTTACAATTTGCCAAAGAACACATCAACTGGCCTAAAGAGAAATGGAGGAACATTTTGTGGACTGATGAGAGTAAAATTGTTTTTTTTTGGGTCCAAGGGCCACAGGCAGTTTGTGAGACGACCCCAAACTCTGAATTCAAGCCACAGTACACAGTGAAG
This sequence comes from Gobiocypris rarus, assembly GCA_023029165.1. Classification (NCBI taxonomy): domain Eukaryota; kingdom Metazoa; phylum Chordata; class Actinopteri; order Cypriniformes; family Gobionidae; genus Gobiocypris; species Gobiocypris rarus. Next base: position 8,427,564 of record CM040914.1, on the reverse strand, counting down.
ACAGTGAAGCATGGAGGTGCAAGCATCATGATATGGGCATGTTTCTCCTACTATGGTGTTGGGCCTATTTATCGCATACCAGGGATCATGGATCAGTTTGCATATGTTAAAATACTTGAAGAGGTCATGTTGCCCTATGCTGAAGAGGACATGCCCTTGAAATGGTTGTTTCAACAAGACAATGACCCAAAACACACTAGTAAGCGGGCAAAGTCTTGGTTCCAAACCAACAAAATTAATGTTATGGAGTGGCCAGCCCAATCTCAGACCTTAATCAATTGAGAACTTGTGGGGTGATATCAAAAATGCTGTTTCTGAAGCAAAACCAAGAAATGTGAATGAATTGTGGAATGTTGTTAAAGAATCATGGAGTGGAATAACAGCTGAGAGGTGCCACAAGTTGGTTGACTCCATGCCACACAGATGTCAAGCAGTTTTAAAAAACTGTGGTCATACAACTAAATATTAGTTTAGTGATTCACAGGATTGCTAAATCCCAGAAGAAAAAAATGTTTGTACAAAATAGTTTTGAGTTTGTACAGTCAAAGGTAGACACTGCTATTTTTTTAACACACCCCTTTCAACTAATACCCCAATTGCACAGCCTTAGAGCGTGCATATCATGAATGCTGGGTCTTGTTTGTTTTCTGAGAATCTACTGAACCTACTGGTAACTTGTTTGCCACGTAGCAATAAAAATATACTAAAAACCTTGATTATTCTGGTTAGTCACATTGTACTGCTATTATTTTTGAACAAAACTGTATATATATGTATATATACATACTTTATGTAAAAAAATTATATATACATAATTATACACCGTACACACACATGTTATGTAAACACAAACATATAATAAACATATATATTATCTAAATTAATATAAAATGATATTAAATATATTTAAGTGTATAATTTAATGTATACGTTTTATGTGACCTCATATAGTATGCTATATAAATAGAAAAAAAAAATACCTCAGAGGCCCAAACTGAGAAAAAAAAAAATGGAATTTGCAGATGCTGCTATTTATATGGCTAAAAAAAGTAGGGGAGAGCGGGACACAAACTTTTTGAGTTTCTCAGTTTGTGTAAATCCACTTGGGGTTCAGAGTATTTATTTTTTCCCACATTCATTTCACTCATGTCTAGTACAATTATGTGATTTTGTTTCATTAATACAGTGTATACTTTTTTCTTGATTTACCCCGATAGAATGAAAGTGGATAACATGCCCTATAGGTGGGGAACATTGTAACATGTGAGGGGGCACATTGTAACATGACCAAATGACAGCTTAAAATGTTACCTGATATAATCCAAAAAAAATCCAAAACAAACTAAAATATTTTGTCAATAAAGTACAATTATTAACTTTTTAAAATAAAATAATGGCATTTTTTATCATTAAAAATACACACATTTTTGAGTTTGACAACAAACACATCGCTAAATACAGCTATACAGCATAGATCAAAACATAATAATAATGAATCATTTCTGAACATTGACTCTCATTCATTATTCACCCTTTTCTCATGGTTTCTCAAAAGAATTCATAAAAGTATAGAATATAATAGCGTAGTTCTAATAGGGGCTCATTGTAACGCAGTGTTACAACACACCCCGTCTGCACAACTGGGATTTAAACCGCGGCTCGTATCTTCTGCTGTTAGATCAGATTAGATTGTTAAATAACAGATATTAGATTAATCATCACATTTGTCTTATTTTAAATAAATACAAAAAACAGAGATGAAAAATAAACTTGAGTAAGAAATTTACTTTTGCTATGGTAAAATAAATGTTCAGTGATATCATCCAAAGATTTTTTAATTTTTGATATGGCAACTAGTAACTACACAAAGTTCCATCATCCTGGTGTGTGTGGAAAGTTTTAAACCATGTGTGTTACAACTAACCCCACATTAGGTTGTGCCTCGCGCTCCCCTATATGAAATTCTGATAGCATAACACATATATATATATATAAAATTTAATATGCAGTACATTTAAAATATACAATGTATTCTGTATTCAATTATATTTATAATACATTTAATATAATTTGTTTTAAATGATAATACATTAAAACTAATTTTCAATAAATACATATATATTTTCCAATATATAAGAATATTACAACATAATTCTGCAATAAATGATGGAACATTTGGAATGTATGTCTGTTCTTACCTACAGCAAGCAATAAAGAGTGACTCTATTGATTACGCTGACTCAGAGACACCTTACATATCCCGAGCAAGCCCTGCTCCAGTGATAATCTTCTTCTCAAAGTACCCATTCTTCCCCTCACCGGTGGATCTGCCCCCTGTTCCCCCCAGGCCTCGCCTCCCCCTCTCCTCCGCAGCCGGACAGCGAGCGTACAAACAAACAGAAACGTGTACAGCCAGCGCAGCATCCCCTGCCGAAAGACTGCGTGCCATACGCAATCCATAAAATCTCGTGAAACAATGCACGCACATGCACAAACCAAGCTACAGGATTCAGACTGTACTGACGAGGCGGTCCAACTCAACTCGAACATCACCCACAGAAGAGCCTCTCAGCATGGGGCACACAGCCACAGTTTGTCCCCTTGCTACCCACCTTTCTGTTCTGACACCCAGTCTCAGGACTCATTGCACAGTGGGGCGGCCCGTCAACCGGATACCAGTGCTCATAGTCTACGGAAGTACAACAGTATGGAGAATAATGGCTTCCTGTCTCAGCTCCAAATCCCTCGCCGTCACTCGACGCACGGAGAGGAGGTACTTCTTCAGCAGCAGACAATTTCACCATCACCCGGTCCTTCTCCAACACCCAAGAAGGAGAAAATGAGCCCGCCGTGCATCTCCATCGACCCTCCCACCGATGCGGAGTTTCCGTCTCCAGCGGTCAGAAAGGAGTGCAGCACAGTCCTAAGGCGGCGGACCCCATCGTTTGACTCGGCACTACCACGAGAGTCCTTAGATCTTCCTGACGTGCAGGACGAACCTCTTTTGCCAAGTCATTTGCCCCTCCCACAATTCTCTTTTGACCAATCGGATGTAAGTTCCCTGAGTAGCCTGTCAGAACTGCTTTCGGATAGTGACCAGTCGACGCACTCCTTCCCTCCTGAGGCCCGGTCGGACACAGCTCATAGTCCACTCAGGAAGAAGGTATTGGTCAGAATGGCCAGCACTAGGGATCCAGGAAATGAGGATTCAGTTGCCTAGGCAACAACGCAGGAAGCCACTTACGCATTCCGCCCTCTTCGTAAAGCATTTTAATAACAGGAAGAGGCGGTGTCGGCAAAAGTATGCAAATGTGTTTCTGATGGAACTGATCTTTTTTGCCTGATCATATTGATTAGGGAACTTTTGTTAGTGTTCACCATCACACACATTGATATTGTGACATTTTATGTGAAAATCCATCACGGAACCATGTCGCATCGTGTCATATAATTACTGTACATGACGGTGCAATTTTAACCCTCATATTTTGTTTGGGGTCTGAAAGGTTGACCATTTAATAGTTCAAAAAGTGTCATCGACTGTAAATGAACCCTATAATGCCTGACATATGAAATATAATTTTTTTTTAAATGGAACACTTTATTGAACCTTTAGACAAAATATTTTATATATATATATATAAAAAAAAGTTTGAATATGTATTTTTGTTGAGTATCATGTTTGATACATCAGGCTTTTATGTTATGATATAGAAAAATACACCTCAATTTTATTCAGAGGCTAAAACTGAGCAAGAATATGCAATTTGGTGCAGTTGCTGATATTTCTAAGGCCAAAATGTAAGTTACATTCTGATAGCTTGTAATGTAAATCAATGAGATCATATCTCCCAATGATATGTCTGATTATATTTAAATGCAGTTTTTTTGTGTAACGCAATACAATAATGATTAAGAGATCAATAAAACGTTCCTCAATAGCCTGATGTATCAAAAGCCATGTTTGATTCACATTTTAAAATGATTTTTCGAAGAAAGAAAAAAAGATGTATTGATAATCATGTAAACCATGAAATATTACTAACAATTTATTCTTGTTTCTTTATAAAAAAATCAGTAAAGATTGCACAGCCAAAAAAAAAGAAACTAAAGGAAATGATACTCAACTTCATAAATGATAAATCAGATGACAGAACAGGTTTTTCAACAAAGTTTTGATCATGTTGATAATTTTGAGGCCTTAGAAATTTATGAAAAATAAAGCAGTTGGCTTTATAGGGTTAATCCTAATATTATGAAAACTTATTATAAAAGTTAATTTTATAATGAACATACTTCAGATATACATCATGAAAATGATACATTACCTATGTACCTTATGTTTGGAGTCCCAGAGACTCCAGGTATAAAGCATAAATAAATGCAAATCATTTTTCACATGCATGACATCAATGTTTTCTTCTGGGGTTTTTTTTTTCCTTCTTTTTTTTTTGTTGAAACCTTTGACAAACACCATTTGTGTGACTGGGCATGAATGATATCAAGTGTAATTTTACTTTTCTAAAAGATTAGATTAGGGTTTCATCTTCCTCTGGCAAAAGAAAAACAAAATTTCTTAAGATGTGTACAATTATTGACAAATTGTGGTTTTAATATCTACCTACTGAGTTTCAGGTAAAAGTTTGAAGGGAAATAATTCTTATTAGTAAGCCAATCTCAACAGAACATGAGGGTTAAATGTCAGCGCTAGATGTCTCATCTTCAAATAAACCCTTATGTCAGATGATTAATTATCTTAACAGTCATACCCCATGTAACACCCTATTGTCTTATACAGAGTATATGACACATAAAAATATTTTAGCTGAAACATATGCATGTTTCATAATAGCTGAATGAATGAAATGATTATTGTATATATGTGTGGCATGTGATATTTTTGTAAAGGGTCAGAGTTTTACATGTTGTTAGCCTTCAGGAAGAAACGGTGTTAAAGGAATGTTCCGTGTTCAACTTCTACGTCAGAAAATAATTTTGATTCATGCCTCTAATTGTAAAAAATGTGTGTGTACAGTGATGCGGTGGAAGTCTATGAGGGAAAACATTACAGCGGGATCATACAGACACTATTCACATTGTGTCGACATGACTACTGTGATTACATTGCCTCCCTACTAACCCTGCCTATGCAAAGTTATACTTTTGGTGTTTTGGGTAAAAAATATTAGCTCAGAAATTACTAGTAAATTTCACAAATAATTACGAACTCATTGAAAATTTACAGAAAAACTGAGATAGTATTTTCTTGTAAAATGTACTCCAATCATGTGTTATTTTAGTTGTATTATACTTTTATTAATATTTTTAATTACTGTAGCTTTTTCTTTTATATATTTTTAGTTTTCATGTTAATTTTAGTAATGAGAATTTAATGTGTAATTAGTCATTTTATATATATTTATATATAGTTATTTAGATTTCATTTGTTTTTATTTTGGTTTTACTTTAAATTTTAGTCCTTCAACTTTTTTTGGTTAAAATGTTCAACTAATATTTATATTTTGCTTTATTTCAGCTTCATTTTAATCAACAGAAATATTTTAATAGTTTTAGTTTTATTTAACAATGACAACCCATAATATTTGTTTTATTTACAAACAAAAATTGTTTTTACAGTTTATAGAGGACTGAGTGCCAAAACGTAGAAACAAATTAATGAAATCAATCATTACTTTATTAATTTAAAATAAATACAAAATTACAAATAAATAGATACCAGAAAGGGATGTTTACATTGTAAAACATTTCCACGTTATTTCAGCTGAAAAACGTAAAATTTTTGAGCATAATCAAATTTGCTCTACAAGTCATTTCAACTTAAATTATAGTAAACTGACTTAAAGGTGCAGTGTGTAGTATTTATGATGGTCTGCTGACAGAAATACAATATAATATACATAACTATGTTTTCAATGGTGTATAAAGACCTTACATAATGAACCGCAATGTTTTTATTATTTTAGAATGAGACATTCTTATCTCCATACACCGCAGGTTACAGTGAAGTCGCCATTTTGTGCCATCATGTTTCTACAGTAGCCCTAAACAGACAAACTGCTCTACAGAACACTAGCTACTCTCTGCTCTTTCTGACAACAACATTTTTTTGTCCTGTGTCGGCCACCGTAGCGTTTCTATGTGCTTTGAAAGGGAGGGGTGAGCGGTGGGCGGTTGCAGTTCACAGCCTCGCCACTAGATGGCGCTAAAATTCACACACTGCACGTTTAAAAAAATTTAGTTGAATCTCGTATAATTTTTTTTTTTTTTTTAAAGAGTTGAAATTGCAGCAAGATACATGTTTTTCTTTAAAACCTTCTGGAATGTTTTCCCCTTAGATTTTTGTTGTAAGAGCATTACTGTAACACATTTAGTTGGTTTTATTAAATTATTATAAAGTCAAAATTATTTTCAGTAGAGATCATTATTAAATCATAAAGCCATGGAAGTGTTCTTTCTTTTGTGCACTAACATGCTTCATGTAAACATTTGGTCAAATTGAATGTTGTTGGGGTTTTTTTCATATGCACAAGCACAGAAGCTTCCAAAGAAATGAGCTATAACATGAATTCTCACACTTTTTTGAACTGATAACATTTGTGTTTTGGCCCATCAGGTGATGGAGTCAATAATAAGTATAACCCATGAATATTTACATTTGCGCAGAGATGTTTAGAAGTCCCAACATGTATTGAATAGCATTAACAGGATTCCATTCTTGTCAATGTTGCAGTATTTGCAACAACATGAATGTTGTTCAGTACCTCCTCACATAAAGGCAGATGTGCATCGAAAATTGTGAATCCTTTACACTGCATGAACAGCTAAATAGGCTTTTCACACTTAACTCTGGGTTAACAGCCTTTTAAACCCCAGGTTAAGGCCACTTTTAGCCCTAGATTAAGCAACATTCATTCGTTTGAAAACCGGTTTACAACTGTGCTCATAATAAGAAATGTTTCTTGAGCACCAAATTATAATGATTTCTGAAGGATTATGTGACACTAGAGGAATGATGCTTAAAATTCAGCTTTGATCACACAAATAAATTATATCTGAAAATATATTACAATAGTAAACAGTTATTTTATATCGTAATGATATTTCACAGTATTACTGTGTTTATTTTTGGTCAAATAAGAAACAAAAAATCTTTTGAATACTCTTTATAGTGTACATGGCCACATTTCCATAGATAAACACGCAGCTGCTAAAACAGGTCACACATGTTAACCCGGGGTTAAACATTAGTGTGAAAAGCCTTTTAAAAAAAGCAAACACATTTATTCATTCTCAAAATCACACTTATTCATATCAATCTTTAAAAATACATTTCATGATTAACTAGAGTGTGATGGAGGAATTCGGGAAAACCAAGGGCTGCTGAATATAAATGCATATCTCTGTACTGAGGAAAGTGTGTCATGTGTGCAGTGCGAGATCCAGAATGCTGTTTGACTGCTTCATGCTTTTGACTGCTGTTCTAGATGAGACCATCTAATGAGTATCACTAAGAAACATTTTGTTGATAAACTATGGACATTAAACGTTTAGAGACTGTTAAATACTTTTTAGATTTCTATTTTGCTTGTAGTGCGTTGTTTCCTGTAGTAGTGTAATTCATTGTCACTATGTGTGAACATTAAAGAGGCAGATCAGCGTGTAAACGACAAAATGCACATAACCAATACTTTCCATTAAAAGGGTACAAAATATGGCTTAAAATAAATGTAATAATAATCAATAATAACAATAATGTGTCAGTGAAAGGACGTGCATAACCTACAGAAGATCCACCTCAGGAGAGTAAAGCACATGTAATATGAGCTGTATTACAATAATATAAAATGGTGAATGGCTAACAGCCAGTGCTGGGTAAAGCATTACAAGTAATGTGTAATCAGGATTACAGATAATCAGATTACATTTAAGTAACTAGTAAAGTAACACAGTATTTTTTAAATTTACAACAAAACCTTTTACTTTTTTCAAATAAGTATCACAAGTTACTTTGTGCAAGTTACTTCCTATATTGACCGACGTCTCTCCTGTCCTCATGTTGAGAGAAATCGTGAGTAAGTGCAGAGGCGTAGCGTGTAAACATGATGGTTATTGTAGTTCTATACTTAATGTGAGCTGGCATTACTCCTCTCACTTGCACAAAAAAAGATTCAGAAAAAGCCTTGAAATGCAAATATTACACAAACCTGCAATAATTAAATGTTAAATAACAAAAATATACTTTATGTATTTAATCTCACTTTATTAACCAATGCATTTTCTGCTGACCTCCAATTCCAATTCAACAACACCAATAAGCAAAAATGACTTTAGATAAACATCCCATTTAATTTTTGTTTTTATTGCTGCAATTCAGGGGTGTGTTTCCCGTTCAATGGCGTAACTCACTGCTAAACTACGATGCATCGTTTTTTTTTTTCGTTCAGCCACGTTTAATGATGTTACGCAGGGGGTGGAGTAATAACTTATTTAATTAAATTAATTTGAGATCGAATTAATGCAACAACAAAAAATAATATAAATAAATAAATTTAGCTATAAATTACGGACATAGGATCTGTGGAGAAATTCTCATCTTCCTCAGTTATTTTCCTTTATTTCCAGATTCAGGCTCGTTCTTGCAAATAGAGGATAGACCTACTGTAGGCTACACACATGCGCACTCTTCAAAAAACAACGCTTTAAATAAATTAAAAGACGTAAAGGACATGTGTAGGCTATGTAGCCTATTCGAAATAAAATATATAGATTATACTGAATTTCCGCTCGCTTATTTTGCTCAAAATATAGATTTGTTAAGGCCACGTCATGCAAACAGGAAACTATGCTTCTTACCACAGGTCGAGAGCTGTCACTCCAACCAGACAAGTGTGCGATGCTGTTTGCGAATGTTCGTTGGAACTATGGTTTCGGGAAACACGACTCGTTGATCTATGCTGATAACTACGAAACTTTTGACCATAGTTGGCTAACGATGCTTTTGGGAAACACCCCAAAATGGCAGCACAGCTGTAAGGTTTGTTTGAGCTGCGCTCTCTAGTGTACAGGTATGAACTTGCTTTTTTTCCAGCCTGAGGCAGTGTAAAAAGGCCTTTATATTTGCCAAAATATAACTGGTTTTGTAAGTAACGATGTATTGCTTTCCAAAAAAGTGATGTATCGCAATAAGTTACTTTTATAGGGGTTAATGTGATAATGTAACACATTATTTTTAAAAGTATCTTTTCTCAACACTTGGTAACATCATTGCAGATTTTGTCTAAACGAATCTTTCACATTAGGTTTAGCTGGTTTGGGTCCAAATGTTTGTTTGTAGTTATATATAAAATTATATGTACCTTAAATTAACACACAAAAAATGTATTTCAAATAACAGGGTTGAATGTTTTGGAACTAGCAATGCCGCTAATATTATGTTAGTTAATAGTATCTTAAATATTAATAGCTCGCTGTCTGAAGAACATGAGATTTTTAAATATATTACTTTACAAAGTACCTTTTTTGTACCCTATTTGTGGAGAATTCCATCCCCCAAACTTCATTTGCAAGCTTTTTGTTATCAAAGTTATTCATAGCTGGTTTTTGAAACACCAACATTAGTTTACTGTACCATGTTATATATTTAAAAAAGCACCAGACAGCTTCTGTGTGTTGATCTGGTAATAATAGCATGTATATCAACCTGACTGTTGCCCTTATTTCTGTTTTTCTTATGGCATAATAAAGCACACTACTATAAGAGACACACTGTACTATACATCTGGGTTGCCAATTCATGAATACACCTGTAAATGTTTTTATAAATTCAAGTTTCTTGTCAAGGGCTTTATGGTATTTAGCTTTCTGGGAGCGTTTGCTAATTAAACTGGATTGATGGAAATTATTTAATAGGACACCATCATTTGATGTTTAAACCTAAAACACAGTTTCTCCATATTTTTTTGTACAGTGATGCAAAGTGAATTTGAGCAAAAAACAACAACAACAACAAAAAAAGACTGACAAACAGCAAAGACTTCAACCAATTGTTTAATTATAAATGGGTATTTTTTTTGTTTTATTATTATATTTAATTTGTTCCAAAAACTGTTATTTTATTATTATGTATATACTATTATAGTATTTTTTTTTTATTTTTTTTTTGCATGTAATATATTATTTCAGCATCATTTCAAATCCTAAAAACGATTTTTAAGTTTGTTTTATTTTACAATAGCACTGGCCAAAAAAAACTGTCCAGGTAATAATTTAGATGACCTTTTTCCACCTTCTCTCAGAATAAGTGATTGTTCTCCCAAATATGAAAATTATTTTATTATTTACCCACCATCATGTCATTTCAAAACTTTATGCTGTTGTTGTTTTTTCTGTGAAACAGGATTTTATCTTTTTTTGTTAATGTATTCTGGATTTGTAACATGAATCACAGCACACAATCACGGTATCCATCATTGTACTGGCTCATCTTTATTCAGGACCTCGTGGAACTATATATGTCACCTTGAAGACTTTGATCATCACTGTAACTTCATCCATTAACAAAATATAACAGTTACCTCTCTGCTTCGGGGGAATTTGTGGCATTTTACCATATCATGCAATTAGACCAAGCACACACATTCCACCCACACACACAGACACACACATATGCACAAGTATGCTTGCTTGTTAAGTAAACAGCCTGTTATCTCATCTGGAATGTCTCTGACTGCTCCGGGAGTCCATCGTTCAAACACACACACACACACACACACACACACACACACACAACACACACAAACAAACAAACAAACAGACTGAGGCACACACTCATTTGCTAATTCTCTGACCATTTCTCATTATTTCTCTCTCTCTCCTTCTCTCTCTCTCTCTCTCTCTCTCTCTCGATAGGGACATACTTAAAGTACTTTTAAAAACAAAATTTGCTCATTCTTTGTCAAAAAAAAACATATTTTGACACAAATGACATGGACAGCACTGATTTAACTGCATTAAACATTGTATTGTTTGGTACGATCAGCTGTGCCAAGATGGATTATTTAATAATCTGAAACACAAAAATAAGAAAAATAAGTATAATGCATTTGCTTTATCATTATCATATCATAGGTGCACTAGCTAACTTCTGCAACTGGAAAAAAGTTTTAACCTGAAATAAAAAAATTTGGGGCAAATATGTTACACACGTCCTTTTTAATCTGGCAATTCAGTTGAATTAACTATTTTCATAATTATATATATAATTGTTATTATTATAATAATTTGTAATTTCATAATTAATCACAAATTAAATTTACCATGGCAAAAGTAACTAAAAGCATTGCTTAGTGCACCTTCAATCATTTTTAAATAAATATTAATGATAAAATGCTTTAGTAAATAAATAGCACATCGTGATTTTGACAATAATTTGCTACTGTAAATGTAAAACGTGTGGGTTGACAATCAACGTCCCAAAACATCCACTTCTGCTCAAGTTAACGTGAGACTACATTATCATTTAAATCTGAATTATAGTGCGGACTACAGAGGTATGCATTATCCCTTCGCCTCCTTGTTACTAAAACGCGATACGATACAATACATTTAGCTAACATTGACGGCAGTCTATACTCTGTCCTTTAGCGCTGCTACTGTATATTCCTTGTCTTCTGAATGGTTGAGGATTAAAACGCAGGCGGGATCTTGTATCCAGGGGGGCGGGTCTCCACGGTTTCGATGAGCGGTGGACTCTGGTAATCGTTAACAGGGATGGTAGTCTGACCGATTACATCGTTGGAGGGGTACGGCTGCTTTGGCTCCTGGACGCCCACGGGCTCGGTGGAGAACAGTGTCATATCTGTACCGAGCAGGAACCTCTGAACAGCGCACACCGTAAGGCCCGCCTAGTCAGGATAACCAGGATTATGCATATTAGTCTGATTAACATGTTAGTGAGAAAGATAAAGCTTTTGAAGTATCAAGTTTAGTAGCAAGAGTTAGTTGGAATGCTTGAGTTAACAAAGTTACAATTGAAATACAAAAGATTAGTGTTTTCTGACTAGAAGTTGAAGTTCATTCTTAAAGGTGCAGATTGTAATATTTAGGAGGCTCTATTGACAGAAATGCAATATAATATACATAACTAGTATAACAGTGGTGTATAAAGACCTTACAAAATGAACCGTTATGTTTTTATTACCTTAGAATTAGCCATTTCTATCTGCGTACACCGTGGATCCCCTTACAGTGAAGTCGCCATTTTGCGCAGTCATGTTTCTACAGTAGCCCTTAATGGACAAACTTCTCTACAGAGCGCTAGTCACTCTCTTCTGTCTTAGACAACATTTTTGTCCTGTGTCGGCCACCTTATCTTCTCTATGTGCTTCAAAAGGGAGGAGTGAACGGTGGCCGGTTGCAATGGCAACCTCACTGCTAGATGCCGCTAAAATGTACACACTGCACCTTTAAGGTCCGTTCACACCAAGAATGATTATTGTAAAGATAACTACAACAATAACTATATTAGCGTACACACCAGTGGACGATATCATTCTGTTTATTATAAGCACACACTGAATTTTTGTCATCTGCCACTTTAAATGCTTGAGCTCTTTACAGCAGGATGGATTCTGATTGGCTATCAGTGTTTTTGTTTTCATTCATCAGCTGGAAAGAATGACTCTGAAAGTGTTGTTATTGTTATAGTTGTGGTGTGGACTCTACTATTCTTTAATATTTAGCATGATTCTTAGAACTATATCTTTAACGTTATTGTTATAGTTATTGTCCTTGGTGTAAATCGGCCTTTATATTTGTGATTGACTTTAATTAGAGTAGACAATATGTGGGAAGGCAGTACAGCCTGTATTGTTGTGTACCCAGAAATCAGTCAGGTCTCATTTTTTTTCCTGGAGTTTCTGTATGTTACAATTTTTTAATGAAATATATTGTCTACCCTGAATAAAATAAACTGATTTCAAATCAAAACGATCCCAAACGAGTTAAGCGTTAAAGAGGAAAAAACCCTCTTCAGGTAGGTGTATTAATTATCTGAATGCTTTCAGCTTTTATAGCAAACATAATGTGTCATTAAAACATGCTATAGTCATGTATCTATATACAGTTGCCAAATGTATATGTACACTATGGTTCATAGGTTTGGGGTGATTTTTAAACTTTGTATATTTTGTAATTTTGTATATTTGATACACTATAGTTCACCATGGCTGGATTTACTGTATATGATCCAAATCAAAAATATTGTTTATTTATATATATATATATATATATATATATATATATATATATATATATATATATATATATATACTTTATATAATATAATATATTCCTATGATGGCAAAGCTGAATTTTCAATAAACATTACTCACATTATCCTTTACTTGGTGCTCAAGAAACATTTCTTCTTGTTATAATTATGTAAACAGTAATGCATTTATATATATATATATATATATATATATATATATATATATATATATATATATATATATATATATATATATATATATGTATATATATATATATATATATATATATGCAAAGTATGAATATACCAATATTTATGACACATTATTCTTGTTTTTAAGCTTTATAGATTTACAAATTTATAAATCTGAGTTATTATAGAGTGCGTGTTTGTATTAACCATACTGATAGCACTTTGTACTACTATCAGACTAGCATAGTTTAGTGTGCACTATCTATACTATTGAGAGACTGTTAGTCTGTTTGTGCAAAAGCCTCTCTTTATCCTCCATAAAGGCAGTGGTCTTAAAACTGTGCACTGCTAGCAGACATAGATAGCCCTGAAACACAAACACTGACATTGGCACTCAAATATGAATGTAATTGTGTCTGTATGTATCTGGGAAGGTGGAGTGTCTTACCCAGGTAAGGATAGAGAAGAAAGAGAAGGCAATAGCTGCTCGTGCTGCGTCCGACGCCTGCTCCAGCGGCAGCTCCTCAGGGGACGTACGGCTCCACTGATTGGCCAAAAAGCAGAATCCTACAAACCAAAGGAATGTCCAAAATCCTAAAGAGAAGACATGGGAAAATGTGAGTGGAAGAAATAACAAATATAGTCTTTAATAAAAAAAAATTGGGGTTTAATAATTTTTTTTATTACATGCTTCACATTTTATTATCATGCAGAAATACTAACAATTTCAGCTATTAGTCTATTGGGGTTAGATTAAGTTATTTATTTTTTTTAATCCATTATTTGAAATAAAATAAACTTTAACTGATACTGAGATAACTCAGATAAAAATTCCAATGCTTTTCCGTTCTCTCGCAAATATTTAAGTGCCCCATTCACTCACAAAACATTTGCGTTCCATCACAACAAATTTGAGAGTGAATGCAATGTTTCTCAGAGGAACACAAATGTAACCACTGTTCAAACCACCCCACTCCAAGCGGGACTCTAACCCAGGTCCGCCGGCATGAGAGTCGGACACTCTAACAAGGAGGCTAAAGGTTGCAACCTCTAGTGTCAGTCGCTAGACATGACTCAAGACATGAGTCAGCTCTTGAGATCAGAGGAGTGAGGTTTACTCACACAGCAACTAGCTGGCCTCCATTACACTAAGTTTCTCAGGAGAACACAAAACACTTTGAAAGGGAACACAAACGTTTCTCAGGAGAATGCTAATCATTTGTGAAAGAACTCAAAAGCATTGACATTTAATTTTTCCTCCCATCGCATGAGTTGGGTGCCTGTATCAGTGCCTGTAAATGTACAAGTAAATCACTGACTGGATATTACTGTAACTACAGTAATATCAGAATAAACGAATTATCTTCGAACATAAAACCTAAGTGATTCATGACTTTTACCTGAAAAAACCATCTCTAACAGCACTGCTCTCTTTCTGTCTTTGACGCTGCTGATCTGTGGGAAGTAGACATCCAGGGCCAGGAAGAAGACACTGGCTAAGAAAGCCACAATTCCTATAGTGATGCCATAGTTACAGGCATCTGCGTTCTTATTAAAGACACAATGCAGTCGCTCACTGCCCATATTCACATAGCCTTCATTTATTATGGAAGCAAAGACCGCCATGGAGAAGATCTGGAAAGAGAAAAGACATGAGTCACAGAAATAGGTCCATAAACTTCACCCCTGCTGGTAAATTAATAAAAAACCCTCAATTATTTGCATTCTCGGAAGTGGAAGTGACACATCTTTCTCTTTACCAATGCAATGCTGTCCAGTACTTCCCTAGAAAGAATTTAATTTACACCTTAGGGAGAAAATGTGGCTAATTCACACTAAAGCAACAGATCACGCACTCAACTGCACCCACTCAAACAAGTGTGTGTGTGTGTGTGTGTGTGTGTGTGTGTGTGTGTGTGTGTGTGTGTGTGTGTGTGTGTGTGTGTGTGTGTGTGTGTGTGTGTGTGTGTGTGTGTGTGTGTGTGTGTGTGTGTGTGTGTGTGTGTGTGTGTGTGTGTGTGTGTGTGTGTGTGTGTTGGAGTAACAGTAAGAGAAAATCAGTAGCAATGCTCAGGAATGATGGTGTCATGTGCTATTTTTGGCAATGAAACTCCATATACTGACGCATACATCACATCACGCAGTCGTCATAGAAACAGTGTGTGTGTGTGTGTGTGTGTGTGGTGTGTGTGTGTGTGTGTGTGTGTGTGTGTGTGTGTGTGTGTGTGTGTGTGTGTGTGTGTGTGTGTGTGTGTGTGTGTGTGATAACATGCCTTGAATATATATTCATTTTTCATATGTTAATTTTTCATAGTTCAAGCCAAGCTCACTGTGATACTGTAAAACGTCTCTGCCTTTAACAAACGTTTCTGCCAAAACAATACAGTATATGGCTATTTTCCTAAAATACAGCTTTACATCGTATAGCATTTCCTATAATATAACTTGTTAGTTACTCGTATAAAAAGAAGAAAAATTATGTCTCTTAGTATTTAAATGATATATGCCATTTATATTTTGTGATGTGTTTAAAAATAACATGTAAAACCCCTATTGACCAGACACCAATGCCATGTAAATAAACCAAGTGAAATCATGTTTAAGGTGAATCAATCAATTTACAGTTCCATAGGGATATCAGCAGGCTATGTGCGCAGTCTCTGCCTCTGAACTTATTAGTTCATAAGATATTATGATAGGCCTAGAATGAAGATTCTTATAATGTTTATTTAATACATCTGCAATCTCTTTCATGAAATATCACCCATTGTTTTTATTAATCATATTTTTTTTATTTTTATAAAAGTCGCATATTTATCACCATAGTATAAGAATGACCCAAATATTGCAAACAGTGGCACTGCAGCCATTTAAAAAACTGCGCGCACTCGATGCGTGCGTCACAGTTACATCCGACGCGCGTCCACCTAAAGAAGATAGCATCATATAATAATAACACCCATTCATTAAATTATATGATTACAAACGCCTTAAAGTAGGCTAATGCAAGTTGTCAAAAAAAATAATAATAAAATATATAACGAGAGGGGGAAATTCAACCCTTTAAAATAATCGTTTGACCATTAAAAGCGGAGCTTAAACAGCAATGCATAATCTGCCAATCATAATGCATAGAAGATTGCGGTTCTTACCCATGCCAGCACTCTTAGGATTGTCTGTGGTTGTTTGACGAACGCGATCAGATCAAAGGCCGAACCGGCTCGGCCCGCTCCAAACGAGCCCGCTCCATCCATCCTCCCAGAACAGAAGTGTGGCGCGCTGACTGCTGTCTGCTGCTGCTGTGCGATACTCTGCGGAAGAGGAGAGCTGAGCGCGTCCACGGGCACCTTGCTGTCGTGCACACCCATAGTCGAGCGCGCGCCTGTCAGTGTTAAAGAATGGTGGGGATTTTGATTCAGCTCAATGACTCGAATCTTTTGAATCAGTTCACCGAAAAGATTCATTAAGCCGCGGTTTCCTGTATATCGTGCGCCAGTAGATGGCACAACACTATTTCTCAAACAGAAGGTTACGCCTACCGAGACTGCGTCCTGTCCTGTTCAGTCTTTCTGAGGCTTGTAGCAGGCTAGTGTCCTCCTCAGCCATTAAATATGGTCTAAGTGTGCATGGCTAAGGCACGCGTTCTCGCCCCCACGGCCACGGCACGAAAATACTATTGAAACTTAATTTTGGAAGACAAATCTTTATAATTACAAATCTTTATATTAACTGGTTTTCTATTAATGCAATACAGTGAATGACAGCCAACTGTGGTCTCCCAGTGGCTTTCTTTATTGTCAGTTTACTGTTAGTAATTAATTTACAGCAAATCAAAAGATAACATCTATGCTTTCATATCTGGAAAGATTATTTTTGTCTTATATTTTATAAAAAAAAACTCAGACAAGCTCAGTACCGACTCGTTTTCTGTCAGTTTATCTTTTGTCAAATGAAATATGTGCAAAGGATTGTGGGTGATTTAAGGTCGCGAAGGATGCATCCGATGCGTCCTTCAAAACAGTCCGTAGCTGTTCTTATGATAGAAATTTCTTATTATTGCTGTTGTTCACTTTAGTTCGGAACACCCAAATGATGTCTATGAATTGCTATAAAAGAAATGAACCCCTAACCCTACCCCATACCAAATTGTCATCTTTTCATAGTCAGGTATTATTATATTGGAAACTGATACAAAAATACAAATTCCCCCCACAGTTGTTCTTTGTAGAATAATAAGTGTATCCTCCTTATTAATATGATGTGTTCTTTCACTGGGTGGATAAAGGTGTCTGGTCCAGAGTACACATAGGAAGTACATTTCCTTATGATGATTTAAGTAAAAAATACAATATTGTTTGTATTTGGAAATGATATGTCTTTGTTAAAAGCCATTCCTGATGGTTTGGGTCAGCTGGTTAAAGGTGTGCTATTCACCTGTGATTCCAAGACTGAGTAAATCAATCATTTCTGGTCTTAAATTTACAGAGGAGAGCTGTATAATAGTAAATAGGCAATTATGACTTAAAATATGTATTTTCTTACTTGGAGAACTTGGTTAACAACATTATGCTGTTGGTCAATTATTTCTTATCAAATCTTCTTCCAATCTTTAAAACTCATGTGTAGGCCAACAAAAAAGCCCCTAAACAAAGTAATCTTTTAAAGGCTTTTTATTTTATTTTTTACGTTTCTTTAGGTTTTTGTTGTTTATTTATCATTTGCTGCTTTTTGGACTTCTTGAAATTGTATTACGATTTGTCTTTTTGAGGTGTGTTTGGTATCTTGTAGCCTAATCTACACAAAGAAAAAAATATATATATTATAGCCTAAAGTGCGTAAAGATGGCGTCTTTCACAACAGCGGGCACTGAGAATCGATTACCGAACAGCGATTTTCAAAGGTTTTTATAAGATGAGTTCAGTTGTGTGCAGGCATTTTGGACACGCACATGCCACAAAACAAATAAAAGCAGCTCAGGTAAAAAACAGCAATGTAGCCTGTATAAAATCGCCATACACTTCATATCTTCGTCTTTTTTTAACCCACATGAATATACTCAAAACAATCTGTACAGTAGCTAGTAGCTGAGTGAGTGACTCGCATTGTTTGTGACAGCAAAGTTGACCAATAGGCCTACATCACAATGCGCTTGCTTGTAAGGCTGGGGTAAGAGAGAAAATGCAGTTGTGTAGAACTTAAAACAGCACTGACCAGTTGTTTAATTGTTTACCTAATCGATCATCCTTCAATTATCAAAGTCATTTAAAATCTTTTGTTTTTTTTCGTTTTTTTTAATTTTTTATTTTTTATTAAGATGTATCTTATTATTTGATTAGTTTAATGCACATCAATCTGAAATATGAAAATGACAACTGAAAATGGTTTGTATTCTCATGAGTTTGGGCATATATCATTGTACTCCATATGGTGGCAGTATAACATACTGAAAAGCATTTTTCAGTATGTTAGAGCATACTGCAAAAGGCCTAGAGCATCGTGATTACTATGGTGCCTCCAAAAAGTATTTAGACAATTAAATAACTTTTAAATGTGTGAATTGTCAAATAAATTCAAATGTTAACTTGATTTTATACGTCATTGTATATATGTGTGGTAGTTATTTTGATATATATTAATTATCATTTAGAGCAAATTATTTATTGTTGCTGTCTTACAAATAATGTAATTTATATACCATTTATTTTAGTATTGAATCTATGCACACTCAATGTACAGCACAAGATGTTTCCTATAGATGTTTACAAATCATAATGGTACTTTTTGACTTATGAAGTTGTAAATTAAGCTAAAGTGTTGTTGCTTCTTTGTTAATGCCTTTACACATCTAATTTTAAGAATTTCTGATTGATTTAGAGTTGGTGTATTCTTCCATTAATCTTTATTTCTCTCTCTCTCTCTCTCTCTCTCTCTCTCTCTCTCTCTCTCTCTCTCTCTCTCTCTCTCTCTCTCTCTCTCTCTCTCATATATAGATGTCAGTGGGTCACTAAAAGGGAACCCAAGGTTTGGTCTTAATTGTACAAACACCCTCACGAACACACCCGTATGCTCATTTAAGATAATTGTCATTATTCACCATTGCACTTACTCCGATTGGGGACGAAGCTGCTACATTTTTAATCACTGAAATTAGAGTGTGGACTCCAGCTTTTAAGTAGTTCTTTGATGCCAGGTAACACCAGTTCTTGGCGCTGACCTGGTCACTTCTATGGTTACAATCTTACGTCAGTATTTTTAATTACTCCTGTGCGAGTGCTCCAGTCACACTTTGTTTGTTAGTGATCATGTATGAAATATTCAACTGCTAATTAGTAACCTATAAATCTACGATTAGTAACCTATAAATCAGTCATTACTTTTCAATCTTCAGCAGGTTGTGTATCTGTATCACTGAAAGTGAATTACCATCAAATGAGTAATTGTCTTGACAGTTGTTTTTGGATCTGGACCAAAACTGGTTATGAAAGAATGGGTCGCTCTCAGGAGCTCAGTGAATTCAACCACTGTATGGTTTCTACCTGTGCAATAAGTCTAATCAGGGAATTTCCTCACTAAATATTCCACGCTGAACTGTTGCATTATAAGTGGCATTATAACAAAGTGGAGGCATTGGGGAACAATAGAAACTCACCCACGAGTGGTAAGCCATGAAGTGGTAGGCCATGTAAAATCAAAGAGCGGTCAAAGGTGCAGAAGTCACCAACTTTCTGCAGAGTCAATAGTTAAAGACCTTCAGATTAGTTCAAGATCTGCGTAGAGAGCTTCAGCGAATGGGTTTCCATGGCTGAGCAGCTGCATCCAAACCTTACATCACGAAGTGCGATGCAATGCGTTGGATGCAGTGGTGTAAAGCACCCCGCATCTGGACTCTAGAGCAGTGGAGACATGTTCTCTGGAGTGATGAATCACGCTTCTCTATCTGGCGATCTGATGGACAAGTCTGGGTTTGGCGGTTACCAGAGTAGGGTTGTACCAGTCGGTTGTAAGTTCTTTCTCACCATACCTGAATGTATAGTCCACACTAGAGGCTTAGGAACCACTAGCTAGTTTGTAACTAACTCTGCACTTTTTTCAGTTGCACCATTTGATCTTAAGGCAGAACATAGCTAGTAGGTAGTAAGCTCTCTGTAAAGTAATGCATAGTCATATAAAATGATGTTTACCCTCAATGATCCAATAGCAGCCTTCAAATACATGAGCAAAAGTTGTAGAAATGCTGTGAATTTCAGTTTATCCTTCATTGTTATAACTTCTTTTGCCTCACGTAACCAACAGTAAAAAATGTTTCCATTAAATACGATACTTATCATGAATAACATAAGTGCTTTTATATATAAATAGCATTCAGAAGCATTCAGTAGGCTATATGAAACAACATTAATAAGGATGACTAAATAAATATGCGTTGTTTTGGATGGGTTCATGTTATCAAAGTAATCTATTCACATAATGTTTTCTCTTGTAAATGTCAACATTATCATATATGTGTGAAGGATTGAAGTATGTCATGTAAAACAAGAGCTTATTATGCAGTTCAGTCTGTCTGTCTGCTATTATTCTAACTGTTACTTCTGAACGGATGCTTCTGTAAATATTTAGTTTATATGTAGAGTTAAGCTTCAACTAAGTTTAATGGTGGAAAGCAAAAATATTTAGTAGTGCATAAGTTGTAACTTAGTGCCCATTTACGTCAATACTAGGCTAAATTGTAACTTAGCCTGGTGCAACTGGCCCCAGGAAAACGGTACTTGCCTGACTGCATTGTGCCAAGTGTAAAGTTTGATGGAGGGGGGATTATGGTGTGGGGTTGTTTTTCAGGGGTTGTGCTTGGCCTGTTAGTTCCAGTGAAAGGAACTCTTAATGCGTCAGCATACCAATACATTTTGGACAATTTCATGCTCCCAACTTTGTGGGAATAGTATGGGGATGGGCCCTTCCTGTTCCAACATGACTGCACACCAGTGCACAAAGCAAGGTCCATTAAGACATGGATGAGTGAAATTGGTGTGGAGGAACTTGACTGTTACAGAGTCCTGACCTAAACCTGATTAAACACCTTTGGGATAAATTAGAGCGGAGACTGGGAGTCAGGTCTTGTCATTCAACATCAGTGCCTGACCTCACAAAAAATCCCATAAACACACTCCTAAAGCTTGTGGAAAGCCTTCCCAGAAGAGTTTAAGCTATTTTGGTGCAAATGGTGGGCCAACTCCATATTAAACCCTATGGATTAAGAATGAGATGTCATGTTAATGTAAAGGCAGGTGTTCCAGAACTTTTGCACTCAAAATACGAAATCCTTTTAGTCAATTTATTTCTTTTTTTTTCACACACTTTAGAAGGCCTGCAAGCCAAAACGTCTGTTATTCCCCTGTAAAAAAAAAAAAAAAAAGGATTTAGAATTTTGAGTGTGGATCATATTCTTGAAGTGGTTAAATAGATTAATGCACTTAAATAGGATACAAGTTATGAAATGAGAGAGCATGGTATAAACAACTCTGTGAAGCCTAATTTTTGTTTTAACAAATTTAACCAAATCTAATGTTTATGACATTTTCCGTATGGCATAAACTAGCGCAATCACACGTCAGTACACACTTTCATTCATGCCTGCATTCACCACCATAAATTTGTGTGTGTGTCTGACAGTGTGACAGTGTGTGTGCAAGCTTGTGTAGTAACAGGCCTCTGTGCTTACATTATTTATGCTGGAATGAGACCCAAGCTTAAGTTACACCAAGGCAAGTAGAGCTGACAAATTAAGGTTCCTTCTTCAGCGCTGCAACAGAACTAAAAACCTGACACACATCCTCTCACTTACACAGACACACAGTCCTTGTCTGAGTCACTCATGGATGGCATATCATAGTTGATGACTGCATGTGCTGGAATCATTTGTTTGTTCATTTTCTGAGAAGTACAGGTAGGTGTGACTCTCTATCTTGATGGTCAACAGAAGAAGTGAAGTGGAGAGAGTGAGTGCATGTCAGGTTATAGAAACATACAGACGTACCTCAACAACAGAGGATCTCTATCTAAGAACATCAGCTGGAAAGATCCTTTTTCTAGACCACGCCTGATGCTGTGGCGTGTGGAACCATGTGAACAGAGATTTATACGCTCTCTGTGTTGAATTCATCTATGACAGTACTGAGAAGAGAAAAAGGGAACTCACCTACAGGTACGACTATTTTCTTTCTTTATCATCCTTTAATACAGAGAATTAAGAAAAGATAATGAATTGTGTATGAAGATCCTTTATTATTTAATGTTGGTTTTGCAAAGAAAATTGTACTAATATACTAATTGTAGTATAATTTTGATTCTTTAAATGTAATTTGTACAAAACGGTTGTTTAAAATTGTTACCTTTGTTTGTGTGTTGTTTCATAGAGATAAAATATGTTTAATCACATTTTTATTTGTCATTTGGCAGAAAGGCGGTAGACTAGCATGGTTTTAGAAGGATAAAATGCCAGCCAAAAAAGACTCAAAATCAGTAGCCAAGAAAGGAGGAAAACCCGAACCAGAAAAAAGCAAACCAAAGGAAGAAGAAAAGAAAGGAAAAGATGACAAAAAAGGAGCTAAAGATGACAAGAAGGGTGGAAAAGATGATAAGAAGAAAGGAAAAGAAGAACCACCAAAGGGTAAAGGGAAAGATGATGGTAAGAAGGGAAAGGATAAAGGCAAGGGAAAGAAAGAGGTTATTGAATATGATGAGGACTCAGATGCTGAGTTGATGGATGAAGATTTGAGTGAGGAGGATGAGGATGAAGAGTCAGATGGAGGCAAAAGAAAGCGTGGTGGTGGAAAAGATGCTAAAGGTAAAACTGCAAAGGGAAAGTCCAAATCTAGACAGCCTGATTCTGATGAAGATGAGGATGATGATGATGATGAAGATGATGATGAAGATGATGAGGAGGAAAGTGAAGAGGAGGATAGGAAAGCAAAGAAGAAATCAAAAGATCATCATAAATCTAAAGCAGAGGAAGATGGAAAGAAGAAGAAAGCAAAAAAGAAAGACGTGCCTCCACCTGAGCCACCACCTGAAGAGAAAGCGAAAAGAGGACTCAAAAATACCTCAAAACTATTCATGAGGTTCTCTGGATTTAAGAAGAGGAAGAGCTCAAAGAAGCGACTTAAGAGCACTTCCAAGCTGTTTCTTGGACTTGGCAAACGGAAGAATCGCTTGCTTAAGAAAAAAAGGAGAAAATCTCTCCTGAGAAATGCTCCAAAGTTCATGATGCGTTTCAAAAACAGCAAAAAGAAGAAAAAGGAGAAGGAAAAAAAAGAGCCATCAGGGCCGAAGCCAAGCTATATGCTTATTAAATTAGGTGGCAATTCTGCTGCAGCAGAGAAGAAATCGGGATTTTTTAAAGGGCTTTTTGGGAAGAAGAATGCAGAGGATGGGGCTGGTTTTAAATCTAGGGGTCAATTATTAGGTAAGATTGCTGGCGCAACAAACTGGCTCACCAAGAGGTTCCTCTCCATTAAGGGGCGTCAGAGTGGAAGAGGTGATGCCTTTGGCCGGAAAAACAACAAAAAATATAAATTTTCTGCTGACAGTCGCCAAGCTAGTATCCGAGCTCATTCAGGGTATCACAATTATGGATATGAACATGACACTGGAGGATATGATTATAATAACCAGAGCAGGGTGGATAAGGGTGCATTTCACAGACAGTCAATCCCGAGGCATTCTAACAGGTATGGTGAGCAGTACGCCCATATGCAGGGACACTCTTCGTTTCCACAGCAATCCACTCGTTATGAGGAACCAAGTAACTATTATGACATGGAATCACATGATCAAGGCTATTATGAGATGCAGGATGGATACTATGACCTTCACACAGCTATGCAGGATGAGGGCGAATTTTATGATGATGGTATGGACTACAATGACCCCTATGGAGGGCAGGAGCAGATGGGCAATTACCCACAGGAAATGGGCTACTATAGTCAACAGCATCCACTGGATCCATATTTCGATGACAACATTGAGTACTATGATGATAGTCAGTACCCAATGGGGAACAGCTATGATCAATATGGGAATGAAATGGATTTATATTCCCAGGCTCAGTTTGGATATTATGATGACCTTCAGGACTTCTATGGTGACCCATATGAAGTTGAAATATCAGGTGATCCATATATGGATGCTTATGGGGATTATGGTGATCTTTATTTTCAGGATTATCAAGTTAATTACAGTGAATCAGATGTTGATCCATATCTGCAATCTGCCTACAATATCTATGATCCATATAGTTATCCAATGCAAGATATTATGGAAGGTGAAGAAGCTAATGGAATGTATGGTGAGAAGTATGGAGATTTTTCTATGGAGTCTATGCCCCTTCACCGAGATATGGAATTCAGAGTCCCAAGACCCCAGGTTAAGCTTTTGGTAGGGAAAGGATTGATGTTGAGTTTCCGCCTTTGCCTCCACAATATGATTTTGAAGAAATGTCAGACATACAGTATGAAAATTCTGCATATATACCTGGAGCCCCAATGAATGATGGTTTTTCACAGGCAATGTATCCACAAGAAATGGTTCATCCTACAATGCCTCAAGTGCCCACACCAACTGCTATGCTAATTAAGCAAGCAAATAATCCCCAGGGATTTGTCGGTCAACATATGTCTCAAGCTGGTGGCTTTCCATCATCTCCCACACCAAGCAGGAGGTCAGTAGCAGGGATGCCCTCCCCTCTGCATATGCCTATGTCACCCATGGTACCCATGGATCCCATGGCAGGTTTTGGAGAGCCGGTAATGGAATTTAGACGTTCCCCTGTACCTATACGCAGACCGAGCCCCCATGCCTCCCCACAGCTATCCATGCATCCTGCTGGTCCACTCCCAATGAGAAGAAGCCCATCGCCACAGCCCTCTGTGCGTGGCATTGGAGGCATGGGAGCACCTCCATCGCCAAGACTAGCCAGAGGTGTGCCCTCTTCAATAAGTCATGTTCAACACCCTCCATCTCCAATTGGACGCAGAATGAGCCCACCTGTTTCTCCAGCACTTTCTAGACGTTTTCCTCCTCAGGCTCCATTTAGAGAAGGGCCACCCACTTCACCCACATTCCCTAGACGTTTCCAGCCTCAGGCTTCACTCAGAGAAGGTCCACCTGCTTCACCAACATTCCCTAGACGTTTACAGCCTCAGGCTTCACTCAGAGAAGGTGCACCTGCTTCACCAACATTCCCTAGACGTTTACAGCCTCAGGATCCATTTAGAGAAGGGCCACCCACTTCACCATCATTTACTAGACGTTTACAGCCTCAGGCTTCCTTTAGAGAGGCACCACCATCTTCCCAGCCAATGCCTGGCCGTATGCCCTCACGGGCTCCTTCTCTCTATACCAGTCCTCCAGCTTCACCTCGTGCATCTATTCGGAGGAGAAGCCCACCACATTCTCCTCGTGCCTCAATTAGGAGACCCAGTCCACCCTCTTCACCCACACAAGTTCATCGTCCATTTGGTGCCAAGAAATTTCAAGCCTCTCCATCTCCACTTAGACGGGTGAGTCCTCCTTCATCCCCTCAGATGGGTATGCGAAACATGGCTAGTGTTCCGCAGAGGGACCGTCACAGACCCCAGTCACCATTAATGGCACAAAGAGCATCACCTACTCCCTCTCAAAGAAGTTTTGCTGTGGAACCAGACTCCCAGCAACCACCAATGCAAGGTAGATCCCCCTCTCCCACCCTCTCCCGCAGGTCCACTCGCCTTATGAAGGATTCTCCACCTTTTGGGTCCCCTGGAGGTCGACTGCGTGGAAGGGGACGTCCAAACATTCCCATGGGAGCTGTGAAACCATATCCTGGCCGAGGGGGTCATTCTGGAACTCCAACACAAAATGTACGACCATTTAGACCATCCATACGTAGTAACAGGTCCATGATGCCACAGGACTTCACAGCCTCTCCACAACTCTCAGGTCAACATACTGGAATGGGCATAAGGGAACAAAGTCATTTTAATCCCCCAGGAACACCCAATGCAATGAGAAACCCACAGAGACCCATTGGTCGTGGCCGTCCACTCATGGCCAGACAGTCACTTAGGCGTCCACCTGGCATGATGCCCCCTTCACCACAGCTTTCTCAAAAACATATGCCCCCTCCATCTCCTCAGCCTTCCATTAGACATCTTTCCAGACCAGCCTCTCCTCATCCATCTATCATACGTGGTTCCCCATTACCAATGCGTTCCACTTCCCCTAGGGCTCTGCCTACTTCTGTACTGTCTGGCCCTCCAATATATGATGCTTCATTTGCATCTCCTTTACCCATTGGTGCAGAGCCGATTCCTGTAGAATTTGATCAGATCATTAGTGGTGTACCTCAGTCACCAGTGCTTACCAGTGCCCTCCAAAATCAAAGGGTCCATAACGCAACCTATACTTCACCATTCCAACAGCCTATGTCGCCTTATGCTCCTGAGATCATTAATGTTCCACAGGTTCCTAGTCAACCACCTTCCCCAGTTTCCTCCCTTGCCATGCAGAACCCTAATCTAAGCCATGCTGCACATTTCTCCCAATTGCAACCAGTACACTCACAATATAATCCTGAAATGGTTGTACTGGATCAACATACATCAGAGATGGCATCTCCACTTTTGTCGAATGCATTACAAAATACTCAGCTCAGAGAAGCCTCTTACATGTCGCCCTTGCAAAGACCAGGTTCACCCTATGGTCCTGAAGTGGCTCAGTTTGGTGAAATCCCTGAACAACCTTCTTTTTCTTCCCCATATGTTCCTCAAATGGAAGCATTTGAACAATTTCCTGGTCAGCCAGCATCGCCTTTGCTGTCCAGTGCTATTCACAATCCACAACTTCACAATGCATCATACAGATCATCCCTTCAGATGCCACATTCACCCTATACTCAGGTAGACATGGGCTATGATTACATTGAAGAGCCAGGTGCTGTCCCCATACTCTCTAATGCTCTTCAAAATCAAAATGTCCGCAATGCTTCTTACCGAACACATTTACGTCGCAGGGGATCCCATGTTCCCGCTGGCTATAATCCAAGAGGATCCCCAGTTCTTTCAACAGCTTTGCAGAACCAAAATATTCGTAAAGCATCATACCGAGCACCTGTTCAGGGAATGGTCTCCCCTTATGCACCTGTGCCAGGGTATAGGCAGGACCCTAGGAAATCTCCTTATTTGTCTGATGCATTGCACAACCCCCAACTTCGTGGTGCCAATTACCAATTGCCTGATGGGACATTAGCATATGGTACTCATCCTGCTGGGTCCGTAATAGGCATGGACCCACGACAGCAACAGTCTTTCTCACCAAACCTCTCAAATGCTTTGCAGAACCGAAACATAAGAAATGCCTCCTATAGACTTCCTGATGGAACAATAATATACCCAGAATCTCATTTACAGCAACCTTCTTCTCCAAACCTGTCTAATGCCTTGCAGAATCCAAATCTAAGGAATGCCTCTTATAGACTTCCTGATGGAACAATAATATACCAAGAATCTCATTTACAGCAACCTTCTTCTCCAAACCTGTCTAACGCCTTGCAGAATCCAAATCTGAGGAATGCAACTTATAGACTTCCAGATGGAACTCTTGTAAATGCAGGACAACAACGGCAAACCTCACCAAACTTGTCACATGCTCTTCAGAATGAGAATATTAGGAAGGCATCATATAGACTGCCAGATGGGACAATAATAATGACGGATCAGCCAATGGAACCAACATCTCCAAATCTAGCCAATGCGCTCCAAAACCAAAACATTCGAAATGCAACTTACAGATTGCCGGACGGTACATTAATAACATCAGACTATGGGCAATCCAAACCTACTTCCCCAAATTTATCAGCAGCACTTCAGAACCAACAAATGAGAAATGCCAGCTATCGTTTACCTGATGGGTCAATTATAAGTGGACCAGGTTATGAAGTTAAGTCTCCAAATTTGTCAAGTGCGCTTCGGAATCAGGATATTCGTAATGCTACCTACAGGTTACCTGATGGCTCTATAATTAGTGCTGATGCAAGTTATAAACCTACATCCCCAACTCTATTCTCTGCCCTGAGAAATGATGATCTGAGGAATGTCTCCTATAGGCTTCCAGATGGATCTGTAATTTCACAAGCTTTATATAAACCAAGGAGTCCAAACATTGGAAATGCCTTGCAGAATGAAAACATTCGCAGGGCCACTTACCAGCTACCAGATGGATCTGTTATTTCAGCAGATCCTCGAAGACATAAAACCAGTCCAGACCTATCAAGGGCACTTCTAAATCAAAACCTACGCAATGCCAGATACAAATTACCTGATGGATCAGTCCTCACTCAAGGATTTGATGTGCCCACCTCACCATATTTAACGGATGCTCTAAAGAATCCTAACCTGAAGAAAGCCTCTTACCAACTACCTTCAGGGATCTCCAACTATATGACATCCTCTGGGCAGGTGATTATTGGGCCAGATGGTCGTTATGTTGTGGTTCCACCACAGCGGAAAGGTCCAGGTGGGCCAGAAGACCACTGGGCTCAAAATGCCAGAGAGGGGCAAACTGCAGAGGACCTGTGGGCTTCAGAAAAGGTCTTGCCTCATGATACAGTACAGAACCTCATCAAATGGTCTATGTATCGTGATGAGAAAATGATGGAATTCCTTACCCCCCCACCTGCTGGTCTTAGGCCAGGGGAAACAGAGCTGCAATGGGTACCAGATCGTGAAGGGGAGCCAAAAGGACAATGGTATGACAAGGTAAATCACTTTAGACATTATACTAACCTTAACTGATTAATAATTTATTTAAGTTACCAAATGATTTGTATTTTCTAGGACTGTGCAATATTGAAGAAAAATGCAATATGCAATACCTTGTTAAATAATGCAATATGCGATACGATATTGCTATTAATGTGTAAAATCAATTTAAAATTATATTTAAAAATATTTAAAAACTGAGAATGATACCACTTGCATTTCACATTTTTTCTAGGAAAAGAAAGCTTCGCTACAACTTCTGAAATTGACCAGCAGTGTTTTAGCAAAAAGTTAATGTCACAAATAGACCTAATGCACGGATCCTTGACACACATTCGGTTTCTTTCTACAACTGATATCATTTACTTAAAGAATAACTGACTGTGTTTACATGAATACTCATCATGACAGCCATTTTGACAAAACTGTTTGATGTATTTGACAGTTTGAGTGTGTAACAAGGCACGAAATAGAACTGAAGGGATCATACGCTTTCTGAGAGGCGGCTTGTGTGCATGTTTCTGTGTGTGTCAGACAGCAGACAGCGCAAGACTTTGTTGTTGAACTTAATAACTCTTTTTAACGTAAAGCAAGTCACATAAGTAACAGTCGTGTGCCCAGTCTATTCTCTACCGTATGCGTCAACCTAAAATGTACACTTTTTCATAATGTTCAATGTAGCCTATTAAAGTCATTCAGATATTGCATTCTGTTGCGATATGCATATTGCGATATATACATTTGCGATATTTCGATAATTTCGATATATTGCGCAGCCCTAGTATTTTCTCTGCCCCATAGACACTAGCTATTTTTCCATCCACCTATTTTTTATTCACATTTTGGGATATAAAAAACACTGGATGGAAACACCAATATATATTCTAAAAATTTGCATAAACGTATGAGCTCAACTGAGTCTGATATATTTTTTTATCCAATAAGAAAGCATGTACATAAACTATGATGGAAACACATTTTCTGAATAAAATCCATGATGTGCATAAAAAAAGACGTGCCTTTGCATTGTGGTGGCATAACTGGACCAACCAGCGTACTGGTTGCACAGCATCTGAAATGCTATATTGGTCATTCTGAAATCAAAGTGGTTGGGTATAATCACCTCCAAGAACTGTCTGCATTCTCAAACAGCAGGCATCCGCCTCAGAAAGAAAGTTAACATGACTGTGTTTATTGTGTTTCATCAGTGCTATTTTTGAAAATTATTATAAAGGTTCGAGTGGCTTCTCCTACTGCATCATCTTCCATTTTTCTCAGTGATATTTATTGCAAGTTTATCCGTGACAACTTTATTGTCTTAAACTTACTGGATGGAAACAGTGCTTTTTGCAAATGTTTTATGCAATATTACAAAGTTAAATTCACAGCTTATTGATTAATATTTATATCTATACCTGAATGATTATATTAAGGAGGAATTATAAATAAGCAGATGGTTTAATTTGACTAGTAATGATGTCAAGTAGACAGCGATGCATTTGTCAGATCTAACAAGTCTGAGCCTTAACAAAAGGTCCAGCCAAGCTCACCTATCTTCATCAGGTTTAAGCTGCAGTCCGCAACTACATCGGATGAGATTTACAAGGCCGATTATAACTCCTCTCGGGTTACCTTGCTGACCAGTCATAATCATCTATTCATTATTGTTGTGCAGGCCCTAGAAAAGATAGCTTGACCTAATTCATCTGAGAAGATATTCTCTAATGTAATTTAATGAATTGAAAATGACATCTCAACTTTCTTTGGATGTTCTCAGATTGCATAATGTTTTTGTTTTTTTCTGAGCACAAGTTGTATTTTTCCAAACAGATGTATTCTATAAGGAGCCTGCCTACTGTCAGCTACAGAGCAAAACGGGAAGGGGATGGAGCTGAGGACATGACACAAATGGAGTATGTCAGCATAAATATACGTAATATACAGTATATACATAATATGATCCTTAGAATCAAAATAAATCATTCTTCTTCCATTTCTTGCAGAGAGCTTACTGAGGCAGCAGTATTGATAAACCTGAAGACTCGCTTTGATCAAGAGCTTATCTATGTGAGTCTTGTATTCATGTCCCAGTAAGCATACATCACCAAAATGTCTGCTAGTTCTAATTACTTTGTACAAATATCTTTTTTTAATGTATTCACATGCAATCTATTATAAATAACCACTGAAGGATGTTCTAATGCTCTAAAATTCTTTCAGATAAATATGCACAAATCGAATAGACATTCTCGCATACATATGGTATTAGGGACCATACAGGCCCTTCCTTATCTTTCCAAAATTCTGAAAGCACCTAATGTTACATCATAATACTACGTTACAGAAAATACATCACTGGACAGGCCACTAAACAGAATAACTTTGACTTAATTTTGAAATGACAAAATGTTTTCCCCAACACTTTGAATTGACCCGTATCATTATTATTGAAATCTCTTGTGAACCTAAATACATTTCCTTTGTGTTCTAAGCAGACATACATTGGCAGTATTCTGGTATCTGTGAATCCATACCAGCTATTTAACATCTATGGCACTGATATGGTTCTGCAGTACGAGGGCCATGGCTTGGGAGATAACCCACCGTGAGTCGCAACAACACAATCACAACAATTCTCAATGCATTTTCTTGTTTTTCAACTCCTAGTAGAAGCCATGCTTTCATTCTCGAAAACCATGAACAAAACTACACAAGCTAAAAAAAAAACACAAACACAGACCCAGGCATTAAAGACATTTATAATGTTACAAAAGATATCTATTAAAAAAAAAAATGTTTTTTTACTTTCTATTTATCAATGAGTCCTTCAAAATGTGTCATGATTTCAACAAAAATATTAGGCAGCACAACCATTTTCAAGATTCATTATAAGAAATGTTTCTTGAGCAGCAAATCAGCATATTAGAATGATTTCTGAATGATCATGTGACACTGAAGGTTGGAGTAATGATGCTGAGAAGTCAGCTTTGCCATCATTGGAATGTTACATTTTAAAATATATTAAAATAGAAAACAGTTATTTTAAAGTGTAATAATATTTCACAATAATGCTGTTTTACTGTATTTTTTCAAACATAAAAATATCTTACTGACCCCAAATGGTAGTATACATTAGAAGTCTGAGAAAGAAAGGGAGAAAAAATAAAGATAACGCTTTTATCCTCCTTCCATTTACAATACTTTGTGATTATTCTCGCCTCCAAAAAATTCCTCCAGTATGTAGACCTGCTCTCTTATGTTTTCAGTCATCTCTTTGCCATTGCAAACATTGCCTACACAACAATGATGGACGTCAAGCGAAACCAGTGCATCATTATCAGGTCAGATAGTGTGTGTATGTCATTTGCAGAGGATGTGGAAGTGTGTATACATTATTGCCTGTCTATGTAATGTTGTATTAGTGAAGTGTTTGTATTGTAGTGGGGAAAGTGGTTCTGGAAAGACAGAGGCGACCAAACTGGTTCTGCGGTACCTCACTGCTATTCACCATAAAAGGAATGTTACACAACAGGTACGTGTGTAGGATTATAAAGTACACACTGAATTTTCTTCATAGACAATTACCACCTGTGTTCACCTCCATACACTTGCTGTGATTTTGCCTAGTAGGATATGTTATTGAATCAACATTCTTATTGGCCCTTGAACAACATTCAGGTTTTAGGGATAAGGAAAGGGATGGAGTTGGGGCTAGGGGCTATCGTTTCATTTTAAGGGTAGTTAATGGTTATAATTATCAACAGGGGTTAGGTATGATTAGGGTTGTTAATGTTAACAACCCTAATCATAACAACCCTCACTTGGATTATGTTAGTACTTTTCATTATTGAAATAAATCTGAAATAAAACAGCATAAATATTACATGAAAATCAGAAACTTAAAGACTTAGAAATGTACTAATATGACTAAAACTAAAATAAAAATACATTATAGCTAAATGGAAAAATATATATATATATATATATATATATATATATATATATATATATATATACTATATTGCCAAAAGTATTGGTACACCCCTCCAAATCATTGAATTCAGGTGTTCCAGTGTATAAAATCAAGCACCTAGGCATGCAGACGCTTCTACAAACATTTGTGAAAGAATGGGTCGCTCTCAGGAGCTCAGTCAATTCAAGTGTGGTACTGTGATAGGTTGCCACCTGTGCAATAAGTCCATTCGTGAAATTTCCTCACTACTAAATATTCCACGTCAACTGTTGATGGATTTATAACAAAGTAGAAGCAATTGGGAACAACAGCAACTCAGCCACGAAAAGTGGTAGGCCACGTAAAATCACAGAGTGGGGTCAGCGAATGCTGAGGCACACAGTGCGCAGAAGTCACCAACTTTCTGCAAAGTCAATAGCTAAAGACCTCTAAACCATGTGTGAACTTCAGATAAGCTCAAGGACAGTGCATAGAGAGCTTTGTGGAATGGGTTTCCATGGCCGAGCAGCTGCATCCAAGCCTTATATCACCAAGTGCAAGTTTGATGTGGAGGAACATCAATGATTTTTCATCAATGATTGTATATTAAGAGCAGGAGCACGTTTGTGTGCATTTTGTTTTGTTATTTTACCTGAAAGATTAGTCTCTCTCCACCATGGCATGTGATAAATTGACTCGCTCGTCTGTGTGTGTGTGTTGATTGGCCATCGCAATCATTTTGACAGGACTTGTCCCCCTCAATGTCTATTTTGGTTACGGCCCTGTCTGATAGAATACCTTTG
The DNA here is from genome assembly GCA_023029165.1 of Gobiocypris rarus. Lineage (NCBI taxonomy): Eukaryota > Metazoa > Chordata > Actinopteri > Cypriniformes > Gobionidae > Gobiocypris > Gobiocypris rarus. Next base: position 8,393,535 of record CM040914.1, on the reverse strand, counting down.
GGATGAATTAGAGTGGAGACTGTGAGCCAGGCAAACATCAGTGCCTGACCTAACAAATAGAAGAATTGTCATCATGGAATTCCCATAAACACACTCCTAAACCTTGTGGAAAGCCTTCCCAGAAGAGTTGAAGCTGTTATAGCTGTAAAGGGCCAGCCAACTCCATATTAAACCCTACAGATTAAGAATGGGCTGCCATTAAAGTTCATGTGCATGTAAAAGTCAGGTGTCCCAAAACTTTTGGCAGTATAGTGTATATTAAAAAATAATATAAAATGGCACACACATAACAACATTTGCAAAACTTGCTCCTAAAATTTAATTAAAATAAAAAATAAATACTATAATGTAAATAATACTAAAAATAACACTGTTTATGATAGGGTAGATCTTTGGTAGATATATTGTTCCTGGTCCAACAAAAGGTGATGATCCTGGAACAACTCAAACTTTGCAAAACTCTAGACTACAAGTACTAGCATATAGATTATAGATACATTTCTGGAACCAAACAATTTAGTTTGAATCCATGCATTATGATGTATGCAGTCTTTGCCAATTGATGTATAATTTGTCTTTTTGTTTTTCTATTTAATGCTTTCCTCTGTACAGATTGAGGTAAATCTGTGTAATTTACTTTTTGTTTTGCTTTTTGCTGATAGCCTAATAACTCTAACCTAGTAAACATTGCTGAATACATTTGTAAGTTTTAATTTCTTAATACAGATTCTAGAGGCAACTCCTCTGTTAGAGTCATTTGGGAATGCTAAGACGGTCCGAAATGATAACTCCAGTCGCTTTGGAAAATTTGTGGAGGTCTTTTTGGAGGAGTGAGTATTTTCTTATTTTAATACTGGACATTTCTTCTGTGTAAAACTGTTAACGCTTTGTTAAAATTATGTTATAATTTTTGAATGTTAAATTGCATAAATCTTTAATGTTGCTCAAGCCTGAAATTGTTGCTTGAGAGGCAACACTGTAAGGAAACTAGATCAGTACCATCTGACCTCATGTGAGTGTAAGACAGTAAGTTCACTATTTTACCTCTTAATTTTAAAGAGAGGAAGAGAGATGGAAGTAGAATTGAGGAGGTACAGGTAGGGCCGAAGAAAGTTCATACACATGACATGACCAATCTGTGTGTATTGTTGTCCGTATCAGAGGGGTGATCAGTGGTGCCATAACCTCGCAGTATCTACTGGAGAAGTCCAGGATTGTTTTTCAGGTTGGTTGAATCTTTTCCTTTTAACTTACAAAAGGCTAAACGAGCCCTGTAGTGATTACTGACATTTGGGACTGTGTCTGTGTGTGTGCAGGCCAAAGATGAGAGAAACTACCATATCTTTTATGAGATGCTGGCAGGACTTCCTGCTCACATGAAACGGGCATTCTACCTACAGGAGGCCGAAACCTATTACTACCTGAACCAGGTAAGTGCAGACATTTACAAATGCAAGTTGCAGAGACACACAGAAAATAAGTAGACATCAAGAAAAGCATCCATCAATATAGGCAAATCATTTATATGATAAATTATTGAAAGTTAATTGTTTCTTTTGAAGGATTTCAGATTGTACTACTGTTCAAAAAAGCTTATCTTATACTCACCATGGCTGCATTTATTTGATCAAAAATACACACATTGAAATATGATTATTGATTACAATTTAAAATACTGGTATATGAAATGTAATGTATTCCTGATGGCATTTTTCTTGTCTTTAGTGTCACGTGATCTTTCATAAATCATTCTAATATGCTGATTTGCTGCTCAAGAAACATTTCTTATCACTGTTGGAAACAGTTGTGCTACTTAATATTTTGTGGAATAATTTTTTTCAGGATTCCTTTAGGAATAGAAACTGCATTTGTTTGAAATATAAACATTATAAATGTCTTTACTGTCACTTAAAATGAATGCATCCTTTTTTATGTAAAAATTTCTTTAAAAAAATCTTATAGATCCCAAACTTATATTAGTTATGTATATTTCTGGTATAGTTTAAGAATACCATATTCTTATATTTTATTATTATCCAGGTGTCCATAGCAAAATCAAAGGTGAACCTTTATTTTATGAGTGCTTATGTAAGGTACTGTATAATTATGTCATTTATGTCATTTATCATGGCTCATATTAGGGTGGTAACTGTGAGATCATTGGAAAAGATGATGGGGAGGACTTCAGGAGGCTACAGAGTGCCATGGAAATTCTCCACTTCAGTCCTGAAGACCAGAGCAGCATATTCAGAGTGCTGTCGTCCATACTGCACCTGGGCAATGTCTTTTTCCATAGAATAGAGGTACTGACTGTGCACTTAAACATGTGAAAATTTCCTTTCACTTTTATTTGCACACCAAGCCTAAATAAAAAATGCACTATTTTAAGAATTTGACACCGTGTTCCAGCTTTTCCCATTTGTCACACATCAAAGATGTTTGTAGTTTTACCTTAAATAGCAGTTTTCCTGAAGTTTTATGTAAATATAGAAAACATATATGGACAAAGTAAACAGTCTTGTGGACCATGTGCTTTGGGTTCTCCGCCTCAGACAGAAGTGCAGGAGACGGCTGGTGTGGTGAGCACTCAGGAGATTCGTGCAGTAGCCGATCTGTTGCTGATTTCTCCAGAGGGTCTGCAGAAAGCCATCACCTTCAAAATTACGGTACATACACATTTACACAAACATAAACAAAAATCCATAATGTGCTCTGAAAAACAGCATTGGTAGATCTGTGGTTCCATGAAGAACCTTTAGCATCCATGGAATCTTTTTATTGCCCAAAAGGTTCTTTATAGTGGAAAATGTTCTTTATTTTTAAGGCTGCTTTCATTTTTAAACATAGCAAATTTAACTGGGAAGCCAGACTCAGACTCACATCGCCCACATGAACACCTTGGTTCAAGTTTTCAGAGTGTATGCATCCTTCATTTTCAGATTTTCAGATTTGTGAACACCTGGGGCAGAAAGAAAGAGAAAAACGGAAGAGAGAAAAAGAAACATTGAAATGACATGTAAACAGGTTGCTTTTAATGAGTTCCAGTAACCTAATTTAATTATTCTGAGTTCAGCTCTATGGAAACCACGGTAACTTAATCAAGGGTTGCTCAGGGCTTGAGTAATCTTAACACCTAATAGCTTGCTCACTGCCAAGGTTAGCTTAACATTACATCATACAAAGATCAATGAAGGTTAACGAGGACAGACGGGATAAAGTCAGGTCAGTTGTATTTCTATAGCATTATTTAGACCTGCAATCTCACAAGAGGTAAAAATGTTTACGAATGAAATCCTTGTAGTGGGGTCTGCGGGCATTCTTCCCATAAGATTTTATTTTTTTTATTTTTTTTAGCATGCATGCAAACTAAGCATTCTGGTGCAAATAAAGGGAAAAAAACACTTATTGACACTAGGGCTGTGCATTGAAACACAGTTTCACAATCCGATTTAGATTTCCAAACTTGCTATTCTGTTTGATTTTGATTCAATTAGATTCTATATTGATTCATTTGGGTCCTATCAGGTACAATACATGGCAAAGTTATTGCAAGAACAATTATCCTCACAAGCTAATTTCCCATAGACTGGATTGAGACCGTAAATGTGTCTCGAGCTGTCATGATGTCACTCTTTAATGTACCGTGTCAGATCGCTGTAGCACCTCAGTTCAAGCAAAGCCACAGCGAGGAGTGCACATCTCCTCCGCTTTACTACTAGTTACAGCACAAAATAAGCATAAATGAACATTAGAAGGTATGTTGAAAGATACAGTACAACTTACCAAAATCCATATCATAGGGCTCCATGTTTATAGTTTATAGCATTAGTTGAGAGATATAACTTTTTCTTTGAGGAAATTTGCCATGTACTGTACCTGATAAGCCCTTTTTTATGTTAGCTTTATTCAAACAAAGGTGTTACATTAATACAGTGTGATTGTTGGTTTGTGTCATGTTGAGCATCTTGCTCATTTAATAAGTAAAGCTCTGCTATCCAGAGCTCATAGGTTTGTGTTTACTCCACCACTTACTTGGATCAGCTGTCACATATCACTGTATCAATTGCACACGCTGACTGTGACAGTGTGAGTGACATAGTGTGTGTGTGTGTGTGTGTGTGTGTGTGTGATGGTGAAACTGTATCCAAGCCTGTTTCCTGACTTCCGGGCAAGATGTGTTATACCAACATTTTTATATTTATGGGCAGTCATTTAAAGAACGCTTTTCTTCTTTCTTTGACTTTTTATACAATTAAATTATTATTTAAACATATACAGTATCTAAACAAGTGTTTGTTTGCCACAGGAGGCAATGAGAGAGAAAATATATACTCCCCTCTCAGTAGAAAGTGCTGTGGATGCCAGGTAACACTTTACGAGACATTTTCTAGTTATCTGCAGTAACTAGATTTTTCATTGCATTTTAAGAATGTGTTTCTCTACTCTAATCATAGAGATGCAGTTGCCAAGATCCTTTATTCATTGGTCTTTCAATGGCTGACAGAACGCATCAATGGACAGGTCTACCCCAGGAATGAGGCGCTGTCCATATCTTTACTGGATATATATGGGTTTGAGGTAAACATTGACACTCCCATGCACTCGCACAAACACAGAAGCCAGTTCTATACATTTTCACCTTAAAGGTAAAATGTGCAGGAATTTAGACCTTCTAAATTGCATATAAATTGTATATATCACCATGTCATCTTGGTCTGTATTGTCCAGAGCTTGATGTTCAACAGCTTTGAGCAGCTCTGTATCAACTATGCCAATGAGACCCTGCAGTTCTTCTTCAGCAAAATCATTTTCAAACAGGAGCAGGTGAGAATCACGGTGTAAACCATCATTTAGAAGTTTGGGGTCATTGGATGTTTTTGAAAGTCTTGTGTACTCACCAAGGCTGCATTTATTTGATAAAATATAGTAAAAACAATAATAGCTATTTTCTGTCTAATATAGTTTGGAAAATGATTTATCCCTGTGATGGCAAAGCTGAATTGCCAGTCTTCAATGTCACATAAACACTCAGAAATCATTCTAATATGCTTATGGTGCTCAAGAATCCTTTCTTATTGATTATCAATGATGAAAACGGTTGTTCTACTTTGAATAATAGCAGCATTTATTTGAAATAGAACTCTTATAACATATATAAGTTGTATTTATTTATATTGTCTTATTTGAATCTTTTAATTTACTTTTAAAGAAAATGTGCATATTACATTATATGTTGGTTTGTTTAATATGTCTGGTCTGTATTTTGTGTCAATTTTGCTGCTATAATTCAGCAATTTCCCTTTGGGGATTAATAAAGTTTTTCTATTTCTATTTCTATTTTTATTAATGTCTTTACTGTCAGTGATCAATTTATTGTTTCAGTTCTGCGTAAAGGTATTCGTTCTTTGAAACCAAATCCTTACTGACCCCAAACTTTTGAACAGTAGTGTGTGTAGAAATGTGGATACTGTGATTTCGTTTGAAATACTGATTCCAAACATAAAACAGCACAGTTTTGTTGTAGGAAGAGTACACTCGAGAGCAAATCAGCTGGAAAGAACTGACCTTCACTGACAACCAGGCCTGCATAGACCTTATCGCTGCAAAGCCCCATGGGATACTCCGCATCCTTGATGATCAGAGTGGCTTTCCACAGGTTATACACTTGAATTTCAATGTTGCATGGGGATAAATGAAGAAACCTGGTATATTAACACCACATGTTTTAACATTTGTTGACAGGCCACTGACAACACCTTCCTTCAGAAGTGCCACTATCATCATGGAAACAACCCCCTTTACTCCAAGCCAAAAATGCCACTGCCAGAGTTTACTGTCTATCACTATGCTGGGCGTGTAACTTACCAGGTATTAGCAATCACAAACTGCACAGGCAGTATCTTAATTAGACAATAGAGTGGTGCAGGTATGACATCACTTTGTAGGCCAAAATACGGACGCTACTTAGCATTTTAGCACTTCCGGTTCCCTCGTCCTGAAATCAATGGGTTTTTTTAATGGGGTTTGGTTAAATGGCTGAAGTAAGGTCTGTGATGAACACAAACACAAGACACTTTCACGATTTATTCTATGACATAAAATACATCAGTATTACACTACCCGTGATTTTTTCTGTCTTGAAAAAGGTGGTTGCTAACAAGTGGCTAAATGGGACCACAGAGGCTGTCGAGGAGATTAAACTTAATCACACTAAATACGTAAACTCAGTCCGCGTTTACAGCCTCGTTATGCTTATTATTGTGCTCTTAATAACGACTCCAGCTCATATGTTGTGAGAAAATGTTTTGAGATAAAAACTGAATGAGTCGAAAGCTTGGTGATGGTGACGTTGAAATCGCTGGGCCATGGTGTTGTTCGTTTATAGCCTTCCTTTAGCCTTTTACTTCTGGCGACTACATTTAGGCTTCAAAATTAAAAAGTTGTGTTCATCTGTGATAATTATCTTGATGGACAAAACGTGTAAGAATCATAAACTTTTGTTGATCACAGAGCTTGTTTTTTTGCGATAATCCAAAAGCCTATGGAAAAAACCTATTAAGTTTTTTATCGAGGGAACCAGTGTGATGTAACCTGCCAGGCATGCCTACAAAGTGACGTCATATCTGCACCACTCTATGTCATGCCAAAGGTCAGAGGTCATAGCTCTACTCTAATGCTTCTAGTAAATTTTAATTAATGTACCATTAGGAACTGAGGTTTTAATGTTACCAGCCTGTCGAAAGAGAATCTCACACAAGGATATACTGATTTTAGGTCCATAAGTTTCTGGATAAGAACTACGATCAGGTTCGGCAGGAAGTATTGGATCTGTTTATGCAGAGCCAGAACCGAGTGAGTCCATGTATCTCCATGCATGCGTCTGTAGTGTGTGTTTTGTGTGTATGTGAAAGCCTATCCTATTTTTCTTCTCTAAAATAATTTAAAAAAGAAAAAATATATATTAAACTGATACGATATGAATTAGAAACCACAGTTCCCTCTGGTTATGGATATGATTTTTCTTTTTTTTTCTTTTTGGTGAATCTGAAGTATGAATGTGAATGAATGTTTCCAATATGCAAATGTGGGTGTTTTTTTTCTAGATGGTGTCCAATCTCTTCATAAAGCATGCTGAGATGCTGAATCAGCAAAAAGGAGCAATGAACAGGAACAGCACAGTGACTCGGAGATATCAGCCTTCTACTGTGGCTGCCAAGTTCCAGCAATCACTACAGGAGCTCCTAGACAAAATGGAGAGGTCGTATACGCTCATAAACACAAAAAGATGTAAAATATGTATATCAGCACAAAGACATACAGACATATATTTCTCCTGATTATGTTTCTTTGGCAGACTTGATTTAGTCAGTTAAATCTCCTGTTCTTCTCACTTTTTTCAGGTGCAACCCATCTTTTGTGCGCTGCATAAAGCCAAATAATAACAAGGTATGAGCAGACATTAGACAAGTGTCACTATTACTGTTGTATTTGATACTTAGGTTTTGGTTAGGGATGTGAAAAAACACTTAACCCTAACTATTAAACTTCAGTGCAGCACCCACATTTTCTTTAGACAATTTAAACTACTAATAAATGCGGTTTTTTTATGTTTTTGAAAAGAGTCTCTAATGCCCAACAAAGCTGCAATTATTTGATAAAAAATACAGTATAAACAGTGATGTTGTGAAATATCATAATTTAAAATAAATTTTATCAATAATGAAATTATTCACAATGTTGAAAGCTTTTGCTTCCTAATATTTTTGTGATACTTTTGTTCAGGGTTCTTTGATGAATAGAAAAAGTTCAAAGAACAGAATTAATTTAAAATAAAAATCTTTTGAAAGATTATAAATGTCTTTACTGTCACTTTTGATCCACTTAATGTATCTTAGATGAAGAAAAGTACTTTTTTAAGCAGCAAGTCAGCATATTACAATGATTTCTGAAAGATCATGTGATACTGACCATTGGGGTAATGATGCTGAAAATTCAGCCATCAGAGGAATAAATTACATTTTAAATTATAATAATATTTCACAATATATACCCCTGAATACACCAACAAAAAACAAAACAAATGTGTGTGTCCATTCAGGAACCTGGTATATTTGACCCTGAGTTGGTTGCTACTCAGCTCAGATATTCGGGAATCTTGGACACAATCCGTATCAGGAAGGAGGGCTATCCAGTCAGAGTGCCGTTCCATAAATTCTTAAACAGGTATCCTACTCAACAGCTGGTGCTTGTTACTTATGGGTGTAGTGACGTACAATATGTAATCTAGTCTAGTGCTATAAATAGACATGTGCCAGTGAATGGAATATAGATCTTAGAATAAATTATCTCTGCCAATGTGTCCCCAGGTACAAAGCCCTGCTGGGAATGAAGAAGCCACCACCTCCAGATGGAGATAACTGTGTCATTATGTTAATGAAGCTCTGCCCAATCAACAGAGGAGATTATCAAGTGGGTGTGTCAAAGGTAAGCAGAATCATAAAATGTAGCTTTCTTTAAAAACATTTTTACATTGTGTCTGTTTTAATAATGTATTTTTACTCATAGATCTTTCTAAAGGAGGAAGTGAATCAGTTATTAGAGAGTAAACGTGATCGCATGAGGCATGTAGCTGCACTAACCCTTCAGCGTTACGTACGGATGTATTTTGTCCGGAAGAATTTCCTCAAGTTCCGTTCGGACATGACAAATCTTCAGGCTCACTGCAAGGGCTACCTGGCCAGGTACTTCCTACTGCCTGTAACTTCAATGCTGTGTCATTTGAAAATACAGTTTGTAGTTAACTTTGTAAGTAATGTAATATACAGCTATAGAATCCAAATAGAGTCCTGGTCATATTGGGAAGTTCAGGGATTTTGAACCCTACAGGGAAAACTAGTTAAAACCAGATTTTGGATGCGTTTAAACTGGCACCGTGGATTTTTTCGCTCTCACAGATCAGACATTGTGTTTTCGAATCCATTATGAGCCATGCACCTCCAAATGTGGTTTTACATCTATGTTTAAACACATATATGACCCTGGACCACAAAACCAGTCTTTTAAAAATATTTTTATTGATGTATGGTTTGTAAGCATATGACAATATTTGGCCGATATACAACTATTTGAAAATCTGGAATCTGAGGGTGCACAAAAAGCTAAATATTAAAAAAATAAATTTTAAATTTGTCCAAATGCAGTCCTTAGCAATGTATATTACTACTAATAATATTTTTTAAAATATATTTATATATTTACGGTAGGACATTTACAAAATATCTTCATTGAACATGATCTTTACTTAATATCCTAATGATTTCATAATATCAATATCATAAAAGAAAAATCGATAATTTTGACCCATACAATGTATTGTTGGCTATTGCCACAAATATACACGTGTGACTTATGACTGGTTTTGTGGTCCAGGGTCACATATATCCGATACCCATTAGAATGAGATAAAATAGATCGATATAATAACTAATGAAAGCTACTATTATTTTTATCAGTTCAGTCAAATTTTTACGCTGAGAACATCAATGACAGCTGTAACTTTTCCATGCTGGCAAGTGATCATGGTATAAAAGAACCACCTGATGTAAATTATAAAAATGTAAATACAGCCATTCAGAACCTGAGGGTTAACCATGTCGCTAAAAAGTGATCACCAATAAAATCATTCTATAATTGGGCGAGGATTAATGTTAACGCAGATATAGGAGTACAAATTGGATATGGTCAAAAAGATCACATCTGTGCATTAAATTCATATTGCAGTGTAAATTCAACCTTTGACTGTAGCTTTTTCAAGATTTCCAACTGGTTCTAACACTCTCTTTGTGCCTTTCAGACGAAGGTTTCTGCGAATGCGTATAAACCTGATCAGGCACCGTGCAATGGTCCGACTCATTATCAATCGCAAAAGATACATAAGGGTATGTTACCTAATAATAAGTTCTAATTGTTACGTCACTAATACTAAAGTGTCTAATGCAATTAATCAAAAGTTTACATTCAGGTTTTCACATCTTTAATGCTTTTCTATTGCTCATGGTTTTGTTACAGCACAACATCTTCTTAGCGAGAAGAGCAGAGGAGGAGAGGAGAAGGATTGAACTGGTAAAAGAACAGCCTGTGCTCATTTTTTAGTTAAGGACCAATTGGGACCAATTATGTTTGTTATCACCATAATAAGGTTTGAGGTTGTATCATAAGGCCCATTTGCAGTTCATAGTTTAATATATTAAACTTTCTTTAGATTTCAGTTTTTGTAATTACCCAGCCAAACAAGAGTTGTTATTATGCGTTTTCTCTTTTCTGTAGGAACGAACAAGCAGGGAGGTGATAAATGTGACACAGCTGGTAATTCCTGCAGAGTTGGGAGGATTATTACACGCCACAGCAGGTTATTCATGATTTCCCAGTGTGTCTTCCTTATTATTAATGTTGTTTGCTAAAGAAAACATCACAATTACAATTATTTCTCAAGCCTATATCACACTGTGAAACATATAGCTTGTCCCCTGTTTATGCTATAGATGTGAATGATACCTCATTTCATGTTGCTGGTGGAGGAGAGATGTACTATTATTATTTTTTTTTTTTAAATATTGATCTAGTAAGCAACCAACCACCCAGAACACCCTTACAACTCAGGGTTATTTTAGCGCTTTGCACTTTATGTTTACAGTACAGGCACTTTGAATGTACTTACAGTGTACTTACTCACAAAAGTGCTGAGTAGTGTAAGGTAACTACATGAGTTAAGTTAAGGTTTATGGTTAGGTTCAGGGTTAGTACCTAGTTAGTGTCATTACTACAAGAAGTACATAAGACGCATTTCCACCATCGGGCCAAACGGTTCTTAGAACGGGAACGGTTCCAGTTGTGTTTTCACTTGAGTCTGGTATGGCACGGTGCGATTACAAACTGTTCTCGGCCCAGAATACTTGTGACGTCGCTACTCAGGATTGGTCAATTGTCTGTTGCCTAGTTACCAGTTTCTCTGTAGCTGGCTAACCGCTCTATTTGAGCGGCGTAAACACAAATTAATAATAAAATTAAAAGAAACATCTGATTATCCTCCATAATGCGGTCGTTATTTACATCTTATTTCATCAGTTGACCGATGTGTAACCAATGCAACAACTGACACTTTTGTATGACATTCCAAAGAGTGCAATAAATAATAGTATTTAATTAAATTAAATAACAATCAATGCAGTACCAACCAGATTTTACATTTTACAGATTTTGCAGAACTAAGCATTAAATAAAAATGCCTAGTTCTGTCATGAAACTCTAGATGGAATTGGCTGATGGGTCCTTAATGCAAGATGATATTTACAGTGTTAACTACTTGGCACAGCTGATTGGTTCATGTTGCATCTGCAGCCAATGAGCTTGCTGCTCATAATATAAATGGCTGTTACCTTTCACTATAGCAGTTTGCTGTGTGCTTTCAGAGTTAATCTAAAACCCTCCACCTTCCCCAGCTCCACCTATATAGATCTGCTATGGGTAATTTATATATGCTATTAGTGCAGCAGCAGTATGTCTTACTTACCTATCTGCGTATGTATTAACAGTAGCAAGTTCTTGTACTTGCTCTGCAGCAGCAGCAGAAATAATCTACAACAACAGCAATAATCAACACCAGCAGCAATACAGCAGCAGCATAGCAGATCTATTCCACCAAGACCAAATACATTAATATTGTCATATCCATTACCATGCTAAAAAGTTGTAATGATAGAAATAATATTAAACCTATGTTTTAACCTTTTTTTGTTTTTAGCTGGTAGGGAGCGTCATTCAGACTGCTTGGCTCTGGTTCAGGCTCCTAGAATACAGACATACCCTCAGCTCACTCTTCCACTGGACATCAACAACTTTTTGATGACCAAATATATACGCACACATTTCAGGGTGAATGTCCTACCTGCTAACACACACACACACACACACATATGCAATATACTTACAATTCAATCACTTTAAGGACATAATGCAGTAAAGCTTCTGTATTTTTTCTTTCTTGTGTGCAGGAATTACAGTTTGGGATGCTAACAGCACCGCTGGAGAACTCACTGACCCGTCTAGAAGACGATCTGAAACAGGATGCTCTAGATGTGTTTATACTGGTAATGTTACGTTTACCATAATTATCAGGTCTCGTTATCAGTCACCTTTTGTAACTCTTGGCAGTTTCTTGGTGAATTTTCATATCTGTTTTGGTTGACAGATTCTGAGGTTCATGGGAGATCCAAACCTGAATGGAGCTCAAGAAAACCTGTTTGGAAATTACATCATTCAGAGAGGCCTTGCCACTGCACCAATCAGAGACGAGATCCTAGCGCAGATAGCCAATCAGGTGTGGCGGAATGAAAACAGCAGAAATGCAGAGAGAGGCTGGCTGTTGATGGCTGCCTGTTTGAGTTCCTTCGCCCCATCTGAGAAGATGGAGAAATATCTGCTAAAGTGAGAGAATGCACATATGAACACACACACTACCATTCAAAAGTTCGGGGTCAGTAAGATTTTTAAAAGAAATCTCTTCTGCACAGCAAGGCTTCATTTATTTGATCAAAAATATAGTAAAACTTTAATTTATTTACAGTTTATTCCTGTGATGCAAAGCTGTATTTTCAGCATCATTACTCCAGTCTTCAGTGTCACATGATCCTTCAGAAATCATTCTAATAAGATTTGCTGCTCAAGAAACATTACTTATTACTATCAATGTTAAAAAACAGATACAGCTTATTATATATATATATATATATATATATATATATATATATATATATATATATATATATATATATATATATATATATATATATATATATTCACAGCCTTTAATCTTTAATCTTACTTTTACTCAATCTAATGCATCTTTGCTAGATGAACGTATTTATTTCTTTAAAAAATACTTACTGAACCCAAGTCAAAGCACATCTCTAAAGCATATTTTGTACAACAATGGAATAGCATAAGTCCTGTTCAGGGACATGAAGCTAGAGCCAAAGTGAGATTGAGCAGTTAAATAACTGTCTCCCCCTCTGTCTCTGTCAGATTTGTGTCAGACTATGCCCTGAATGGCTTTAAGGCACTGTGCCAACACAAACTCCTCCAAGCCATGCAGAAATCCTACCTAGTCCCTGAAGCATCTCGAACATACCCCCCATCTCTGCTAGAGTGGACCGCCAGCCGCAAGAAAGCTCATATGGTGCTCCAGGTGCACTGTTTTGATGGTAAGACCCTGTCAGTGTTTTCTTACATGTTTAACAAAGCAAAAAGGTACACAGTGAACATTACAGCATAGTTAACAAACTATGAGCAAAATCGGATTTCAAACTACTACTGATTTGTATGTCATTACTTCCTGTTCAGACTTCTTTAGGATGGTGCCGCATTACTTCAGATTTGCTTTTTAAACCCAAAGAATGATATGGCTCAAAAATAACAATAGAAATAACACTAAAATAACTCTTAAATTAACTCTTAATAAAATAAAATTAATTAAAATATGTTTTTTTCCATTAAGTGCATCACATGTTACTGGCTCAAAAAATATATTTTATTATTCATGCATGACATAACCACCATAGATACTGAATGGTACAAATGCCTCCCCAATCATTAGATATGGCTAAGTTATCCCAAAACAGCAATCATCAATATCAAAATATTTGAGATGGCAGTCAAATCACAGAAGGCAGGCTTTACTGTTCACAGAAGCTGAGCATGAATTGCAAGGTAAAATGTCAATATTTAACATTTGACAACAGTTTTAAGCCGACAATAATATTGTGATGCAAACTAAAAAATAAATCAAATTCAAATCTCCATTTTGAACAGGTCATTTTTAATGAATTCAGCTTTTTTTTTTTTTGTCTTGTGGACTATATGTAAAAAAATAAAAATAAATAAATAAATGTATATGTAAAATATCTAATTCAGGACAGCACTAAATAAAAAAATAATGCATTTTGTATGATATCTTTCATTTTGTTAAAATTATTAACATTTTCACAGATCCTGCAAAGGGTTTACATACTTTTTCTTGCAACTGTAATCGTGAGTAAAAAAAAAATTGCAAGTAAAAAATTTGTATTACTATGTCTAGTTAGGCAGCACAATGTCAAAGCAACAATGTCTAAAAACAACTGGCAATAGGCAAGATTCATGCAATAGGCAAGATTGACTATTTCCATCCACTGTTTCCCCTCTATTTTTATAGCGTTTTATAAAATACACATTGTTTCAATGCACCTTCACAGTAATAAACAGGAAAATAACAGAATCAATGATGCAAACTTCATCAAATATGACACAAATTCGAATTCTGCAGCTCTGCGGAAGACAATAGTGTCATTTTTCCAGCTGAGATCAGTTCTGTGTAAAGATCATCAATTATGAAACTAGTTCAATTCAGCTATAAGCAGCTCTACAGAAGACAATAGTGCTATTATTCAGCTCAAGTCAGTTCAATCAATGTTAATTCAAATCAGTTCAATAACAGCATCCATGTTATAAAATATTATGAAACAAAGTTGATTCAGCTATAAAGCAGCTCTACAGAAGACAGTTGTGTTATCATCCAGCTCAATTCAGTTAGATGTTTGTGTCTCTCTCTCTTCTCTCTCTCTCTCTCTCTCTCTCTCTCTCTCTCTCTCTCTCTCTCTCTCTCTCTCTCTCTCTCCCACACTCTCTCTCTCTCTCTCTCGCTCTCTCTCTCTCTCTCTCTCTCTCTCTCTCGCGCTCTCTCAATTCAATTCAATTCAAATTTGCTTTATTGGCATGAATGTAAGTTATACAATATTGCCAAAGCTAGGATTATATGAACAAAAATAATAAAACATACATGAACATAAATAATAATCTTAATTATAGAATAAACATCAAAATAATAGAGGAAAATATTACATCATAACTTAAACTTAAATAAACAGAACATTAGAACATTTGATACCACAGTGTTTTAACATATTCACTGTGGTGGGCAGTAGGGAAACACACTGAGGTCAGACGCACACACACACACACACACATTCACCTGCTATCTCTCAGGCTGTGGCACACACACACGTATCTCGCAGCCAGTGCTGCTGTCTGTCCCTCTCCTAATATTATCTTTGTTTGTTCTACTTCAGTAATGGCTGTAAAGTTCTTTATTAATTTATTAAATTTGTGAAAGTATAGGTCTCTGACTGAAATGTATTTGTGACAGTGAAGGAGGTCTCTCCTGTCCCACAGTGAACACACACCCTTTGCTCTCTGGGTAACCAGCTCTTTCTGTGTCTGCCGCTCTCGATGGCCAGACTGTGCTCACTGAGCCTGTACTTGGTCAGGATCCGTCTCTGCTTTGTGTCTCTGACACTCTGGAGATATTCTTCCAATTCATAATTTGACTTTAGAGTTCGATAGAATTGTAATTTACTTTCCTGATCCCAATGTTCCAGATAGGTATTTTTGGATTGTTTGATAATTTGGTTTATTCTGATGTTTGCATGAGAAGCAGTGCTGGTCTGAGACTGGTTAGTGTTAGTAGAGTTAGTCGGGTTAGTCAGTCTCAGAACCAGCTGACTAAGGGAACTTTTTTCGGGGTTCAGTTCTTGGGTTTCAGTTCTCTCTCTGCTCTCTCTCTCTCTCTCTCTCTCTCTCTTCTCCTCTCTCTCTCTCTCTCTCTCCTCTCTCTCTCTCTCTCTCTCTCTCTCTCTCTCTCTCTCTCTCTCTCTCTCTCTCTCCCTCTCTCTCGCTCTCTCTCTCTCTCTCTCGCTCTCTCTCTCTCTCTCTCTCTCTCTCTCTCTCTCTCTCTCTCTCTCTCTCTCTCTCTCTCTCTCTCTCTCTCTCTCTCTCTCTCTCTCTCTCTCTCTCTCTCTCTCTCTCTCTCTCTCTCTCTCTCTCTCTCTCTCTCTCTCTCTCTCTCTCTCTCTCTCTCTCTCTCTCTCTCTCTCTCTCTCGTCTGTCTCAAATAATGGCTGTTAATGTCAGGTCAGGATGCAAATCAGGACTGGTGTCATCTGTCCATCCTTTCCTCTCATCTATTTAATCTCTTCTTCTGTCATTCCCTATATCTTTCTTTCAGCCTCTCCTCTTTCATCTAATCTCACTCGCTCTCGCTGTCTCTCTGCTTTATTTCTCTCCTTCTCTCATCCAGTTACACTGTCTCTCTGTCCTCGCCTGTTTGAGCTGGAGCAGATTAGTAGATATGTGATAGTGTGTGTGTGTGTGTGTGTGTGTGTGTGTGTGTGTGTGTGTGTGTGTGTGTGTGTGTGTGTGTGTGTGTGTGTGTAGAATGTGTATCTGGATGAGTGTGTGTGTGTGTGTGTGCTGGTACAGATAAGATGGTCAGTCAGCATTATCTTGACTACTCTTTCCACCCTGCAATTCTCTTACAGTTACATAACCATTACAAGCTACAGGTATTAATGACCCTTTTATTGAAGATTTTTCTCCTGTGTGTTGATCACAAAGTATACCCAAAAGAACCTAAACATTATGACCAGTCACAGGTGAAGAGATATTGTTGATAATCTTCTAACAAGGCCACATATTAAGGTTTGGGTAGATTATATGGTAAGCAAACAATCATTTCTCAGTTCTGCAGGAGAAATAGGTAAAAATTTAGATTTGAGCAACTCAAAGGCCAAATATATATATATATATATATATATATATATATATATATTTGATTATCACTGATCTTGTGGATTTATATAGAAAAAAAAAAAATATATATATATATATGATTACAATCTAATTGTAATCTGTGGGATGTGCTGGACCAAAAATTCTGAAAGATGGCTCTCCCTCACAACCTAAAGGATTTAAAGGATTTGCTTCTATTGTCTTGGTACCAGATATCACTGGACACCTTCTTGTAGAGTTGATGTCTCGGTGGGTCAGAGCTGTTTTGGCAGCACATGGCGGACCAACAGCATATCTGCAAGGTGGTCATACGTCAGGTGTTTTGGCTCATTGGTATATACTCAATGGACTCTTTTGTTGTGTGTGTTCGTACAGAGAGAAAAAAAAATGCCATGAGTGTATTTCAATTCTGTATTTTATAGAAATGGAAACTCCAGTTTAGGTTGAGAAGTAGTATGCGGTTATTTTTCTAAGAAATCCAGCTTATGATTTTCACCAGGAAGATCATAAAAACACTTAAAGTATAGATTTAGACTTGGACCATGCTGTATCTGGAGACAAGAATAACAGAGATTTGAGCTTTTTTGATTTGAGCCAGTTATATTTGATTATCTCTTCGTAGGTGTCTCTTTCCTGTGTCCTGTCCATTCCTGGACCAATGGAGAGGGCCTTGCAGGAGACGTTCTACAACACAGGTGAATTTATAGAGAAAATATAAGATACAGCATCTTAATGCTTGAATACTTTTACACAGATTTTTGCCTCAAATTACAATCTTGGTAAGTCAACTCTGTTGACAGATTTTGCAGAAAATCACGCAGTCTATGATGGGAATAGATTTACATTCTTTCTAGCTTCATACTTTAATTTCATCCAGTCTGAGGATTTCAAACATGTTTGATATTTTGAGTCCATTTCAGAGCACATATTGGTTTCATTCGGCACGCATTTCTTCGTGATTTTGTTGTCTTCAGAAGGACTTAAAAAGTCTGTTCATTTGTGATCCTCAGTCGTTTAGCGTATGATACCCAGTTATTCCCGGTAAACCAGGCCTTGACATGAATGATTTTGCTCACCAGCCACTGTGGCTAGTGGTTTTGCAAAGTCACTAGCCACTCAGCATTTTATTTCTAATTAAAATAATACATATGACTGTGGCATATTTACACTATGAGAGAGTTTATTTATAATAAACACTTTAAGAATCGGAGGACTGTTATTCTGCATGGAACTGTGGAAGAACTGAGAGAGGCTCAGCTTGATCTTTGATTGACCAATCATCGGAAAGGGGCGCTTCATGCCCGCCTACACGTGGAAATCGATTAGTCAAACCATTTATCCATTTTCTTTCCCTGAACATAAAAATATAAAATCAATCCAAATTAAAAAAATTTAATAATAAAAAAATAAATGAGCCGTTTTCTTGTTTTCTCTAAACGATTGAAAAATGTATAAAATTTTATTAAACATGAAAACGAACGAATGTAATGTGCACAAACTAGGCGGCTTTACGTGCACGCACTTTTGGTGTTAGCACAAAATCTGTGAAATGAGTCAAAGTGTTAGTCACCATTTGCAATACATGCAATCCCACACCAAAATTGAAGCCCTGTTTATCTGGAGCAAATGAAACGATTGAGTGAGGGCGGGTTTGTGTGTGAACTCGCTGTCGAAGAGATAATGAGAGAGCGAGGAAGTGCAGCCGGTATCGTGTATCTGTTCTGTGAAAAATTAGTATTTGATAGTATAGTATTAGAATGCATTTCAGATATTTCAGCATTGACGATAGTGGTCCTGACAGAAATAAAATTCAACCTGCCAAAGTGGCTAGTTGGACGCCACTGCTGAAATGGTGTTCATGCCAAGCCCTGTCTGTAACAAAGTCAGTTAGTACATGATGCCTAGTGTGTTGTCTAGTGATTTCAGCCTGTGGTGTCAGTAACCATGGTAACGGCCATCCTGCAGGGGCGTGTCCACTGAGAGTCGATCGGGTTGGTCCGTTCTGATGAAGGAGCTGGCGCAGTGGGTGGAGTTAGAGGGTCACGATTATGTTCTCGATCTGGTGTGTGACCTGGAGCTGCTGCCAGACTTCCCTAAACAGAAAACATACTTCATCATCTCTACTGAAGACCCTAGCAGGGCACGACCTAACGCGAGCATGTATGAATGCATCCCAAAATATTTTGTTGTTCTCCCACATTTCAGTTATACTGCATTTATGTGACAAAGTTTAATACATACGTTTGAATGCAGAAGTCTCTTTGGCACTGGATTTGAAGAGGATGAGGAGGGGCCGCTCTCGTATGCCAACCGAACGAGCGCCATTGCAACCAACAGCCTACCGATTTCTGAAGGCCACTACAGTCTAGGTAGCCTCCTTTTTCATTCTTACTTGTTTCACTCACACTTGGTCCTAAGTGAAAAGACATAAAGTCATTGACCCTTCCAATCTGATTGGCCGGGAGATTGTTATTCCACCAATAGGCCTAGTGGTCTGTCTCATGAGTCATGAATAACCAAGCATAACCTCAAGAAACACTAAACCTCAGCCCCTGCTTTAATCAGTAGTAGAAGATCTACTGCCCTGCATGTAAAGTAGAATCAGATACACACAGAATGGCTAGATTACATACAGCTAAACTAACCCCGATGGTGTCCATGTAACCTTTCTCTGTTTATGTCCAGAGTAACATTATACAGGTTTAAAAGGTCTTGCAGGGGTGAAATGTTCTGGTCATTGATCATTTAATAATGGTTTTGAGGCAGTGGCTTATTGTTATTTTCCTCACTTTTCATATTTTGATTTGGTGAGATTTTTGGGTTAATGAACACATGAAAATTTTGTTTTGATTACCATTTTCTCTGATACTCTTCTTTTTTTTCTTCTTTTTTACATTTCGCTTATGGGTTTGTGACAATGTATGAATCTGTCTGGCATCAGATAATTTCCATGACTTTTTTTTTTAACTGGCGTTTAAGTTACAGTATATTCTTATAGTTTAATGAATTGCTATGTTTGCAATTGATTAGATTCTTTATTAAATTATTAATTTAATACACTACTGTAAAAAAAAACAAGAAACCATTTTTATTATCAAAGTTGAATTTTTTTTGTGGAAACCAGACATTCTGATGAATAGAAAGTTCACAAGAACAGCATTTATTTGAAATAGAAATCTTGGTTACACTTTATTTTACAGTATGTGTACTCACTACAGGGTTTAAGGATAGGTTTATAGGTAGATTCAGGGTAAGTACCTAGTTATAACTCAGTTATTGTAATTGTTATTTTAACAGGACTGTAAAATAAAGTGCAACCAAAATCTTTTGTAAAATTATAAATCTCTTTACTGTGACTTTTGATCAAATTAATGTGTCCTTGCTGAATAAAAGTATTAATTTCTTTTAAAAAATAATAATAATTTCCTACTGACCTCAAACTCTTGAACAGTTGTGTATTGGATGTATTTGCTGTATAGGCAAATTTGTCTTGTTCTAAGTATATGTGATCTTCCTGCAAACCAAGATGAAGATAACCGTTTTGTTTTTTGCATTGATTTTTCACACTCTCTCTTTCACTTTCACTTTCTCTTTTTCTATCTTTATCAGACTCAGAACCACCCTATGATGCCACTCGCGGGATGGACCGGTATTTGGACAGCCTCTTTGACCCAGTTCTGTCTGATGGAACTGGAGTACGGTGACACCTGATTAACTCACACACACACAAATGTCAATTAACCCTTAATGTGTGTAAGAGAGAGTGAGAGTATGAAAGATTGCTTTACAGGGTTACTATTATTCTCACAGTGTCATTTATGTGAATGTTGTGTGTATGTTTGGCTGTGCTTCCTATGATCGTTTTACACTGAGCACTAGGAGAAGAGTAAACAAATGAGGGTGTAATTTTTTAATGAGGCTTATCCCACATGCAGAGAAAGACCAAGAGTCATGCAGTAAACTACACACACAAGTTAAATCAATGAAATTTCTCTCATCTTTGTTATAGAAACAGAATAATACAGTAAAGGATGTGTGAAAGCATGGTCTGACTCACTCCCCTGTGTGGTTGGATCCCTACATTTTATTTATTATTGAATATCTTGTTTCACACGTAAACAACACTCCATAAAAATAGGTTGTTTACTTTCTTTCATGGACTACAAATGTAGCTTGTAGGCTCTTATTAAATTTTCACAATTTATCAAAACACAAAGAGTCCTATTCAACCAGTTTGGATGTTTAAGCTTTACAGCATGAAAACCATTCAGGAATCTCCAGATACAGTGTAAAGAGGAGACCGATGGCTCGAAATAATCAGCAAGAAAAATGCAGTGCTCAATATGGCAGCTGTTGGAAAATTAGTAACATTGTCTGATCTTTTTACTCCAAAATGGTGTTTATGCACATTAGCTGGACTAACTGGAAAATGTTGTTACTTTGTTTCATTCAGAAAGATATTATGAGAGTAAAAATGGTTTGTTTAACTTTGAAGCATGTGGTTTTAGTAACTAACTGGATTATTCTTTTATATGTAGGACCTTGATGCATCAGTTTTGTCTGGTAGGATGAAGGGTGGAGGAGGTGTAGGTGGGGATGAAGCACAGTCCCCTGTTAGAGTCAATATCTCAGCTGCTCTTCAGCCTGGAGGTAAACGCACATTTAATGCTGAGAAGTCCGGCTTAAAAAAGCATTATTAAGATACAATAAACATTCTGCTTTGAAACAATCTGTATTGAGAAAAGCTATACTAATACATTTGACTTGACTAACGAATCTGGTCAAGCAGTAGTGAAATTAAGAAGAGCCTGGTAGAGACACCATCACACCAGAATCCCAACCTGAGGACCAGCTATTCTGATCTTTTAAGCTGGACTCAATTATGAATGCCCACATGCTGTACATAATTTAATAATGTGATGGGCCGTGTGTGTGTGATATCTTTTTGTTTTGTGTATTTTGTAGCAGTTAGAGTTCTGCCACCCATACCAGACACTTCAGCCATGCCCAGTGTGCCAGCGGTGCCCCCAGTGCCAGGTATTTCTAATTTAAATGCCACCAGCTTTACAGGGCTTGAAGTAATGGACAACTATTCAGTATTGTCTTTTGGTTCTGCACCTCAGGCCAACAGCAAACTGTCCTGGCTCAACAGCAACAAACCATCATCAACCAGCAAGCCGTCATTATGGTACTGCAGTCTTTATTAATATAATAATTCTCCCAAAAAATCTCATTTACTCATGATGTTTCAAACCATATGACTTTTGTTTGTTTAGCTCAGAGTTATTATTGTTAACTAAAACTAAAACCAAATAAAAAACTATATATATATATATATATATATATATATATATATATATATATATATATATATATATATATATATATATATAACAATACAAAAACAAACAACAAAATTATATTTTGAAATATTAAATCTAAATATTAACAAAACTATAATAGTATATCAATTCAATGATACTACATTAATGGTTTAGTTTACTTTTATTTTAGATTTTAAGATTTTCCAGCTGATGAGTGATAACAACAATTCGCCAGATTCAGAATCCATCCAGGAGCTTAAAGCGCAGATTTACATTTCTGTGGCTCTTCACACTGACGATGCACGTAGCCTCTTCACCAATACACTTCATTTTAACATTTGAAATGTCTCAATTCTATATATGGCTGCTGCATTGGTCCACATAGCACCTCTGAGTTGGTGGCCTTGCAAGACAGCGTACAGCCCAGCAGAATTGATAAGAAACACACGTCATTCAGACACAGTTGAGAGTGACACTAGGCAGGCAATGCAATGTGAGAGAAACACTGCGTCAACCAGGATTGATGCCAGTTTTGTCTGGTGGGATAAGCAAGGATATCCCACTGGTGGGATTTTAGAGCCACACTTTATAGTTATCGCTGCTCTTCAGTGAACCATACTAAGTGTTAATTCAAGTCGTTGTTATTAGTCACAACCTGCTCATATCTGTTTTTGGTGTTGCTCACTCAGACTCTACATCTGGGCTCCAGCGGATGACCATGGCGATGGCACATGGTAGGGGGATCAGTCCAGTCCCCAATGTCCCCCTGACACCAGTCCTCACTCTCAAAGCTCCATCCTTACAGCTGCCACCTGCCGAATATCCCCAGCCCGCCATTCCTCCGCCACCCCTCGCCAGACACCCCCATGCCCGGCACCAACCCCCACCCGTGCACCAAGTCCACGCACACAATGCTGCCCCAGTGACTCATACCCCGGAGCCGGCCGCCCACTCTCCACGCCACCAGCACCCTTAGTACTCATAGAAGGGCAACCCACGGCGGAAGAGGAGAACACCAAGACTACACAGGTGTTGATATAATCTAGTTTATAGTGTAAACTTGTACTAGGAATATGTTGACTCTTTTGACAAAATAGCTCATGATGTTCATCATTTTCTGTGGATAAAAGCATTTGGTAAATCAATACATGCAATGCGAATATAAATATATTAGTTATTTAAAATTGTAATAATACAGTATTTCACAATATTACTGTTTTTACTGCTTTTTTATCAATTAAATTCAGCTTTGGTGAGAATTAGAGACTTTAAAAATCTTACCGACCAACTAACAATAGCGTGATATCAGTTTGTGTAAATCATTTTATATTTTTATATTAGTTCAAGATTATGTTAAATACATTTTAAAAACTGGTACATGAAGTTTGATATAATATGGTTGACAATGGTGCTTTTTTTATTTATTTGATGCAATTGTTTTTTTTTTTTATTGATTCTTATCATTAATACTATATCTTTTTCATATTATGCTTCAACTAAAGTGCTTATAATTGCACTTTGATTGACTGTAGTTTATTTTTAGTCACTTATATTTATGTCTGTGTATCTGTTTATATATTTTAAAATAAGAAATATTTTTTTTGTTTTGATGATGATTTATTACCTTTGGCTAAATAATTTTCAGGCTGCATCATCTAATGGGACATTAGGGAAGAAACAAGCCCCCGCTGCACCAATTAACCTTGACAGCAGACCTGCTAAAAGACATGGTGTGATTGCATTTAATCGTATATCTGTGTTTTCAAAACAAATTATGTCCAACAATTAAAACAATTGAAATGCATTTTCTGTAACTTCTGTATAACTCCTTCCCTCTTTTTCTTTCTCTCAGCTCCTGTTGCGGTCACGGGTCCTATGCGTTCTGCTCCGGCTCCTGGCACAGAGGTGGTTAAATACTCTGTCTCTAACTCCGAGCACATCGTTCCCAGCCATAACATTAAAGACATAATTAAACAATATCAAACTCCAGCCCCAGAACCTGTACCGCAGAGACAGAGGTTTGTTACCTGTGCATATGCTCCTACAATCAGATAATTTTATTATTAAGCTTCTTAACTCAAAGAATGCCATGTGTTTGTTGACAGGCGAGATGGTAAAGGTTTTGTCAAGAAGTTGAACCCACACGATGAGGCAATGCAGATCCTAAAAACACAGATGGACAATCCACCTCCTCCAGAGGTGTGTATGTTTTCCTATTTGTGTCTACCTCTCTCACTTCTGTACTATCCCTTTAAAGCATGACTAAGGTATTAAAGGTTGCTTGCTATAATAACTAAGCATTTAAAGTGACAATCAATGATTTTGATATGCTTTAAAGGGTTAGTTCTCCCAAAAATGGAATTTTAATGGTCATTAACTCACCCTTATGTCGTGCCAAATGTGTAAGACTTTCATTCACCTTTTTAATAAAATCTGAACTACCACTTTTACACTTCAAAGAAATAAAGAGATCATATAACTAATCCATATGAATTGAGAGGTTTAGTACAATTTTTTATGAAGAGACTTCATCGCTTTATATGATGAACAAATTTAATTTAGGATTTTATTCACATTTAAACATTGACCAGTGAACATAAACAAAAGCTCAACTGAACCTGCTTGATGCACAAGAACAAACGGTTTCACTTTATTTTGATGGTCCCTTTAACATATTCTGTTGACTATAAGTAGCATTGCACCTACATTTCCACTAAATATCATTAGAGTGTTAGTAGAGTTTCAGTAGACTGGTAGGGTTAGGGTTAGAATAAGTTAACATGTAGTTGCAAAGTTACTAACAGTCAGTAGAAAGTCTGTTGAAAGACCATTAGAATAAAGTGTTAACAGATATTAAGCAGACAGTCTACTAATACTCTAATGAGAGTTAGTTGACTTGTAGGTGCAGCGTTACTTATAGTCAACAGAATGTTCAAAAGGGACCATCAAAATAAAGTGTTACCGAACAAACATCTTTGGTTCTTGCAGAAGCTCACATGTGCTGCGTAACACCAGAATGAATCTCATTGGTTCTTGAGGAAGCTCAAACATGATGCGTAACATGAGAATGAACCTCATTGGTTCTTGAGGAAGCTCAAACGTGCTGCGTAACACGAGAATGAACCTCATTGGTTCTTGCTAAAGCTCAAACGTGCTGCGTAACATGAGAATGAACCTCATTGGTTCTTGAGGAAGCTCAAACATGCTGCGTAACACGAGAATGAACCTCATTGGTTCTTGCTAAAGCTCAAAAGTGCTGCGTAACATGAGAATGAACCTCATTGGTTCTTGAGGAAGCTCAAACGTGCTGCGTAACACGAGAATGAACCTCATTGGTTCTTGCTAAAGCTCAAGCGTGCTCGTAACACGAGAATGAACCTCATTGGTTCTTGAGGAAGCTCAAACGTGCTGCGTAACACGAGAATGAACCTCATTGGTTCTTGCTAAAGCTCAAACGTGCTGCGTAACATGAGAATGAACCTCATTGGTTCTTGAGGAAGCTCAAACGTGCTGCGTAACACGAGAAACCACGTAGCTCAAACCAGAGCCATATAGAGTGAGAGTCGCGACAACTCCATAGACTCCAATGGAACGTTTTTTACAGCAATGGCGGCTCGTGGAGACTCTCAATAGTTCCCGGAAGTAGCAGCCGCATAGAGTTACAGCAGAACAGACCGTTTGAGATGCACTTTTAAAAGGTAAGGCGTTTAATCCGTAAGATTTTAAATGATCAGCACATTTTAATCAAAATAACTTGTACATTAAAGCCTGCTTGTGTAGATTATTCATCATTAAAAAATATATATTTTAAAAACAACATCGCTGTAACTACATACTCATGCTACATACACATGTCGATGTGTAATAAAATTATTGAAAATCAATGCTTTTATTGACTATTAATTACCAAAAAGCGCAGTTCTGTCACTGTGACTATCAATTTGAATTGCCGTCAAAGCACTTCCTGGAACTATTCGAGGTCTACATGAATCACGTGACTATCAAAGCGTTTTGAACTTCCGTTGTGCAACTCTCACTCTATATGGCTCTGGCTCAAGCGAATGCTGCGTAACATGAGAATGAACCTCATTGGTTCTTGCTAAAGCTCAAACGTGCTGCGTAACACGAGAATGAACCTCATTGGTTCTTGCTAAAGCTCAAACGTGCTGCGTAACATGAGAATGAACCTCATTGGTTCTTGAGGAAGCTCAAACGTGCTGCGTAACACGAGAATGAACCTCATTGGTTCTTGCTAAAAGCTCAAACGTGCTGTAACACGAGAATGAACCTCATTGGTTCTTGAGGAAGCTCAAACGTGCTGCGTAACACGAGAATGAACCTCATTGGTTCTTGCTAAAGCTCAAACGTGCTGCGTAACATGAGAATGAACCTCATTGGTTCTTGAGGAAGCTCAAACGTGCTACTTAACACGAGAAGGAACCTACTTGGTTCTTGCGCATCAAGCGGACATGCTTGAGCTTCCGTTTACCACAACTGATGTGTGAGTTGAAAATTTATTTGTGAATTAAAGCCTAAATTCAGTCTGTTCATCATATAAAGTGATAGAGTCTCTTCAGAAAATTTGGACTAGACCACTCAATTCACATGGATTATTTATGCCATCTCTTTATGATCTTTTTGAAGAGTCAAAGTGGTAGTTGTGTAGTTGTCAATGAAGAGAAAAAAAATTCTTAGATTTCATTGTAAGTTTTACGGGTTTGGAACGACGTGATGGTGAGTAATTAAAAGCAGCATATTCCCTTTTTGGGTGAACTGTCACTTTAAGACAGACCATGTGAAAATTCATCAGTCAACATGACTGCTGAGTAACCAATCCCATCAAAGTGCAGAGTGGGGCAGGGCTTTCCTCCACTGATTTGTGATGTGCAAAGCGTTTCTGTAACGGGCCTGATCTAGGTGGGGATCGAACACGTCTCTCTAATGTTCAAAGTCACTGAGCTTACTGATTAAGTTAATGAATCCAAGGGCAGAGGTGGCAAAAAACAAGGAGTTGTTGATTTTCAACAAAAGACAATCCTTTACCTTAGAAAATTACTACAAAATGTGTACAAAGGAAGCCGGGCTGCCAAGAAACAGAAAAAACTAAACAGACACAAGGGTCCAAAAACATAAATCAATAGAAACTTAGCTTGCAGCTGACAACATGTAGCATAGGCTCAAGACTGAACAATAAAGCATGGCTCAAGCCCACTTAAATAGTGTCACATATCAGGCAAAATGAGTGGTAGTTTTCAGCAGGAGCCTGGTTAGAGGCACCACCTGTTGACCAGGAGGAAAATAGCAGTCCAGTGATGAGTTCTTACAGTTTCTAAAGACTCTGAGATGGTGAATGGGAACATGGTTTGTGTAACGTTAGTGTTAGGGGTTAACAGTTCAGACCCAGAGACCCGTAGTGAATAATGAAGACAAAGAGTCAGGAGCGCAGTTATTTAAAGAAAAATTTGACTGAAGAATAGTTTGCAGTTTCATCAGCAGAAGCCAGCTTCATGTTTCACAAGGAGTTTGTAGGCCGCACTTCCACTCTACCGGTCTCGTCGTACCGTACATACAAATGTCCCAACATTTATACTGTTTTCAAGGTCTAGCCACGTCCTTACTTCAAGATGTATGATTCTGATTGGCTCAGAGAAAATGCACAGGCATGGTAATTTTCCACACAAGGATAGATAGCAGAGCATATCACTAAACTAGGTAGACTAGTTGTCGCCCCATGACTAGATTTCGATCATTGTTGACCTCGGAAGTTGCAGAAAGGCGTCTTTACGTCTGGTGTTGTGTGCAGAAAATGTCCATCTTCACGTCTGGTGTTGTGTGCGGAAAATGTCCATCTTCAATATTGGGCCTGCACAGATCATGCAACGCACACACACAAAAGCTCCCCAGCATCACAGCTCTCTCAAGGATTGGAGAGTCTTCACTACATGTCAACAAAGCACTTCACCAAAACATTCTGATAACATGTGCTTTCTCTCAGTGAGAGGTACAGACAATAGTACAGGCAATATGCATCTTGATTCTTTAGTGTTTCAGTAAAAGGAAATATAAAATGAATAAAATATAATAAAAATGAAAGACAAATCCACATTTAATCTCTGAAAGCCGGGCTAAGTGAGCAAACACTGTTACTGCACTCCCAGCATGTTAGGGGCTGTGTTACACACATCAACATGTAGCTATCACGTGTTTAGTGACATCACACATCATAGGCCAGACGCCACTCAAAGACCAAATACAAACTTTAGAAACATAAAAGAGGAACAAACAATCAGTAGTTATATTGAGTAAAATCAACTGTAATTAATCATTAGAAATAGGAGGATAAATGTTAATTAAGGCTTTGATTATGAATCTGATTAAGATATTTACAGGTATATTAAAGCGGCAGGGGATTTCAGAATCAACACATCATTAACTGTTTGATAACGTAGTCATGCCATTATGTGTTCACCGTTGCAGAGAACAATACATAAAGCACATTACCACTCTGATACATCGACTTAGTGGCCCCTCCACGTCCTCCGTAGAGCTGCATTTAAATCTCAGGATGTTTTGGTCTTGTTTGACATAGAATACAAATTTGTTTAAACCTATTAATTGCAACAACTTAATGTCATACCCTATTTTCTTTCTTTATACACATTCCTGGTCATATTGTGTACAAAATGTTTGTCTTCACAAAATATAATATCTTGTGCTGTAATAACGGTTTATGTAGAGAAAGCCTCCCACTCCAGCTGCTGTGTCTAGAGATAGAGGACTCAAACCAACTAAAAGCAGCAAGAAGAAAGCACCAGAACCACCTCTGACTTTACCACCACCAGGTAAACAACACACAAACACACACACACATATAGCTTACAACAGACATGATCACAGATTTATCTAATTTTGAACATTACCTTGATTGTATTGCCATTGAACAGCATTCAAATAAATGCTGTTCTTTTGAACTTTCTATTCATACAAGAATCTTAGAAAAATGTATCATGGTTTTCACAAAAATATTAAATCACAAATGTTTTCAACATAATGATGTAAAGATGTAAATGAGTAATGATGCTGAAAATTCAGCTTTGACATCACAGGAATAAATTACATTTTAGAATATTTTTAAATAAAATATTTAGTAAAACTTTCAGAAACATAAAAAAATCTTACCGAAATTTTGGATAGCAGTATACATCTATAATGCATACTGTATACTGCATGTATAGTGCATACTAATGTCCTCAACCATCTATATTTCTCCATGTGTCATACACACACACACACACACACACACCAGTGTCCAGAGATCTTCCAGTGGAATCTGAGAGCATCCAAACACAGCTGCAGAGGAGCAGCACAGAGGAGCATTACACATACACAAACGTCCCATGGAAAATCTACCTCAGGAAGGAGGTGTGTGTCTGTATCAATTTATCTGTTCTGAGTGTGTATTTCAAAATGTTGTAGATCATCTTGAACACAGCACAGTTTCAGCACTAACGCTGCTGTACAAATTGCTGTAGGTCTTCTATCCTAAAGACAGTTGGAACCATCCGCTAGTGCTGGACCTCATTTTCAAACAGGTGAGGCGAACTCAACACAGAGTCATTCTAGAATGCTTTGATGAATAGAAAGTTCAGGGGTTGTAATAATGTAAAAGTCTTTACTAGGGGTGTAACAATATATCACAATAAAAAATGCAACAATATGTATTGTGGGTACATAGTGACAATATGTATTGAGTAAAAATTATAGTTTGAGAAAAAAAATTCAAGTTCACAGAGTTTTAGTGTCAGTACTATATTAAACTACTATATAATGTATAATAATGCAGTGGGGGGATATCTGTGGGTCCTGGTGCCAAATGTCTTTTTGTTACCAGTAAAAAAGTGGCTTGAATTATTAGTGCAAGTATATTTGTCTAAAATAATTATGTATTTTCAGCTTCTGAATCATATTTTTATTCTGGTGTCAACATTGTCCTGTGCTTTAGGTTAACAACACTAGGTCCAAACCTATTCATTTTCCACCCCCAATGTAATACCAAATTTAGCATTTTAATCGACATTACATTTTTGTTAACCTTTTACCATGTCTTGTAGTATTGCAATATTATACCGTGATATGTCTCTAACTCTAACCCTAACCCAAATCGTAACATGAGGGAAGTCTTTCCTGTCACTACGTCACTCTCACGTACGTTTAATGCATTCTAGCTGAATAAAAGCATTAAATTCTTATTTTTAAAAAAACGTACTAATCCCAAACATTTTTATTAAAATATTTTTGCAATAAATATTTGCAATTTGGCAAATACATTGCTTTTCTCTCTTCATTCTTCATTCCATAGTTTTGTAATTTATTGCTTACCTTTGATGTTTGAATGTATTGATCTCACCTTTTTTCACCTCATGATGTTTTTCAGATTGTCAATGACACGTTAACAGAGGCCTGTGTGCGCATTACTAAAGAGGAGAGACAGAAGATGAAATCCATGTTTGGTGAGGAAGGAATTCATTTACAGTTAAATGTATTTTCTATGTGGTATTATTTCTCAGGGCATGTTTTTAATGTTTTTGATGACTACACTAAGCTGTTGGTATGATATGTGTGTTTGTTTTTTAGCTCAATATGGCATCGAGCCGAACACAGATGTTCAGGATGAGAGTGTGAAGAAAGCTGTGATAGCTGCTGCCAGGGAGTCATGGGAGATTTATTTTTCTCGCCTTTTTCCTGCCTCTGTGAGTTCCTTTCCATGGCAGACTGTTATTATGAATGCAGTGGTGCTAATGCTTGTTATCAGTGTGTGTGTGTGTGTGTGTGTGTGTGTGTGTGTGTGTGTGTGTGTGTGTGTGTGTGTGTGTGTGTGTGTGTGTGTGTGTGTGTGTGTGTGTGTGTGTGTGTTATGTGTGTGTGTGTGTGTGTGTGTGTGTGTGTGTGTGTGGACTGGTATAAAATGTCCCCACAACAGATGGCAATGGGGATCCAAAATCCTTGTCCTTGTGGGGACATTTTTGGTCCCCATGAGGAAAAACAGGTCATAAATCACACTAAGTGATATTTTTGAAAATGTAAAAATGCAGCATGTCTCATGTGATGGGTTTAGGGACAGTGTAGGGGGATAGAAAATACAGTTTGTACAGTATAAAATGCATTACGTCTATGGAGAGTCCCCATAAAACATGGTAAACACAACATGTGTGTGTGTGTGTGTGTGTGTGTGTGTGTGTGTGTTATGTGTGTTCATGGATATATCTATCCTGGTGGGGAAAACAGCTTATAAATCATACAAAGTGTTGTTTTTTTGAAAATGTAAAAATTCATAAAGTTTTCTGTGATGGGTAGGGTTTGTGTAAGGGGATAGAATATAGTTTGTACAGTATAAAAATCACTATGTCTATGGAAAGTCCCCATGAAACATGAAAACGCAACATGTGTGTGTTTGTAGGGCAGCGTGGGTACTGGAGTGCAGGTGTTGGCAGTATCTCACTCTGGGATCAAACTTCTTAAGACGGTGAAAAGCAGCACTGCAGCTCCAGATTACTTCAGAGTGCTCCGTCCGTACAGGTGCGTCACCCATCCAGCCATTGAACCACCTGACAGCCTTAAACCTCATAAAGATGGATTGCCTAAACTCTCGCTCTCTCCCACAGCTACACAGACATCCTGTTTGTGACCATCCCGTCTCAGAACATGTTGGAGTTTAATCTGATGAATGAGAAACTGATTCTTTTTTCAGCCAAAGCTCCTCAGATCAAACAGATGATTGATCTCTTCATCTCTCATCTTAAGAAGGTGCAGAAGAGGCTTGTATTTCTCTTCTCATAATTTCTTAAAGTTGTCATGAAACAGATGTTGCGATATTATTTTTTCTTCCCGATTGTGTTGGGAATGTGGGTGACATGACTTCTAGAACAAGAAAATTTAATTTTGTCTCTCAGAAATTTTGCTATTACTATGATGTCATGTGAGTGACAGGTTGTCCAGCCCTCGGGCCAGTAAACACGTCATCAGAGAAGAGATGTCGCTGCAAGAGGGCGTTATTTTGATTAAAGATTACAAGGGCACATTATTTTATTTATTTTTATTAATCATTTATAATGAATGTTGCAGTATTCCATTAAAATTTCATGGTGACTTTAAGGTGCTGTTACACTGCCAGAGACAGCTCTGATTTTGTGCAATGATGTACTTTTGACTTCCTCCACAGGACTCTGAGTATGTTGTAGCAGAGAGAAACTTCATCACAGAGGACAGAGCTCTTTTAAACTTCCATAAAGGAGATATCATTCGTATGCAGGCCATGGATGGATTAGAGGAGGGTGAGAAATGCAGTCATATATGCAAATTCAAATCTATAAGGCTTTCCCAAAAATAGTGATGTCATGCAGTTTTTAGCAGGGGGAAGTATTTGGCACCCGGATACAAGATATTGCTGAACTCATCCCATTAAGTTTAAGTACTCTACCATTCATAAGGTTTTTCTTTTTTTAAAGAAATTAATATTTTACGGATACATTAAATTTATCAAAAGTGACATTAAAGACATTGATAATATATCACAGTTTCCACAAAAAAATATTAAGCATCTCAACTGTTTTTAACTGGGATTATTCAAGAAATTTGATTTCTGAAGGATCATGTGACACTGAAGACTGGCTTACTAAGTTTTGATGCTGAAAATTCAGCTTTGCATCACAGGAATAAATTACATTTTGAAATATATTAGATAAGTTATTTAAAATAGTAATAATATTTCCCAATTTTACAGTTTTTACTGTATTTTTGATTAAATAAAAAGTCAGCACAAGAGCCCACATTTTTGAACGGTAGGCTCCAAGCATTTTGTAAGCAGTGATTTGTACAGTGATGAGTCAGT